>JAWMRA010000162.1:21136311-21209271 GCA_035584735.1 Pseudotriccus pelzelni | reverse complement strand
GTTTTTTTGGGTTTTTTTTAGGGGGGGGGTTTGTTGATTGGTTGGGGGTTTTTTGTTTGGTTGGGGGTTTTTTTGCTTGTTTTGGGCCTTTTTGGATGGTCGGGGGAAATTGTTTTTTTCAGAGTTAATCCTGAATTGCTTCTGGTAATTCTTATTTCAAGCCAATTCAAATGGCCTAAATTTGACTAGTTCAGAACTGCATACACAACAGAAAACCTGCTGTGCCCTTTTTTAAAATAGATGGATGGGTCTGCTCGAACTTGGACATTTCTGCCTACAGTGAATTTTTAGTGTGCCTTTGTGGGTGAACGGAGATTGTAAAGTCCGGCTGATGTCAAGGGCCAATACTAGAAATAAGCTTTTCCTTTAATATGGTTTGCTCGGGGAGATGTCTGTGCACTGCAGTCAGTGTCAGGTTATTAGATTCACACAAACACACACCAACTCCCATGCCCCCATCTCCCCCCCAAAAAATCACAACATGTAAAGTATGTCTTTGAAGAACAGTAAGTTTCCATGGAGCAGTATCTTTGTCACAGTAAGGTATTACGCCAGGCATCAAAAGCTAAATTGACAGCCAGAAAAAGAAATGCAAAGCCCCAACACTAAAAATCGAGCAGCCAGTGATTAAAAAAAGAACAACATGCTTGGACTTCAGTTAAATCTGTCATTAATTCTGTCAATATTGTTAACATCTTTCACAGAAGAACAAGAGATGTTGATGAAATCTTTAAGGTAAGACATGTAATGCAACTGTCAGGGTAAATCAGAATTTGAATGTGGGACTTTCTTGTTGATAGCAGTCATTTGAATTTTATGTTTTTCAGACTAGGTGTTTTCCCTATAATTATGTAATTATGTTTCATCATAAAAGATGTTTATTACACAGAAGACATTCTAAGAGCCTTTCCTTAGTATGTAAAAAAGAGCTTCCAGACAGCTCACTTTTCCTGAAGCCCTTCTATTTTTGCTCAAATCTCACTTGAATTACTCTTCCATTATGCAATTAAGAAACTACTGGTTCATTTATACAGCTAGCTAACTGCGCCATGCTTTTTAGTAAGTAGCATTAATTCATTACTGGCAAGTGCAATAAATATATTTTCTTGTAGCTTTTTAGGTTGAGTGTGTTTTATATTAGGATTTACTTTTTCATTGCACCAGTAAATGTTTTTAATTTGTGATAATTTTTAATAACTTTCTGCATCCTCACTCTTTTCTTTCAGTGGATCTCTCTAAAACTTCTGTTGTCCTGGCATGGAAGACCTCTGAAAGACTATGAACTCTGGGCATTATGTCATGAATGTTTATGTGCTCTGCAGACTTGTGTAGATTACCCAGGTATAGTCTTAATTATAAATATTTTACCTCATTATTTATGCTCACTTTGGTAATGTTTTCTTTATTCTGCTTGAAAGTATCTCAATTTTAATTTTGTGTAAAAAAAAAAAAAAGACAGTATCTCTGATTTCACTCTTCTTAAATCATGCCTTAGGAATTTTACTCAATTGAAGTTTTCTTCCATATGTAGAATACCTTCTTTATTCTGAGTTTGATGGCTTTTGCAGCAGAAATTAATCTTTATGCCTTCAAGCAGTGAAACAGATTTTGGGTTTAGATCATTTGGGGTTGGAGAAACTGTACTGTGAATGTCAAGAAAAGCACTTGTGACTTGAAAGCAGGAGGAAATATGTTTTGTGTGTGTGTATATATATATGTATGTAACTATGTATGTAAACATAAAATCTCTTTTGCCTGAATTTCTTTGTGACAAATTATTCCTGACATATTTTTGCAATACAGGGCTTCATCATTTTAAAGCATCCAAGGTCTTGTCATGACATTCTCCTTCCACATCCCCTGTGCTTCATTTTACAGAGGAATTATCAGAAGTAAACTTCTGAGACAGGAACGGGGAACTGTCCTTTGACAAAATTGGAATATGTTGCATGTAACTCAGGAGAAGACTGTTCTAAATTTCCATAGACATGCTGAATGTTGGTTTAGCTTATACTGATGATAAACCTGTAGCAGTTCTGATAAACAGAGCAGAGGTTCCCACCACCGCCCTCCTGCCTTTCTTTTCCTTGATTTAAAAAATCTCCTTTTGAGACTTTGAACAGGGATGAGTTTGAAGTCTGTAAGTGAATATAAACAATTGGATAATAATGTAGTGAAAACTTACTGCATCTCTTTGGATTTCAGCTTCAGTTATTTTATCTTTTATGATATAAAACTGTTTAAAAGGAAATTAGCCATAAATGAAGATTTCTGAGCACTTTGAGGAATGTTACCCATAAAACTAAGTATTTAATATACCTTGCAACAGAAGGATTATTTCAGCCTCATAGCATGTTCGTAATGTTTGTGAAGATTTCAGATGACTGCACATAATGGCTCAGATTCTAATTTAATATGCATAGATAGCCTCTGTTACTGCACTTACATCCACCCAGAATGCATGTCTTAAAAATACTAAAGAGTTGTCATCTGAACCTTACGTAGCCTGCAAAAGTGAGAAAAATTATCCAAACCACCTTACTTAAAATGCTATGTTTGACAAAGAAAGCTACCTTGAAGTTTAATATTGTTTTCAGATTTAGAATGTTTCTGTGAGAGGACTCTCTGCCTGTTCTGAGAGTAGTTGTGTATTGTGGGAAGACTTAGAGTGGTGTTACTACATCAGTGTCTACATATATACATGAAGTTCTCTTGGCATTCCTGTGGAATAACTTATTAAAGGTGAAGCTGATATGTATTTTGAATATATATTGTTAAAATATCCTTTGTCTTGACAATGGATAAGTAAGACTGTTAGCTGATGAGTCATAGTTAAATATATGAAAGGTGGAACAAGCTGGTTTATTCATTTATTCACTTAGACAGCTTTTTCCTCCATTTTTACACTTTTTTTCTGCTTTTCCTCCTTGATTACACTTTTTTCATTATCCTAAGCAGAAATTACCTGGCTAAGAAAACATACCCCAAAGCTAGCCTCTTCATGTATTTTTCTAATTCAATTCTTCTACAAAAGTTGTTTGTAACCTCCATTGAGACTACTTATTTCCTCTCATCAGAGGATGTTTCTTACATGTTGCTCATGGATGCTTTAGGGAGCCCAGGTGAGAATTTGTACATTGCACTGAACAACTTGAGATCTGGTTTGTGTGAACTTTGTGGCAGATTCAGGCCCAGAGGCAT
This sequence comes from Pseudotriccus pelzelni, assembly GCA_035584735.1. Classification (NCBI taxonomy): domain Eukaryota; kingdom Metazoa; phylum Chordata; class Aves; order Passeriformes; family Tyrannidae; genus Pseudotriccus; species Pseudotriccus pelzelni. The sequence goes on along the minus strand of JAWMRA010000162.1, from coordinate 21,206,070 downwards.
CAGCTGCTGAGAAGCAAAGACAGTGAGCATGAAGCTGCCTTTGCAGAAATAACTAGCAAAGGTACCCATTCAGGAATGCTTTACTTTTCAAGACACATGCTTCAGGTCCAGCTTAAATATTACTGAAGGCAGTAGACAAGCCTTTATGTGTTTTGTACAAGTAACTAGAAAAGCAAAAGTAGTATTTCCTTTTTTTCTTACCTTATTTTTTTCTATGAGACCTCTTCAATTAAAATATTAAATAGGTCTAAGAGCAAAACAAATAGTAATTTAATAATAAATTACTATTTGTTTTGCTCTTAGACCTATTTAATATTTTAAGTAATTAATCAATTTCATGCTTTAATCTCTGATTTAATGCAAGAATCTATTCTTGTAGTACTCTGTTTGTAATAAGAAGACAGTGTATTTGATGGTAGTCCACAAACACAGGACTATGCTGCTGGCCAATTGGCTTAATATATTGAAATGTTAAATTGCAGTGTGCTTTGAAGTTATTAAATAGATAGACACTGTTACCACAAGTTCTTCATCATCAGATTTATATAACATGATCTCATGACCTTAATATTAAGTTCCTGAAGACGTCAGATCATTTAAAATAGTTTTGGAATGCCATTATTTCTTTTTTATCTGTGGAAAATTTCATGGCCTTGCACATACTGACTTGTGTAATGTTTCTTCAGTGAGAGAGTGTGTGTGATTATAACTGTGTAAAACAGGACTGCATATCCTGTCACACCTAGAGGAGTTTTGGGTCTGGCCACATATGTTTCAGCTTTCTCCAGATAATGACCCTGTATTTTTGTGGGGTTGGAGAAGGAAAGAAAGGAGAGACTTAAATGCTTAAGATAAACTGTCCATGTTTTTTTGGTACCTTGTGAGAAGACTAGAGTACATCTAGCTGTTATATTTCTTTCTTTATATTTTTGTTTCTTTCTTGACCTTCCTTTTCAGTGCTGGGTATAAAGAGAATAAACTTCCAGGTTTTTGTCTTTGTTCTTCAGGAGTTGCTTTGGGTAATTACACATCTACTGCCTCTTTACTGGCTGGTGTCTGTTCTAGCAGAAGTGTTATTTAAAGCATAATTTATCGTAGGGTAATTGCTGATATTGCAAGTTCTTTTTGAAACTATCTATTTTTATTAGTTTCAGATAGCTACAAGAACAGATACTTATTATGCCTTCCCCTTTTGTGATTTGTTTTGCAGTGGTCTTATGTTTGGACTCTGTGCTGATTGACTGCCACGGAAGTATCTTCTTTTCTGCTCCAAAAGGTGAAGGTAATACATTGCATGCTTGACTTTTATTTCTTTGAAGGAGGAGTGGAGAAGGTGGCAAACATCTTAACTTTTGTTTCTGATTTCTTTTCTCATTTAGAATCGTGTGATGTATTTTATTTAGCTCCTGAAATTGAAGAAGAGGATGTAGTTACTGAGAAGGTAATGTGGTAGGTTACATAGGTTGCTTTGTATTATATCAAGACAGTTTTATCCCTCTGCTACTTGAGGAAGACAGCTAAACTCTTCTAAGATTGTGTTAATATTTCTCATTTCTCCAGTATTGCTTGGTTATCTGTGGGGATTTTTTTAACATGTTGATCTCCCATGAATTAGTTGCTTTTATAATTTTTCCTTTCAGAGTTCTTGGAGTAAGTGCCAAAAATCTGTTATTCAGTAGTTTACCGTGAGACTTAATTATTTTCAGCTTGTCAGCAGTAAGACAAACTTTGAAGTCATGTTTTCACATTCTGAAGGTCACACTAAGATCAGTATTTTAGACAGTCTAAGCTAAAGCCCAAACATTAATCACATTTAGAAGATTGGATAAAAATATCATTATCAGTATGTTTCTAGTATGGGAACGTTATGAATTACGTCTCTTACCAGTACAGTTTTCCTAGAGCTTCTTGCTATAGATAAAAGCCATAAGGAGCTCTTCGACTGAAGATAATAAAAATGTCAAAGAGCAGGTGAATGTGTCTCTGCTGCAACTGCATCTGAATTGCAAACAGTGATCTTAAAAATTAGGGAAATAGAAGTATGTAACAAGAAAAGAGATTAGCTAATATGTATCTTATGTCCCGTGAGTTCTTTGAAATTAGACATAATAATCATGATTCAGAAAAAAAAATGCATAAAATATATAAAGACATTCGAATTCCTGTAACTAGAAAATGTTTGTATATCTTCCTTAAAATTTCTTTTTCACAAACTGCTTTGATCCTATGTGCAGGTTTTTCAGAGGCTTCAGAAGCTTAAACTAACCCTGAAATACAATACAGTGGTTTCACCAGACAGTAGAAATGAATAATCCTAGTTCTTGTGCTTTGTTCATTTCCTTTAGAATACCTGAAGTAATCTGTTTCCTTATTTTTCTACTACATTATATATAGAATAAGCTGACCTGTTTTCTTGCCTTCTTGCTTGTGATTGTATAACTTTCTGTTAATGAACATTTAATTCAAATTATAGTAGGGGAATGCAGATTGTGTAGTGCCAGTCACCATAACAGTAGAAAAACTTTCCTTGAAGAATATGACGGATTGGATGGCAAGATTTTCCTAAATGAATAAATTTTGGGTAATCTTGCAATCCTGAGCCTAAGGGGAAGAATTTTATTTTTTTTTGAGGGTTTTTTTTTTTGGAGCTTTAATGGAGTTGCTTTCTCCTACTTCAAATATTTTTGTAGCTATTAATAGCTTTTGTTCAATAGTTCAAATGGTTCACTGATTGTTTCCTTTATAGTGAACTGCCTTGTTATATTTTGTTGGTTGCTGTTCACTTTGCTTGAAAGAGTACTCGGACACATTGTTTTGTGGGACCACATTATTTAGTGCTGTGCTTAGGTTTCTGTCCATTGAGCCTTTTTAATATCTTTCAGAGGCAATATGAAGTATTGTGCTTTAAATTTGTTAAAGTTGCATTTATAGTACATGTTAACATATATAAACTAAGTATTAAGTGGACTAAATCTGACTCTGCCTTAACTGTAATTCTTCAAATGAAACAAGAAAGCTTGTGAAGAACAAGTACTTTTCAAGGTCCCTTACTGGGGCAACCTCTGTTGGTCTAGCTGCAGGTAGCACAATAATTGCTAAAATAAATATGCAGTACCTCATTCTTCTGACAAGTGTAATATTCTCTCTAAAATATGAGTTGTATTGGCTAGCTTGTAATTACTGTGTGGCACTTACTTGCTGAATTATCATGACCTTTATTAAGTAAATTGTGGTTTTATGGTGGAACTCTGAGGCTTGCAGCAATCTTTATATATGGGAAAGGAATTCTTCCAAGTGATTCTAAAATACCTTTTTCCTGAATTATTTCCCTAGACAAAGACTAAGACAAATAATGTTTGTTACTCCAACAGTAGAAAATTAGCTACTGTTAATGGCGCTGCATGCGTAATAAGTAGTTTTCTAAATGGGCTGGGATTTTCATCAGCACCTTCAAAAGCCATGAATGTAATCTGTACTTTGAAAGCTTCAGTAATTTTTTTTTTTTTTTGACTGAGAATGGGGAGGAATTTTTGGATAATTTGCTGGAATTGTTTTTGAAGTGGAGGCTTTTTTTTAGGTCTGTTTATATCTTTCATGTCTCTTACATTATACCAATAGGTCTGCATTTATGGTGTTGCTGCAGTTCTGTGGATGGCTGCAAAATACAGTGTTCCACCAGGTCATAAACTTGTATTGCCAAGAAAATTGAAAAGACTACTTCTGGATATGGCAAGAAAAAACCCTGATGAAAGACCTTCTCTAGCTGCTGCAATTAAGGTTACTAGATTTAAGCAATTTTATGTGAAATCCAGTTGTGTCTAAAGTCTCATTTTAGTGATTTGAAAATCAAAATAATAATTTAATATTTTTAGTAGAATGATATCTAATTAATTCATAACCATTCACTTTGGCATTTTATTTTTAAAGTTACCTCCTTAGGGACACAGAGGGGTGTGTTTTTAATTTATATTGAAATTCTCAGTAAGGTACTCTGAGTAGGTTCATAAGACTTCCTAAACTTAGATTACTTCTAATTGACTATTAATCTTGACTTTGTCCTTGTCCAAGAATACCTCACTTGATTGAAAACTTATTTACTGAGTGAAAATTATGTTTTGGCTTTTTTTTAGGCATGCAATCATTATTTACTTGAACAAGGTATAGACAGCAAAAATATTTTGATCTTATTGAGTAAATCTGTCTTTAAGGTAAGAGTGCCACCTTTCTTTAATTCTGTATGTTTTTTCAATTAATTCTTTAAATATATTCCAGTAAGATTTTGTGCCCTGCAAGTGTTGTTAGATTTGGTTTTGTTGTTGTTGGGGGTTTGTTGGATTTTGGGGTTTTTTTATTTATTTTCAAGTAGTCTGTAGGTATTGCTTTTTCCTAGATCTTGCAGTCAGAATGATCGCTCCACAGACCGTGATGCTGTGGCACCACAACCTGTATGGATGAAGAACAGTGACTTAATTTCATAATCTGTCTTTTTATTTAGCACCCCTCTTATCAGAAGACATTAACATATAGTTGTTGTGTTCTGTTTATGTTTCAAATGTGTGTATATAACGCATGCAGCATTCAGTCAATCCGTGGAACTGACTTTGTTCAAAACTTTGATTAACCTTAAAGTTCTGATTTGAAACAGTGTTATCAAGATTTCTACCACTCCTTAGAATTAGTTATGTAATTTGTTTTAAAATTCCACCTTGGCATGACCAGGTTGTTGCTTTGCAGCATTCCAGTTTTATATGAGACTTGGGGGTTTTTTGAAGTATTGTGCTGAGCAGAACTTTAAAAAAAAAAAAAGCTAATAAATTCAATTTGAGCTTCAATTTTTGTTAGGCTGTTGAGGAAGAAGTCTTGTCCCAAGATCATGTTGCTTTTGAATTGAAAAATGAAAAGCATGAAATGGAAATGGACTCTTCAGAGTCAAGTCTAGGTAAGCAGTCAGGCTGTGACATGTTTACTGTTTTAGTATTCTCTAGATCAGTACTTGATGTAAGATTTTTCTCAGTCTGATATGCAATTGTTTTTCTATCTAAATTGATTGCTATTTACCTTGCATTTATATTTTTCATATTGTTCATCTTTCTAACTGTGTTTTTATTTTTAGGATTTGTGCCTTTTACCAGTGAAAGTAAACTTGTAGCAGTTAAAGGACCGGTACCGTGCCAGATTTCACTAAATTGTGAGAAAGCTAAATTACCTGTTGCATTCACCTCTCCTGCAACTCACTTTAAGCCTATTATTCTGCAACAAGATGCAAATATAACGAAGTTAGTATATCCTAAAGAAGAATCAGTTAAAATTTAGACTTTATTGTTAAATCTACTGGAATTTTCCTTTAAAAAATTTCCTCTGTTCTTTTTCAGAGAGGTTCACGCACCAGTTTCTGAGCAATTCAAGAAAGAGAAAAGAAAAGAAAACCATATGGACCACAACAACTCAGGATATGCAGAAGACTCTAAACGCTGTGGTACTGAGTACACAGATGTTGGTGAAACTGCACCTGAAACACCTGAGTGTGATTTACAAGTTCCAGGCCACTCATTCCAGTTATCTGCAGAAGAGCAAAAATCAGGCAACACTTTTACTTCTTCGGTTACATTGCAATCACCATCTGATTCCTCACATACTCTACAAGGAAAGAGCATTTTACCTGAAGATCCTTCCAGCTCCTTAGCTTGTCCCACGTCTCCTAATTTTCTTCATATAAATAACATCATTCTCAAACAGGACTCGGAGAAAAGAGTGTTGACATTTGTACCAGTACATTTAGCGGTATCAGAGCAAATACAAAATAAGCCTCTTCGTTCAAGAATTGCTTATGATTGTTGTCATAGTTTGCCAGTGTTACTTTCAAGTACTATTGCAAGTTATAAAATGAGCATGCAAACAGAAGATACCTCCCTTGGTTATGTGCAAAGTCATGAGACTACTAATACACAGATCAAGTCTTATGAAAGAAGCCCAGTTATTCAAACCAACTGCCAAGAAACTGAGTGTGCTACCAATGTAGACAGTATTTTCACTGAACAAGAGCACACACCATGTACCTCAGTGAATAAAGAAAATTATAATTCCTTTCATGATAAAGTTCTACCCTATCAGAACAGAATAAGTGATGCTTTACTTCAGAAAGTGATTCATCTTATACAAGAGGAGTTTGCATTTGATGGCTATCTAGAGAATGGAGTTGAGGTTTTTGATATGGGTATGTGCATTTTCTTCTGTATATTATTGTCATTGATTTGTGAGAATATAATTATTAATATCTTTTTTCCTCCCTCTTTTGTTTGTTTCTGTTCTTATTTTAAACAAGGTAACTTCATTTTAAACTTAAAGGAAATTAAGTTTGGTGTGTTCTCTGATAGAATTTGTGAGAAGTTTTGTGACCTATACTGGGATGAAAAATTACTGGAGAATCTCTATGAGGTAGTAAATGGAGAAAGATCTTCACACTTATGGTAGGTGTTTTTCAACCCTTTCATTCTTAGTTGAATTTAATACTTTTATCCCTACTTTCTAGAAGCAGGAAAGGAGGTTGCTTTTCTTCAGGTATCCTTACTTATTTTGTGAACTCATAATTTCACAGTTGATTAGGTATTTCATGCCTTTCTCCATGGCAAATAGTGCTTAATGGTTCATTCAAAAATATTTTCTACTACTACACTTGTCTATAACTCCATCTTAGGATAGCTGAATAATGGAAACCTAATTCTGATCGGTACTGGTTACATCATTGATGGAGAGCTTCGTAGTCTTGTTAAAAGGAGGCTGCTTAGTTAGAGTTTAAATATATTCCTCTTACTGTTCAGTTTGCTTAGTCTGATATTAGTTGTTTATACATCCTTGTTTCCTATTCACATCCAAGAAAGGGGAAATTAGTTTAGCTTTTCTAGAAATGTTTTGCTTAACTGGTGTAATTTTACTCAGTGTTCCTCCTGGCAGTCTTTTGTAAGCAGCATGTTATGTGGGAAAACACCAGCTTAATTAATTTGTCATTTTGCCTGTTTTATCTGCAGTGATATACCTATCTACCTGAAAAATATTTTTCTTCATCTTCTTGTATTTTCAGCATAACTGAGGCAAGTGATGCAAATTGTGGCAAAATAGTCCAAGATATGAAGAAATCTGAAAGCTTTTTGGCAAGCAGTGACCAGACAAAGGGTGAGAAGGGACTTCATGTTTCTGGATCTTTATGGTTGCTAGGAATCTATCAGTGACACAAGCCTTGAGAGATTGATATTTTGTGTGTATCTTCAGGAAAACAATCACCTTAACACTTACAAAGAGTATCACTGAATCTGAACATTATCAATGTCTTGAGGACATAAATGTCTTTTATATGAAGCTTACATATGACCCCATGTCATAGAGTGGGATGCCATTTACTTACTTTTCTTTACATGGATGTGTCTGTTGGAAACTCCAAAAATTAAAACTGCTCTGTGTGGTTTTCCTGTGTTCTAGCAGGTGTTCTAGAGGCATGCTTTAAAGTAGGGAGAAGGAGAGGGGGGTAGTCATACCGAGTCAGCTCCACACAGCACAGCAAGCTTAGCTAGGCAGAGAGGAGAGCTTTAGAAAATGCTTATGACTCCTTAGGGGTTACTGAAAAAGTTGATTGAAGGATGGCTGTGCAGTAGTCTGGTCCTTCAGTGTTCATTTATCTGGATTAAAACAAAACTAGGGAGTAAAACAAAACCAATAAAACCAAAATGCATTAAAACGAAAAAAAAAGTATTGTTAGTATTATTTTAAAATTCTGGTGAAGGGAATTGTACAGAAATCTAGAAACTGAATTGCTTTTAGATTTAGATGGGCATTTTTAACTGTTCATCGAAAGGGTTTTCACAAACAGGTAAAAAATTGTTTATGTATCTTCTAGGAGTTCCTTCACTTCCCTATTCTGTACACTGAAGTGCCTTTTTAAGATAGATACCAATATGAACAGTGGGTCAAATGATTTGTTCATCGAGATAGTTTTGCCTCTTGATCACAAACTTGGTTACAGGACACTATATCAGGGCAGTCACTGAGGTTACATTAGTGGATTGTTTATTTATACTTCTTCAGTATGGGTCTTACATTTCTCCTGACGCACTTTGTGATTGAAAATTTACAAAATATCCATCTTTCAGCAACTGAACTCAAAACTGAGCTGGACTGATGAATCCCAATACTATAACAAAACCATTACCCTTTCTAGGCTTGGTGTATTGATGGAGGTCTTGTATTTAGTTGCTGTTGTATCAGTGTGAGGGTGTTGGGGGGTTTTTTTTAGTTCATCCAAATTGCAGCATTTAAACTTGGTTACTTCTCTGTTTTGAGAAAAGATAAACTGTGTGTTCTTTATGGAAGGGCTTATACACTTACATTGTTAATTTTTATAGTGAAACATAAATTTGTACTTTTGCGTTTGGCTGCCGTTGTTCTGTATTACAACTTCCTATTTTGGCTCAGAATGACTGCAAATGTAGAACCAGACTTTACCATGGAGTATGTGATTCCTTTGCACCAGTAATTTAGGTTCATTTGACTCCAAGGTGACATATCTAAGCCCTGGAGGGTTGCTGAAGTGAAAAGAGAGATTTGTGGCAGGTATGAAAGCTCCTGTCAGCACTGTACTGACTGTTGACTGTCACCTCAGTCCCTGAAGGTTGATAGTAACTGTTCGAACCACAAAGAAGTCCTGTCATAGCTCAAGGGATTGAGTCCTGTAGGAATAGAAAGTTTAACATCTCTGTGCCCATTGGCTGTATCAAGTGTTCTTGCCCTCTATGTATGGAATAAAAGCTTCAAGACTTCTGGATGGAAAAAAAACTCAAGAGCTAAGCATTTTACAAATGTCTGACATAGGTCTGACATATTTTACCTCTGTTTTAAAGTTTTTCTGCTGTGCTTTGTTTAAATGCTTGTTGCATGGAAAATATTTTGTAATTTTCAAAAATGCATTGTTTAACTATTGCTTAATAGTTCCGAAATGCCTTTAGCCTTTATCATTTTACAGTGTGTAGTTGAGAAAAAGAAAGTACAGAGCCAAAATAAGCATCTGATGCCACTGTTAGAGCGCATAGGTAGTCTTATAAGTGTCTTGTGTGGGTAGTGTTTAAGTTCAACAAAGCATGAACCACAGGACATGACCATTATTTATTTTTTTCCCCATACACCTTCTTTAGAAAAAGGGGAAGCAAATCTTGATGTGAAGACTGAGCCTCTGATAAATACATCATTAGTTGAAATGGATTTCAATGAGTCACCTTCAGACGATATCAAAAAAGAATTCAGACTGCAGAGTACTATCCCCATAGAGAAGGAGGGACAAAGTCTCCAAAGCAACAGCTGTTGTATTGGTCCAGACTTTGCAGAAATAAATACAGGGCCAGAGGAAGAGGCCACGATAAAGACAGCTGGAAACAGCTACCTAGCATCTCCCAGTCTACCTGACTTTAATGGCTGTAGTCCTGGTTGGAGCAGTGCCTTTTATGGAGCTGAATGTTTTGATTCAGAAGTTCATAGTTACTTGAAAAACCTTGGAAAGCAGAAATCAAGTGAGTCACAAAATATGGATACTAAAAAAGTGGTGAGTATATTGATTTTAAATCATTAAGATACCTCTTTACTTGCTGGTTTAAAGTATGATAATATTTGTTTCTTGTTTTAAATATTGACTCTTAACTTGTTTAAAATCCTCAAGATTTGTCACATCTTAGCAATAAACCACAGTAGGGGTAGTATTCCAAAATAAAGAGCACTAAGACAAAAGTGCTATCACCAACCTACAACCCATCTTCTGTTCCTAAAGTTGACTGGGAAAGAACCTGCTATATGCACCAACCCCATGGTAGTGATATTACAGAAAAGACCTAAGAATGACTATGCCTGGAGCACATCGCAGGCCCACAAGAGGTTCTCACTGTCCTGGGCTCTGAGCCCTTTTCCTTCGTCACAGCTTCTCGCCCTTTGCCGACAGAATGATGGTTAATTGCTCCATCTTCACTTGGAGATAGCTAAAGATCATAATCATCATAATTACTGCAGCCTTTAAAGTAGCTGGGGCAGCATAGGCAGGGTGGTGAGTTGCTCCAGATTAGCAAGGTCTTTTTTTTCCTTAAAGATCATATTGATCACATTTACTTAACTTTTACATTTTGGCATCTATCGATAAGAAACTTCACTTTGTAAAATTTTTTATTAATATTTGAAGTTCAAAGCAACAATCTGTCTTCACTCTCTCTTTCCTTGTTTAAATCCGCTGTTAACCAGTTTTATTTTGGAAACCAAATTTATAGAAGTCTAGTTTTCATTGTCAGACTAGGATTAGAAGAGCTACTTTTTTGCTCCAAGTCTCTGGCAGATTTTTAAAAAGTTGGCTATAAAGTTGAGAATTCTTCTGCTTTAGAGGAATTTTTACAGATCGGAATTTGCAATTTTTCAAAGTTAGCAAAGTCATTCTATCATTACTCTGTTTCCTAGGTTAAGGGATATTCTATAGAAATGTGTCCTGACAAATTAAGTGCACTTCAGAGGGAGAAGAACAACTCGGTGTATAGCTTCATCAGAAGTTTTTATATTCTAAATCAACCGGAATTAGAAAATAGAAAAAATAGAAAGGAAATTTGCTTCTGACTTCATTGCTGCTTACCTCAAGTTTTTTAGGGAACAAACAACTTTTGTCCATCAGTTTCCACATGGCTACTCTTTCTGATTCCCTTAGTTTTCATAGTCTCTTAATCAACTTGTTTTGCTTTAATTGCCAAAGCAAAACCAGACCTTGAAGTAAAAGCAAGCAGCTTCCAATTAGAATGTGGATAATAGCTTTTCTGCGCTTTCCCTATTCTCCGTGTGACGCCTGTGCAGCAGCAGATCTTTTAAAAATCCACCAGGCTTTTGTGACTCTTGATGCTAATGAACTACGTTGTTAAACCTTTTGAGCTTTTCTGAAAAAACAGTGACAGGTTTTTCTTAAACTCAAATTAATTTCTAGCAAGTCCATCCCATTAAAGCTAACCTATTTACCAATCTGTTGTTTGATATGTTAGCCCTGAGCTGTGTGTTTTCTGATCATTCTGCTTGTGGGAGTTGTCTGCTGCATTCCGTGAACTTTCACCATTTAAAATGCTGTTTCATGTAACTGGGTCAGTGGTAGTTAGCTTAGGACCCAAATGAAAAAGCCACTACTTCTATAAAGCACAACATACATTATGTTTATTGTTTCATAATAAATCAGAAACAGAACCCAAAATGGGTGGCCCATTTTCATTGCTTAGGAAAATAATGAAACCTTTGATATGCAAACAACTCTAAATGTTTACATTAAATTGGATATATTGTGAGAAACCCAATATACTTTCATTTCTAACGATTGCTTAAGTTATATAATTCTATAGAAATTTAGTCTAATTTTTTTAATTATGTGAAATGAATAAATGTAGAATATGAAGGCTGAACTTCAAAATTAGCATGTCCTTTAGTTCTAGAGCAGCTCTCCTGTCTGCCTTCTGACCTGGTTGTATAATATACTTGTAATTATACTTGTTTGGAAACCATGGATTTCAGTCAGACACTCAGTTCTTGCTGCAAATATAGGTCGGCTGTTTAGCAGCATTTCTGGGGCTCACACTAAATTCACAACCCGTAACTTTTAATTCTGGATGGCTTCTGATTGTAAGTTTTAAAAATGCTCTTGAAAACAATCAGATAAGTGCAATTATAACTAAAGGCATATTTATGTAAATGGATTCAGACAAACTTCCATGCAGACTCATCATATACCAACCCGTTCCAGCTATAGAACTGTGACATAACTAATACTTTTCTGGGGACAGCTAATGCCTGCTATAATTTGGCTGTAAGCACAGATGTGAAAGGTAGTTTTCCACGGTTAATACTATATTCTGGTCTGTTTGGATGTTCTTTTTTTCATGCAAAGTAATTCTCTTCTAAAACTTCTATTTCTTACTAAAACTCCCTTGCATTTACCATCCTGGTCTTTTTAAATAGGAACTAGAACAATTGCTAATGATGGAAACAAAAAATTACAGAAAGACTATAAAGTTTTACCAGAAACTATTGCAGAAAGAAAGAAGAAGCAAAGGTAAGATTACAGCAACTTGCCAGTAGTAAAATGGGTATGTAGTATTTTTAAGGACTTGTTCTGTAAATCAGAATCACTGATGTTCGTATGCTGTGTGTTTTAAATCTAAAGGTCCTGAAACTAAATCTGTGTTGCCCAAATTGAGAGGACAGCTACAGGAGATGAAATCAAAAGTGCAATTTCTTGAACTGGTAAAGAAATATGTTCAGGCAAGTCAGACTTGATTTTGCTTGTGCTTCATTTGTTATTTCATTACTGCATCAGTGTAGTTGGCAGCTCAAGTCACTATACGAAATGTGAAATGTTTTGTGTCCAAGTGCCAAATAAAGTAGGATCTAAAAGAATTATTAAAATAAAGGTAAGTTGTTTAAAAAATTGCATTGAAATGCAGTTTGACTTCAAGTTGATTGCATTCTGTGTGGATTTTCCTTTTTATTTTCTTACATTTTATTTTATCATGGCCTTGTTTCTTTGAGCAGATGATGTATGCAGAGCAGTGGGGTGTGGAATCCTGTGTGCTGCCTACAATCATTCACAATGGGAAAACTGACACCATGGACATGGCACCTATGGATGAATCGTCATTGCTTCTTTACTATAACGCAGAGAAACACCAGTGTAATAACCAAAATGGAGTAAGAGTTCTGCAGGCTGGTACACCACTTGGTTTAATGGCTTATTTATATTCTAGGTATAGTATATTTTGCACCTGAATTGGGAGTGGGTTGAAGCATAGTTGTTAAATCAGGAAAAACTTCTCTTTGATAAATCCTACTTACTCAACACTGAATAAGTTCTCCTCTCGTATCAAGTTTCTGTTATTTATGTGAATACTTATTTACAGAAAGGGGCAAAAAAATGACAAAAGATTGGCTAGGTTTAATTAAAACTGTAAGTATTGATAATAAACAAAAAACTAATAACTTCAGACTTTACTTATTTGAGGTTTTGCTCTGATAGTTGCCATGGAATCAAGGCTTTATGTTACTACCAGCAGTACAGTTCCTCAGATCATATAATTTAGTAATTTTTATTAATAGGGTCCGGATGTGAAAATCTTTAGGTTCTGTTCCACAGATGATTGTGCCAATAATTAGTGCTTGGCATTGATCAAGACTCAGGCTTATCCCAGGGCTTAAATGGGGACAAAACTGTCCTTCAACTAGGCTAAGGGCAGTGTTGTTTTAAGGTACTTGAGCTGTAATAGTATGAAGGATGGAAATTGCCAGAGACTCCATCAGACTTGTGCTGCTGTAGGGGGACCAAATTTCTCTCAGCTACTTCTCCCAGCTCATCCTGACTCTGAGATCCAGTTACTTACCCTAAGTGCAGCTTTTCCTGATATATTTCCATATATTTTGCACAAAGTGAAGAAAATGTTTTGGAATCAGAGCCTTCACATTCATCAAACCCACCTTTCATGATGTGCTGTAAGCCAACGGAGAAACAGGACAATTAACCTATGTTAAGACCTTGAGAGTGTGTGTATATAAAAAATACCCTTATTTTTAATGTGTATATAATAAATGTATTCTGTTGTTAAAGTAACTACTCCTCTGATTAGAGCTACAGGGAATATTTTCTTGCTTAATGTATCTACTTTTTATGATGTTATTATAATAAAAAACTTTAAATCAACATCAAGTGAGATGATAGAAAAATATATTCTTTTATACCATTTAGATTGTAACTTTTATTAATAATGGAAATGTCAAAGTGGTGGTTATTCACAAAATTAAAAGTAGAGAAACTCTTTATAAAACAAATTATGCTTTCGGTGTTGGCAATCACAGTCTTTGTGTAAAAATTAGTAATGAAAGATCAAGGTTTTATGAAGAACTTGAGAATTTAAAATGCCTATTGATATTTTGAGTATTTTTTGCTGCTACTGTACTCTAAGGCAAAAAGACAATGTGTTCTGGCTTGTCTGAGGTTTTTCTTGTGCTTTACAGAAATGCGTTTTTAGAAGGTTATGTACAGCAGTTTCTCTATACGTTTCGCTATTTCTGCACACAAGAAGAGTTTTTGCAGTTTCTACTTGATAGAATCAGCAGCACTTTATCCAGGTACAGTAAATTCCCATGAAAAATGTTATCAAAGCACAATCAAGTTTGCATGAGCTGCATTTGACAATGTGCTTACTTTTATTTTCTTCTGAATTCTGAGTCTTACTTTTACCAGTTACTCAGTAATGGGTGGTAAATAGAACCACAGCTTTGTTTCCATAGAGACAGGGCTTCTAGAGATATGAAATGTAGGAATTTAAGACAGTACAGTCAATATGAAATAATACTTGTGAGGTTTTTTAAACACTTACTTTTAAATTGAATTGGATATCAATGTTGGTGTGCTAAGTGCTTTTTTATTTCTCGCCAGTGCAAGCCTGGATCCTTCCACATCACTTACCAAAATATGTAACCGCAGTTTCTACATCCTGCAGGCTTGGATTGAAGACTGCTATAGTGTAGACTTCGCAACAAATAGTGGTCTTCTGTGTACCTTGAAAGAATTTATCTCTTCCAAGGTAAGTCAGAATTTCAGTAGGTGCTTTAAGAAAAAAAAATTAAAATCAGTTTTGGTGTATGTAAGGTTTTTATTACAAAAAACTGTCCTAAGTATATTACAACTGTTTTGTGGCTTGCTTATAATTTATGGGAAATTGAGTTTAGTATTCTGTAAACCTATTTTGTGTTTTCAGGTTGCTTCATTAAATGGCTATGGTGAGAAACTGTTGTCATTGCTTGAGGATGCTTCTGCCAGGAAAAGTGGCAGTGCTGATCAGTGTTCCAGCATGGACAAATATGAAGAGGAAGGTGAGGAGGGCAGAAAAACATTACATTCCCTATGTAAAAAGCTCTCAGAAGACGTTTCCAGAAAGGTATGTCTTTTCTTCAGACTGAAGTGTATGGAGCACATTTCCATATATTATGCTTTGACAAAAACAGAAGTATCCAACTTAGAGTCCAGACCACATATTCCCTAAAAATTATGTACATGCATTTTAAATTTTCTTTTGAAGATATCTAAGGCCCAAACAGTTTTTTAACTGTGAAAATAATCTTAAGTCTTAATTACTGTCAGCTATTTCAGCAATAATATATCAGATAATCAAGATTTTGTGAGTTGAATTCTTCATTCTTGACACATGTGGCTCACAGTTACTAGGAACCCTTTACCCCCTTGTCAAACGTTAATGTTTTTTATTAGGCATAGGCCTTTGTAAGACTATAAATGCAGGAAAACATCAGGAGGTGAGAGGTTTCCTGCTAGAACTTCAAAGCCTGTAGCAAGAACTTATCTGAACTTCTGTCTGTATTTACTATTTTATACAGTGTGCTAGAGTCCCAGAAGCCAGAATATACTGTAGGCTTTTTCTGAAAGCAGATCTCTTTACAGAGTGACCAAAATAACATGTGGAAGTCAAATGTATCAACAACATGCCAGTTGAATTTAGAATTAGCCTCCTGATAAAAGTGCAGAATTCCACTGGGGGTACTGTGGATTCAGCCAAAAAAGGACAAGCAGCAAGAGAGACATAGACATTTCTTACTGTCACTGCATCATAATGATACTGAAAGACAGAAGAAGGGAAAAGAATGGAAAATCAAGTATTTCTTGCAGAGGAATGTTTGATTCTAAGCAAATGGATACAAGAAATAATGAGAAGTAAAATATATAGAACTTCAGAATATAAAACATTTTATGGCAACAAGCTTGAATACACAGTGGTTTGTTTTAAATACTGATTGTTGATTGAGATCTGGCAACCTCTTGCTCAGACTCATCAACTGTGCATATTATGTTACCTTAAAATAGCAATGTTCAGTAAACCAATTAGTGTCTGGGCTAACCTTGAAGATTAGCTGAAGAGTTCTGCATCTGCAAAGGTGTTTCTCTTAGCAAAACATTCCTGAATGTTACATCAAGGGGAGACCTAGCATTTGTTTTAGAGAAATTGTATCCTTACAATTTATTTCTTTTTCTACAGAACTTTTACTGGAAACTATCCAAAGGTGTGGGACCAATTGCACAATATCAGAGAGAGCGACTGCACACTAGTTCAGCAGTTCTGCCAAAGCCATGCACTTTAACGGAAGCTAAAGTGGATGCAGTGGGACCGTATCTCTTAACAGAGTACAGTGCACAACAGCTTTGTTGGCAGCTGACATTACTGCAGCAGGTACAGAGGTCTAGGTTTATTTGGAAATAATACCCATCTTCTTACTTTGCACTCAGCCTTCTTTCTCTGTCGTTTCCCAACCATGTTTCAGGCTTATTTCATACTATTTTATAAGACTTTGAATTAAAATAATCCATTTTCCCCATGAAATCTCTACAGTAAAATTTAGAGTGACTAATGCTATTCTTAGGCTGTGATCCCCCTCAGAAATTTATGAAGGTGGGATGGGAGGGAGACACAGTCTGTCATTTTTATCCCCAAGCATTTTAAAAGAACTGTTAGAGCTAACAGCAGGTATATCTTGCTCTTTTTCTTTAGGAAGTATTTCTAAAGTGTCATCCAGTACACTTTCTAAATTCAAGAGCACTTGGTGTCAAAGACAAATCTGTTGCTTTGCAAAAGTAAGTTGCTTAACTGCCCTTCTATTCTGTTGATGTACAATAACTTACCGTGTTACACTTTTATTACAGCCAGAAAGAGAAACATTTTAAATACTTAGTTGTGGTTTGTTTAGTTGGGGTTTTTTTCAGAAGAGATAGCCTGTTTATATGGTTTTTTTTAATTGCAGGAGATTTTATACATGTGTATGTGTATGTACCTATCGACATACTTGTATATGGAAGGTCACATTTGCAAGGTGATTTCTTTGAAATCTAAATCAGGTCAGCCCAAAATATTTCTAAAGACTTTTGTTGGGGTGTTGCTTCAAAGATTTCATTTTTTGGCAGGGAAAAAATGTAATGGATTCTGAAATAGGATCCTTGATCACACATGTGTGTATGTATATAAAGTCTCAAAAGACAGTTATGGTCTCACAGAACAGCCAAGGTTGAAGGACACCTCTCAAGATCATGTATTTCAACCACCCTATAAGGTTAGCTAGAGCAGGTTGCCCAAGACTGTGTGCAGTTGGAATGTGGATGGAGACTCTGCAGCTTCTCTGTGCAACGTTCATTTTGTACTGTGAGGTAAATGAGTTATCAGTATTCGAAGATACGTAAGAATTTCTCTATAGTTACTAGAGTGATTATTTAAATTGCTTGCTTATCGGTAATTATTGTTTTCATCCAGCCACATGGACCTCATTATTTTTTATTATGGTCTACTTTCATACACAGTGCATTCAGCTACCTTCTAATTAGTACTTGTTAATTGCACTACCTGTAGTAGCCTTTTGCATCTAAAAATAGGGAATGGATTTCAAAAGAAACTCATCTTTTACAGATTGTTCAATTCCAAGGCTTAATCAGCTGGTTTATACAGATTTTGGGGTTCGGTCATGGGAAACAAAGCCTGTGATGCCACTAGGTATCAGGCTCAATTTCTTACGTGGCTGCAGTTTTTAGTGAGTTTGGATTCCTGGCTGTTACTTTGTGTCAGATTGGATGGTTTGTTTTAATTCACTAAGGAGTGGTGAAGGTGTATTTATGTATAAAAATGTGTATACTACATATGCTTACTTTTTGATCACATATAAGTATCTTGTAATTATAAGGAAGAAAAAGTAACATATGTACATCACAAAATATTACAAAAAGACTGCAAGCAATGCAAAATTATTTTAAATGGTTAGAAGTTGGCCTCTTCACAATCAAGATTTTCTTTGAAAATCAAATATCATCAGGAATTATTTTTGCTTTGTTTTATTTCCATATTCTCCATAGGGCAGTTTCTACTGAGACAGTTTCACTTAAAGTCTGTAATCTATTTCTGTCGAAGTGCATACAAGACCAGTATCTTCTGCAGTTATTAAGAAATGCAGACAGTATCAGCACCTGGGTTGCTGCTGAAATTGTAACGTGTCACACAACTAAGGTTCGTCATTGTTTACTATATTATTAACTATTAAATGGTTATTTATTTTTTATTATGTATGTGTTGTTATGCAGCAAAGCTACAAGAAATACTCTGAAATACACCTGTGAGTAGTCAGTTAACAATTTGGTTTGTTGTCCCAAGGAGGGTCTTGGATGTTTTCTAGTAGCACATGTCAAAACCTAATAGAATGTAAGAAATGGGTTGTCTTAGGAGAATACATGTCAAACTTTATCCAGGACACCAGGGTGACAGAAAAGGAAAAACTTTCTGTTGGAGCGAAATGTTACTACAGTCAACAATTTTGATAACAAATTGAAAAAGAAAATGCATCTCTTCTTCCTTCTCATTTATTTTTATTATGTAGATTTATTGTGTATATTTAGTGTATGTTTATGTATATATAATATACTTTAATTTTTTTTTCAGCGGCAGGTGAGCTTGCTATCAAAATTCCTTCTTATAGCAAAATGCTGCTATGAACAAAGAAATTTTGCTACTGCAATGCAAATCCTAGCAGGCTTGGAAAATCTTATTGTGCGACAGTTACCAGTGAGTTTGGGACTCTGTTCTCTAACAACTTTTCTTAATATAATCTTGTTCCATTATGGACATTACTGTGAAAAACAAAATTATTTGTTTTTTATTGTAAGGCCTGGAAAATTTTACCTGCAAAAGTAGCTGAGATAATGGAGGAACTCAAAGCTGTTGAGGTATAGTATGAAGTCTTTAATATATGGGGTTGGAAAAGATGCAAGATCTGCTTAAATGGGTCCCTCTGCAGGATGAATACCACAATTATTACTTTGTATTATGAAGGAGATTTTAATTTGCTTTAAGACTTTCTTACTTTTCATTCAAAGCTTTACATAAATTTTAATCTCAGGATTTCTCTAACATTTGTCCTGTGGAACTAAAAATCAAAGATATTTCAAAGGAAACTAAAACATTAGATACACTAGATATGCATTAGAAGATTTCTGCAGGAGCTTGTAATCTGTTCTGGAAAGTCTTAAACGTTTATTTTATCACAGGCATTCTCTTATTGATCTATAGAATTGTGAAACATAGAATGAAGTTTTAAAATGCAATTTTGGCTGTGATTTAGAACAATTAAAATTATGTATGAAGTATCTTTTGATTAAAGTTACTTTCTTTATTTATGTACTTCAAAAAGTTTGCCACTAGATTAATTTACAGTGTCGTCTTCAACTTCAGTGGCAAAAGTTAATGTTCAAGACAAATAAATAAGTGTTAAATACATGGAGAACCTGTAAAGCTTTCACTGATACTTAATGTCAGATTAATCTGTGTGCATTTTTAAACTAGGTGTTTTTAAAAAGTGACAGCTTATGCTTGATGGAAGGAGACAGATTCAAAACTCTTCCAACAATTCCATCAGCCCATGTTTTGGCTATGCATGTCCAACAACTTGAAACTGGAGGATTTACAATGACAAATGGAGCTCACAAGTGGACTAAACTTAGGTAATTATTTTAGTTATGTGTATATCACCTAACTTTTTTATTAGAATATTGTCTAATGAGAGCTAATGCAGCGTTTCACAGGTTCAGTCATTTGGACATCTAAGTACCTCTAATATAGAAGAAAATGCTCAATGCCTTTGAAAGTTTGCCTTTTTGATTTATACTTTTGTTTTTATTATCAGCAAAACAAACTAATCTTTTTTTACCATATTCTCTTACAAGAAATATTGCAAAAGTTGTGAGCCAAGTTCACGCATTTCAAGAGAATCCTTATACATATACACCAGATTTCAAGCTGCAGTCTTACCTCAGACAAAGAATAACTCGTTTTAAAGATGCAGACATTTCTGCTTTGGCAGCTGACAACTGTGCTAACTTCCACCAGATACCAGCAGAAAAACATTCTCGAAAAATTCAGGACACACTGCGCAGGATGAAAGCAACATTTCAGTAATTATTTATGTTTCGTCTGTTCTATTCCAAGTCTTGACTGTAAAACTGGATTAATTGACTTCATCTGCTGGACCAATTCCCAAGCAAATACTTAAAAGAAGTGACTTAAAATACTATCTCAAGTTGAAATTATTATATTTCTTAACATGGAATTATAAAATGCTGACTAATCGGATTTGAATCACTGGCAACATGATGGCAGATCAGAAGAATAAAAATAGAAATAAAAGTAAAGGGAGAGTATAGATGAAAAGGATTGTTACTTTTGTCACTGTTCTTTAGCAGAAATAAATAATTAGCCTGAAAACAAATATCTAAAAAATACTGTGGGAATAAGTTAAAATTACACTTCTGTTGAAAAGTTGGACTAGGAGAGTTCAGAGTATAGTTCATTAAATGTTGAATATATTTTTATATAGACATAGTACAATTATATCCTGTCACAGCGTGCATTTAATTCATGGACACAGATCCTCTGTTAATCATTGACTGTTGGTGTGTCGTGCTTTTATGTTGAGTATTATGAAAACTACTGACTTAAATAATTGACTATCTATTTTTTGAAGCATACTAAGGAATGAGAAGAATGCTATCCTTCAACTTTTGTTTGTTTGTTTGGCTTTAACGTTCTTAGACTAACCTATTTCCAAATGAAAGATCTGACTCTAAGTGATACCAGTCTGTTGCTCTGCTTCTGCACTCATGGCATGGTGAAGACAGTAAATGTGAAATTGTTTAATTTTTAATCTGTATTTGGCGTAAGAGTCACTTTGCCAATTTATGTACGTCTGTATGTGTGCACATCTGACTATGGCTTTTGCTCATGAGGTTGCTTTTGTAGTTGCAGCACTCCAGCAGCATTTAATAGAAGATAACTGTGTGAAATTTGGATCTGCAACTTGTAAAACTTTGGTGCTAACCTAGTCATAGAGCTTATAAGACCTTCTAAATGGCAATGAAATGGGTTGCTATTGCTAGAAAATGTGTTGAGCTACCCAGGTTTATGCAGAGCCAAAATGTTAAGGCTACAAGTTTGTTACAAAACAAGTATTTCTACCGGAGGGAGCAATGGTAGTGTTGAAAGAGAGGTAGAGAAGGGCAAAAAACAACAACAACAAAAAACCAAAATAAGCACTGTCCTGAGAGTGATTTGTGTAGAACTGTGTTTAAAAACTGAAAAAGAAAATGTTTTCAGAGATGGGCAGGTACAAACTAAGTGTCTTGTCGTGTGTTAAGTGATGGAGAAGTGTAATGATGTTAGAAATGGGAACGTGCACATGTCTAGTATTTTGCAAATTGTACGGTTGTATATGACAGAAGTGCATGTGCACATGTTAAATTGTAGCTTTCTCAATGTTTAAGAGGAAAGCATCTCCTTTTCTCTTGTCAATAACAGCAATATATACATCACAGGCCTCTCATCTTTCTAAGTAAAAACAAAGTATGTCAATACTTTCCATTAAATACGTCAGTTACTTTCCCATACTAATACAATAATACTGACTTTTGTCACTTATTTGTTTAATACTGGAAATCTCAGTCCTCAACAGGGTTTTCTTGCTTTTGTTCTACCTTTAGTATGATTTATTTTGTTATTTATCATATGTAGGTTTAGCATCTCATTAATAACAGTGTTCTGACTTACCCTTAGGGAATTAAATTCCATTGCTATTCTCTAAAAATTGCCAAATGTGAAAACATTTAATCTTTATTTCCTATCTTTACATAATACAATGATTTAAGAATGTCAATGATAACCTTATCTTCAGACATATTTCATATATTTTATCTATATGGATTTATGTTAAATACTTGTCTTTATTTGTAGTTATTTGGTTTTCTCTCAATTAAAAATTACCATCATCTAAAGCCACACCTTGCCTTTGAAACACAGTGAAATTTTAAGTAGCATAAGCTTTACTAATGTAAAGAACTCCACAAAACTTGCATCACATGATCTTAATAAATGCATTTTATATAGTTACCAGTCAGACTGTTGAAATTGCTTTTGTGGATTTTTTTATCATATACATTTTGCACTCATGAGAATTAGTTCATATATTTCTTACAGGTTTTATCAGGATATAAAGCAACTACTATATATACAAAATATTATGTTTATTCCATGACAATAACTGGTGCTATACAAGAATTTGAAAATCATCTTATGTCTTCTGTATAGTGCTCTGGTGTATCAGACCTTTTATTGCTATTAATGCATAGTATTGAGTTATGGTACTACTTTGGGGTATTCCCATCCATCAGACATTTTAGATTTTGTATTTAAGCACCACCCCACAACAACAGCAACAAATGTAAATAGCTATTGAAAAGAAAAAAATCACTCCTTTACAAGGAAACTGGTTTATTTTTGTCTGTGAACACTGGTGTATGCACATCTTACATGACACAGGTTTCAGATAAAGTTACATCTAGCATATAACTGTACTGCTTATTTATGACTAACAAGTAGTAAGGGTTGGACTAAAGTTTTCTCTCTTTGTGGGTAATGTCCTTTTAAAAGAAAAAACCGGACAAAAACGTCAAAGAAACAAGTTCAGTTCTGTCTAACTGGCAAAATATTATTGGCATCAGTAATTGTATTGCATAAATTGTATGCAGTCTGGCCCCATGCGCTCATTCCAACACCAAACTAGAATTTTGGGGGAGAAAAATGGAGTTTGTTCTTTAAGCCAGAATTGCCACAGGCTGTCCTAGCTCTTCTTCATTTTTTCCACATTTCCCTCATCTTGTTTTTGTGTTTATTTTTCAAACAGTGACTCACAGAGTTCTGAAATGAAGTCTGCTCCTTGGGAGTCTTCCCAGTTATTCTGTGTGTTGGTGCTCTTTGTGTGTCCCTTTGCAGATGTCTGTCCCCAGGATCCCTGGGGCTTTAAGGCCTCCTGCCAGAGAACTGCGAAGTGTGTCCTAGTTATACTAGCTCCATTTGAAATCAGGCTTCCAGCTCTAACACCTGCAGAAGCCTGCCAGGAAACAGGGATGAATTAAATTGGATCCTATGAACTATTCTGTTGAATCTCATACAAAAAAACTGGGAAATAATTCATGAATCAACACTGATTCATGATTCTTTCTGTGGAAAACTTTCAGCCACTTCTAGACTTTGCTTTATGTATTGGATTGGTTTCATAAGCATTCCTGAGACTCATCACTTCTGTGAGTACTGCATGTGATTTGCAAAGATTTAATACTTGAGGAAATCTGTTTGTAAATTTAAAAAGTAAGTAAGCTACAGTTTGAAAGCAAGAGAAGCCAACAATTTTTCAGTGTTAAACATATGGTTGACTGTTTCAATCCTTGATATTCTGATGAGGAAAAGAGTGCAGATAGACTATTTTTCTCCCTCATACTTGCTTAAATACAATCCAGAGCATAACCTTGTTTAAATTCCATGTTGTGTTCTGTTTAGAGCTCGCTTTTCCTTTTTTTTTCTTTGTTTTCCAGAAAGTCTTTTTTCTCAGAACATGCTTTATAAATTACTTTTTAATGATGTTGAGCTTTGAAGGACCCTCAAAGCATTGGAAATTCTGGCTAGAACAATATTTGAAAACTAAAGTCCTATAAATCAAGCTTAACTGAGCGGTCATCTTTGCAATTTGCCTTAGTAACAGATACTCTTCAGCTACAAATGTTTTTGCCTTCATTAAGTTTACTATAAATGTAAGAAATTTTTAGATAGTCATTTTAACACTGCGCCCCACTACAGTTTGCATTATAAAAGTGGTTTGGGTTTTTTTCCCCCAAGAGATCTTGTAATAATTTTAAGTACCAATAAATTACTAATTTGTGGTGGAGTAGTCCACTGGGGGGTTTTATGTGATTTCATACTGTGATAACCCTCTAAAGTACATGTGAGAATGAACAATTTCACCTTTCAAGTTTCTACTTAAAAATTCCTGCAGGGAAAAGTTTGAAGAACATTTTAATGTGGCTGATTTTAATCTATCAATTAGTGACAACAACCCTGTAAGACTAGAAACTTTAATTTGCAGAATTATGTGTGCTCTCCCTTTGCAGAGAGAGAAGCTCTTTCATTCCATCCATGTATGAAGAAAGCTTTTAGCTATTATGTGACGTTTCTTTGTGAACGACCTGAAAGTATTCCAGGACAGCTTCAGCCTGGCTTTATTTTAGTGTGCAGCTTAAAATAATAGTGATAGTTCAATGTCTCACGTGCAGGTGGAATTGGCAGTTGCCACGTTACATCAGGCCATTGCAGTAATCTAGTCTAGGGTCTGGTCTTTGCATCATTCTGTTTATTCTTTTTTGGTCTGACGTAAATGATGCTTTTGTAACTTGCTTAAAAGGCAGGAGTTTAATATTATCTTGTAAACCTGTCCTGTGTCTTAGCTGTAAGATTATTTAATTCAATTCTCACTCTTATGCTAAGGTTGGTCTCATTCTGATGTTGACATTATGTAGATTTCATACATGGTGGATTTAGACACTAAAATAGATACTGCATTTTAAAATGGTAGAATTCAGTTCAGAGTACTGGACAATTTGAGTTGCTGTTACCAGAGAGACATAATTTGGAAAGCTTGACTGGGCATGGGTGAGCCTAAGCATCACAGTCATAATTAAAATCTCTGCAAATAGATGCTTATTTGTTGTCATATCTGATAAAACTCATATATAGTAACAGGAGTAAATTATTTACCTAAGTAGCAGATACTCAACACTTTTTTTTTGCAAACAAGGTAGTGAAACAGGTCTAGGGAAAAAAAAAAAGAAGGCGCTTAAATGACAGATCCACCTTTTTTTGGATAACAACAGAATGGCTGCCAGTGGCTTGTTACAAAAATGCAAGATTGTGTCCAGTAAAGGCCTGAAGAGGTCTGCCTGCACTTGGAATTACTTCATGACTTCATTAACATGCTCTGGAGGTAAGCTTAAGAATGTGATTAAAATTTAAAATTATCTTGACAACTTGGAATAATGGCACACAATAAAATAAGGCATTTTACACAGATATATGCAAAATTCTGGCATAATCAGCTGCATAAACATAGACTGGGGTTTTTTGTGGAAAATGGAGGCTAAAGAATAAAGTCACTTTTTTTGGGAAAGCAGTGTCGTGATATCCCCTTGAGATATCTCCTAATTCTCTGTTTCTTGATGCAAGGAAGGGAAAGGGCAAAGGACTTGAAAATAAAAGGCTGAAAAAGGACAGATACTCCTGAGATGAGTATATAAGTCCACAGACATTAGCAAAGTAACTCTTCTCCATGAAGGTAAACTGCAGGTTAAAGGTTAAATGGTTCTGTTAAAGACCATCCTTGGGATACAAAATCCCCTGAATTAGTTTACTTAAATAAAAGATAATTGACCAAAAGACTGAAACCTAGAGAAAGATGTGGGGAATTCAATAAATTGCCAAACACATAAGGTGAGATAGCTGATGGAATACTGAATATCTTAGGTTGCATTTAAAAGGGCGAGGCTGATGTATTTTGAAGTGTCACAAATAGTCCCTGATTCTTTGTTTCTCCAAACCAATGGACATACTGAATACATTGTGCTCACCATCCCTACCCTTACCACCTGCTTATCCCTCTGGTGATAGCCAGGATGTGATTTGCTCTGAGCCGGGTGTGACCACAGTTTAGATATAATTGTGAATATAAGCTAGTGCTGGAACCATGGGGGACTAATCTTACTATTTAAGATTTTACAGTGTTTAATAGTTAAACTAGTTGAAAATCTGAATGTGGAAAACCATCAAGATGAAAGGTACCATGAGACAACAGAGTTTGTGATCCACAGGGAAAGAAAGGGATGAAAGAAGCAGAACAATAACACTGGGCTTCAAAAGATCAAACTTCAACAAACTCAAGGAATTAGTACATGAGGTCCTGGGGAAGGAATTGAAAGGCAAAGAAAAATTGAAGAGAGCTGAGAGTTTCTAAAATGAGGTCTCTGAAACAGGCCATAATTGCAGTATAACAACGGTCTATTCTCATACAAAGGAAAGAAAACTGATAGAGCACTGTGGCTGCATTAAGGACTCATCAATGACCTGAAAAAAATACACTGAAAAAAGTAGGAACAAGAAGGCTGCATTGTCAAGAACAGATATACAGCACAGCAGGTTAGGAACAAAACTTGACAGACAAAATGCTTTTGTCAGCAAGGGAAAAGCAAAACAATAAAAATTAATTTTTAAATATTTTTCTACTATAGAATAAGAGCTCTCTGCTCACCGGGAGAGGTGAATAAGTATCAGATAGTGCAAAAGGCCGAAGTGCCTGCTGTTTCACTGCCCTACCCTCTAAACAATGCCTTTCATGGTCAAAGTTAACCGGGACTGCAGGTCACAATGGGAGACTATCAAGCTGATTAGATGTATTATAACATTAACTTCTGATTAAATCTGTTATATAATAGTAAGGAGGAAAACTGAAATAATCTTGAAATTACTGTATTTTTGATTGAGGAAGAATGAGTGAGTTCCCAGGCAACCAGAAAACAATACTACTCTTTAAACATGGGAAAGAGCACAAGAATAAGTAGAAAGGTAAGATGAAGAGAAGGACAGAGAATCAGCGAAACTTTGATATTAGAAGAGTTAACTGAAAAAGCTGTCTAAAAATCTGCAAACATAGAGGCTTATTTAAAAAGCTGACATGCATTTGCCCATGAAGTAATTTTTAAATAACGTACTGGTCCCATTTGTCAGGGTAACTGTTCCAATAGATAAAACCAGCAATATTGTATGTTGAAATCAATAAATGCCTTGACAACAGATCCTCTTGAGCTGATTATGTATTAGATTGCTAAGATTCTGGTGATGGGACTCTTAAGGTGAATACACAAACTAGTTAATACATCATTTCAAAGAGTAATTACCAGTGTTTGTTAAACCATGAGAGTAAACTGAGTGGGGGTAGGACTACCCATATGTGAAGAGCAGATGCAGATCCCTCAGGGACAAGGCACAATACTAATAAGTGAAAGCTTTGGCTTTATCAAAAGTGTAGTATTCGCACAGTGGGAATCCTGGGGGCCCAATGCATTGCAGTCCTGCTCAGGATTGAAGCTCAAGGGAAAGCCCTGCAGAAGTGAGTAATGAAACCTGCACTGATTAACATTTTGTACAGATGCAATGTCCTGTTTTGCTCATTAGCTAACTGGTGTAATGCAGGTGCTGCTGTCTGGATTCCAAGATCCGCAGATGGCCTACAGCTTGGCAGCCATGCAGATGTGGGGGAAACAAATTATCCTGGCTTACAGTAACGAGGTAAAACATACTTGGTTCTCAACACACTCAGAAACAAGCTATCATAGGTTATAGTAACAACAAGATAAAACCTGCTTGGGACTCTACCTACTCCAACGAGGGAGGCAACCTATCCAAGGTTACCATAAAGAAGTCTTCTCCCGCTCTACTCTGCATTATTTTGTGTAGGACCTGGATCAGTTGTGTCTCTGAATTTTACTGTTGAAACACAAGGTGGGATGCAAAGCACACTTACACAATATACAAGATTAGAACTCACAATAATCATGAAATTGTTTAAATTTAAGCTTTGTCTTACATTTTTGAAGGATAAATATTAAATGAAAAATAACTACAGAGCTTCAGAAAAAAATTTCTGGGGGCCATAAAAGATCACAAGCTGAATATGAATCCATGTGTAGAGTTTTCAAAAAGGAAAAAAAAGAGGAAGGATGAGGAGGAGCAGTGGAAGACCTGAGGTGTACTACACAAGAGCACAAGATGACAGAAGATTTTGCTCTGTTTGGCAGTAGTGAAGCATCAGCAGGATTACCATTTAGGCACTGCACCTAAGATACATACAGGCATGTAAGAATATGAAAGAATAGAGACTCACAAAAAAAGTATGTTTAGAAACATAAAATGAGAAAGACTGAAATAATTATGTAAGATTATGTTAAGCAGAACTGTGAATATGAAATGGTGCTGTAAAAAGCTGTAGTAGTTGCAGAGTTAAAGGATTTTTTCATGATCTGTGAAGCTTAAGCAGTATTAGATTTGAAGCAAGGGTGATTCTGTTTAGGTTTTACATTGGAAAGCTTCATGTGAAGCACTGGAATAGGTTACCCATCTGTAACACACCTGTAGGATCCCTTTTCCTGTAAATTTTTAAGAACAAATGAGATAAAACTGTCACAAGCGCACAGGCCCACTTGTTCTTGTCCCTGTGAAGGGAGAGGGACTCAGCAGAGATCTTCAGTTTTTCTGTGTATCTCAGTAAAGTAAATTGGATACACATTCAAATACTTCGCTGCAATCGGGGAATGCAATTAATTTGCTTATTAATTTAATTGTATTCTAGTCACTTTAATCTTCAAGGTTTTATTTGCATAAATGCTTCATGCTAAAAGCAGCAGAGGGGTTGGAGCCCAAGCCTGCCGTGCACATCCATGTATAGGGGGAGTCAGCTGCTGAGAACAGAGTCACCATCCCTGGAGCGTTCATGTGTATACGTGGCACTTAGGGATGTGGTTTAGTGGTGGACTTGGCAGTGCTGGGTTAATGGCTGAACTCGACGATCTTAGAGGTTTTTTCCAACCTAAATTGTTCTCGGGTTCTGTCACTGCCTCAGTTAAATTTCTACAACTTTTCCCTTATTTTAAGTAGCAGTTTCCTGGGTGTGAAGTCTTAATATAACCAGGAGGTGGCACAAGAGACCCTCTGCAGTTTCTCAGATATACGTGCTCCGCTGTGAGCAAAGGTATCGTGAAAAACAGCCTTCCAGACGTCTGCCTAAAATCTGCCCATTAGAAACATGCAAACACAAAATGGCAGGGGTTTTTTTGTTTGTTTGTTTAAATGTGTTTTAAAACGAACATGTATTTGCATTTGGCATTCAGCTGCTCCCTTTAATCTTCTAGAGAACATGCAAACACAGCTTCATAATTTTATATCTCAGTTACCTTTTATCCACTCATTACTGTAAAACCTGGCAAAAGACGTACACTGCATTGCTGGGAGGAAACTCAGACATCAAATCGTAGATTACAGGGACAGTGTTAAGCATCTTGCCTAACTACATTCCTGTCCTCCCCAGCTAAGCCCAGCATTTCACTTATCAGTACGGGGGGATGTCAGGACATGTTTGTGCTCCCTGTTTGGTATACAGTGAAGGCAGACTTATTGTCATTTATGCTCTGTTGTTACGGTTATATATCCTGCCAAAGTTATTCTCTTCTTCAGCCAATAGTAGCATTTGCAGGATGCTTGATGGAAGTGACTGGAATAAAGAAAATAGGAAAAAATTGTGTATAGTGAGGAATACAAAAGGGGGGAAGTAGCTAGAAATGATAAATGGAGAAGAGCCTTGAAGTCAGGAGGAAAAAAAAAGTAACATTTATTTCCATTTAATTTGAACAGACTGGTTTTGGAGCAGTACAAAGACCTGATTTATATGAGGTGTAAGTTAAGGGAAGGAAGAGTCAGTAAAACATTTTCACTGCTGGGACCAATGCATTTCAAAGCAGCATTGTATGGCACAGACCAGGATGGGCACAAAGGGTGATAGATGACCCAAGGCTGCAAGCTGTGATAGCTCATTCTCCTGCTGACTGACTCATCATGCTCAAATGCTAACTCTGAAATCAAGGGAAAAAATGATTCATTCTTTAATAGCTGGAAATGAAAAGTTACTTTCAAGAATGATAAATGCTTTGGTCAGTATTGCTAAATTTCTTTAGAAAGTACTTGTAGGAAACATGAATGTAATGGAAAATTTCTGATTTAATGCATTCTTACTTTTCTATGTTGTTAAATGTAACTTTAGAAGTAACCATCATGAAAAAAAATATCCTTCAGCAGACTGACAAAGAAAAAGGCCTTGATGTAAAATGTGAATTTGGTCTGTTAGGTTTTGAAAAGATTTCAAGGTGTCTAAGTGTGACATTTTGTGATCTTAATCAGATTGTTACTTTGAATGTTCTGAACAATTACTGAAACCAGTGGGATTTATGTGAATGTGCATATGGACGTTATTCCCTGTAAATGCATCTCATATCTCAAGATAATTCATATTTTTAAAACAACTCAGATCTGCAGCAAAGACAAGTGCTGGCAGTTTTCTCCAGTACCTGGGGGGAACCTAAGGTACCTGGCAACCCTTGATTACTCTCTCTTCAGTTCCCTCATAGCTTCAGCAGGGAGGGAATATCTCAGCACAATCCTGCCCCTGTGCAGGGCTCTGAACTGGCTTACTAGGGCAGAGCTGAGCTTTGGGCTGGAAGATGTGGAGCACCAATTAATTCTCAAAAGCCAAGCTGTTATCCCAAAATATTTCTATTATCAACTACCTAGTAAGCATCCAGGCAGGACTAGGTAGTTCTGCAGAACCTCCTTGGCACAAAACAAGCGTTGTGTGTACACGTTTCTTCAAAGCTGAACAGGAAGGTGCTGACTCCACAAAGAGAGCAGCTGTGTATTCTGCAAACATCTGCATAAAGTATTGCCATTATCTACTACGGTAAATGGATCTTCAGACTCCTGCTAATGGCAATCATGTTGGTATGTCTGAGCTCTTTGTCTCTGCCTCCCTGTAACTGAAGAATAAAAGCGACTATCTGCTCCTGCTCTCTCCTCTGACAAATTTCATTAGTGTGAGCAGGTTTTCATCTCATTGGTAATATCACTTGATTTTAAACATGGTATTTCTGAGTCACAGTTTAGCAGAAGGTTTTCAAACAAGCATCTAATGAATAATAGAAACAGAAAGAAGGCAGCTTAAGAATTTCAGATAAAATTAAACTGGCATCTGTTAAATGTTGTAGCAGTCATTTCATTCAGAAGTCATCTGCCATCTATCCAGGATACTTGTACATTTTATGCGTAATGGAAATGAGATTTGGTTTAACCTTGTCACAACACGATCAGTTTGTGGCTCTGGGAGCTGAACATATGACACCATCTTTCTGCAGTGCCATTTGTTTCAATACAATGCAATTAATAAACCAGCAGTGTATAAAGATGTAATTTGCAGCTCGGATGATAAAAACATTTTAAAATCTGTAAAGGCAGATGTATCAGTAGATGCTAAACCTCAAGATTTTCTATTTTTCAGGGCTCCATCATGTGTCATGTATTCTTTTTGTGCTGTGTAACAGCTTTCCAAGTGTCCTTCTTTGTTGACATGATGGAGATAGACTCATTTATACTTTAGAAAAATATTTGTATAGAGATATGTAAGTATATAATATATATAAGAATGTAAGTAGCATATATTATCTATAGTTATGTATAATATTCTGTAGGTACTAAGAATGGAAATAATTATACGCACATGGGACATATTGATCTCATTAGGACAGGATTTTGCCCCATGTGTGATGCAGAATACTGTTAGAGTAATCAGAAAGATTTATATTGAGAAGGAAGCTTGTAGAAAAGCTACATTTCCTTTTTCTGATGTTCATGAGAGTTTAGTCCTTGATAATGGCATTTTGCCTGACTGCAGGGGGGCTTGGCAGGATTCTGCAAGTAGGCAGTGGCACTGGTATTCCTTATACTGACTGGAGAGGTTGCTGCCAGGCCACGTGTTAAGTACAACTCACTCAAGGGACTTATCATTTAGTAAATCAGTGAACGGAGCATATTCCTGTATGTCTCCTCTCCATCTCACGCCTGCTTGGTCTGCTTTCTGAAATATGTTGATGACAGAATTGTCTAATGCTCAGAAGTTCTGGTATTTTAAAACATTTGCCCAGGTTTGTGGTGGGGCTAGTCTTCATATTTACCTAATTTCTGAAAAGAATATTTAAGAAATAACCTATGCTTGGAATATTTGAGTTGGGGAGGGGGAAGACAGGTGTGGGGAGAGGTGTTCTAAAATAGAGGAAATTTAAAAGCAATCTTGAACAATTTGGTCAAGTAAACATTCTAAACTTTTCATTGCCAATCAAAAAATGCTTGGGAAGGATATACAGATGAGGTTTCAAGTAATTAGATATCAAACACTTTCATATGGTGAAAAACCCCACAAACACTTATATATATGCCCTGCAGGGCTTTGTCCATGCTAGAGATGTTTGTGGACTTCTTTAAATAGATAACATGTATGGGAGATATTAATGCTTGAATGTTTATTTGGACATGTTTGCACCAGTTGCCTCAGTTTCCTCCAGGAAGCTTGTTTAGTGGGCTCAGGCTGCTGCTGCAGTGCACGGTGT
This sequence comes from Pseudotriccus pelzelni, assembly GCA_035584735.1. Lineage (NCBI taxonomy): Eukaryota > Metazoa > Chordata > Aves > Passeriformes > Tyrannidae > Pseudotriccus > Pseudotriccus pelzelni. The sequence continues at coordinate 21,173,861 of JAWMRA010000162.1, read as the reverse complement.
AATGTCCATCCCTACCTACACAGGCCAGAAACAAAGGGCTCTGGGAGGGCTCTGGTCATGCATGGCTGCGGTTCTAAATTGGTTATTAGACACCTTTAAATAAAGGTGACAATCGTCTTTATATTTTTGTTTGGTTAGAGACAAACCCTTGAACACTGTCATCACCGGTAGAGCAGGATAGGACTCGGAGTATGCCATGAGAATGAACAACCAAGGAAAGACAGAGCTTAGAATGAGTTCACAAGTCAAACTTGAATATGATTCAGTGAAACAATTTTCTGGTGAACAAAAACCTGGAGGATTTCATGATGAATGGATGTAACAACTACAATCTGGAGTGGACGAGAGGTTGAAATGTTTGGCTTAGGGAAAGATAGACAAAGAGAGTTTGAATAAAACCTTTTACTGGATTAATATAAAGAAAAATATGTATCTTTATAAGATTAAAACTGAATAAATTGAAAGATTTAGACATATACCAGGTAGGATGGTTTCAATCTTCAAACCTCTGTCTGACAGTTTAAGAAATATCTAGAAGCATGGTTACAGTAACTGTTACCGCTGAGAAATGCAGCAGGAGTGGCAGAATAACGGGCTCAGTCCCACGGTAAACGGACAACAGAGCCCTGGGTTTGTGTGCAGGTGGTAGAGGTGAGTGTAAAGCAAAAGGCAGAACAAGGACAGACAAATCAGTCGTGATTTCTGAAGGCAGACTGACACCAAGCAGGGGCGTGATAGGAATTATCAGTGGTGTGGACGTTCCACTCTGGTTTTGCACGGGAGGAGAGGGTGAAAAGAGGAGGGAATTCGTAGTTACCCTGCAGTGAAAAACTGTCCCAAAAGCACCAGGAACCTGTTGTCAATATACTACATAGGCATTACCGCAGCAGCCAAGTGTTTCTGTTGCACGCAAAAAACAGATGAACCGGAGCACTTCTGAAAGACACGTGTAGGTAATAAGAGAAAAGATAGGGAGAGTAAGGGAGCAGAGAAACCTGTGTGACCTACACAGCTGAAAGAGATCTTGGAGGAAAGATATGAATTCTGTAACGTCAGCAGAAATCTCAGCAGAATGTTAATTCTAAGGTAATAGTTGCCATTTTCTGATTCTTTAGTCCGGAAGCCATACTTTTATATAATCCACCCCAAGCTTGTCTATTCATAGAACCAAATGACCTTGATATTTATCTTTTTCTGTTTCACAACCTTCTCCTCCGATCCTCTCAGACTGTGCCTGTTCTTATAACCTGATGCTTCAGTCCCGGAGAATGCAGTGAGTTTCTCCAGTTGCCTGCCTCAGGCTGTCTCGGGAACACAGCGCTTGGCCCGGAGAGGAGCAGGCTTGAGAAGAACCCTTTACACTGTGGATCTGGTGCTTGAAAAGGAATGAAAAAGTGAACCCCAGGGGAAGGGAGGTCGGAAGCAGCAGCAGCATCTACTCTCCGGCCAGCGGCCGAGGATGCTGGTCCCTTTGCGCTCCCCCAGGGGTACATTCCCCAGCGCCGTTTGAGGCCGCTCAGCTCCATAAATGTCATTTGCATGGGGATAGGATGTAACAAGAGCTGTAAATCACTGACGGCGGAGCGAACTCCTCAGGGGCAGACACGACGGAGCCGAGCCTCCGCGAGCTGGGGCAATGTGTGAACGATATCTTTTGTTGGGGGGGAGGACTGATCGCAATTAGATGATACTTATCTGGCCCTTTGATATGTATTTACACAAACAACGTTTTCCTCCGGGAGATGAGGTATAAAGGAGGGGCCCGCGCTCTCCTACACTCTCCTTCCCGGCATCTCTGAAACAGAGCAGGATGACCAAAGCCCCGTTCTCCGTGGAGTGGCTGTCCCAGAGCAGCCAGGCTCTCAAGAGCCCCAGCGAGGGCTCTCCGCACCGAGCATCCTCTGCGGGCCGCCGGTCTGGCGAGGGCTCCAGCCCTGGCTCGAGCGAGCGGAGCCGGGAGCAATCCGCCGGGCCGCGGGCCGGGAGAAGCGGCAGGAGCAGGGAGCACGTGGCGGCCACTCCCGCTGCAGGTAACCGCGGCGTCCGCGGCCGCCGGGGCGTCCTGGACCTCCCGCGCCGGGGGAGGAGGCCGGGCGGGCCTGGGCCATCCCCCCCGGCACCACTGCGCGGTGGCGAAGGAGGCGGGCTGTCCCCGAGAGTGGCTCACCCTTTCCTCCTTCTCCCCTGTCCCCAGGAACAGACGGGCGCCCGTCGGGAGCGGGGCAGCCCGTGCCTGAGGAGGGGCCCGAGCACTCGGGCCCCGAGGAGCCCGGCGGCCGCGGCGGGCGGCGGCTGCGGACGGCGTTCAGCGCGGAGCAGATCAGCACCCTGGAGAGCTCCTTCCAGCGGCAGCAGTACCTCGGCGCCGCCGAGCGCCGGCAGCTGGCGGGCAGGATGCGCCTCTCCGAGGTGCAGGTGAGCGCGGGGGGCACTGGCTGTGCCGTGGGCTTCGGGAACAGCGACAGCATAGTTCCACTAGCACGATAAAGAGCAAGCTGCCTGCCGTCGTAACCTCACCTTTTTTCCTCCCCTCTTGCTTTTTCCCCAGATCAAGACTTGGTTTCAGAACCGCCGGATGAAGCTCAAGCGGCAGCTGCAGGAGTTGAGGACCGAGCCCTTCTGCAGCCCCTCTCTCCCTTACGGACCTCAGGGCGGTGTGGTGCCCTTGCCCCTCGCATACGTGGCCCGACCACCACCTCTGTCCCGGCAAGCGGCCGCCTCTGAGGGTTTCACCTTGGCGGCTCTGCCGACACCCGCCCTGGACCTCAGCAGCGCCTGCAGAGCACAGCCAGTTGGCTTTTGGGCGGCACCCTGCTTTGTAGGGTACAGGGATCCCAGAGCTTTCTTGCTGGGTGTCTGACCCTCTGATATGGACTATGACTGAAGAGGATTTGCACTACTGATAGATATTTGGGCTGCCGTTGTCTGTAACTGCCTGGCGGAGTTATGATGCAGCACTGAACAAAACATTTTTACTAAGATGCTGGAGAACCTGGATTATGGACTTCAGGCAGCTGCATTTACAGGCAACTGTAAAATAGGAACAGAGTGAGACAAACACTAATATAAATGGAATCCTTTAATAAACCTATTTTTTTCCTAGCTTTCACGTGAATTCCTTCCACAAGGATTGTAGAGCAATTCATTCTGCCCCAAAAGAATGCTCCTCTTCATTAAAGGAAGCATAGATTCCCTATTATCCAGATTTGTTCTGCCCCTCTGCAATTTACTGGGCATAAATGCAAAAAAGCATGAATTTCCCCCTGCCTTCTGAAACAGGTATCCAACCCCTTCAGCTACTTCCTAGATGGGATTTTCTGTCATGGGACTGTGCCTTTAACCAAATTTGTGGATACACCTGTTACTTAATATTGGGCTTGCAATAGTAGCGGAACAGGTGTTTTTGCTGGAGACCCTTAAATAATATATTTGTATTATCTTAAGATGTAAAAAGTTGCTTTCTAAATATATATGATAATATATCTTCATGCTTTCACATGCAGCCTCAATAGATTAATAAGGAAGACAACTTGCCTAAACAGATCACAGAAAGGATCTTGAAATTTCTTATCTACAGAATAGTATCTCATCATCTCACGTGCAGGTAATGGGGTATGAGGGTGATGATCAAAAGAAATTTAACATTTCAGTGTTGTTTTTCCCCTAAGTGGCAGTAAAATTCCTTGCCACTGTGCCATGCACTTTTAAAATGTGAATAATGTTCTAGTAAACTTACGGTCAAAATGGCCTGGTTTCAAGCCAAAGAAAGGGCTCTGAGAAGTCACCCTTGACTCATGTAAGTTGACATAAACCTTTCAAAGTCAATTGTCAACTAACATGAAAAGAGCAATAAATATTTCCACTTTAGAGGTGATCTCGGGGGTATTGAAAGATTTCCGGCACACTTGTAATCTGGGTTCCTGTAGTGAGTGCTCTGAAGGTTCTTTGTCAGTATCCTTGAATTACACCTCTTTTCTTGTACGAGGGCCAATCTGCCACTTAAATACATTTGTCTGGTAAAAAGCAACATTATGTGCCGCTGCGGGCAGTGGGTTTGACAGACACATTTGGAAGTCTCCTTGATTGTTTTGTAATCCATGATGTATTTTTCTAGCCTTTTGAGATACTGCTATTTGTTTGCACTTGATTAAAATTCCTATTCAATGGAGGTTTATTTCTCGAAGGCAGGTATTACTAAACGATTATTTATTCGAAGAAATCTCTCGAACTCCTTCAAATGTCATTAGGAAACTGGAATGTCTCCAGAAAGCTCTGAAATTGTGAATATTTTCCTCTTGCTCTAAAGCAAGGACGTTTAAAATACCAAAACAATTAAGGCCAATACATATATAATTTACTTTGAAAAAAGTGTTAACCGTGAGACTACTCCGCCTGTACTGCAAATACAATGCTCGCCCCGTACAAAAGGAATAGTAATAGCCCCTCGTGCTCTTAGAGGCCAGCGCGGCGGTCTGAGGGGCGAAGGAAGGGAGTTCTGAGGGGACCGACGGGGACTGGGACTACCTGCGGCGTTGCGGGAGCGCCCCAACGCCGGACCAAATGGGGAAAAGCTGAAAGGGAAGCTAGGCCTGGGGAAAAGTGAGAGACATGAAAAGGCTCAGGAGGAGAGGGAGAGAACAAAGTGCTCCCACCTGCAGAGGGGAACCGTTTCCGTGGGGACACGGTTCGTGAGAGGGAGGAGGGTGTCGCCGCCTCCTCAACCCAAGGGTAATAAGGGAGAGGCAGGAGCACACCTTATCGAGTCCCCAAGTGTTCCCGGTAAGACGTCTTCTGGGGCAGCTCTGTCTGGGCCCTCATCCCCCGGATCTGCCCTCCTGGCACCAGCGCCTTTGCAGTTGCCAGGCCACCGAGCCGGGCCGGCGCGTCCGAGGGCGCATCGGCGCAGAGCCCGCCCCAGGCTGCACCCGCCCGCCCCCCAGCTCGGCTCGACCGAACGGCGGTCAGTTTCCACTCCGTGCGAAAGTTTGTAGCAATGATTTAAGTCCACGGGGATGGTGGGCTCCACGCTGGGACAGGTGGGGCTGTGTGGCCAAGCGGCACCGGCCACGGGGCAGTCTCGGAGGTGGTAGTTCTGCGTGCGGGGTGTGTGTATGCGGCTCCCCGTGTCCTGGCTGAGGCTGGCGGGTTTCGTGCCAGGGGCGAGGGCTGGTTAGTAGCACTAACAGGGCGACCTATCTCTGGGCGTACGAGCTGCAGAACGGCCGGAGAGGCAGAAGCCAGTGTCCGAAAGGGTGCTAATGGTCACTTAACGTAATGACTCGTTGGCCACATGTGTACTTAGCAAGCACATGAAATGCCTTGCCACTGTTTTTGCAGCGCTAGCTTGCAAATACTTCTCCGTTGCCCGGCAATTGCTCAAGTGAACGCAAGAGGTGGTGCTCACTTGGCTGCGTGCCCAATAGCAGCGGATTCTTCCGAATATCTACATGATAATTCCTCTTCCACCTGCAAAAGGCAGCTTTCTCTAGAAGGTAACTAATACATTCCAGTGGTCTAGAAAACTATATGTGAAATAATTTAATTTTTGCTAAAGTGGTCCAATTCTGGCACTAAAACGTGAAGGCAAGAATTTGCTTTTATTTAGGAGAAAGAAACTCACACTTATGCTTTAATACTGCATGTTTGAATTTCTCATCCACTGAGTTTAATTCCTGGCAGCAATAAAGGGGCAGTGGTGTCAGCGCAGGCCCCCCTGCACGCTCGCAGGAGATCGAAGCAGTCCGGCTCCTGCTCCCGCACCACACCCGGCGAACGTCCCCGCAGAAATCTTCAGGCCGCCCCACAGCACGTCGGGGAGCAGCCCCCCAATTTGTGTCGCACAATAAACCCCAGTACCCGAATTCTCTCTGGCAGGACCAGCGGTGTGAGCCAACCAACTACAAATGGGGGGAGGGAGGGGGTGGAAAGGGGGGGGGGACACGACCCACAACAATAAAAAACAAAAAGGCCGAGTCCATTAGCTGGGGAGGAGCAGCTTAATGCTTCTAGGGGTGAAACTGTCGGAACTCCCGGCCGGCCAGTTCTCGAGGAAGAGGCTGTATAACCTGGAAACTGGGCTCCCTGGTGAGGAAAAGGCGATGGGAGGGGAAAAATTGCCGGAACGCTAACTTCAAAGCCTTTGTCCCCCGCAGTGCGTGAGCGGAGGGGGAGCAACCTGATTGAATTAGCACCGCGGGATGGGGAAGCCGCCGGCAGCCGCGCACGGTACCGCCCCTCCCAATTTGGCTAGAGCAACCATCAGGGGACTGGGAATAGGATCGGGGTATAGCATCCCCCCCGCAGCTCCCAGACACGGTGGAGCCACTCCAGGGAGCTTTTTAAAAACCAGGTGAAGTTATTCGGTGTTGTGTGGTAATCGAGGGAGATCTCGCACTGTCAGGCCATTACATCTAATTGCTGCCCATTATCTTTTTCTTTGATACGCAATTAGATGACAATTAACTGGATAAATCCCACCGAAGCGGAGGGAGAAATAAAGAGACCTCTTGGTCTTGACGTGTTTCTTGTGTAGACTTCACTACTTTTCCTTTATAGCTGTCTCTTAAACTCCTAGACTTCGACCTGGTGTTACCTTGTAATAGTACTTAGTAGGGAGCTAATCCTACCGTCTCTTTGGTATTCAGGCAGGTTAAGCGCTTTAGTTCTTATTTCGGCTCTTAGTTACTCTGCCTGGACAAATCTGAACAACTGTGGTGGTGTCACAAATCCTCAAGCAAGGTAGTAATGGCGTGCATAGAAATTCAAGTACTAGTTTGTTTCGAGCTAACTTGTACTTAACTTATCTAGGCAGTTTGACCACTAGTTGTTTAAAGAACACAGAAATATTTCCCTGATAATTTTTTTTTTTTTTTAATGCAAAGTAAGTGTTTGCTCCCACAGGCGCTGAATGGGAATATCTGGGCTTGCAGCGTGTGAGCCGGGAGGGAAGAGGCTGCCGGGTGAGTCAGTAGCATTTGTCATTTATTGTGTGTTAGCCCGCATTGTTCCCATGGGCAAAGGAGCGCCGGGGTGAATGCACTGTTAGTGTTCACAGGTACTTCAAACAGAAAAGCATCTATTCCGAAACAATCGATCTCGTTGATGCCTAATTGACTATCTAATAGCACCTATCAGGACATCAAAGGAGGAGCTGAATAACCGAGTTAGCATTTCCAAACGAGAACAGCGGAGGGTACAAACAGCCATCAGCTATCCCACAGGCCGGGAGCCCAGCCTGCGCCCTGCAGCTGGCTATGGGCATAGGAATCCTATGATCCCCTCTGGAGCAGGGCAAAATATCTGGTCTGCACTTTTAGCCATGTAAAACCCTGCTCCCTACAGTAATTAAGCTTACTTACTTTTTAAGGGCTGCCACACTTCCCCAAGATCTCTCCCCCTGCCCATTTGTGCAGCTAAAAGTATTTTTGGGGGAGGATTGAGTGATGTTTGGTTCGTTGGGGTTTTTCTCCCCCCTCCCAGGTGGGGCGTGTGCCATTGCAGTTGTCTTACTGCATCGTCTATCATACCCACTTCTCTGGTTCTGTGAAGAAGATATGGGAAAATCTAAGTTTTTCAGAAAGATAAAAGAGATATGCCTATGATGGAGCCAGTAGGTTTGCAACCCAGAAGGTCCCAGGTCTGGTGGCCTAGTACATAATCTCTTAGTGTATGATAAATGCTATGACAGAAGGGAAGTCTGACACATGAAGATTCACCCAATTAGGGTAGCAATTCATAGAATCATAGAATTAACTGGGTTGGGAGGGACCTCTGAGATCATCAAGTCCAACCCTTGATCCAACCCCACTGTGATTACTAGATTATGGCACTCAGTGCCACATCCAGCCTCATCTTAAACACCTCCAGGGACAGTGAATCCACCACGTCTCTGGGTGGGCCATTCCAATGCCTGATTACTCTTTGTAAAGAACTTCTTTCTAATATCCAACCTAAACCTCCCCTGGCAGAGCTTAAGCCAGTGCCCTCTTATCCTACTGCTGATTGCCTGGGAGAAGGGACAGACCCCCACCTGGCTACAACTTCCTTTCGGGTAGTTGTAGGGAGTGATGAGGTCTCCCCTGAGCCTTCTCTTCTCGAGGCTAAACAATTATTTTTCTTGAGGATGACTGTTCTTCTGTTTGCCAAAATGTGGCCACTTTTTTCTTAAGTTTTCATGCAATATCACTGTGATGGTTTGTTGAAGGCCTGGGCACACCAGCAGCATTCCTGGGCAATACAAGTACTTCAGCCTCTAGCAAACAGTGAATTTCTTCTAGCACCTGGTGCAGGAGACACTGCAGCCTGAACAACAGGCTGGTCCTTCCCTACCGTAATACCTTCGTGCTGCAGAGCTGCTGCAGCCCTGACTGTTCTCATAGGTCTATATTCCGTGTGTGCACAAAGTCCCAGATGAAATATTCCCCTGCATACCGGTGAGATAAATCTACCATTTGTCCTTACTTGTGGAGCTCACATGAAAAGAGCACTCTGTCCTGATGACCTTAGCTGTAATTATCACATCATGGCATTAGTCACTGCACCTAAATTTCAGGGTATCATACTGAGTTACAAGAGTGCAGAAGTTAACAGTCAATTTCTTGAAGCAGCAAACATGTTTCTTATGGTTGTAAGGCTTATGTACAAAGGCAGAAACAATACATCTTTTGAAATGTGATTTGGTGAAATGGGTCCACTATGTTCTTAATAAAAAACATGTAAGAAAAATACATATATTTTGCAATATAATACAGTATTCCAAAGTTCTGAGTATACAGAATTCTATATGAAAAGACATAATTTTCCATAAAACTTAGATTTATTTTTGATCATGGTTATATATCACACCAACTGAATGCTGTAAAAACTTCAAGTAATACAAAATAATTGAGGTAAATTTGTGACTCCATATTTCTGCAGGGCAAGGGGAAGATTTAACTGCAGCTGCAGGGCCTCTATCCACCCAGGGTCCAGGGTCATTAAAGTTTTCAAGTTTCTCAAGCTGCCACCTCTTTCTAATGGGAGTTACAATAGCCACATAACACTTTCCACACTTTTCCCATCTGTTTCAGGGTTTTGTGGTCCACAGATGCAGCTACTTTCATCTGGAGTGGGGGGGATTGTGGAGTTGGGTATAAATATGTTGCTAAATTAGCAATTTGTATTGGAGTCTAATAAAAACAAAAAATCAGTTTTCATTGACTTTCAGCAAATGGGGTGGGACAGGTCAGCTGCTTTCCTGCATTTTCAGCCAAGGGAGGAGAGGAAATGGCAGCAGCTCTTCAGGGCTAATAAGTTTCCTTCTATAAAATGTGTAATATATGAATGCCAATGTTGGTATCTTTGGGCAGAGAACTGAATGGTCATCTTGTATCTGGTTTAATTTTGGCAGCTGATGAGGTGTTTCTCTCTAGATGGTAGTCATTGGATGTCTCTCTGTGCCCAGGTGCGGGGACTGCAGGGCATGGGTGACCCCATATTGTCTGGCTTGGCATGGGTTTCTTCTGGAGAAATGGTGGGGAAGACTGCCCTGGTGGAAGCAATGGGGGACATGCTGCTTGCTGGTAGCTGTGTGCTCAGTTTGAGAGCTCCTGAACCTCAGTGGTTTTCAGGTATTACCTCTAGGCTTGTTTCTGGTGAGGCAGTCAGGCTCTGCAGATAATGCATGATGCTTTACAAAGGACAACTTGCTGTGAATGTGTTTATATGTGGCAGAGCACGAGTTTTTCTGCTTGGACTTCTCCACACATGGGGTTATTTAGAAGTGGCTGTTCTGAAATAAGATGGAGACTAAGTATAATGAAGCATTTGCTTCAGAAAAAGAGGGACCATACACAGGTAGAATAGTTCAGGTACAGTTATTTGATCCTAAAGTTATTAAAATTAATGTGCAGGCACTTAGTTCTTTTAGGGAACAGTGAGTGACTTGTCCCTGCTTGAGTGAAACGTGTCTAGGGTTTATATGTTCCCCTGTTATGGTGGTTTTGTTTGGGTCAGTGGCACTCACAGGTACATGGTTCTGACTCAGTGTGGGAGTTTGATCTCCAGCTGTATTCAGCTGCTTGGACGTCTGCACTGGCTCATGCAATCAGCCAAAATGACAGTCTTGTGCCAGCATTAAGTGAACCTGCTGGGTTGGGCTGTGCCCAACACCCCCCCAACGGGCAGGTCAAACTCTCTGTTGGGGCTGTGCCGAGGCAAGAACAGCCTCCCCCATCCCTGCTCTTAGGGCCTGATGTTGCAAGGAAAGCTGCAGGATGAATCCAGCTCTCCTGAGCTGTGGGCTTGGTTAGGCGTTTGCGTTGCTCTAGTGCCTGCATTTTATCCCTTCCCTGGGGCCAGTGTGGGGATAAACTGCCTTTGTGGGGTCGAGAGGGGTCGATAACTGTGCTGTCCATTCCTGCAGCCATGGACTTACTGGAACACTTGAGACAATGAAAATAGGTAGCACGAATACGACGTTTTTTTTTTTTCCCAAATGATTTTGCATAACAAACAGGGGAGCTGGTTTGGTTGGGGTTTGGTGTGGGAACCTAGATTATTATTGTGTTTTACAAAGAAACAAGTTCCTCTTAGACCCAGGTTTACAGTGCCCACTCCTTTAGGTTGTGCATCCCAGCAGGAGCTCTGAGGATTTTGGAATCTCCATTGTAACTGGGGTCCTGTCAGTGCATTTACCCAGTTACAGGAATGGCAATCGCTTCCACTTGTCTTCAGGAAGCATGGGGGTTTAGATTATGTGTTATTCAAGTATCCCCACGGCCAGTGCCGTCATGGTCAGTGCAGTTTTTTCACTAGCGTGGCTAAAAGCCCAGTGGAAACTGAACATAAGCAGAACTCTGAAGATGGGCTGAGTTGCCGAGATGCCCCTTTCCCTAACCAGGATTTGCTGGGGGGTGTCTTGGTGTCCTCCCTGCATTACTAGGGCAGCGTCCTTCTCGGGAACCGACCTGTGGATTGGGATAGTATGAAGTTGATGAGGTGCGAGCTCCGCTGCTCACTTAGTCCTTTGATCTCTAAACGATTCGGGAGATGGGTTGCTCTTGCTGGCTAGACAGACGGCGCCAAGTTCAAGCTGAGAAGGCCCGCAGCTCTGCTAACCCCTAGCCTGGCTCTGGTCCCCGGGAGTGAGGGCTTAGCCTCGGGGATAGGGACTTCTTGGTACCGCCCCCCCACGGTTTTTCCCATGGAGACTGGTCTCTGCAGCTCCTTGATGGGCAGTGCCCGAGTTTCGTTATCCCTCATCCCGGCCCCAGTGGTGTGGGCCGGGCCGTGTCGGGGCTGGTTTCGGGCATCTGTGCAATGTGAGAGCCAGTGACCGAAAAAGGGGTGGGTAAACCCGCGCTGTTACGGGCACCCACAGTGTCTTTAAACGCCCGTTTGCGGGGCTGGGCCGGCCCGTGCCCTGCCCTCCAGGGGAGAGGAACAGGTTTGCACTTCAAGGGGGTCTCCCCGGCCCCGCAGACACCCTGGAGCCAGGGGCTGTAGACATTTGCCAGACGTGTGAACTTTTCTCCTCGCTGGTAGCTGTTATCTGTGCTCGATTCCCACTTTGATGTGTGTTCACACTTACGAACTACCCCGCCCGAGACCGGAGCGCCCATATAAGAGAGGGCCGAGGCCTCCGGTCCTCCAACCGCTCTCAGCCATGAACCAGGCCCAAATTCCTACGGATGAGGCCAGATCCCCCGGGGTCAAGCCCCACATCTGCTGTGCGCCCCCTCCCCGCGCTCCCACCTCGCTGGGCAGTACGCCACTCCTGGTCAGAGCCAAGCCCCGACGGGGCGGCCCGCAGCCGAGCCAGCCCGCGGACAGCGAGCCCTGCACGGCGGAGCGCATCCCAGACGATCCTGGAGAGACCGCCGAGTCGGATCCGTCGGAGTCAGGTGGGTGAGGAGGGAACAGAAAGGGGGGGATGGAGGGTGAGGGATGGAGGGCAGGTGGGGACACACACGGGACCTCGGCCCCCGTCGTGCAACGGCCTGTCAGGGCCGAGGGGAGGCGGACGAACTCCCAAGGCCGGGGAAGAGGCCTTACCGCTGCCCCTTCTCTCCTCCTGTGCAGCCCCAGACAGCGGCTGGTTGAGCGCCGACGAATCCTCCGGCTACGAGAGCGAGAGCGCGGAGCGCTCCGCGGCGGCGGGCGGGACTCGCGGTCGGCAGCGGCGGGCGCGGACTGCCTTCACCTCGGAGCAGGTCTGCCGGCTGGAGAAGACCTTCCAGCGCCAGAAGTACCTGGGGGCCACGGAGAGGAGGAAGCTGGCGGCTGCCTTGCAGCTCTCGGAGATCCAGGTGAGTCCCGCAGGAAGCGGATCCTTCCCAGCCCTGTCGGGTAGGAGCAGTCAGGATCACCTGTTTCGCTTCGGTCCTCCCTGCGTCAAAAAGACGTAGCGCTCTTCAGCTGAATTTAGCGGGGGCTGTGGGATTCCTCGGGGATTAACAAATTACACTCCAGGAAATCTGGAACACTTTCTACCGGAAAGGCATTAAGGTTTCTTTATTTCTTGATAAGGTAAAACTGTCTAAGCGATCCACCTAGACCTTGCAGAAGTCATATATGGTCTGAAGGGATTAATCCAATATCGCTGAACACAGACAGACTTCCCCTCTATATGCCGCAGGTCCTCAGCCGTCGGTTAAGTAGGGCAAAAGAATTAGCCCAACGCTTGTCAATTCCAACTAAAGCAAAATGGCAACAGCAGCTGAGATACGGTTGTTCATAGTTTGCAAGTTACTTTTAAGCAAAGACCCTGATTTGTCTTCTCCATCCCCTCACCCTGTTCCTTTTGTTTCTCAGATCAAGACCTGGTTTCAGAACCGGAGGATGAAACTGAAGAGGCAGATACAGGACCACCAGCACAGCCTCGTGTCTCCTGCTCCACTCTACAGCTATCCCACGGGGACCTCACCAGCTCTGTATCAGGATGGTTTCCACTACCCCTTTGCTCCCCACCATCAGAGACTCTTGCCTTACAGCCCGGTGCCTGCTGTGCAGTTCAGCTTCTCCTTTCCCAGATACGATGCATCTCAAAGCACCTACCACTTTATGGCAAATGAGCTCCCGTACTATCATCAACACTTTCTTCCTCATCCTTCTTTCCATCCAGTTATTCAGAACAAAATGGACAGTCAGTGCCACCTTGTATATGCATTATAGTGAAAAAGAAAAGGCGGGAGCAGCAAAGGGGAAAAGCATTGTATGCTGTAATGTATTTTGTGCTCAGAATCCCTAGTCTGATTTGGAAGAATATGTCTTTATTATTTTAAGTTAAATGTGAAAAAGAAGAGTTTTATATTTTATAGTTAATATTAAAATTTATTGGACGTATTGCCACTTCTACCACTTTGTTATTTCATAGTTTATTATTTTTTTAAAAACTGGTAGTCTACTCTCCAGTCAAAAAAACAGTATACTGAAAGGAAACTGCTGAGAGAGAAATGCAGTAGTAGAAACATGCTTTTACTGAGTTTAGTCCAAAGTGTGTTAAGTAATTGGTTTTCATTGCACATCCCTAGTTTTCCATAAACATATTTATAAATAAAACTTGAATAGTTATATGTGTCAGCTGTATAAACGTTGCACTTGGGCAACGTAAACAGCAATGGTCACTTGTCCTCCTGGTTTTGGTAATGTTTTAATGCATCTTGTCTGACTTTCCTACTCTCTCACTGATATATAGTCTGTTGTTAAGCTTGTTGGGCAGCCTGGACAGAGGCAGCTACCCATTTGCATTACACTGTGCTTTTGGCTAAGTGCATCCTCCAGGAGGAAAGAAAAGCTGTTGGTTTCTCTGTGAATATAAATCAATTTTTGTTTTACAGTTCCAATCCCATCTTCCATGTGAAACCAGCAGCTGTGTTAATCACCAGTATTAAGTCAGTGTGTCTTCAAACAGGAATTAAACAGATCAGTGCTTCCCTATGGAATTTTAAAGTTTTACAATTGCCAAAATATACACTTGGCAAAAATACTAAGAGTGTAATTGTGTTCAGTTCAAAGTCTTATCATCTGAACGGGATTTTAAGCTGCAAATTTGGCCTTTTGTCTCACCACCAAATATCAATTCTAATTGCATATTTTGAACATTTTTAAGTAAATTGAGCTACTGCCTTTAGCAATCTTGAAATTTGTTCTTCCTGGGATCAGCTTTCACTACTGTACTAAAAGTGCTTAGTTAACATTCCTTATTTCTTGACCTTCTAAATTTTATTTGAAGTTTCATTCATTCACCTGGAAGGTCTTTAAATATATTAGTTGATTGTTGCATTGTAGTCTAAATTTCCCCCCCCCACCCTGAAATTCAGTGAGTCCTCACTTATGAAAAAATTACTTGGAAAGGGTAAAGGGAATCGTTCACAGTGACACAGAAAATGCGCAGGTTGTCCCTTCAGCTGCCTAGCTGTGTCTCGGATCGGTGAGGCACTGAGAAGGGGTGTGGTGAAGGAAATTCCTTCGAATGTCTCCCAGCCTTCCCTCCTCCGTATTGTCTACCAAAGACTGATTTCAACTTTGCGCTCCTTAAGCCACACAACACAACGCGGCCGGGCTTGGGGGTGGGGACGGGTATGGGAGGGGAGAAGAGGAAGGAAGAGAGGAGAAAAGGTGATGCATAGCACAGGGCTGTTGTAAGCTTCCCCCCCCCCCCAATGAGCAAAGGAAGGGAGCATTTGGTGGGGCTTGGGGTTTATTTGTTTGATTTATTGGGGTGGTTTTTTTTGAGGGGGAAGGGGTGTATTATTTTTTCTCTCTTTAAAACTGCAGAGTAATCTAACCATCACCTACAAGCAAGGTAGAATGGTTTGGATCAAGGAAGGAAATGTAGTCACATCTGCTGCACTTGTTTTCTGCTGATGCAAAGTCTCTTTTTCTCATTATTCTCTAAAGGCTTGGCTTTGCCATTTTTAGTAATAATTACCTTGGGACTTTTAGGAACACCCCTGACTGTTCCTGAGAGCAAACTTAAATGAATCCTGCAGCTTAAAACTAGGGAGGCTATCAAGGTAAGGGTGAAACTTTAGAAGTAAAAACTGAAATATTTTCTTTTTGAGTGTCCCAGGAAACCTGAACTTGTGAACAATTCTAATGTTTTCATAAGCAGATTTTAATTACTAGTATGTTTGACATTGGCATCAACATATATGCTTGCCAATGAATTCCTTAGCCTCACCTCTTTTTAAATGCATAAATAGAACATGTCCATCAAAAAACAGGTGAGACCACTTTAGGAATGGTGCAGAAGATACATGTAAAAGACAATACCGGGAAATTTGTTCAGTTCATAGAGTTGCCACATTTGGTACCATTTTAATTTAAATGCATTTTCTGTTTCTTTCCTTAAACACCCACACTCAAGTAGAATGGCCAGAGTTTTTAAGACCATTGTGCATCACATGACATAGTTATTATGTAAATTTCAGTGCAAACACCACTCCACTCTTTCAGTGGAGATCTCTACATGTTTATAGGTTGTTTCCTGAAAACTTTTGGATAGGAAAATTTATATAGACATTGCCTTACAACATAGCCAAGACTGTAGGAATAAAGGAAAATTTCATGTCCTCCACTTCCACTTTCAGTATTACTTCTGTAATACAGGTAAATTATATTCTCCTCTAATCAAACTTTGGGTTTTATGTTAAAGAAAACAATAGAATCATCAATCTATTTAATATAACAAAATAAGTTAAATAGTTACTTTTAGAGATATTTGGCAGTTCTTTTTTAAATCACACATAATGTTTGACATTTTTAACAGGAAGGAAGATACGGCCTGAAAGTCAGTCTTTTATGTTCAGAGGTTAGAGTTGCTGCTGGAGTTACAGAAGGGTAACAAGATAATCCTGGGCTGGGAGGCAACGGTAAAGATGGATTTGGCAAAACTGGCTGATGAGACTGAGCTGGAACAGAAGGTAACAAGACAGGATTTGGCACAGTTGGGTGAAGTGTAACAGCAGAGGTAGAGACGTTGACACTCATTCCATGAGAATAGCTGGATGTAGCCATATCTGGGTAATAATAGTGGGGCAAAAATAAGCCTGAGAAAAGAGCTTCGATCCGGGCATCTTGTGTCTGACGTTTAAACTTCATGCGACGATTCTGAAACCAGGTTTTTATCTGAGGACAAGAAAAAAGAGTCAATAACCAACCCACTTGTCCCTTTTCCATATATCAGTACATCCTGAATGCAGGTTTATTGTTGGAGTAGCTGAATACATTAACAGTTAAGGGCTAATAACGTTGGCCTACATTCAGTGCAGAGTAATTGTCATAGCGTGAGGAGGAACCAAGCTGTGAACACTCCGTGATGCATGGCAAGCCAATTACCTATGCTTGGACCGGGGCTGTAACTCAAGACTAGTGGGATTAAAAGGGCTGGGCAGGGATAGTTCTGTTCAAAAATCCTGCAGTGTATCAAGTAGATACATAACTTTAAGTAAAAAAGAATTAGCCTGCAAATTGAAATTCTGGAGACTGTGCAAGTATTTTTATCCCCCTACCCCCACGAAAGTTTCACCTTTTGAATTTGCATTCACCGTTTTCCATTTGCACCTTGTCTCTGGCGGACACAGCAGTGCCAGCCGAGACTGGGGTGTCAGCCCCGTGTTCTGCCAGCGGGGCGAGGCTGACGGGCGGCCCGTCCCGCCGCACCTGCAGGAGCTGTCACTGTCACTGTCCCCGTCCCCGCGGTGACCGTGAGGTGCCAACAAACTCTACCCCTTTCCCCCCGTCGGGCGGCGGGCGAGGCGGTCCCGGGGGCCCTGGCCACGCTCACCTGGCTCTGGGAGAGGTTCAGCGCGGCCGCCAGACGCCGTTTCTCGCCGGCGCCGATGTAGCGCTGCTCGCGGAAACTGCGCTCCAGCTCCTGCAGCTGCGTGGCCGAGAACTTGGTGCGGGGCCGCCCCGGCACGGCCGCGCCGGCCGCCTGCGCTTCGTGCCCGGGGATGCTGCACTCCGCGGCCTCCCGCTCCCGGGGCGCCTCTGCGGGGACAGATCGGGAGGTCTGGGGGGGTGACCCTTCCCTCCCCGGGCCCCGGAGCCCTCGGCCGGTGCCGCGACCCGACGGGCCCGGTGACCGAGGGGCACAGCGGGACTCACCGAGCACCCCGCGGCTTTCCCCGGTGCATCTGCGGCTGCTCTGAGCCAACCATTCCACCGAGAAGGGCCCCTTTTCCATGTCCCCCAGTGCTGCCGGCCCTCACTGCAGCCGCCCCGGCTGTCAGGGCAAACATTTAAACCCCCGGCGCGGTTTGAAAAGGCCCAAAGCATCAAATGAGGCCGAGGACAAAGGGCCTCATTGAGAGGCGCTTTAATCTCCCCTTTCAGGTGATTGTTACATCCGCCTAATCTCCGAGGGCAGCAGTTAGCAGAACTCAAGGCTGCCTGACCTGGCGCCAAGTTCAGCGCGGAGTCGTCTCCTGACCACGTAGATGCTGGGAATTGCACGGCTTTTGCTCTCCATGCTGCCCAAGCTGCCCTCGGCCCTCAAACTGCCCCGTGATTTTTAATCTTTATCTGCTGGTATGAAGGACAAGGATTCAGAAGGCACTGATAAGAAAGGAGAACGGGGAAAGGCCTCCTTTATGAGTCTTACACCCAAATTTTGAACCCCTCTTTGTTGTTTGATGCAAGGTTTGAAAGAATTCCCTTGCTTTTCTATCAGCAAAAGGAGTAAGCACTCAAGGTAGGAACACGTAAATACTGCTCGACAGGTGGAAATCATGGAGAAAAACGGTGATAGTAGTATTTTGCCAATATGCCTATGAGGAACACACTGCTGTTTATTAAGTCAGGATGTTTGAGCTCGGAGTTAGTTGTAAATGCAGGGTTAAATATTTAGCTGCTGTCCATGAGGCAGAGTGCTGCAGTTACGACTCTCATCTTCCTCTGAAGTGTGAGGTACACTTGTTGACTTCAGTTGACTTTAGTATCAGAGCTTTTAAGAAGTCTTCCGGAAGAGAATGGTTGAAACTAGAGCACAGGGGCATGGCAATTTGTTAGGCCATTTGCAGAAAGTAGGGTAGAGCTTTGAATAATTTGAGTTCGTTCTTATGAATTTATTGAAGAATAGGATGAAGCAATGAGCAGTTATGTGTCAGGATATTGGACAGGACAAGAAACACTGAGAAAATGACTAGTTCTCTTGAATTTGTCTGTTCATGTCTTTAAACGTGATCTCCTTTCCCTGCACCAAGAAAGAAATGTGTGCATTTCAAAGTAAACAGTTCTGATGTTCTTACGAAGTAGATCAAAGACGAGGAGTGTAAACTCTGTTCCGAGGCAGTCTGTTCAAGAATGATTCAGATAAGAGTGAGAAAAGAACCACTTTTACAGTCTGAAGGGGGCCTGGAATGGCACAGTCCTTATCCTCTGCAAACACGGGCCAACACATTTACAGGTTGTTTCAGTAAACAGTCACTACTGCTTGAGTTTATACAGTGAGAGATAATGAACCAGCTTCCACGCAGAGCGGAACATGCTTGAGACAACATGCTAATTCTTGAACTTCAAAGAGACTCATGTCATCTTTTATGAAGAGTGACATATTTGTAGTGAGATGGCAGAAGTAAGATAATGCTACACTTCCAGATATCTTTCTTCTTAGATTTTCTGTATTTTCTCAGGTAGGAATAGTATTTTCTCCCATAAAATGCAATGGAATTTACATGCTCTTTTGTTAACTATGCTGAAGCATGACATATGTAAGAATTTTCTAGACTGATTTTGAATATTCTTAATACATATATCTGCTGTTGCAAAGTCTTTTGTTGTCCTTGTAATACAGAGGTAAAAAATTCTCTTGAATATCTACCTGAGCAGTCTGATTTTGTTTGTTTGGGGTTTTTTGGTTTGGTTTGGTTTGGTTTGGTTTTTTATAAGCATGACACTTCTAGTCAGTGACTACATATGGTTTGAGGTAAAGTAATGACTTGGCAGAGATGACACTTATGTTTTACAGAAAAGCTTTTCTGACTCAGCTAAGAGGGATGGCAGTTGCATTGTCTTCTTGTGCTTCTGATTCAACCCACAGCAATTTGCAGCTCTTAAAGACAATTAAAATACAAGTTAGAATTTACAACCTTTCTTTTTAGTAGAAACCGAACCAAACCAAAACCAATATCCCTGGGAAAAAAAAAAAAAGGACTACAGAGAGATCTGCAGAATAAATAAATTAAACAAAACACACAAAAAATTCAGTAAAGAGACTGTTTCTAAAAGGAATATGGTCTTGAACCCTTAGTTCCCATAATGTTATGGCAAAAATTACTGGGAAAAAAATTCAGTGTTCACGACGGTTTGTCTGAAATGGACTGTTACAAAAACTGGGCCATTATTTTTTAGTTAGCTTGTTTCCTAATCTTAAAAAACTTCAAGTTAATGCTGGAGAAAGTAAAGCTTGGAAAAATTATACAATTATAGACAATTTCAGAAGTGAACCATCGTAATTTACTTAATGTTACAGGTAACATCTAACCAGAAGGATTAGCAAGAAATCATTCCATTGTTATATTAATGTTTCAGTTGTTAATTATTATTGTGCTTATTTTAACAGATGATCAAGTGTCTTTAAACAACAGAAGTACTGCCACTATGGCAGTTTTTAAATTTGTATTTTAGTGATAATGAAACTAGTGGGTTTGTGGGTATTTTGGGTTTTTTTAATGCTGTGATCATTGATCACATTGTTATCTGACTATATTGGAATAATCGATTTGCCAGTTTTCAAGAGAAAAGCCTTAGTTTCAAAAGACACAAGATGGTAATACCATTTTTTTTTTTTTTTGGAAAGCAGTTTTTCAGACTCATGGGACTGAATCACCTGATTTAAGAGAAATTTTCTAGAATTTCCCTTTACACCTCTGAAGTAGCTTGGTTTTGCAATTGTATTTAAGAGACCAAGAGTAAGGATTTCCATATTGCTCAGCTCTTTTTGAAAATGAAGTATTTTTTTGAAGGGGGTGGTGTTGGTAAATCTCCTTGGTTTTATGTGCTGGTGATGAAAACTTTCGTAGATTTGCATCAGAATTGCACTGAGAATTCTTGCACCGAGGATATTTTTACATTTAATACCATCACGTTAAAAACAATGCTAGTAGCTTTAATTTATAATAGTAAACAACACAGACATACCATTAAGAACTTCTGCTGCTTCTTGGGTGAAATGAAATGTATTGGAAATGACATTTTTGTCTTGGTATACCTGTTAGCACAAAACCACATGCAGATAAAATGAAAATGACTCTGGTGGTTACTTATGGTTTAGACACTTGACCTTTTATTGTAAACAGGAGTAGATGACCAGGTGACTAAACTTTCCTGTGTTGGCATGTGACTGCACTAAAAAGATGTATATTGTTCCCTATGTAAGAAACTCACTATGGGTTTTATTTTTATTGAAGATTTTAGTATTTTTAATGTGTTTTTTTTTTCATGTAAGATCTTTCTGTTATGTTCCCTTCAGTTGATATTTAAACTTTAGTGACTTAGGTGTTTGTGGTGCATGATTTATTTATTTATTTAATGTATTTTGGGGAAGCATTGTCTTAGTAGCAAATTTACTTTTGTCAAACCATTCGACCCTGCAATGTTAGAGCAAAACTTAACAGAGAGCTTGACAAAACTAGAATAGGGAATATCAGTGGCCATGAAGGTGATAAACAATACAAAAAGTATACTTGAAGTGAATAATTTTTTAAAATGCTAATGTTGGTGCTGTTAAGTGTTATTATGATGACTTACCTAACATACAGAACATGGCCTCAGGCAAAGCCCCTGTTCAAAGGACTTTGACTGAGTGATTGTAACATCATAAGCGACCATCACATGAGAGCAATTACAATTTAAAAGGTAATTGCTCCGTGTTTCTGGTTAGCAATTAACATTCGGCAGATCCTGTGATGAAACACTTTTCCCGTTTTCCATTGATTATTGTCACTTTTTATGAACACATGGACTACAAAACCCATAATGACCAAAACTTTGAATGTAAATAGCAAGCTAGATAAGTGTAGTGGAGGTATAACTGACTCACATTTTACTGCTGCAATTTAATGACAGCCTTTCTTGGCAGAGCCCTCAGTGAAAATGTTTGGTATTACTTATAGCTGTGCTTTGTTGTCTCTTTAAGTCTCTTGTTGAAATAACTCTATAGTTGTTAATGTTTTTAGTAATTGAATCAGTTGTGAAGATAATTTCCTGCAAAACAACAATTATTCTTCTGGTGTTGGTTTGACTAAGGAAAATATTAACATGTAGAAACTGTACTAGGATTTGTCAGTATGCTAGCAATGAAAAACAATGGAGACAGGTTAATTCAGTAATTTTAACAAATAGTAAGGACATTTATCAGATAAAAATGTTATGTACTACACTAATTTCTATTCATAAAAAAGACACACATTTAGATATAAATGAAACATGTTGAGGACAGCTATCAACTCAGCTGGTGGAAGGAACCGATTCACTCCTCTTCCCTTCCTCTTTCTGGGCACGCTTTTCCCATGCTGTGAATTTAGGTAACACGCTGATCTATCAGGTAGTCCATTTAGGTTCCTAAGCTATCAGGAAACAGGGAAAAAAAAGAAAGAAAAAGAAAAGCAAATGGCTTCTTTAACAACTAGGAGATAAACCCACTTACTGAAAAGTTAGATCAGCTCTATAACTTGCACAGGGCAATGTTTGAAGCATGGAAGGACAGAGGAAAAAACAGGATGATTCCTTTTAGTAATGAGTGAGTTTGTTGCTTCATATAAGTGTCTTTATGTTCAGTATAATTGATCGCTTTTTCCAGATAAAGAGACTAAGGTATCACAGAATATGCTGAGTTGGAAGGGACCCACAAGGATTACGGAGTCCAACTCCTGGCCCTGCACAGGCCATCCCTAAGAGTCACAACATGTGCCCGAGAGCATTGTCCAAACTGTCTGAAACAGCTTAGTGCTGTGACCACTTCCCTGGGGTGCCTGTTCCAGTGCCCAGCTACCCTCTGGGTGAAGAACCTTTCTCTAATATCCAACCTAAACCTCCCCTGACACAACTTCAGGCTGTTCCCTCAGGTCCTGTTGCTGGTCACCACAGAGAAGAAGAACAAGGTAAGAACTGGATTGATGTGCAGATGCATATGTAACACACCAGCAAATAAATAATGGCTTTTGAACATGGCTTTTACTTCCAGGACTTCCTTTTTGCTCTCCTCTCTCGGTGTCTGACCCTGCCCTCTGCCCCTGCACTGCTGTCCTCTCACGTCGCTCTTTCTGTGCCGGTGACTCCACCTGGTGGCACGGGACGGTACAGGAAAAAATTCAACCCATCTGGTGGGAAATCTGTCTCTCACAGAAGAAATAAGTTGTTTGCTATGTCATTAACCTTTCTTCATTGGAGTATTTCTTCTTTTCTCTTTCTGCTTTCCCTTCTTCACTTGATCTACAGCTTCCCATATCTATAGCTGTGAGGTTTTGATCCTGTAGAAGGGAGAAGAAGTATGGGGGGAAAAAGAAGTGGTAATTTATTGGGCTGAGAATATGGGATTCAGACCACATTGTAATGCATGTTTTATGAATTAGATTTAAGATTTTATGAATAACGCCAGTATGTTTTTGCTTTTAAGCTCCTAGTAGCTTGCCTAATAGTTACAAAGATAACTTTTCAAAACAAATAAATCCATAGTATGGATGTGTATCAAAGCTGACTATCAAAAATGGTAAAAGATGCATTTTGCTAACAGAAATAAGCATTGTAACCCCAGGTTCTGAAGGATGTTGTATTATTGAAACAGATGCTTTCAGAAACGGAAAGGCACAGAAATAAGACCCTAAAGGCTCAAAATTCTTTCATCACAGCAATAGCTCTTGTCTGCCTATAAGCGCCACAAACACTCAGTCCTTTCTTTCCTTCATCTCTGCTTTCATAAACCCAGACTGCTTGCATTTGCCTTGCCGTATCTGCAGTCTGCCTCTCCATCTCTCGTCCCTGTGTCGGGCCATGTCAGCAGGGGGAGCGCCGAGGGCCCGGGATTGACCCGGGGGGAACGAGCCCAGCTGAGGGAAAAGCTTTCGAGAATGTTGAATCCCAAAGGGTCCTCCCTGGGCGCTGTGTGAAATCTCGTGGGGTTCAGCTGGTTTGTTGAGGGACAGAGGGGCAGTAAATCTAGGATTTGTTAAAAGTTGGAACAACTTTCATGAGGAAAAGAACAGATACACACCTTCTATGCTCCAAGTATGGAAAGATGGAACAATTAGAGTTCATTAATTAACTTTATAATTTGTTTGCTATAGTAAGAACCCCCCAGCTTAACCCCAGACTGAGCTACTTGAGGTCGGGTATTGAGTCAGGTTTTTCTTTGTATTTTCCTTCCCCCCACCATTCAC
Organism: Pseudotriccus pelzelni; assembly: GCA_035584735.1. NCBI lineage: Eukaryota > Metazoa > Chordata > Aves > Passeriformes > Tyrannidae > Pseudotriccus > Pseudotriccus pelzelni. The sequence continues at coordinate 21,150,501 of JAWMRA010000162.1, read as the reverse complement.
ACGTCCATGGTATGTAAATTATCATTAAACTGCAGTTCTACAGTGAAAAAGACCCCCACAAAGTTATCCAAGAGAAATATATGAAGTTGTTTTGATGTGTTGCTTTATTTTTTCCCGTTGGTTGTTGCTTATTTGTTTTTTTCTAACCCAAACCCAAGAATTTTCCTGTTTCTGGATGTCTTTGGTGAGAATTAGCTGAGGGTCAGAAAATCAGCCTGAATTGGTCCAAGGTAATCAGAAGGAGGAGAAAGGTATGAAGGAATGCTCCTTTTCAGCATCACTGGGCTGTTTAATCTGCTCAGTTTTTCATATAGAACTGCACCTCTCCTGTTCACAGAGAATAAGGAAACCTACCTATTGGCATCTTAAAAAAAAAAAAAAAAAAAAGTTTCAAGTAGATAGATGCTGGGATAGTATTTGAACATTTATCTTTAGTTTCAGTAATTAATGTAGATGTTTATAGTATAGTACATTGCTGCTGTGTGGTTTTTGTAGCAAAAAACTGTATTTGGATGTACAGACCATGATTCCTTATTGTTTTTCCACTGTCACTTAGGCCAGTGCTGACAGGTGTTGTTTAAAAATGAATTAAATTTACAAGTGTCTGCGAGTCTTTGAAATAGGTGAAGATGAAGATTTTTCTCTAGGTTGAATCTGTCATCGCTTGTAGCAAGCGTGGGTAGAGCCCTTCCCAAATCTTCGTTCGCGAAGCCTAGCCATGATGAATCTGTCATGGGTATTTTGTGTGTTAGAGAAAGTGAGTACGGAGGAAATGTGAAAACTCTTTCCTCAAACTGCAATTTCAAAGATGTACCTAATTATCCTTCCAGCTTAAGCAATGTCTGCATCTCTTTTTTCATTATACTGATGCAGCTGGTTTTGCAGGTACAAAAGCAATCAGATCAGAGAAACGATTCCACTGGGAGGGAGGAAGCAGAACTTTGTCTGATACTTTTTTCTTTTTTTCCTGGCCAGGTTGGTTCTCTGATCTTGTTTAGAGCTCAAACACAGCTAAGCAAAAGTAGGAATAGGGAGTCATGGGAACTGCAGGATACTGTTCGTTGTAATGCACAATGTTACCAAACACGAGAAAATGATTTCTGAAAAAAACCCATTATATCCTGTGTCTTGTAAGACTTGCAGTGATTATGAAAACCTTTACAATGAAGTTAATTTAGCCTGACTTTTGAGAGGGCTTTTGCTGCATCATTCTTTATGTATTAAAATGCTTCATACATAATTGAAACTCACAGTGTTTATCAGTATCTCATAATATGTAAACTCCAGAAGAGACAATTAAGAAAATGTTTTTTTCTAAATGGCAAACTGTACTAACAGCTGAATGCCAGCTTTTCTCTACCAGCTCAAAACCTGACAGGATTACTTGAGAGTTCTAACTCTGTGAGACCCCAGAGACTTGTTTTGAGGTTGGTGCTATCAGCACTACCGAATTTTTCTTGCAGCAATTCTTCTTCAAAAAATGTAGTTTCTGCCTCGCATTGATTTGTCTGAACTATCCGTGCTCCTTAGAAAAATATTCCTGAACTATAAGTGAGTTTACATAATAGCTTACAGTGCTGCTGCACTTAACCTTTTCAGCTTCTGGGTGCGCACTCACATTCCTTCACTTTAGCTAGGACTGACACTTCTTGGATTCCTTTAACAGGGAAGGTCTTACTTGCCTGTAACCCACCATCATAAGAGAAAATTGTGGGTTTGTTTTATATATGTACATATATTTTTTTAACTGCTGCATTACTAAGTTAAAAGCATTTATGGAAGGGTTTGAGAACTGGCACTGGCAGTGCAAATTCAGGAGGAGACTGTCAGGGCAGGAAGAGCTGCTTTTAAGTTGTAAGTGAAATATTAGGGAATTACCTGAATTTTTGTTTCACGTGTGTTTAAGAGACGTTCCTACAGGTAACATGCTACATTTAATAACTGTAGGAACTGCAACATTTTATTATATAAATAATACAGATTTAGTACTGATGAAATAATATTCTGTTTGGGGAATATTTTAAGGCTGTTCTGCATTATGAAATACAGATTTTTCCATTTGCAAAATTATTCTAAGGAGCTTGTAATGAAAAAAAATATTCTGTATGGTTGCTTTGATACTGCTATATTTGATATGATTGATCTTTGGCCTGATATTTTTACTGATACCAGTGCAAAACCAAAACGAAATTGCAAACTCTGTGTCTTAAGGAAAAAAAAAACACATCAGTTGTAGTGCTGTTGCTTTGGGATCTGGGATTTGTATTAGGCCAAGTTACACAAGGAATGTATTAGAGGTAAAATAGACACTTTTTTGATACATTTTTTTTAAATTTTACATTAATGTGAGAGTTCTGTGAAATATAAAAAACAATAAGTTATATGGAAGGGTGTTGTCTCTTGTTTATTTATGTTTTTGTTTGTTTTGTATGTGTTTTTCCCCACCTTTATGTGCAATAATTCTGGAGGTTCTTCTTGATTTTAATGACTGTTATTAGATTTAATATTTTTTTTATATATCCAAAAAGATCCCTTCTCTCAGAAGCTCCCCTTTACCACAAGCCTTGATAGGACATCAGTGAGTAAAGATATGGTTGTGGATGTCATTTTAATTGCCTTTTACTTTAAGAAAAAAGTTACCTGTAAATAGGATGGTTCTCTAACACTAGTATGTTTGAGATAAGTGAAAATTAACTTCAAAAATATTTATTTAATATTGAATAATGTAGCATAATGATAACCACTGAGTAAAATGACTTGTAATTCACCTTGTTTTGCTTTTTCTAAGCCCACAGCTTTACAAGGCTTGTTAGAAACTGTGACGCAGTGTAACACAAACTTTTGATCTGTGACTGAAACATAAGATTTTTATTTGGCATATGTTATGTACTGTTACATTATTTCATAATAACAGTATTACCCCCAATTGACATAATACATTTTTATTTAGAGTAAATAAAATTGGGCAGAAATATAAAAATTGTGTTTAATGACTGCTTTTCTACTGAACGAAACAAAGCCAAGAGAGCTTCTACACTTCCATCTCCAAGGCACCTGTGGGTGAAAGAAAAAAAAAGTATATTTATTATTTGATTTACTATTAACCATCTGAGTTTTAGGAGAATCTGTAATTTCAAACATGCATGTAAAAGGTACTTACGATCTTAGAGGTTGAAGTCCTAAGAACAAGGGCACATTGCAGACAGCCCCGTTGGGTAGGGAGTGTTTGCATGACTGGGCTTTACATACCTGAGTCAGCACCGACTGGATTTAATGAAGAATGATTCCCAGCACCTGTGAGACAGGGAGAGAGCTGCATTTTTTGCAGTTTGTGAGACTGCATTTCCATTATTTCTAATTGGAGGTTTACGGGAATAAGGAGTACAGGAGTAACCTCTCAGCAACGGATATGTTTTAGACAGAACATTAACGCAAGTGATAAATTTAATAATGTAGTTAGATAAATGCTTGGAATATTACTCTAGTAATAAATCAGGTTTTAAGATGGAACCGACAGAGTAAATAATGCCAGTATCTTTTTATGCAGGTTTTGATGGTTAATTGGGAGTTAAATAAATTTACCTGTAATTTCTTCGTACATCTGTTTTCACTATACACTTCTACAGCTGCTTGAAATGAGTGGTGAAGTACCTCAATTGCCCCATTTTCCCATGCCCTATACCTCTTTAGAAGCAATTCTCAAAGAAGTATATGCATAGGAAAAAGGAACAACGAGCCAGATCAAGATGAACTCCGCTTGTGGCAAGAGGAAACCTGGAATATAAATGTAGATATTAGGGGAAATAAAAATTAGTTATATTCTTTACACAGTACGATTTCCTTTGAACTGTAAGGCTGTTAACAACCTGTGCAGGCTAGAACAGAGGTTAAAGTATGAGATAGCCAACATTATTACCTAGGATTGAGCAGAGACTTAACAATACTTAGTATGTTAAAAATTCATCATTGCATGTTTTGAAATACGTACAAGAAAGTGCAGAGTTCTTAGAAAAAATGAAGAGCAGCTCCGTAGAATTGACCTGAAAATCATTACAAGTTAGTAACAATATCCGCTTTTCAGTATATCACACTATTGCACAGTATTTGAGGCTTTTATATTTAAGACCTGAGAAAATAGTTATTTGAATTACTGAACAAATGCATGAGAGAGAGAAAAAGTTTATAAATTACAAAATATGGTAAAGTCATCTCTACGAGCAGCAATAAGACTTACCTGGTTCTCTGTCTTGATGCTTGAAGTGCAATAACTTCGTTTTCAAGAGAATTTATCCTCACTCAAGACCTTGAAGAAGTATGAACTATACAGTGTTACTGTTTTCTTAAGTGATAATCAGTTTGCCCCTTGCCAAGGTATTTGCTGCACCTGCACACTGAGTACACAAAAAGTGCTGCTGAAAACATGGACAGTATCATTCATATGTTGGGGGAGGTAGAAATGGGAGTGCAATAGACAACGGAACCGATAGGAATAATTAAAGTGATGTCTTGAAAAGTGTGCTGAGAACGAAAATTTATCGTCTGTGTTTTCTTTCACATGCGTCAGTGGCGTTCGGAAAATGTAAATCTGTGAGAGGACTTTTTGTTCTCAAAGCATGTGCTGTGTTTTCAGCCTAACCGACCCCCCTTTTTCCCTAGCACACTATTTTGAGAATCTCTATCAATGTCCTTCACTTGCAAATATGACTTTACTAGGGAGATAGCAAGGTCTGTGTACAAGGCTTTCCACTGCTTATCCAGGCACCAGTGAGGCTCTCTGCAGGATGCCAAGGCTGGGAAACATCTTTCACCATATTTAATACTATTTGCTAACAAATTCTTTAACCATTTGCTTTCAATTTGCTGTCTTTTTTTAGGATCTGTATTACTCTATAAACTGCATCTCCTATGTAAAGATGTTCTGGTTTATATGTTAAGTCTGAAGTGATCAGCCAAAATTGTTTGGAATTGGTTCAAAGTGATTCAGAGAACTACAGTGTCCCAAGCAGTCACAATACTAATTGTTACATGCTGTTGCTTGTTTATTCATAAGTTTGGATGCTCCTGAAATTCACTGTGTGCTCTTTCAGTGTCAGAAGATTTGTCAGTTTTCTTAATTTCCCAGTTTTCATTTTGTAACCTCAGGTTCAATTTGTTCCTTTCTGTCATAAGAAACTGTCATTTCATTCTGATTTGTACACAGTACCTTGAATACAAAAAAATATTTCTTATGAATCTTTCCTTAGATTTTTACAAAATATACAATTGATTATGTCAGTTTTTCTTCAGAGAGGTTCTGTGCTTCTGGCCTGAAGCCATCCTAGCTGTGGCCTGAAGCAAGTTGCTTTATGTTTTGGGATTTGCAATATGCAATACTTACTTCAACTCTGCCAGGCTTTCTGCCTGCAGTCAGACAGCTATATCACCTGGAAAGAGGAAAACTATACCACACAAAACCAGAAAGTGTTCAGAGCTGTGAACACTTTCTGTGAACACTTTTCAAGCTTTTCATATAACAGGTGTGCTGGAGGAATTGTCAGGTTTGGTTTTGCTGTGTGGTATTCTGATAGAGAGAGGGAGAAAAAGGTTTGAGTTTAGGTTTTTTTTTCTTTGGAAACTGAACACTAAATTGCTGGATCAGCAAATGGGGTACAGATACTATTAATCTCTAGACCTGAGTTCTAGATAGGTAATTTAATGCCATTAGATGGTGTGTGAAACTTTGGTTAAGGGCTGTATCCACAAAAGACCTTAATGAAATCTGGTGTGGGGTCTGAGGCTTATGATAAGGGTTCTCACTGAGAATAATAGAACTGCTCATTTGTGTGTGAAGTAGCAGTCTCTGGATTTTTGTTGTTTATATCTAGTATTGTGTATTTGTGGATGAGGAAAAAACTGGTACAGCTGATTTGTAATGTATCAGTCTCTCTTAAGAAGACAGTTAAAGCTGGGTTTGATTTGGATTGCAGAATTAAAAGTTTAATAAACTCTGTTTTATTCAGAAATATAAATAGAACAGGCAACTTTGAAATAAAAAAAAAGAAAAGAAAACAAAAGAACACACTTGTCAATCTTTTGCCTTTGATGTTGAATACAAAGTGGTGATTTAATCCTTTTTGACCTTGAGGCATGTTTTCTGAAATGTGCTCTATTCAGGTATTCCTCTTAAAACCGCGTGAAGTTGGTAGTAGCTAGTGTGAAAGAAATAGCCTGAATTTTTAGTGTACACAAAGATTGATGTCTCCAATGTTTTATGTCCTATATGTGTAATTTGGTATAACAATAATTTAACAAGCACTTCCTATAGAAAGATCCATGCAAACTTCATTTCATGCATATATGTAGACCTGTGGATTGTGGCTGTTAACTGCTGTTAAAAAATAAAAATAACGAAAAGGAAAGAAGAAAAAAAAGAAACAGTCAAGTGAATTACAGAGCACTGAGGTATTTCAGACTTATTTACTGGTTCAACCTCCTCCAAGGAGTTAGAATCAGTGGGACTAGAAATCCCAATTATCTTGTAATGTATTTTCAGAAGGGCAGATTACTATGCTTGTGAAGCTCTGGAACATGTTTCTCATCAGATTACACCAGATCTCTCTCTTAGTTTGTGTCTTAAACAGAGTGAAAGTCTTAAGCGGTTTTATTTATGGGCAGCTCTGTGTGTGTGTATGTATGTGTGTTTTTGCAAGGGTTTATTTATGGGCCTTGAGCTGGTTTTTATTTTTTTATTATGACACCAATGGCCTTGTGTAGATTTTTCATTTTTCAGTATCTCAGGCTTTGTGAGAAATTTAGAATAGAATGGAATACTGTATTTCAGGTGAATGGGATCTAAAATGGTCATCTAGTCCAATTGCCTGACCAATTCATGTGTGACCAAGTTAAACCATGTAACCTGTGACAGTGGTTGAAGTGTATTGGAAAAAGCTTCACTTGAAACACCACATGAATGCTTCCCATAAGAATAAAGAAAGTCCAGATTTGAGGAGGGGGGTTTGGCCACAAACTTTAATTGCATACTGATGGATTTACTTTTTCTTCAATCAAAAGTTTTTTGTTGATCATGACTGATTATAAGCTTTAACTTGCTGCTTATAGCTGCCTAAAATAAGAAAGCACTGTATTATTATGACAGATCGTGACTTCTAATGTGAATATTTGGAGGTACATGCTTTGTTAAAGCTGAGGGCTGGCACTAACTTCTATTTGCCACATAAACTATCAGTGAAATGTGCAAGTGAGGGCTGAAGAAAATGATGTAATTTTCCTTCATGATGATTTTTAAGTGAAATGGTAGGATACATGCTTTTTCACTGAGCAACTAATAGGATAGGAAGAGTTCCGTACTCCAGGACAGTGGAATACAGGTTCATGGTTCATGCGTTGTATGTACGTGATTTATGTCCTGTCAATACTCCTCTCCCCCACAAAGCTCAAATATTTGAACAGTGACCAGGAAGGATTAAGCAAAGTTTCTTAAAAAAAAGAGAATATCAACACAGACTCCCAACCCCCACACCATCCCAGTGCTCTTGGTATTATTAATTTACTGATCACTGAATTTTGAAGAGAGAGAGTTTAGCATTTTTAAACTGATATTTAGAATCTAATGGCCTAAGTAAAGAACATACTTAATTGCACGTAGCTGCCAATCTTAGAGCACTTTGCTTAATCAGCTCTTTTCTAATGTCAAAAGCTGTTCCAAATTGCTCATCTAAAACACTTGTAACCTGTTAAATGAATGATTGTTGCAGACCTGATGCAGCCAGAAAGAGAAGCTAACTGGGCTGTATCACAGAGAGGTGAGTGAAAGCTCCAGATTTATCTTCCACCAGCTACATGATTTATAGTGTTTGAATTGTAGCTTTGAAACAGAATAGGTTGGAATGCAATTCATTGGGCCTGTCTAGCAGCTTGGAAAAGTATGATTAGCCCGGAGGCACAGTTTTCAGAAACTGAAGATGTAGGAGCAGTTTGAGTGGTTTGGTGAAGATACTATTTACGATCAAAATAACCTCAAATTTTTAGAATAGTATTTGTCAAAAACCTTTGTATATGAAAGAGTCAAGTCTTTTCAATTAAATTTCTCACACATCTTACATGTAGAAATGGTATTTGTTAGAACTTCTCTCATAGCATCTGAATTAAAGCTAGAATACTCATTCATAATTGCACATTCCGTATGATGACCAAAAGGAGGAAGATCAGAAATGGAAACCTGGTTTTATGTGAGTTATCCTTTATATATTATAGATACAGACTGAAGATAAATGTGAACTGAAAAGGGATCTACCAGCCTACAGTGCTGGCTTTCAAAACTGTGAGTACACACATGCACACACTTATATATGTGGTTTCTTCTTACCTCTATCTTAAGTTCCATAATTTTTTTCAAGTTTATTTTCTTGGACCAGTGGACTTTCTCTAATTAGCAACATGATTACAATCATAGGTGCGATTTCAGAGAGTTGGCTTGTAAAGATGTTTACTATCCACAATGAATTTTACATTCTTAGTGAGTAAATGGTTGGTGCATGTATGTTTTCATGTTTATATGTGAGTTCAGTAGGTTTTTGTCTTTTAAATATAGTTTATAGTGCTTAGCATTGTTAGATGTACATTCTGAAGACAGCTTTAAAGTAATTCTGAAGAACTGATGTTGCTACATCCTAAAGGTGATTTCTTTGATTACAGTGGCCCAAGCTGGGATTTTTCTTAGGACTAAGGCATAAGCACTTTGCGATGTAGAAATGTTTTTTTGCTTTCCAGGCCTTCCATATACAATCAGTACCTATATCAGTCTCTTTTCATTTGCTATTAAGAAGTTGATTTGTGCTTCTGATCAGTCAAGGGTGACAACATTCCTTGTTGCTTTTTCAAACAAGAATCTTTGTCTTTCCACTCTACAGCATGGATTTGCTCATACATCTGCAAAGCTTTTGGATTTGCTTTCTAGAAATCTTTTGTTAAAATTCACCTTTTGCCACAATACCTACAAGAACTATCTTGATAGATAGGTTACTGTGGGACTGATCATATTGCTTATCATGCTGAGAAATTTGTCAGCACTAATTAGTGAGGTTAATTGTCTCATTGTTTTAAGCTACTCTCTGTCTCTGGTTTCGTACTTCACTGCGTGGAGCAAGAATTAATTTTTTTCTATTTTGTGATGTGCTGAACAGAATCCACTCAGGGTCTTTCTCTTTAATGATGAACTCCTTTTAAAGAAACTACAGCCCTATTTTGCCCTGTGTGATTCACCAAAAAAAAATCAACACACAGCCTCTTAACAGATGCTCGGGAGAGCTGCCAAGGGCTTTGCAGACAAAACTGCTGAATTTAAGCCAGTCAGGTTTTCAGTTTTTAATTTATTCTGTAACATGACATACTTACCTTGTACAAACATATAATCAAATAGTTGTTATTTGTAACATTTATGGTAAACACACATTAAAAAATAGTGAAGATGGACATAATATTTATATGTAATGCTTTGAAGTTTCATATCGTAATGTTCTTCCCAGGTTCAGTTTGTTTTGTGGATGTGAATTACTTCATTGTTTGATGCCTAAAGTCTCAGAGGCTTAGTGTAAAAGCAGGACAAGTGCAAGTTCATTTCAGGGAAATGTAATGAATGCATAAAACTGTGAGTGATTCTTGTAAAAAAAGTCTATTTGCATAAAATTAATTTATATAAGCATTATATAAGCAAAGAGAATGAGCTTTCTTGTTTGCCAGTGCCAAGTTCTTACTTTGCAACAAGATGCATCATTATATTTTTTGTTGGTTTTGTTTCGGTTTGGTGTTTTTTTAATTAAATTGCCTTCAAGTGAAGATCCATGAAATGTGACCAGATAACTGAAGCATAAATATAAAAAATATGCTACTGACGTGAATGGTAATGGTCAAAGCTCTTGGAAAGAAAGCTTGCATATTTTGTGTCTGAAAGAATGAAGCTGGCAAGCATCTTGACTGCTAAAAGAACACAAGATATGGTAGTTGGCCTTCAAAAGTGTTTTTTTCTGGGCCAAGTTAAGTGAACAAAGTTGTTTGTATCCAAACTGTAGAAAGCAGCTTATGAAAATCAGTTGGAATAAATGCACATTCAGAGATCTAATTCAGTGTGCACTGAAGTCAGTGAAAGATTCCTAGCAAAAACACTGGAGTTCAGAGGAGCTTTTCCCTCTGTTTTTCTGATGAATATATGAAGTGCCAGTATTTTACAAATCAAAGCTGAAACCCCGCTTAAGTGTATAGATGCATTCAAATTTCAGCACAACTAATTAATAGATTTTTTTTTTTTTACATGAAGGTATTTGATCTGATTATTTTTAAGTTTCACTTGATGTATATTAATCAATACAAGCATCTTTTTGTACCCCTCAATTGCCTCCTGCTGCTCTTTTAAAGGAGAAAAGGTTCCTGTTCTTTCAAATATTTTATTTTGGGTCAGGTTTTTTTTGTTCCCTGCAAGTGTGGCTTTTACTTTTTTTTTTTTCCTTTCAAAATGCTGTTAACTCATGCTTAGCTGTGTGTTTGTATGGCTGATCTATTGGTAGAACTTGAACATACACAGTTATACTTTTCGCTTATGTGGTACAGAGTTGTCCTAAACTGCAGGTTGCTCTGGGCTACCAGGATACCAGGTCAGCTTCCTGAAAGGGAAAATAAAAAGAATTGATTTCAATTTTGCAAATTGGGGCAAGCTAAATTTGAACTGTTCCTCATGTAATGATGCTGGCTGCTCTCTCGCTTGAAAGTGGTACTTCTTAACTAAAATGTGGTGCTCTGTGATGCATCTATTAAGTGATCCGTCTTGAGCCCGTGATAAAGGTTGCAAGATGTTTTTGCATGCAGGTGTCTTTCCCAGACTATCAGTAAGGAAACAGATTAAACAGTTGAGCAGCTGACAACTCCCTTGTGTCTTCAGTAGGACAAACAACTTGTTTCACAGTTCCCTGGGAAAGGCTGTTGAGCTTATTGTAATATTATGGCAGGGGGGACAAGCTGCCTCATGCCTTTTATCTCTGCCAAATATGTACAATATAATGAACGTTGCACAAAATGGCTTTGCATTTCTACCTTCTCATATCTGAGCTATGTCTTCCTGTGTGACCTGAGTGGATCACCCCAATTAATTCAGCAATGTAGTACACTCTGACATAATTTTCATTTTAAGTCCCTGCAGACTGACTTCAAGGAGAAAAAGTGTCGTATTTAAAGTTGAACGCTGGTGGAAGTATTTACATCATTGTAACCTTGTATTTCATTAAACAGAGCATGTGTGAACAGTTTCTAAAATTCTTCTCAAACTATCTTTGTTTGTAGGTGACTTTGCTGTTTTCATTCACTATGCTTCATTAGTACACTAATTGAAGTGCTAACACATTCAGTATAATACTGGGGAATCCAGCATTTTCAAAGATAAACCTCCCTGTTCTTCTTTGCAGAAATCTAGTGGAAGATACTGGTGGAAGATAAGGTAATTAGGGTAAATCCTTAATTGAGTCAGTTCTGAATCTTTCTAAAGATTCAGTTTCTTGACATCAGCTAAGACAATCTTAACAGATCACTGCTACCTCTTTGCGTTTTCTCTTAGTCCCAGCCCCATGTCTCTGCTGTTTATTCTGTGCTGACTCTGGCTTTTGGCATCCCTCTTCATAATCCAGTTCAACCCACTAGTCAGTTTTCAGTAAGAGATTATTTTAAAAAATAAATGAAGGGGAAATATAGACTCCCCATTTTCATATAAGCAAGATTTGCTGACCTAACTGCAAACCACACTTTCAAAGTGTAAATAGCCAGAATAACAGTAATTTTTCTGTGTGTTGCCTCAGAATCGTGTCACTGCTGTGTGCCATCCCCACAGACTGGCTGTTGTTCCAACTGAAAATGGAGTAGGTCATGTCTTCTAAATAGCACAGTGAAATTAAAACCTTTGTTATTATTTTATTTCTCTGTTGCTGTTTTAGTTCTCTGCCAATCTATAAGCTTGTTAATACAAAACATTATCAAGTATGGATCAGCTTCATTTGTCTGCCTGAGCTCTTAATACAGATAATGTAATAGTTTTGTATGGATTACATATTGTTACTGTCATTGGATAAAATGTTGTAAAAAGAATGCATTTCAGATGTGTGTGAAAAAATATCTACATGTTAATAAAATGTGATGGTTTCTTTCCCCTGTGAATACGTATATTGGCTCACAAGATTTCAAGTACTTCAGGCATTTTCCTGAGTGATGAGTAAATGACAGTAGTGCAACTGGACAATCAAATGCAAAATAATGCACCTCCTGTGATCAGATCCTCAACTGATCAGATCCTCAGCTGATGTGAATGAGTAAAGATTTGTGGGGTGAAATTATGTTCATTCACAGCAGCTGGCCCAAAAGTTTTTGTGCTGCTCATTGAACAGCATATTTTTGTATTTATGAACTTGTTCAAACTTGAAAAATGTACATTACTAAAAGGGATTTCTGAGTATATAGTACTGCTGCTATGTCTAGTTCTTAGTTTGTCTGAATCTATTAGTTTTATTAACAACTAAGCTGAATGTATCCAAAACCATCACATCCCCCAAATTAAACAAATTTACATGTTTATACTTGGAAGAATAAGAAGAATAGTCTTATTTCAGTAGAATTACTAATGTGAGTAATACAAGGAATGGAACGCTTTTTGATGGATAGGATCTGAAGAGTAAAACTTCAGTTAATTTGTATCATAATGTTTGACATTGTGACCAGGAGATTTATATTTTCGCCCCATCTGTTATAGAGCCACAGGACTCTATATATCAAAATATATCAAAAATACAAAAATATCAAAATATACATTTGATCAGATTTAAACAAAACTTCAATTTTAATTACTCTGAAATAGAAATGGAGAAATACAGCAGCTTGCCCTACGATGTTGCCACTGACGGGATAAACATTCTCACCAATTTCACTAACAAGAAGCAGACAATGTTTTCTCTACATCCTTTGAAGTATCAATATTACCTTTAGAAATATAACAGACAGACAAATTCAAACAGCAACCTTGACAAAATATGAAAACTTCATTTAACATTAGTACAAGTTACAGATATCAAAGAAGCTGGGAAAGAAATTAGCGAGGAGACAGAATTATCTTCTTACTCTGCCAGAGGGAGTAACAGCAAAATTAACCTTGAAAACTGTTTGGAGAGCATTCTTGTGAAAACAGTATGACACAATGTTGAAGTTATGGATATGAAGTGGTCAACAATTGTTAACTGATTGTGGGCAGTTACATTTCCTTTACTGTGTTTTTAAAGTAATGCTACAGCAGACCTATTTGTTCTAAAATTTCTGAGTAAAAATGCAATTTACTCAAATTTTCTGTAGTCTGATAGAAGGATTTGTTCAATTATTGTACTGTTCACCCTGTTCTTAAAAGCAAAGTTTCTTTCAGGTATCTAATTTGAACATGTCAAAAGCACAGCATTCCAATCTTAGTCAGACTTAAAATCCTTACTTCAGGCTCAGTTTCTGGTAGTCAGCAAAGTCAAACAATAAAGTGGAGTAAGAATAAAATTCAGACTTGTTCCATATATTTGGAGGGGTTTTTTCTACTTTTAGCTGAAACCTGCTGGAAAACTGTCAAACATGTATTCCATTTGTGATTACTATAATTTATATTTCAGGACATGAGATTTTGCTAATATGATATTTAGGTCATTGGGGTATACTAACTTGGACATATTTGCTGTAGACTGCTTGCTAATATCTGGTTGTTGTGATAAGCAGTCTACTAGCCTGCTTTTAAAGAACACTGTATTTTTTAATGTCTGTTCTTTCAAAAACAGTGTGCTCTATGGCCTAATTTTAGTGCTTTCATTATTTGTTTTCAGACAGTGCTGGTGAACGGGGCTGCATCCATTTGGTGGCCGGTCACCAGTGGTGTCCCCCAGGAATCAGCGTTCAGCCAAGTCCTGTTTAATATCTTCACTGATTAACTGGCTGAGGGGATTGAGTGCACTGTTAGCAAATCTGCAGATGACACCAAGCTTGGGGGGGAGTTTCGATCAGCTGGAAGGCAGGAGAGACCTGGACAGGACGGATAGATGGGCCAAACCCAAGGTAGGAGGTTCAACAAGGCCAAGTGCCGGGTCCTGCACTTTGGCCACAACAACCCCCTGCAGCGCTCCAGGCTGGGCACAG
>JAWMRA010000162.1:21006012-21135650 GCA_035584735.1 Pseudotriccus pelzelni | reverse complement strand
AGGTGGCCAAGAAGGCCAATGGCATCCTGGCCTGGATCAGGAACAGTGTGGCCAGCAGGAGCAGGGCAGTGATCCTTGCCCTGTACTCAGCACTGGTGAGGCCACACTTGGAGTGCTGTGTCCAGTTCTGGGTCCTCAGTTCAGGAAGGATATTGAGGTGCTGGAGCAGGTCCAAAGAAGGCCAACAAGGCTACTGAAGGGACTGGAGCACAAGTCCTATGAGGAGCAGCTGAAGGAACTGTGGTTGTTTAGCCTGGAGAAGAGAAGGCTCAGGGGAGACTTTTATCACTCTTTACAACTACCTGGAAGGAGTTTGTAGCCAGACCTCTTTTCCCAGGCAACAAGCAGTAGGACCAAAGGGCACTGTCTTAAGCTGCATCAGGGGAGGTTTAGCTTAGACAATGGGAAGAAGTTTTTTACAGAGAGGGTGATTTGGCATTGGAATGGGGTGCCCTGGGAGGTGGTGGAGTCACTGTCCCTGGTTGTGGCACTCTAGTGCCATGGTCTGGTAGACAAGGTGCTGTTAGGTCAAAGGCTGGACTTGATGATCTCAGAGGTCTTTTCCAACCCAGTAGATTCTGTGATTCAGTAGTCGAAGGGAGGCCTACAAGAAAGATGGGGACAAACTCTGTACTGGGATCTGCTGTGATAGGACAAGGGGTTATTGTTTTAAACTGGAGGAGGGTCATTTTAGACTAGACATAAGAAATAAGTATTTTACAGTGAAGGTGTTAAAACACTGACACAGGTTGCCCAGAGAGGTGATGGATGCCTCTGGAAACATTCGAAGACAAATTGGACAGAGCTTTGAGCAGCCTGATCTGGTTGAAGATGTCATTGCTCATTGCAGGAGTTGTGGACTAGATGGCCTTTAAAAGGTCCCTTCCAACTAAAACTGTCCTATGATTCTACGACTTAAATAGCCTTTACTAGGAAAAAAGTCATAGTAAAGAGTGTGTAAGTAGAAAGAGAAAAAAGGACAACATAAAGAAAAGTAAAAATGACTTGGTTTTGTATTTAACCAGGTGAATATTAGATTAACTAGAAGTTACTTTATACTGTATCAGCATGACTACTACAGTGGCTGCGGGTCTAAAATTTAACTTATTTATATTTAGGTTTTCAAGATTTAGTTTTGGTTTGCTGAAGAATTACAGAAAATTTTAATCCCATTTAAATAATTTCCTCACTTAATGAAAGACTAATATGGTAACTTGTCCTTTTGACAAGACAAAAACTGGCTTTTATACATGTGTAAATTTGATCACTTCATATGTACAGTGTATGTGAAAGAAAGTTGTTATGTATTAAAGACAGATGGAAATGGTTGGACAACAGGAACAGGTTATGGCTCAATTGAGGTAAAAGTTATATATTTCTAGTAGAATTATCGAGGCCAAGGTTTTGCTACAGATGTCCAAATAGGTTTGTCCAGCTCTTCTTTTACTGTCTTTCATGCACCTGAACCTAAGGTTCTCCTGATACTTCTGTAGCTATACAGACGGACAATTTTTAGTTTTACTTTGAGGGATTCCCCTTAGTAATACTGGGTAATGGCTCATCTGTCCTGAAAGATTCATCTGATGCGGGTTTGCACAATGGTCTATTTTTCTATCATTAGTTGAATTGTAACAGACTTCTGTCCCTTTGTAGTGGAATCGTGAACTCCTAAAACAAAGGAAGAAAACAAGAAAAATATTTCAGTTTGTGAACAAATATAATCCATGTCTAGCAGTATCTTTAGCTGGGAATATCTCTAAGCAGCCTCTGTACCATCTGCAACAACTTTGTTTTGAGAGACTGATACACAGCGAAAAGAGAAAAAAAATATTTTCTTTTTTATGCAGTAAGCCTTCACTCTTTAAAAGTGGCTTGAAATCTTAACTCTTTTTGCCAAGTTGTGAGGTATGTTGGGTGATATGAGTGTGTCATAAACATACCAGAAAAACATTGAACACTGTTTTGTCTAGTAAAATTAAGACAGTAACTAGTAAAAATGGTTTCCTCAATATAAGACTTTTTTTTTGGTCAGTCTATGCAGCATTTAAAGACCTTTCAGTATTTCATATTTTCCTTTTTTTGTTTTATTTTTGCCTAAGTTTTCACCAGATTTATTTTGAAAAAGGTTTATTAATAGAAAATGAAATTCTTTTTTCAGTACATATATGTATATATTTCTTTTAAAATACTTTGAAGCTTGTCAAAACATATATAAACCAGGACTTTTATAGCACTGACTTTTTTTTTTTTTTCTGGTGGTGAAAAGTTTTCCTTTTTTTTTTTTTTTACCCCAGGAAAGACTTTTTACATGGAAAACATCCTCAGAAAGAATTTCAAAAACCGTTTATTTTATGCCCTTCCTCCCAGGTGATTGCAAAACACTTATAAAATCAGACTCTGATATGAGGTAAAATGCAGGACTACACAAAAATGACCAGAATTACTGTTAAAAAATTTCTCATTTCAATTAGAATATCAATATTTTCATTTTCCAATGTATAGCCAGAAAATTCATCTTGCCAGACAATGTAGTCAATAGATTCATATCTTCTTGTTAGAATGTACTTTCTGTGCAGAAGTTAAGCCTTAGAAAAAAACCTCTCGAGATTAATCTGCTTTTCGCCCTCAGTTAAGATCTGGCCTAATCCCATTTTGATCCCCTCTCCCCTATTATGATCACGTTAGAAAGTGTTCTGAAACTTATAAAGTATGATTTTTGGCTTGAAGCAAAACATTGCAAATAAGCTGGAAGTCATGGAACTCGAGGCAACAGGAAGCTTTAGAACATTTAACACTAGGTCATCATAGGCTCCCTAAGGTTTACCTTGTTACCTCTTCTGTTGAGCCTACTAATTTTGTTTTACCACAGCTTCTCTTTCAAAAGATTGCCTCATTTTTACTGAAATGTCAAAAGATGGGACCCTTATTTTTCTTGGTAATCCCTCTCCCCTCTCCCTCCACCAATTAATCACCTTGCATTTCTCCTTTTTCAGCTTGTCATTATTGGTTCTTGTTAGGCTATTCCTGAGGCATGAGGTAATTCTCTATTATCTAGCGTTTCCTCCAAATAAAGATACTTTGTATCGCTCTCTGAGCCCGAAGCCCAAACAGCTCCTCTGCAGCTGAGTAGGAGAGAAAACACGTGCATCCCGGCTGATCTCTGGTAGCTGCAAAGATAGAAATACAAACCAGTATCAATATTTAGTCCAAACTTTTCAGCATAAAACTTGTTTTTCTCTTTTCACAGTAGATTGCTTTTCATTGAAAGCGCAAAAATTTCAGTATTTAATCCTATTTAAGTAGTCAAAAGTTTGATTGTCTATTTCTGGCAATTTTTTCTTAGAGTAAAAACAAAATTATGACTTCAGAAAAGATTAAGCAATTAATTCTGAATATTCATTTCTTTTAATTACTGCCAAGAGGATAAAATAGACACTTATGGAAGGTTATAATGCATATCTCTTTTTAAACAGTTATGTAGATAGTAAGTTATTTGAATATAGATAGAATATTCTCTGAATGCTTTGGTCTTGATCTTTATTTGGGCTTTAATCTGCTTTCCAGTGTTAAGCAGGAGCATTTGTGTGTACTTAAATACAAAGGTAGTGATTTCATCACTCAGTTCAGTATTCTAAGATTTTGATCATGCCCGTTCATTTCATACTTTCTCCGGACATTTTTTTTTTTTCAGACAGTCTGCCAGACCACCTTGCTCAGTGAAATAGTTACGACCCACTGTTTCATTTAGATATACAGCCATCTGAATTTTAAGAGAAAACTGCTTTTATGGATGTTAGCTCAACTAGCAGCTGTCCACAATTTCTCAATTTTTTAGTTCACCTCTCATCACGAAGGAGTAGATCAGAGAAAAAAAAAATTAAGCAAGAAAAGCTCCCTGCTTTTTTGGATGATCTGGCTCTGAGGAATATAGGCAAACCAGAGATCGTATTTCAAAGGGCATTACAAGGGAGTACTTCTCTTGTTGTATCCCTCATGGCCACTGTAAGAGAGGAAGAGGCTGCTCTGCTGAACATACACCAACCGTCCAATTTATTTCATTTTTGCTTTTGCCAGAAATCAGACTTCAGGATCTTTTTTACACCCAAATTCATCATAGTCCTTCAGTGGTTTTGCTGCCCAATAGTGTCTGACCATATCAAAGGAAATAATTTAGTCATCCTGTTTCAGGACAGATTTGCTTTAACATTGGAGCGGGCTGCACAGAGAACTTCGGCAGTCTCTGTCCTTGGATGTTTTTCAATAACTAAATGGATAAAGCTCCAAGTAATTTCATCTGATCTCAAAGCTGACCCTGCTTTGAGAAGAAAGCTGCACTTAGAGACCTTGTTACATCTGTTCCATCTGGAAGCTGATCTTTGTGGGAGTGGTGTTAGTTGATCCATTTTATGTGATAGGGCTGTAACACTGAACTGTATCTGGAGGAGTAAAAGGGTCCATTTTGAGATTGTTCCACCACAATGATCTCAATGATTTGAGTGAGACAAGTCTTTTTCAACAGAGCACTGAGAACTGGTAAACATTTGAAGGAGAGTGAACTGTGAATTGACCTAGAGATGTTCACTGCAGAGCTGATGTGTTTGTGGCCTAGTTCAATAACTGAGTGCTGCGTGTCCTGAACTTAGTAGCTGAACAAACTGTGGCTCTAAGGTTGCAAGCTCAAAAATTTTCCTAAGTGTTATACTGAATAAACTGAAGAAAGCAAACATGACTTTCCCTGTGTTTTATCTTTGAGCATTTTACTCCCAAACTGGAATGAAACTCACAATATTTAACCCTTTCTCTCTTTGTTATGTAGATATTTGCTTTAAAAAATCATATTTATCACAGGAAAAAAATTTCCATATACCTTGTGCTACTAGTGTTTCAGTATATGAAGATACGTAGCTGACTGTGATAAGATAAAGTTGTTATTGTGTTTTTAATTCATTTTTATGGGATGTTATAAAGACTGTGATTATAGTGGGTATGCTATTGCTGAATTTTATGATTTTGTAGGTTGTTATTTTATAATTTCTGGCATATTGCCTTTATAGGGTTTAGTTATAATAGATTTGCCTTTATTACAGCATATAATGAATCAGTTTAATGAGATTATACTATTTTTAAACTTGACATTTAGCTCAGTCTTGGGTTTTCAATTAATCACAATATGGTAATCTTTTTCAGCCAAGTTTCTTCAATTATCATTAGAATGAAATAATTTTATATGCTGCTGAAGTCTACTATTGAAAAATTCAAGCTGTGAGCCTCAGATAATTTCCCAGTTGCAATAACGATTAGGAGTAGGGTGGGCTAATATTTCCACTTACCTTCTAGTTGTCCTTCTACCAAATGATGGCCCGGTTCTACCTTCCGGTGGCTCTTTTCTATTATTTTGTTCATAAATGAAGAAAGAAATGGAATGAAAAGTAAGAATACTGTGTGGAATTATTTTTTGTTAATTGTGAGCGGGAAAAGCCGTTTCTAATTCTGAGGGAGACTGCAATTCAGTGGCAAACTAAACCAACATGATTTCTGTCAACTAGCCTGACTTCTTCATGTACCTTAATTAAACATCTGCTACTTTACTAGGTCAGTTTCAGCATGGCTTGTTTGACCTTTTTTTCTTTTTTAAGGAAAGTCTGTAATGTGCATCAGTGACAATGAAAAAATTGATGTCTTTTATTCATGACAGTACACTGGTTGAACCAGCGCCAGAGCTGGGGCATAGGAGGCAGCAACACTGTGTAGGTGACTTGGATATGGGTGATTTGGAAGCACAGCTTGAGGACAAAGCTGCACTTCATGTATGATGTAGCCTAATGGCTTGTATTTGTGAGAATAGGTAAATTATTCTTCAGCTGTGCCCAGCTGCATGACCCTACCTTTTCCCTCACACCAGCTCCAGCAATTCACTGATTGTGTGATAAATTGATTCAAGTATTTAAACCATAGACAAACGATTCATTTTCCTTTCTTTGTTAGGTATGTTTTCCTCTAGTTCAGTAGTTTAATTGACTCAGTTCAGGGCATCATGTGTGGGAGAGCCAGAATGTGAAAGAAGGAGAAAGAACAGTGTCTATAGTCTGAAGGAGGAGAAACAAGATCTCCCCCTTTTGGTCATAATGAGCTAGTAGATCAATTCAAAATCTAACGTTAAGCTTAATCCCATGCTGTTAGTTTGTGTAACAACCCTTCAGGAAAAAAATGTTGTTATTTATTATCTCTATATAATTCCAAAATTAAATACTCAGGGTCCTTATTCCCTGGACTAGTTCTGGGTAACACAGTGATTTAAAAGCACTCGTCTGATCCAGCTCTGGCAAGTTACAGAGTTCTCAGTATGAGCATGGTTTCTGCTTTCTATACCAACTTTGATTTTTGACACTAGCAAATGGCTTCTTAAAATGATAATTTGTAATGCATGCTTTTCCATCACTTGAAGTCGTGTCTTGCATTAGATATGTTGTTTAACGTGATGGCTCATAAAATAGTATAAATTAGAATTGCTAGTAGTAGTCCATCAACTTAGTTAATTTGACAATGATCCAATGAGTGCAAGAAATCGTAGATTTTCTAAACCACATAATCTGTGTATTTAATTAACAGTGCTAAGACATCTCTGTTTTTGGATGCAGTATTTTCTTTCCATTTACTTGAGTGGTTAGAAATACATGTTTTGAATATCTGACTGTAATATAGTAGAGTGTATTTATTAATAGTATCTACATCTGAAGAGATTCCAGGAAGAATGAAAATCCACTATACAGAATACACTCTCTGAATTGCACTTTCTCCTTTCTAATTTGCATATTAATATTATCAGAAGTGCATTTGCCTGATTGTATTGTTACAATGAGATTTATCTAGGATCAAAAACCAGAAAATGTAAGAATGAAGCTGTTTGGGATTTTGGAGATGATTTTAATTAAGGGATCTCGAACTGAGGTTGCTGCTACATGTGACAATAGCACATCTTTGTGCTAAATTGTGAGGGTTCATTTTGTATAGAGAGTTAAGTCCAAAATCACCATTAAACATACCTGTTCGTTTTAACATGGAGAACTGGAAAATACAAGAAGAGATTTGGTAATTGGAAATATTAAAACAGAATATTCATCAGCTCACAATGATAATGATAGTCAAAATGCTTATTATACAAGTTTCAGCTAGAATAAAAGACTCAAGCATTAGTTAATTTAAACTATGTCAACATTCTTTAGAATGTCAAAGCTAGGGGAGATACCAAGGAAAGACATCTAAACGAGTATAAAAACATGTCCTAGAGGACTGTGGAAGGTGACTTGGAGAAACATGTTCCTTAAGCTATGAAGAAAAAGTTAATAGAGATGGGATACTTTCTGTTTTTTGAAAAGAGGAAGAGATTAGCTCCCTTTATTGACCCTAATTATTTTCATAATTTATATTCATATAAGTAATTATGAACAATTTATTAACAACCGCTACAGTGATAAATAATATGGCTGTTTCAAGGGAAATTTGTCAGAAGAGAAGCTGAGTACATTATAAACTACTCCTTTGGCTCTGAAAAGTTTTCTTCTTATCTGGGTCTTCAAGTGCACGCTTATAGGGAAGACATTAAAGATACCAACTTTCAAAACTAAATATGTATATAATTGCATGCCAGCATGGGGCATTACATTAGCAAGTAAATGAAACATAGATTTTAGAATATGTCCTGCACATTTCCAAATGCAATATAATTTCTAAATAGAAAGTTTGGAGTATTTTCAATTGTATCACTAGATGGCAGTAATAACCAAGTGAAGTGAAACAACCATGTAAATCATCTCAGAGTTTTATTTTGAA
This sequence comes from Pseudotriccus pelzelni, assembly GCA_035584735.1. Classification (NCBI taxonomy): domain Eukaryota; kingdom Metazoa; phylum Chordata; class Aves; order Passeriformes; family Tyrannidae; genus Pseudotriccus; species Pseudotriccus pelzelni. The sequence continues at coordinate 21,127,820 of JAWMRA010000162.1, read as the reverse complement.
TTCAATCTCTTAATATTAATTCTAGATATAAATGTTTGGCATGACATACTGCTATGTCCAAACCCAGGTCATATAATTATTATGATAATTTGTAGGTCTGTTAACAGGATATAAGATACTACAAAAGGCCATTTGCAAAGCTTTCTAGAACTTTGGGGGTTCTAATAGAATCTTCAATTTGTTCTATTTGTTTGATGTTTAAAAAACAAGCCAAAGCAACAACAACAGCAACAAAATAGCTGGGAAGTTAGGTCCCCAGTATCCAAAGTGGATGTTTCTTATGTATTAAGACTCAGAACCTGGAAGACAGGAAATGAACTAGTGAATATAAACTGTTCAAAGCAGAGGGCAGATGCAGTTCCAGAACCTTATTGGAAGATACACAAATTGAAACATCTAAAATAATGTCCATTTGTAGGTTTCAAACTAGCTGAAAGCAAGAAAATTGTAGGAAAAAATCTGATGGCATGGAGGAAAAAAGTACAGTAATTATGAAGTCAAGATAGTAATTTAAGTAAGTAACTGATTTAACAGCAAGTCTAGTTTTCTGTGTATTTATTAATCAATAGCTGTATGCCATATAACCACTGGAAAAGGAAAATAATCCATCACAAATATGCCATATAGCTCCTTTGTGAGTGTCCAGTTTTTGGTCCCCAGTACAAGAAATGCATTTATAAACTGGAGCAAGTTCAGGATGGTCACTAAAGATGGTCAGAAATGGGTTGAAGTTCGTTCCCTGTGAGGACATACTGAGGGAACTTGGCTTTGGGGAAGAGAAAGATTCATGGGGACCTGACAACAGCTTCTCAATACAAGGTTTCCAAGCTGGTCCCATGCCCTTCACAGTGGTCCATGGTAGGTGGACAAACGACAATGGATATGAGCTAAAAGAAGAGAGGTTCTGACCTGATACAAGGAAAAGCTTTTGACTGTGAGGACTGTCAAATTTTGTGAGATTTTGCAGCTTCATCCTTGAAAGTTTTAGGAGCCAAATGGGATAAAGCCTTGACTAACGTAGTCTGACAGCCTCAGCTGTTGAAAGCTTGCCTTGCTTTAAATCAGAGATTTACCTAGAGACCTCCTGAGAAGCTTTCCAACCTAAATTACCCTATAATCTGATATTAACCAGCCAGGGGCAGGTTTACGAACAGGGAATGAAACAAGGTGAGAGAAGGCACACTGCCACACTATGGCAATAAACTGAATAGCAGTTGACATCCTAAACTAGGATATCTAAAATGGTTGAAAAGCTATTGGAACTTAATATTGTAAAAAATTTGCCATACTTACTTTGTTTATTTGTTTCCAATTTTATCTGTGTTAAATGCTAACCCATACACATTCTGGAGGTCTTTTCTAACGTTCTTTGGTCTCTTCTCCTTTGCTTTTGTTCTCACCACCCCCCTCCTCACCCCTCAAAGCTTTCCTCATCTTCCCTACTTTGTCCACTACACTAATTTTTCTTCCAATGGGTAGAAATGCTGCTACCTGTATCAGAAAATGGAAAAGCTATGTATCTTTATTGGGAAAAGAAAAAAATTTTCAAAATTATTTTTGAGGCAACTAAGAAGACACTGAATCTAAGTCAACATCCTGATTTATAAGGAATTTTTAATTGCATAGCCTGTGGGCTGGAGGATTTATAAAGCAAATGCTTCATTCCAGTCTCCTATAGAATAAATCCTCTGTGTGCTCAGTCACACTCAACATCTGGTTTTGTATTATTCACAATGAATTGACACTGACATATCACCCTTTCTTCCTAGATCTTAGGTTCTATACACAGTATCTGTGTGTGTGAGGGCTGAAATAATATTACCACTATTCTTTTCATATGTACTTCAGTAGCAGTTAAGATTAGATAAGACTTAGCTTTGGCTTTTTCTGCTTGTGCCTGAATAGTGCTCTCTTCCACAAGCAGCAATTTGAAAGGAATCAACCAGCCTGAGTACAGGTAGTAAAATCAGCTCTTGAATTTAAGAGAATGACTATTTTTCTGCCTCCAGGGACTGCACCAGGAGCAGACATGTAAGAGCTGTTATAATAGCCAAGCAGGACAAGGCTGAGATTCAGTCCCAAGCAAACCTAGAGCCAACAAAGACAAATTCTGGGCTTTCCTCTGTATTTTCTCTTAACAACATAGAGAGCTGAGACAGCTACTGATTTTTTTTCCTTCCTCTCCATCCCGCCTCAACAGAAGTCAGATATACACTAACCAGTTCTGCTGGAAAGTGTCATACATACATACATAAATTTCAGATTGTTCTACTGTTTCTCTTCATTTGAATAAATTTACTGGGAGAATGCAAGTACTGCTTATAATTACATTAATCAACTTAGGTGTTCTCATTTTGAGAATTTTGTAATCAAACCAGTTTGGACTTTTGTATTTAATGTCCATATTTAAAGATCGTTATGGACATTAAAGTCAAAGAACACAGCCTTCCTGGCATATAGAGGAATCAATTTATTTAGACCATCTGAGTAGCTGTCTTATTCAAATATTGCAGTATTTGTGACAGTTTAACGGGATTTTGCTCCAAAACATGTTTTACATTAATGTTAAATAGTGTGCAAAGTTTTTCTGTACACTGTAGGATCTTTGGAACATTAAACTAATATTTTTTTTAATACTTCTATTGTTAAATGTCTGCTTTCTGTACATTCCCAGATCTAAGCTGAGCTTCTTGAGAAGAGCTGAACTCAGCCAATGAACCTGCTGTCATAGTGACCTAACAAAATGGAAAGTGCAGCACAGTAAGCTGTTGAGTGGACTTCTAGTAGCAGAAAGGCATTCTGCCAAGTTTGAGTGAGAAGGTTCTAGGCGGATAATTTTCCCCTCCCCCTGCAAAAACCAGTATGTAATTACCAGCACTGAATCTAGCAGCAGGAAAAAACACTGCTGTTCCAAAATGCAACTTGATTAGACTTTCAGTGTTAAAATTAAAGCTGTGAGAGCCCAGGAAGATCTGCCATCTCAGCAAATTCCCAGGTTACTTTGCTTAAAAAAGGGTTTTACTATTCCTTTTGCTGTCATTAGGGTGAACTGAATTAAAACAATGAAAAAAGAGAACAACTTTAGGATATCTTGAGGTCCCTCAATGGCAAGAGATAAGTGAGAATGAAAAACAGAATAGAGGGAAAGGATAATTTGCTTTTGATGTGTAAAATATATAAACAAAACAACTGTTACACAAGAAGCTGGAGGTCTAAGGCCCAGAAACTGAACTGTAATTATGTTTTATAATTACACACTGCAATTTACTTTGAGGAAGTGATAATTTTTGTTCATATTTAAATATTACAAACTTAAAATACTATAAACTTGCCATGCATCTGTCACCATAGGGTCTTAATTTCTTTTGTTTTTTTTACCATGACCTTTGTTGTAAATTTAAAGATTCTTACTTAAAGGTGAACTTTTTGTTTCATGTCTACCCTAATTTGAGTTATATGTTGCACTATCTTTTGCTTTCCCATAACAGGGATATGAAGAGTTTTGTACTATTTATTCAATTGTTGAATTCCTCACTAGCATGAGACTCATACTGCAAATTATAATTCTTAAGATGAAGCCAGTGTGCATTACCTCTTACGTAGAAAATATCAGTCTACATGTGCATTAGTTCCAGAGAAGCTGGAACTAATTTTCCTCTAAGCACTGACTCTTTAAACTGAAGTATTAGACAAAACTGGTATCTAGCATAGAGTCAAAATAAAATGTTGAGACTTTACTCTTTACATCCAATGATAACAGGGCGTGGTTTTTTTGCATTGCTCAAAGACCCAAAATCTCAAAGAAATGAAATTCAGGGTTCAAAAGACATGGGCTATTTAAGATTGTCTGGGTGCTGAATTTCACAGTATAAAACTCATTCTTTCCTCTAAGGGAATTTTCTAGGTGCAGTCATATGTTTTGCAGTCATAATAAAGACAAACTAAACCCACAAATAAACAAAAATGGCCATTCAAAATGCAAATTTCATTTGCAGTAAAATTGGATTGTAAAGGCTTTCTCTTTGCTTGGTACAAGCAGTTTGTGATAAAGGATGCAGAAATAGCAAACAGTCTAAAATCTCCCCATCCATTGCTACTCACTGCAACTGTTCATAGGCACATGTACAAACATAACCAAGATATTAATTGTTGTAATCTTTCCATTTCAATTCCTTTTTTCTCCTTAGTAATTTCTCAGTCAATTCTCCCTTATATTTTGGTCCAAACCAGAAGAGTCAACCTAGAAGACTGACCTCCATGTTTTCACATAAATTCAGCTGTTGGCAAGTGTTGATATGGTTCAGTGCAGTACCATGCACTTGCTTAGATCTCAACAGCAGTATGACTTAAAAGATCAATGTTCTTAGGCTAGTTGCTTTGCTGATAAAACAGAGTAAGTTGCTCAAAGCAGAACAATGCAGTAATTCATCACTATCACATTTGGAACCTGATTTAGAGTGAGTATCAGCACAATCTTGCATTCCTGCATGTAAGCTGACTCTCCTGATGTGAAAACAACAACTGACATTTTGCAGGTTATTGTGCCATGAGTGAGTGAAATTCTGGCAACAAAGAAATCAATAGCAAAAATTCTGGAGGTCGTTTTTGTCAGGGTGTTGCCACTAGAAGCCAGTTTCATTTTGTTAGTGAGAAAAAACAAAGTGATAGTCAGGTGAACACCTTTTGAAGTAGAGGTAGGGTCAAAGGCACAACTTTGTATTTTCTTAGCAGGGGAGCACAAACAAAATTAATGCTTGTATATTAATGTAAAGCCTCTGGGTCTCTGCATAGAAACGTTTTTGTTTAGGCACCCAAATTAAAGGTTGAATACCAAAGTATATAATAACTCTGGTTAGTGTGGACACTGAAAATGAACTTTGTCTGTTTAGCTTTTTCCTGACCTGATGATTACACATAGCAGCTATTCATTATCTATTCTGTTTCTTTATGCTGCCTTCTAGACTATGTAAAATGTTCTTTCCCTTTATAGAAAGACCTTCACTTTTTCTGAGGCTGAAATGTCTTTAAATCAATCCAGCTGAAGGTTAGCCTTTCAGGTCTGGTTCAGCATCCTACAGGCTCTTCCTTCCAGCTTTTAAGTTTGCTGTCAAGTCCTTTATCACCCTGTTACCTTGGAATCTGCCTGCTGGGGCTCATACTGTGCTTGCAGCAAATTTGCACGACAACTTTTTTTCCTAGGGACTTTATAATTTCTCTTGGTACTTTAAGGAAGGCCAAAAATATTAAGATGCCTTGGTCCAACTCAGTCTTCCCAGGAGAAAGTTTTCTTATTTCCTACAAATGCTCATGACTGGATGTTCCTATAACTCAAATTTCTTTTTGCTGTTATCTTCTTTCATTGTTTGTGTAGCTCATTTCCCTGGTGCAAGTTGCAGAAAGAAACGACTACACACTTGATGCCAACCTCCTGCCCAGTCCATCACCTCACTGAGGAAACTAGGATGGACAGACCATAAGTCATGGTGAAAACAAAGGAAGTTGAGACTTGCAAGTGGGAGAGGGTGTGAGTTTGGCCTGAGCTGAGCCTGAGCAAGGGAGAGGAAAGGTATTTCCATAAGTGTTTGTTTAATTACTTACGCTTTCTTTTTCCAAATACCTGAGTCAGTTGTTATAAGTTTGTGTTAACTGGCACTAAATTAAATTATGTTAAAATAAATTCCCTCATTGTTAAGACTAGTTTGCCTTTGACAGTATTTAATTCCTTCAGATCTTGAGTCAGAGTCCACAAGGAAACATGTGCTTGTAAGTTCTGCTATACTTTGGCTTTTCTGCCTAGTTTGCCTAGGACATCCCAGTACAGAGCTGGAGACAGCTGGAAACAGCCGTTTCTGAACACTCATCTGTGAATAACTCCTATCTAGTTTACATCCTGGGGTTAACCCAAACTTCTGTCCTCTTGCCAGGTTACAGAACGAAGAGTTGAAAATATCTTTATGTGTACTTAGTTGTACTACAGGAGTTGCCTTGAATGACCTTCCATTCTGTAAATATACTATGAAATTCTAGTCACCAGACAATAATTTTCTGTCTTAAGTCCTAATTCTCCACTGGTTTGCACCTCATGTATTAATTTGCACATATGCAGAGTGAAGTTAGGTGTTAAATGAAACCAGACCAGTTTGATAACAAATTGCATACCCTCTGAACAGATGTAAATTATTGTGGTGAAATTTAAAGGAGTAGGGAATTGAACCCTTTGTGGCAAAATAGAATGATTTTGTCTGATTGCTTTCACATGATGTGGAAATTACAACACATCTCTTTGCCTTTCTTTATAACTAATAAAATGTCTATGTGTACCATCAGATGAGATCAGCCAGTAACATTTAGGACCTGAAATTGTTGTCTTTCTAAAGATATTAACAACCAGAACAGTATTAGTTCTGCAAGGAAAATATTTTCATTTAAATGATGACTGTTCAGTATAAGTACCAAAGACTTTGTGAAAATAGCTTTTTTTCTGAGATAATGACCATTGATTACTAAATGAGAGCAGTATCCTGTGGCTTCCAAAATGAAAATTAATGGTATTCTGACGAGTAAATAGCACTAAATGCCCAATTCTATGTGTATTATAAATATAAATAATATGTTATTAATATAACATGTAATGTTGGTTTAGAAATCAACAGTGAAAAAAGTATTCACAGAATCATAGAAATATTAGTTGGAAAAGACCTTTAAGGATCAAATACAGAAGGTTTTCTGTCTATCATCTAAAAGAAGTTTGTTAGTTCCAGAGTCTGCCATGACTAAGAGCTGTCATTCCTCATCAAGTCCAGCTCTGAAACCCCAAAGCACAGACAAGACAAGGTGGCTGTCTTGTTAGAAAAGTCCCTGAGGGCATTTGGGTGAATATCCTACTCTGAAGGGCAGCCTAGTTCTTCTAGAGGAGTAGCTTCTTGAAGGCCTTTCTAGAGGTTAGCACAGATCAGCTTACTGTGGCTTTCATAGCAGATAAAAACATCTTTCCAAGAGTCAATCGGAGATGTTAAATAAAGACACGACAACATAACCTAGAGGAGCTCTTGACAGAATTTGGCAGCTTGGTGTCATTTGAGTATTCGAATGAAGATATCGGTTGACATGCAAACAGAACAGAAACCGCTGCCAACACAAGGTTTGGACAAAACTCCTGAGGGTGTATTTTGCAAGACACCTTCAGAGTGGGTAATCTATAAGTGCATTTAGACTTTGTGAAAAGGAAAGAATAAAAGGAATGTGGAAGACTTTTAGCCTACAATAAATTCATATAGGACATAGGGAGAGCAGGAGAAATGAGAGGAAATGGATATCTTAAAAATTGGTATCTGTTCAGGGCAGCAGTGGGCAGTTTGAGATGTTTTTGTTTTCTGGTGGTTATGAGGTTTTTTTGGGGTGTGTGTGTTTTGTTTTTACTATCTTCTTGAGGAGACAGGGCTTACTTGTCAATGTTGTCTCTCTTTGCTTCTTCACTCCATCTGGTCACTGCACCCATAATAACTTTTGAAATTAGAGTTATTTTCAAGCAAATGAATAAAATTTGAACCACAAATTCCTATGAGATCTGTGGCACTTAGATGCAGATTTATTCAAAATAATGTCCCACTAAATTAAAAGCAGGCAGAATACGCCTGGTTCTTTGCAGTAAGGGTGAGGTTCTTGAGGCCACTAAAGCTTTGTAGGGGAAGTATAGGATACAATTTCATAGGAAGGTTTAATTACTTTTGTTATTTATAAATTAATTCCTTTTTCTTTAAAAACTTGCCTAAATTCTCTGCAACATCTAGGAAGAAAATGTGTAAACTTGTAAGGTCACATCCCTTATGTTGAAAAGAGATTATCTTATAAATATTTGTCTGCAAATTCAGTTTTAGATTATAATCCTTACTGCCGTGTTTGAAGATGGACATTTCTTTGACAAAATTTTGAAAAATGCAAACTGTTGTGAATTATATTAATGATAAAGTCAAAAGGTCCTTGCAATGTTTGTTCATTAATTAACTCTAAACTGGTTATCATATTTTTATAGCCTAAATACAGGTTTATAGAAGCTGCAGCTGTTATTTGTCTAGAATATAGAATCATAGAATAGCTTATGTAGGAAGGGATCTTGAAAGATCATCTGGTCCAGCCTTTCATGAGAAAGGGAGCCTAGGTGAGATTATTTGCAACCTGTCCCACTGCACTTTGGAAATCTCCAGTGATGAGGACTCTCCCATGGTACTGGAGATGTGGTTCAGTGAATGATCTCACTAGATTAAAACGTGAGATTTCTTTCAATTATTTACAATCTGTTTTACATACCAAGAAGATCTTTTGAGGTATTAGAATAATTTCTTCCCTCTAGTTAAAGACTGATTATTTAAGTCTAATCATTACAAAGTTTAATAAACCTATTAAATCCAAAGAAATGTGTATCTATGATTCCCTGTATTCAAAGGTATTATATGAAAAAGTAATTTATTTAACGAATTAGAAGGTTTCTAGGTTTATTGTTTCTTTAGAAAGCCTTGGGGAAAGCACAGAAATTTGAAATTAAGACATGCAAAATTTGAATTTAAAATAAATGCAGTTGTTGGTGATATGATTATGCTTACTAAGGAAATGCCAACAGAAGACTGCATCCAGCAAGTATGGAGTAATTGGCTTGAGTACCTATTTGATATCATCCTGGTGCAACAAAATCTGTCTAAAAACCTTTGATTCAAAGGGAATGATTGTTTTGATGAACTTGGTTCATTTATTTTTCCCACAGTCATGTAAAAGCTGTTTAAGAAGCATTGTGACAAAATGCTTAGACTCTTCTTTTTTCTTTGACTTTAGATGGCTGCAGATTTTTCAAGAAAATGTGACATCCTTTGTAATCAGGTAGATATCACCAGTTAGGTTAATTTGGCCCAAATACCCTATCAATGCAATATGAAAAATGTGTAGTCAATCTTTCAAGGCTTTGAGTGATGGTTTTAGTTCCAAGATCATTCAGCTGTGTTATGCCTCCTCTGTCTTTTTTTTCTGAACAACAAACTTTATAAAGACAGTTACATTTTTGTCCAGAAAAAAACTGTTCTTTAATGTTCTCTCCTTGGCATCCAACTTGCTGTAAAGGAGTAAAAGGTCTCAGTTGATCATTGTGCACTTCTTTGGTGGGGAGGGGAAAGGGCAGAATAGAAAAACTTCAGATAAACTTCATAGGATTGAGGAAAAAATTTATATGAACTTTGTGGGAATTAATGTTCTCTGATACTTTTGCCAGAATAAAATATCCCTGATCTCTTAAACTGTCTTTCTCCTTCCACCTAGGCAGATTCCCTAGATCAACTAATTTTGTACTGTTTGTTTAATTTCCTATTACTTGATCTTTCCTCCTGACTCATTCTATTCTTTATACTTGTGCTCAGTTTATATTGTTAAAAAACTACTCTCCACCTGAACAAATGATTGGAGCAAAAAAAAAGTGTTAGGCCTGCATTTTCTGTCAGACAGTTCGCAGTATTTTCTCACAGTACTCCCCTGGAGTTGTAAAATACTTGCTTTGACAGACTGTCGCTTTGTTTTCATGACTATGTTATGTTTACAGGAGATTACAAGTTTGTGTTGTCATTTGAAACTTTCACAAATTCTACATCCTATTGTATAATCTAGGAGATTATTTACAGTCTGTAAAGGATACAAGAACATCTCGTTTTTCAAGCTGAAGGAAGGAACAAGTGTGTGTACAGGCTCACTGGTAATCTGAGAAACTCTATGTAAGAAACTGTTTCTCTACAAGTTTGAGATCCCAGTGCCTTCTCTGGCAGCTGCCTAAGGAAGATAAAGCTGGAACTGAAAACGTCCAGATAGGTGTTAAGAAAGTGATTAAGGGTACAATAGTACTTCTATAGGAACAAAGAATGATTGAAAAGTAAAAGGATAATTCAGTCTGAATAAGGTGAATAATAGGGATTTGATTGAAGTGAAAAGATTAATAAGAAATTACTACTGTCTTCCTTTTAGCTCTATCACAGAGTATGAAGTAAGGAGATAAAGTGAAATTAAAGGACAAAGGCATTTTTTTCTCCCTGGAGTATAATCATTCACTGGCTTTTGCTGTTTCAGGAGGTCATTGAGACAAGTTAGGAGTTGATTGTCACTGCCTTTTAAGGGTTCATTAAAAGCAATTAGTAGAAATTTTTTCATTTGAGTACTTTGCAAATGCTACTTATTGAATAAGGCAGATACATGTTTAAAAGCAAGGATCTTGAGCACAACAGCAAACAAAAAATAGGCAGTATATGAATAAAAGAAAATACCTCTACTTGAACTCCCACAATTATTTATGGTCACAAAAATGTTTTTGGTTGCCAGAGGGAAGCAATATGATTGTTTTCATTCAGGTTTATAGATAAATGCTTTTCATTTGCTCAAACTTGAATAGTTTCAGTATAAATATTTGCAAACATTAACTCTTATGTAGATTTCTGTGAATGGCAACAGATACCTTTAGGGCATAATTTGTATTCTCTTGAAGAGATGTCTAAAATAGGTCAGATGAACTGTGTTCTAGAAGTGAATATTTCTTCCCCTGCTACATATTACTTCTTATTGAAAAAATTTAAACAATACTTACATGCAGATAGCTACAATGTAAGCATGTAAATTTAGGTCAGATGAACCTTATAATGGTCGTTGCTCACAGTGGTTCACAGCTGTCTTTCAGAGTGGCAGTATTGCAAAATGTTGAGAGATTATCTATAGGCTCTTCTGCTTCTATCTGGTGACTCCATAAATTCTTCTATATTCACTCTTGCAAAGGTTCTATCAATAAATCATATAGCTTTTATTATCCTTGTTGATGGATTTTATCAGATATGTATGGAGTCAGTCCTCTGTTTATATTACAAAGTTTTAAAGTGGGACTATTTTTGGCCAGCTAAAACCATGGTGCAGAAAAGTTGGCCTTTTTGTGTTTTTCAAAATGCAGACAATAGTTTGTTTAAATGGCATGAAGTCTCTCTGACTGTCCAGTTGCTGCTAATCCACATGGAGTTCTTATCTAATGATAGTCTGCATAGTGTAACTGGATTTTATAAAATACACCTCTACTCCCACAGACAATACCTGTTGTCTTAAGACTGAGTCTCACACAATAGCTCTTTTCTGCCACCATCAGGGAAAACTCAGAATAGGTATAGATGTAATTTAATGTACTATGTGTTTCACCTGAACGAAAGTGCAGACGAGAACCTGGTTTCTAAGGAAGCAGATGGCCAGCTACCAAAAGCAGTTTTAGTATCACTTGGATCATATCAGTTCAGACATTTGTGGTTACTCACCTGTTTTAGGTTTTGTGGGTGCCTGATGGCTTCATAATCCCGAATTATTCATCTTCACTACACTTCCATGAAATAGGGACACTGCATTTTCTAAGTGGGGGCAATCTGTAGTTGTTCCACTGCGCCTTATGTGTGCTGGAAGGAGAGTGTTAGTGCACTATTCTGTTCTTCTGATTGATGTCCTGCAAAAAGCTCTGGGATTCAGGGAGGCTTAAGGGACTTGTCCAAAGCAGCACAGACAATGGAAGTCTTGCTATATCAACACGACTAATACTGGTAGAGCTAAACAGTTCTTATCTGTGTGTAGACGGTTATTAATCTGTCATTGCGAGATTTTGCCAGCGTTGATGAACGTTCAATTTAACCTTTTCTGTACTTCAGTAGTTTAGAATATCTTTCATCTATCAAGTACAAAAGTTTAAAAAGTTGGCATATATAAACTTAGTTAATTTAAACATTTAGATGACTTTAAATGGTCTAGAAGTGTATGTCCTGGATGAATAGAAGTTTGAAATGAGATAAGATTTCTTAGTTACAGAAGAGAATGAAAGCAGAGGAATGACAAATTGATATATGAGAAGCAATATATGAGATGTGGCTGATAAATTATCTTCTGATATGTTAATGAATTCCAGATAGAGAAGTTTACAATATGATGATTTATTGAGATTTTAATAAAGTAAATTAAAAATTGAAAGGTAATCTGAGTGAAAGAATCTCCAGGAATCTTTTGAAAAAATAATTAAGAATTTTAGGTTTTAAAAAGGCTTTTTATAGACATAGACTTTTATATTCACATATACACACATTTGCATTTTAAATAGATACAGCTGAAAAATTTACCTTACAGTCACTACCAGTTCTCCTAAAATACTTACTTAGAAATACATTCTGCACACTTGCATACACTAAAAAAAAAAATTCCATATTTAGTGCCAGACTCTTTTCGGCCTCCTGGAAAATCCTGCATTCCTGTTTGACACCGATGAGTAGAGATAATAGACAGATGCAAAGAATACTTGAACAAATTAGGTATTTATGATTGAAACTTAGTTTTAGTCAAAAGAAAAGAGTTAGGTAGGACTTCTTCAAGGAAAATTCTGTTGTGCTATTTTTTGTATGTTTGTTTTGCTTTCCCTCAAGAAACACAAACAACTATCTGCAGTATAAAAAAAAAGAAACTATTGCAGTGGCCGGAAAACGTAATTGTAGTTGTCAGCTCAACCTGGCAGTCATTGTAATTAACTGAATGGAACTTATACAGTGAAGAGGTATCCTTAAAATCTGAAATCAGCCACCATGGCTTTATTTTTTTCTGGAAGGTGTTCTTAATGTCTCAGCATCTGATTCCACATGTTTGGTTGTTAATGTTCATGCTATCGTTTTTCTATCATTAAAAGCACATTTTGTAAAATAAATTTATTTGAGAGATAATTCTTACAATATAGAATATTTCTAAAGCCATCAGTATTCTGTTTATATTACAGTGAGTATTCAAACAACACGGATTAATTTTGAGAGGAAAAAAAATCATCTGATATATCTAAAAACAATATAGTGGATGAGATTGAACAAACTCAAGTAATATATTTACATAAAATAAATGAGAAACAGACCCCTGCTTAATTTTATCTGTCTAATGTTCTCATTAAATGATACATAAGTTTTTCTTTGCTATTTAACTCATTATTTCTTTTCTCTTTTAAAATGAAGATCTGTTTAGCATTTGTTGATCACCTTCCAGCATTTACGTAAATCTGCATAATTCTAAGTTTTTCAACATGAAATATAGGCATCTTTTTATATTTCCCATGCACAACAGGAATGTTGTTAAAGTCAACTTCTGCTGTGGATTTGAAATTTCTCTCAGTACAGAAGTTTTGTTGAAGTAAATAAATGCATGACTTTTTCTCTCTCTTTTCTCAGACATTCCCAACAGTTTGCTATTCTACTCCCTGCCCCCCAGCCTCCCATTATTGAAAGATATGGATCCCTTGCATTTAAGAAATTTGAAGGGGACTTAATTTTCTGTTCCATTTTTCTTTGTTACGTTATATCACTTGATAAGACTGCTAAAGAGCCACTGACACACAACTACAGAGAACAGGATACCTGTCTCCAGGGATGTTTTGCCCATAGCAGAGGTATAGGCACAGAATGGCTGCAATGTCTGCACAGTTCAGGGAGCTGCTTAAGGAATAACACTGTCCTTGTGATTGTATCTATTGGTGAAGAATTATGTACGTAAGGAATACTAGTGCTGGTTCACACCAGTAGAGGCATTGTCTGCAAAAGGAGTGTGGCATTTTTGTTTAAAATCCATAACATCATGCAAAGGAACTGTTCCAACAGTACTTGCCTTTGCTTTATGCAAAATTTTTCCCTGGTTAAACACGCATCCAATTTAACTACTGCTGAAGGGAGTCACAGTAAATTAACAGCTGGCCAGTGAGCTTGAAGAGAAAACTACTGTTTCCCTTTTACAAAAAGCTTTCAAATAATTTAGTTTCTCTTCAGTTACTTGATCACGGTGACTGAGGTAAGGATAAACTGAAATAGATGGGAATTGAATGGAGGAAAGACTAGGATCTACCAGCAAACGCTGCTGGCTTCCAAAGACTAGAAGGAAATTTCACATTTTAATGTTTTACAAAGGGTCAAAGCACAGGTATTTGGTTGAGGATAAAGTAAAAGATCATCATGGAATGGTTGCTTCCTAACTCTTTAAAATAATTGATCTTTCATTTGTTGATGGGCTTACAGATGCAAACTCATTCCCATCCATAAGAGAACTTGTAGGTATTATTAATCAAGAAAACATGCTGGCTATCAAATCAGACATTTATTAAATTATGCCATTTATACTTCATCCCTGTAGGCAGAATGCCTGACATTATTGTAGTATTAATACAGCCCTAATCTGATTTAACTCCTTCACTGCATAAACATATAGCAAAGCTTCATGACTGAGCAATAGCAAAATCCATAAGAAATGTGCATAATTTAAAGAGCTCTGTAGGAAGGGGATACAAAAAGTGGGGTTTCTGTTTAAAACATGTTGCACAAATCTTTTAAAGAATAATGTCTCATTACAAGAAAAAAATTATATCACTGATTATTATCAATAAAAGGATATATTCCCTAGATAAAAAAAGAAAATAAATTTGTATGTTCACAGAGTTTGATCTAAATATTGTAAATTCCTACCATGACCCCAAATTCAGATTAAATTATCAGAGGAATTTGGCTTTGAGTAATGCCATAAGCATAAAATTAAATGAGGATCTGATGAGAAGATGCAGGCCCCTGCGATTTATAACTGTTTACCTTACCACCTTTTTTCATCATCTTTTCTCTGACACTGCAGATTCAGATGGTTCTCCAGCTGATAAGATAGAAAGAAGAAGTGTGTGATGAATCTGACTCCAACTTTGCCAGCTCCCATGTCTGAAGTTCAAGTGTCAAGGTAATTGCTCTTTTTCGCCAAAAATGTTTCAGCTATTGAAAATTTGGGAATATATTAGTGTAAGAATCTTGCCTTACTCTTTTTTAAATGAAAGAATATGCCTATGTTTTCTAGTTGGAGAGAGAGAAAAGCATGGATATATGACACTAGAACACCCTGAAGGCTTAAAAATGGAGGGTTGTATCAAACCGAAGAGTGTAAAGAATCCTTTTTCTTTCGGTCTTGCACGTCTCTGGGATTGGTTTATTTTTCTAAGCTGCCTGGGATGGTGCTAGCATACTTCTGAAGCCAGTTATTTTATTCCTTGTTTTTGCCTAGCATGTGTTTCACAAAGGTCTAGTTTGGTACCTGTACTTATGTAGAAAGCACAGTCTGACTTATTGAGAGTTTGAGCGCAAGATGGCCCGAGTTACCATTAGCATAACCTATATCCGGTTGCAACTAAACAAGACTTGCAATTGCTCTCCACTTATATGATTGAAGTACCTGACAAAAAGGCAAGATTAGCTAAGATTTAACTTATGATGATTGGTTTGGGCAGAAGGTCTGAAGAAAGTGTTATTTCCCTGGGCGATTTGAATCCTGATGAGGTACCGTTCCTGAGGGCCACCAGGTTGTGCAGTCTAAGTGCTGTTATTGACCAGAGGCTGCAACTGAAGGACCTGAAGCCACTGGTAACTTCATTGCAATGAAAATGAGAGCAAGCTCTGTTTAAATTCCCTGGTGATAATCACGATGTGTATCTCTGTGGAGTTGCAGACAGATTAATGAAGTACATGCAGTACATTGGGCAACTTGCATAAATGATCTGTTGCCTGCAGCTGGTTTGCTGTGTAATTGTGTGTTATTGTTGCAAGGAAAGATTAGCAGAAGGGAGTGTTTTGCTATCTGTCTTAGCTGCCTGGTAACCCCAGGTTTAAGATTTTTCAAGTTAATATTTAAAGTCTCAAGAGGATTGCATCCCAAGTGCATTTTTGAGGTTCTGATGCCCTGTATTCCATTTCAATCTTGATATTTAGGAGGGGGAGATTTTGGGCCTGAGGGCTTTCTGAAATGGAATAAGCTGACAGTATAGAGTATCTTTTCCTCTGGAGTACTGGGTGTGTGGAATTTTTTCCCTCCAGAGCTCAAGTGTGTCATAAATTTAGTATATTTAAAAATATGATTTCCAGCTAAGCTTTGCACAGCAATACTTTTAGTTGTAATTATTTACCAGTTAGTAGTTATGATTTAAAGTAGCAGAGTAAGGAAGAAAGACTGCAGAAATATCCTGATCTTATTAAAGTCATCACTCTTTGCCTTGGACATCGGATATGAAAAATTATTAATTTGACTCTTTCAACTTACTTCCCAGTATTTGAGAGGCTATTATGATTGCTTATTTTAAATCATATTACATAAGATTTTTAAGCTCTTCACTTGTAAAATGCACAAAAGGCAAGCTACTAAACATGATGAGACTCCTTTGCTAAAGGTATCTTTATTGCTTTATTTGTATTTCATCTGCCTGTCACAAGTACAAGATGAGTAAATCCAGATTCACCCTCACATTCAGTGAAACTCTGACCAATTTACTTAACTTGGGCAGATTATAACTGAACCTGAGGTTCTACTGAAGACACGGGTAGTGTGAATAACGTATCAGAATACAAGGACACTCAGATCAGTGGTCCAGATCTGCAACTTCAGCCCAAGTCCCTGTAACAGGTAGGATTTTTTCTGGTCAAAGGCACAGAATCAGACTCCCATTTGTTTTGTTTATTTTGATCTTCCTATCCATTAGGTATTGCAAATGTTAAAATGTTTCTTCAGACTTTTCTATTGTTTCTGCTTTGTGTTATAGTATGGCATTGTGTTATAGTATGTATAAATTGGTTAGGTACAGTCTTATAAAATGTTTCAACCAGTACTACACTATGACAATTATATAAAGTTTGGCAGTTCTTCGTGCCTAGCCTATTACCACTTGAAAAATACTGCTGCTCAGTCATTCCTTGATATTCAAAGATATCTCAATGATCATCAGTGAGCAGCAAAAAACAGTCACTGAACACACCTTTGAATCAACAGCAATAAAAAAAATCTTTTGGTTAATTCAGATAAAATGTTTTCTGAAGTAAAACAAAACTGTTTCAAATAATTTTTTGGTGTTATTGTTAGCATTGAAAATACTGTATTTATTTTATGAACTGGTGGCTTAATCAGCACTGAAAGCATGTTGGAAAGTGTTAGAATATATTTGGCTCACCTTTAGGCAATTACACATGTAAATATAATTACTATGGTATTCCTTTTTTAAACATATTAGTCTCAAGTTTGCGATGAATGAATCTGCAGTGAGTTTTCTTGACACCTTTTGGAGTGAATTAATCCAATATTAATTTATTTTAGATGTGCCAGAAGCATCATTCTATTACTAATAAGTTGGAATAGACAGCAAGAAATGCAGGTCCCTTCCTAGCATTGCCAGAATGCATCTTTGTGTGTATCCAGCAATCTGGGTGATATGTTGACAGAATGAGGCCAGCAATGCAAATAAAGGAGTTTTCCTCCCTCCTCCCTTCTTGCAGTTTTATTGCTTGTCATTGAGTAATTCACTGACTAGAATTTCTGCAGAAAAATCAAATTAAGAGAGAAACATATTAGCATTACTATCGAAGGTTTAGTTTGTGTCTTAAGAGATAAGAGTATTTATGTTTCCAAAAGTGCAGCTATTTAATTTGCTTTATCAGCCACCTAAGACTGAAGTAGGATTCTCTAGGTATATAAATTTCATGCTAAATGCTTAACACAAATTAGAGTAGTTTTACTGCAGATGCTGTAATGGACTGTCATCAGTGCCACTTTACATCAGTGGAACACATGAATCCAAATACTTCTGTCAAATACCAAATAAATACTTTTTTTTAAAATGGAAGGTGATTTTTTTTTCCTATCCCTCCCAAAATATGCTTCAGTCATGCTTGTGGTAGGATTAGCTTTTTTTTTTAATTACTTGAAAGTTTGTAATCTGATTCCCTGACATACTAACACATCACAGAGACAAAATATATTTATTTTGTAAACCGTAGTGTACGTTTCCACTGTTTACTGTTCTCAGATCACAAAAGCTCAATTTAAGATCAAAGCTATTCATTCCATTAAAGAGAATAGCCAGAATTCAAAACTAACTAACTAACTAACTAAACCAAACCCAAAAAGCAAACACAGAATTTATAGAGAAAATCAAAGACAGTGGGTGACTGGCAGCAAAGTTGCATTTATATGAAATAAACATCCTGGGTTTTAGCATTAAAGTGAGGTAACATAATCCTGTTCCCTTTGATCATAATACATAGATGATCAGGATAGGGAGTCATACAAGCATATATAACTGTACTCAATAGTTGTTTGATAAAAAGGAGTCATGGACAAAGGATTCTAACAGGATAACAAGCACCTGTTTTTTTCTTCTGGCTCATTGTATCTAGTAGTTACAGAAAGCTGGATTAGCAGATTTTATTCATAGTCAGTTGAGTAGCTTTATTTATCTAAAATAGTTACCATCTGTGACAACCAGTGCTTTGAACAAAAATAAGGGACAACCAAAAACTGGTAAAAGAAATTAAATAGGACTTCCAGGGTTAGTTTGCTGTTACCAGTGGATTACTTACTGCAATTGGCAAAAATCTGTCCCGTGGGTCATAATCACTTATTTCCACACAAGTGGAAAAAAGATTTTTCTCTGATTGAAGCCTGGATGTCTGTTTGATGGAAGGAGGGAATCACTCTTTCCAAGCTCTCAAAAAATGTTGCACGAAGACATTGGATGGCTGAAGCAGACCTGATCTCTTCTAACATGTAGCATGCAGGTCAGTATGATTCAGCAGGCACCAATTTTAAGTGACCATAGTTTTATTTCATATGCCATTTTTCCCACTTATGTGGAAGTGTAAGACTTGGCTATGCCCGTACCTACTCTTTGTATTTTTAATGCAAGTGATGAATCTTGTGAACTCTGCCCATATAACATTGAAATCACCTGGCATAAAGGGTATTTGCTATGAAAATATATTTTCAAGGGAGAGGTGGGAGGGTGCAAGGTAAGGCCTGAAAGAATTAAATAGAAGGTGAACAGCTTTCTAATGTTGCTAAAAATGTAATAACCTTTGAATGGTAATTTTATTTTAGGACACTGAAACCAAAATATGTGTAACTTCTCAGATGAATTGAAATTTTAAAATTCCAGGTTTAATATTGAACAGTGTGGAGGAGGATTACACATACACATACACTCCAATTAAAGGAAACTGAAACATAAGGAAGTATTTTTTTGCAAGTATAAAAAGCAGTTTACTTAAACCCTGTTCTGGTATGCTCACTGTGCATAGGCAGGCCCTAAGTATATGATCCACTAACCATTTTTCCCAGAGAATCTGTACATCTGTTTTATTACTTTGGTCATATGTACACCTGACAAAGAACTTCAATCACATAAACACTGTTGTCTGGCAAACACATAATGGATGGAGCTTATTTTGAGTCTGAGAATACAAACCCCATTGTCTGTAAGGTGAAAATATTAAGAGCAGTATTTGGTGCTAGCTCACAGAAGATACCTAGTGCATGGTCTAAACAAACTTCAGTTTATTAACATGACAAACACTAAGTTACAGATAGCTCATATTGTAACTGTTGCTTCTGGTTTAGCATTCCTTCAACACGGTCACTTTTGTGCAATTGTAGATTCTGCTTGGTTTTGTTTTAGACTCAGTGTAGTTTGCAAGCTGAGTATGATGTGTGTGTATAATTATAGCATATGCTGTTTATGAACCTTTAATCTTTCTTCACTTAAGGCAGCAATGCCCCCCTCTGCAGTTTACAGTGTTCCATCTGCATCACTTGTCTTGAGTTGTAGATTTGTATCATGGCAGAGTATAGAAAAGGTATCTTCAATCTTCTCGTGACAGCTGCACAGCATTTTTCTAGGCTGACAGTCCCTGTCAAATCATCAAACCTGCTGCTTCTTGTGCTGCTGATTTTCCATAAGGCATTTTAAAATGCCCAACATTTAGTGTGGGCAATTGCCACTTCCCATCCAACTTGCCTTTGTATCACTGCAGAGTTTCAGCCAAGGATAGGCATAATATACTCAACCTGTCCTCCAGCATTGCGGTACTCTCTAATAAGGTGAAATACAGTGTTTTGAAAATGTATATTCTTGTGTGTCTCTAATAGCCTAATGATCATAAAATTTGTTCAGGCATGTGGAATACCTAGATAAATCCCTGGAACAGCATGTTTAGTCCTGTGCATTTTCTTATCAGGCCAATCATAATTTTCATTTTTAACTGTGCCATATTATGTCAACAAATATTCAGCAGAAGAGGGCCTTCAGCTCAGGTTTTATTGCATTCTAGTCGCTCTTCTCCTATTTTTTCGTATTGGAAGTTTCGCTGATACATAGAAAGCTATTTTGCATCAGAAAATAGGCTTCATAGTACTTGTTAGATGGGCTAATACAGGAGAGGCTGTAAATTTTGCATCACATAGATTTTAACAAAAAACTATGATTTATAGCAGTCTGTTTTCATCTGTTGTGTTTTCTCTAAGTTGCAGTTCAAGGACTAATTTATACATTGTACTTCTGTTAGAATCTTGGCTTCCAAAATGTTTTCAGGAATTGTAGTAAGCACATGTCACTGTTAATTAACCTTAAAGACAAGACAATACAATTCCTCTGTAATCACAGAACGATACTACAGAGTCTTTTTAGCCACTGTCGGCTTTAACTTTTAAATTAGTTTTAGAAAATAGCAACATGATTTAGTAAGTCACATTGAAACTTGAAATAATTGAAGTGGAAACTATTTGGCCAGTAGCTAAATATTCTTCATTAACTGCTGGTAATGATTAATGTGCTAGGCAAATCATTACTGATTTTTTTTTCCAATGTGTTTGTGTATTTCCATGACAAAACTCAAGCTTTTGAAAGAAATGAAGGAGCAAATATAGAAAATAATAATTTACAATTGTATAATACTTATTTTAATAATTTAAATATTCCTTTCTCTGCAAGGAAAGGTTATTGTGCAATTCTTACTATGAATCAAGGTATTGGGGGGTATGTGTTTTTTTTCTTCAATCAAACTGTGTACGCAAACTGGTAAGTCATATTTTTGTGTTTGGCCACATAGATTAAACAAGAACTTATAGGTATTATGTAAATATTATTTTTTTTGTCTAATATATGAAAGCATCCTAATAAGCAAAGGCAATGAGCAGTCAAATTTGATAGAAAGATCCTATCTTTTTTCTTAAATTTCTTTTTGATGTGAATGAAGACTGAAAACTCCTCATATGGATGTGCTTCCATACAGTAGTCAATCTGATTGGTCATCAATAGATAATCTTTCTTGAATTATTGTCTTTGTATCAAGTGGATTCTGAAGGAGCTGGTGTGTAGCAGCTTGCAATGATGTGCATGCCCTGTATGAAGTTTTCCACAAATTGAAAAAATGTCTCTATTTTATCAGTTATTCTTTAAGAGGAATTGTAAATTCTCTATCAAGCCTAAGCTATGAAAGAAAAGATCAAAAGCCAGGCTAGATACAGAGGATACAATGAAAAAATCCAATCCTATTCCTGTTATAATAATGGGTGTGAGTGCAATAGAGGAAATTCTTTGTTTCTTTCCCTTTAGTTACATGCTAGGAGCTTTTTGGGGCAAAATCCTGGCTTATAAGTTTCCCAGTAATTTTTTTTAATGTGCTATTGGTAATATATATAGTGTATATTAAAAAAATAGTGATATTAGACTCATGTAGGTATAAAGTGTGTGTGCTGCTTATTGTGGCAAAGGCTAAACTGTTAATTCTCAGTGATATTAGATCAAAGCGACTACAACTACAGCATTTTTACTAAAAAAGGAAAGGAACAGTATTTAAAGTGAAAGCTTAGTATTTGTGGAATGTAAAACAAAATCAAAGAGCTGCTCAAATCATCACAAATTCTGCAGTAGTCTTACACATGTGACTATATCATCTGCTTCAGATGCTCCCAAAAACTTTTGAAACAACTGCATGATCTCTTTAAGCGATCTGCCCACATGAAATTTACTTTTGCAAACAGCTCTTGAGTATCAGATAATAAGACAAAAGTCCTTTGATGGCCCATGTAGAGAAGAATAGTTTATAATTTACTATCAATTGTGGAAATTCATGAGAAATTTGTAATTTCTTAAATTGAGAACTGACTTGTTAATAACAGCTTTAAACTGATTGTAAGCCTATAGGTCTTTGACTAGTTCTGAATTCCATGTGCCAAAAACTGAGTACTTTTTTTTCAGTGTTATTTAAGTGGATTGTCTTTTAAGTTGATCTGATCCCCATCCTGAGCATGAGGCAAGGAGGGTTTTCTTGAAGACAATAAGAATGGAGAAGGCCAGGACTGCATGAGAGCATATTTCTCAGACTGCAAAAGGAGAAATTGATTGAAACAGTCTGCAATATAAAATTACAGTCTATTATACTTATTGAATTCTGTTATGCAGAGGTTATTGTAGACTATTTACCAAAGCTAAACTTATGATGAGAATCTTGATTTATGCAAAACCAAACCAAAACAACCAACCCTTCCCCCGGATTATACTATGCATAATGTACTTCTCAAGATATTAGCAAACTTAAAATGATCATTGGATTCATTCCATCAACTCAGTAAACTCTGAAATGATCATTGAATTCATTCCATCAACTCTGTCCTTCCCAAAAGCGCTGAGCAGGAATGAAGAGTGATAACAAATCAAGTAGATATATGCATCACTAATCCATACAGCTCAGCTCTCCTTTAAATGTAAATTCCAGAAAGGGACCTGCATTTTCAAAGATGCATAAAGCTCCTGCCAACCGGTGTTCCTGCATTCAGCTCATTTAAAGATTAGCTGTAAGCTTCAGAGAAGAAAGAGAAAGACTTGATGCCTGCAGGCATAAATATAGGAAGACATTAGAATTTTTTCCTTTCCTTTTTCTTGGAAGCCCATGAAATTGAATGTGGCATATAGACGTATGAATTCTTCAATTACTAGCATCTACTGGAAACCTTTGCTAAAGTACACATTGTTTTCAAATTTGCTTCTTGCAATTAAAAAAAAAAAAGGGAGAGAAAAGGAAAAGAGTTTTGGAATGTACAAGAAACAAAGCAGTATACTGGTATCTGATACAAACTGCACTTATCTTGTTACCTTCAATAATGTAAATCTGAAATTAGTGGACTGGAAGAGGTTTTGTTTGTTGCTGTGATCACACTGGTCAGAAAGAACAGGCTATGTTAAAAAATATTGCCAATCTGGATTTGGGACTTCTGTTATCAGACAAAAGTGCTATGCCCACAAAATACAAGGAGTTGTTTTGATATAGAATCACACTGTTAATTCAGAGTTCTGAATTTTTATGGTGTAACTTTTTACTTGACAAATGACAAAGAAGATGTTGTTAAACTGTACAACTGTAATTATTACATTTTACCTATCCAATGTCCTTGTAGAGATGGTAGAAGACCAGCATAAGCAAAGCATTCTTTGGCTAATTTGAAACAAATATATTCATATTTCCACAGAGTCTCATTGATATTGTACTTCTTAGTGCCCCCATCTGATCAATACCAATGATTAAGAAGCCACAATCTCAGAAAAAGTGGCAGAAGTAAAAACCAATTTGGGCTTCTGTAGAAATCAAAGCTGAAATCATAGTCCAGAAAGGAAATTTCAGGGATTAATTATATGCTAATGAAAATAACTTTCTCTCATATATATATATACAAGCAGTGAACAGATAAACAATAAGATTTATTATATTATTTTTAGCATTTTACATTTATTGAGGAAATATTGATGAAGGCTTGTTTCCACATACTCCGAGTCAAGTCTGGTTCTGTGCAGCTTCAGTGGAATACTGCTACCCACCTAATACCTAAGTAGCCCTGTCATCAAGTATTAGAAGCCCAAAAATTAGCACTGCAATACATACCTCTTAGCCTGTGAAGCGGAAGGCTGAATGCCATGCTGGGACCACACGCTCCTGCAGGCTGAGCAGTGACAGACAGGACACAGATGCAGGATCCTCCCCAGGGCTCAGTGGAGTTTGATGCTGCGATGCTCCGAGCGGGTCCACACCACGGCAGCACACCAGGGCTCTCAGGCCGGCACCTGATGAGCGCTGCTTCTACCGGAGGGTGCCCCAGGGTGTCCGGATTGCAAGGTACACTGGCAAACAAGCACATCTGCATCTGTAGGTCTGTCTGGCAGCAAATGTAACATTTCAAGTCGATTTTTTTTCTTTGGTATTGATAATAAGATATTTACAAGAAAAAGTAGAAAAGACCAGCACAATACTGTAAAAAAAAAAAATTGAAAATAGAATCCTAATGCAGGGCTATAGTCAAATGTGGTTCTTATATTTGTTCTGAGTATTTCATCTGACCATATTGAACACTGTCTAAGATACATAACTTAACAAGATGTCGTTTTGAGAGTGTTCCATGGTCTGCATTAGAAATGGCGAAATAAAAACTACTCCATGCTTCAGGGGGCAAACAAATAATAATTTTTTTTAAAACAAGAATTAATGTGCCAATGGTGATATATGAACTAAAGCCAGGAGAGCAATAGAATAACCAGTCACAGAATGCGAACATAATTAATATGGTAGTACTAACTAAGAACTTTTCTGTTCAAAAGCAAAGTGACAAAATTGATATAGTCAAATATTCATACAATTGCTGATACTAATAATTTTTATGCTTTTTTTTTAGTATATAATGTATCACTGTAAATTGAGGCTGCTTGGGATATTTTGGTTTCTTTAAATTCAGAACTCTCATTTTAATCTTCTTCAAACAGGTCATGTTCTTACTTTGGAGATTTTGGATTTTAGAGATTTTTTTTGCAGATCCAGGGTAGTAAGAGTGTGGTTTAATAGTTAATGCTAATGACAGACAGACAGGTAGCTTCTAGTTCACCTATTCAAAATTACAGGTGAAGGAGATTCCTTTTATTATTTATTGATTAAGTACTTCAGCATATTAAAGAGGATGAATGATTATTGGAGCCACTATTTATGCCCCTGTTTTAACATACAGTTTTAGCTTATTTTATGAAAATTCTAGAAATCAACACCACTATCGTTGTGTGGGATATAAAAAAATACTAACAACAAAAAATACAGAACAGTTAGAATAATACCACTTCAAATATTTACATTTTTTACAGTTAGAAGCATTTTTCCAAAACACAAATCTTGTAGAGATACACGTCTGTACTAAGTTTGCTGAAGTTAGTGTATTTGCATGATGAGAGAAAGGTCAGAATATGACTCACAGTAATCATACAAATACATAAGACTTATTTTTCCCAACATAAAGAGTACCATTTCAATGAGTTAACAGATGTGTTATTCCAATGAAGCATATAACCAGTGTGTTAATTCTCATAATACGAGTCTTTACAGTTTATAAAGATATATTTGAAAGAGTTTGCTTCAGGCCCCTTTTAATGCCAGTCAAAGGAATGATTAACCATTCTGTAAAATTTTGCATTGTGCTCTCTGAAGTAAGAATACAATTGCTCTAAAACAGTGCTGTTAACAAGAGGATGGGGACGCCCTTTGGACTCATGTAAACATCTCTCCCTCCCATCACTTCTAATGCAGTAGAATCCCTTGGTTTGGTTAAAATAAAAATTAGAAGACATAATTCGGGAAGGAAGATTTAGAAACCTTTCAACTTTTTGTAATTCAGGAAGAGGGTCCTTGATTAAAGTATTGCCATCCACTATATGAATCTGATCCAAACTGAAATGCTTAAGCCACTTTTCCATATGAACATCATATAGACTTCTCTGAATAGCTTTGTATTTGGTATTAAGCACTCCATTCTTAATAACAATATCTTCAAAAAGCTGAACAGGCTTGTGGCTTTCTACTCTGTTGTAATACACTTGGGTATAGTCAGATATAACTCTCTCAGTGGGATCTCTTAGGATGAGCAGCAGTTTAATGGAGCTGTTCATGTCATGAATTCTTCCTGGAGCCTGTGGTGATGTAAAATAGCCTGGTGTTTTCTCAATAGTTATTTGATTTCCATAAGAAAATGGCATCAGATTTCTATACCAGTCTATTCCTTTCACGTAATTTTCATCCCAGTCAAAGAAGTGGACTTCTGTAGCTGCTACCACAATATTAGGATGAATATCCAACATTTCCAGCAAAGCCCTTGTCCCTCCTTTACGAACTCCTATGATGATTGTCTGAGGTATCTGTCGGCTCGTGCCAGGAGGTCTCACCTGTGTTGAATAGTGTTCACTTTTATTGCTGAATAATCCTACTTGTGACTTCAGTGTTTCCAACAGTGCCCCATTCTCAACAGGAGCACCCCGAGTATGAGTCAGCAGAAGATAAGCTGACACTAGTAGGAAGGCCATGTGGAGAGGAATAATTATTTCAAGATAATGTTATGCTTACTAATGAAAGAATAGGTAAGTCCCCTCTTGAGATGGTTGGCAGAACCCGTGGTAAGTACACAGCAAGTTTCTGAAGCATCTACAAAATAAAATGAGACAAGTCAGTATTTCCAAGCCCATCATCAGCTGAAAATTCAACTCACAATTCAATTCACAGATCTAATTTGTGATCCCAACCGAAAATTTATAGTGAAGTTATTTGCTTTTCCTGATTTTATTACAGAAGGACAAGAAGAATCCCACATATTCTTTTTTCTCCTTACCCATGGGTGACCAATGATGGATACTAACCATTCAACAGCTTTAATTTCCTCTAAGCAGAAGATTGGAATTGTTTATCTGATTTTAAATTCCTGGCCATTAGTTGCTTGCTTTGATTTTCCTAATTATCTTCCATATATACACACACTTCTCTTTTTATAAATACCATACCCAGTATGACATTAAAAATAATTCCAAAGTACACTTGAATGTCAATGCCTTTCTTCAAATTGCCTGCTAGAACAGTATATCCTAATCTAACTAACAGACCCGAATGGTTGTGCAATCATTTGGGTTCCAGTGAGATATGAATCATATAAAAAAAGTTCAGTTCACTTAGACACAGAAAACAAAACACAGATATAGGCAAAATTTTGAAATCTGAGCCCTTTAGAGCAGAAAACTGTGTGTCAAAGCAAGAATAAAGTGACTGAGTTGGATCAACCAGGGAAAAAAATAAATGAGACAATGGATTCTTTTCAACTATCCAAGTGTTGTTATGCATAGTCATGTTAAGTGTTGGGAAAATCTTGGCAAAAATCAGGTAGTATTCTGCAGTTACTCCAAAACTCCATCCATGTAAGAGACAATTGGATGCTTTCTGGGCACTTAAAAACATCTGCAGGGAATCAAGTCTGTTCAAAGCTAAGTAACTTCTTTTACTTAATCCACGTAATATATGATAATTTTAAGAAGGGGTGGATGTTAAATATCTTCAAAATTTTTAAAAACTTTAGGCTTGTGGGTATGTACCCATGCAAATATAAGTGAAAGAAAACGTCTCTGTAACTTGTTTTGCTGACATTTGAAATCTTTTGGGTAACCAGTGTATATATTATTTGAAGCAGTTGCTTACAGATCTGCCATCACAACAAGAAATGAAAAATTCAGATCAATGCAACACCTGCACTGGAACCACTGTTCTTGGATTGCCAGTTTCTGTGTCTGAAAATCTTACAGGACTAATGCTCATTGAAAGGATTCTTGGGCTTCATTCCATTTTGGAGCAATTATAGGATTTTAAGACTTGCAGGTTAGAATACATTCTTAACTTGTTTCGTTCATCAGTGTAGAGTGTGGACACAAGCTATTCCATAATGTGAAGCAGTAGTCATTTAAAAAACAATCACCATTTTTGGAAACTATTTGAATTATGGTTCATATTTTTAAGTAGTCTCAGAAATGCTACAACTTTAGCTCCTTCTTCAGTTTTACTGTCAGTCTTTCTTTTTCTGAATATATTGGTCACAGTACTCTGTCTCTTAGAAACAGCCTTAGAAAACACAGCCAATTCCCATTTGTCATGGCCCTGAGAAACATTCAATATTTCTATTTAAAAATTGTTTACTTTGAGGGTTACTTTACAGACTTAAAGATTTTAAATTTTTTATAACAGTCCAGGCAATGCAGCAGATTCAATAAATCTATTTTCTAAATCTTATTAAAACCTACTCCAGCTTCTTGGGTATCTAGGGAATGACTCTTGTTAGCCTCAATGAGTGCTAAACTCACAGACAGATAGCAAATATTAACCCTAAAATTGTCATTTAAAAAATAAACCATGACCTTTAGTAAGGAAATCTGTGGAGAGGATTCACTGTCATGTCCAAGCAAGACCTAATGGGCAACTGCTTCTTCAAAAAGAGTGCAATTTCAACTAGGAAAAGTGTGTGAACATACAATTACTAAATATTGGAAAAGTCCAAGTACAAACTAGCTTTGTAATGGCAGACTGTAGAAAATACTGTTCTCCTTTACCAACTGGAATGGAAGTTTAATTTTAAAGATCACAAGTTTTTTACTAAGAAATGCACATGGAAGTTCTATCTGAAGTTCTCAAGAGCAGAGAACACAAGCATTTCTATAGCAATTGCAGGAGGGAAGAACAGGTATGTTTATACCAAAAACATTTGTACTTACTATTCTTTTGGATGACAAATTTGGAAAATAGCAAACATGCTATTTAGTGCTGTGAGGAATTAAAATACATTCTGCTATAATGGGAGCTGGGGTTGGTTTTGAAAAGCTCCGTAGAATGTACAGCATGAAATATGAGGTATCACACCCTGGATAACTCCTGAAATGTCGGCCTTCAAACAAGTGACTCTGCTTTAATAATTTCAAGCCAAAGTTTTGATGAATCACAAGGTTCCTGAACAGCTCAGTCTGAGTAATTGTAGAGCTATGCATAAGATGGTCTCTGGAGTAGCAACATATGGCAGCACAGCTGCTTTCCAGAACCACGATGCCACTAGACTGGGATTTTGGAGCGGGGGCAAGGGAGCAGTTAATCTTTCTTTTAACCTGTTCTGAAATCCCACTGTCAATTTACATTCCACTCACTGTCATTTTTAAAATAAAATTATTTCAGGAAGATTGAGGAAATGTTTTTGTAAAACACCTTATCACTTTTTTCAACTTACCTCCATTGTGCTAACACAGCACATTATACATTAGAAATGCATGTACACCTGTATATGATATTTTGAACTAAGTCAAGGCTAGCCTGAAAGTCTGCCAAGAAAGGAATGACTTGCAAATACCAAGGTGGAGACATACAGTTCATTATCTGACTTAAATTCCAGAACTATTCTACCTTGAAACAATTTCATGAACTAGTTCTTGACAAGTATTTTAGACAAATTTATTTAAACAGAAATAAAACTAATTTTAGATTTTTGGAGAATAAGTATTCTTGAGACTACCTATTAACTAAAGGTTAATAGTTTAAATAAAAAAAACCAAAACAACCCAGAATGAAAGAGAAAAAATGCAGGAATTTCTCTGAAATAAACTAAAACCAGATTAAAAAAGAAACAGAAGTCTTTGAAACTGGGGATTCTGCAGTAGTATAGACAGAGGTGTGTTGTTCCTAGATCTGGTGATTGATGAAAAAATGCTCAAACTCACCTTTTAATTTTATTTAAAAAACCTCAACATGCTAATATTATTTTATCCCTAATTAACTGAGTGTTTTCTAGTTTCATGCACCTGGGAGTCAGGTGCAAATACTGAAAACTAAAGAGGCTGAATGAGAAATTCCTATTTATTACTGAGGAAAGACTGGTCTTCCAAAATATTATCAGGTTCATACTTGATGTGCGTGAGAGTTTGTTTAATTTAGCATCTGAAATCAACATTTCTCTATAAAACACACTTAGAAAGCAAGTAGCAGAAGAGATTCTGCATTTTCTATGGATCAAAGTATTAGCAGCATTTTTTAAAACAGTTATGGTAGTTCAACCAGTTTGTAATTAACTAGTTGTTTTACAAATTTCTTAGAGTTGTGGCTAGAACAAAACCTTACCCAGGAAATACTACCAGAAATAATCAAATTCAGAATATGCTGTAAAACTGGTGCCTAAACAGATAAAAATTGCCTTTGGGAGCAATTCTATCAGAATAACATTCCAGCTTCAGCTTAAGATATTTGACTGATTTTGATGAAGCACTAAGATGTTAGGTCCTGTGATTAAGTTATAATTGCTACATAAATGTAAAGGTTTTAAAGATGATTTATCATATATAATTGGAATGTTATTTGAATAATTTTTGTGTTACTTTTATGCCTTTATGCAATTAAATGCACATTTTTAGAAGATATGAACTGCTTTTTATAATGAAAACAATACATTCTACAGTGCTGCATTGCTAAGTCTTTGAATCTGAGAAGACATTTCTCAGGAAATTAACCCCATGACACATGTTCAGAACTATAGTGCCTTATTACATGTTTTTCCCTATTATTTGGTGGTGTTGGTGTTGCTTAGTAACATAAGGATCATCAACAGATATGATACTTATTAAGCAGAAATGAAGTTCAGAAATAAACTCGTGCTGCAGAAAGAACTAATTAAGTGAATAATATCTTGGGCTTCTGTTTGTTTTACTTTTTTAGAACCTTAGACTAGACCGAAGAAGCTACTATACAGGCTGAAAAATCATTTTAATATTGCAGAAATGTTCCAAAGACCCTTAAATGCTGCACTCTACTCTAAAAAAATCTTTTAAGCAGCTTATGATTTATCTTTTTTCAGGGTAAAGTACAACATCATAGGGTAAACCTAACTATATTATAATGACTAATTTATAATATTATTCCTAATAATACTTCCCACTGCCTATAATGCTTTTCATTGGAGAATTTAGCAGCACTCTGTGTTAATGATCTGTCTGCACCCTATTAAGGCACCGTTCTCACCTCACAGGAAATTGCAGCTGACCAACATACAGCTCCAGTTCAGGAGTGCAAATGCTTTGGAAAGTCAGGGTTAATGTGCTCTGCTCAAGGTCATATAATAGGTTTATAATCCAGCCAAGAATAAAAACCCAGGGCTTCCAATTCTCCTTCCAATTCCAACTTTGTGCCATTACACAGCGTCCTCTCGCACCTCTTGTGATATCTGGATTACAGGCTGAACTGAAAAGCAAAGAAATACCTCAGTGTTTCACCGTAACATTCAAGTATTTTGTGGAATACAGAAGTTTCTCACCATTAGCTCCTCCTAAAAAATTGGAACCAAATGCAAACTCAGAATTTTGTTGTTTCAAAGTATTTGTGCAGAAATGGTACTGTTGGCGACTGAAAACTACAACAAGGGGAGATGGTCAGCTCAAGTATAACAAAGCACCAATTTTTGTCTTGATTTTTAAAAATATATTTGGATTGAAAAAAATGTACTGCTTATCCTATTAATTCCTATTAGATATCAACTGATTCCAACACAGAGATCAATCACTGACAAGAATACAGTTCAAACATGTTAAGGTTTACTTGCACACAAATTTGTAACGGCTCAATTATATCTCTATAATTAAGAACATCTCTAATGTTGACAATATAGAAAAGCTATAGCAGTGTAACTATTCACAACCAAAGGTTGTATAAGGTGACCTGTTTCAAAAATCTTTTTGAAAGACAATCATACTGTGATGACACTTAGATCAGTGTAAAGTATCCATATACAGACTGGATTTATGTAATAAATGATTCTAAAGAACAACAACATTAATAAGATTCTAAAAGAATATCTGAAACTGGGCTGGTGATTTTCCTTTGGTAAAACTAGAGCTAGTTACATGGCATAATAAATGCAAATCTGCACTCAGTACGGCTTAGACATTTTTTAAAAACAGGCAAATGAAATATCCAGGGTGTGTAGGACACATTGCTTAATACAATCCAGTATCAATTTATTCAAATCCAATAAAGCAATGACTAATTCTCTTAATTCTAAGCATTAAATATTAGAAATAATACTATCATCGAAAGGCCTCTTCGTAATACCTTAATTCTAATTTACAGTATCATTTGTGAAATAATAGACATTTAAAAATACTTGGCACATGTCCAATGGTTGAACAAAAAAGTGTCCTCTTTAATATTAAGTGGAAGGAAGCAGTTCAGCTATTTCTATCCACACAGCTCTGATATGCTCAGACAGAATCAAGGAGACAATAAGAGCACATTTCTGAGTGTGAAAGATATTTAAAATTTTGGAAAGGCTTCCTATGTAGAAACAGTTGTGGATAAGCCTTCATTTTGTTACAAGCAGTGCAATTACTTTAGATTTATGTTAGGGTGAGATAAATCAGAAATAGGTGCAATTGAAAGGTTGAGAGCTGTGTCCTAGAAGTGCAGTGTGATTCAGGAGAATCCCAAATTAACTATTCCATGAAACTAAAGACTGTGTGTGAAAGGACAGTTATCCCAGCAAATGATAACCTTTTATCTTTAGATAGGGCATGAAACTTTTCTGCTACATTTACTCTATACGCCATTGTCATTAAGTGTAATAACTAAATAACATTCCCAATATGTCATTAGTGGGCTTTATCAAAATCAATTAGGAGAGTTAAGTCAGTTCCCATCAATACACATGGGTTGAACATGAAGAACTTTCCACCTGTAATCACGAAAAATGTCTGCTGCAAATTGGAGAAAGCAAGAAAGGTTTAGAGGCAGTAAAATATGACATTGGTGTTTTGTACCAGAGCTGCAAGCTGAGCTCCACTGGACTCTGGTTATACAAGGGATAGAGGATGAAGTACGAAAAGGACCACAGATCCAGAGGCAAACCAATATTGCAGCGGTTCATATTGCTGATAAAGAACCTTAAGAGCCTTGTATGCATTAAGAATTTTGCTCACTTTCATTTTACTCAAATTATGGACGTATTTTTAATAGGGACATGTACAAAGAATTCCTAAATGAAGCACTAATTAAAAACCCATGATCCCACAGACTGTCCAGAAATGCTGTCTTGCTGTCATAACTCCTCTTCAGATAATGAAAGAGTTTAAAGATGTTTCTTTAAGCATCAATACAAAAGTATATGTTATCCCAAAGAAAGACAAAGAAATTAACATTTAAAAGTCCTAATATCAGTAGTGGATTTATTTGTATGAACCTTTTCTAATGACATTGCAGTTTTATAACAGCCTACAGTTACTACCTTACAGGAATAAAAAAAAAAGGAATAAAAAAGAAAGTAGCTATTTGGTGAATAAAGATAGGAGCAGCAAAGTAACAGCAATTGGCTGCAGGCTTCTATCAGCTACACAGACTACAATGGATAAAAAGGAAAGCTAAGAAAGGTTAGCATAAACTATAAACACATTAAATCATTGGCAGGTGATAGTAGCAGATAGAAGTTTAAAAAAATATTATTTCCCTAAGGCTAGCATTACATTTCTTAATTCCCTTTTCTGATAACTCAAGATAGAAAATTGCCTGATGATAATATGACATAGCAGTCATATTACATACTGTGTAAACACACAAATAAATTTCTGAGGTAAACAAACCTTCTGCAGTGCAGCCTACATACTTATATTTTATGGTATCTTTCAAATATATCATATTCAAACCAACCGCATAAAAGGTACTGAATTACAATTTCATAAAGGTCTTGAATATGTTTAGTCCATAAAGTCAGGTACATTCTAAGCATACCCTTAATAGACTTAAGAAGAAATTCAGTTCCTATTAAGATGTAAAGCATAGATAGTGGTCAGATTAGCACAGATGAGAAGGCCAATTTTATTTGTCTAATCACTCTATCACACTGGCATATTTCAAATGGAATTGCACTACCGTTTTGTTGAATTAAATTTACACCTCTAATTGTTAATTGTATGTCTGGATTGATATAAACTGAAGTATCAAAGATGCCATGTCAGATCTTCAGCCAAATAAGCAGTAGCAGTAAAAGTGCAAGAAGTAATGATGTGTGGCTGGTAACCAGCTTTTTAAAATATTTCTACAGAACAGTTATAAGGTTAAACTTCAGCCTCTCTACCTGTAGTATAATTCATTGAATACTATTAATTTTCCCACACTCGTTGTCACAAAGAACACCTTAATACTCACAAATGTTTAGGAATTAAAATTAGAATTTGATGCAGAGGATTTATGAGAGGCATGTCTTTGAAAGGAAAAGATTCCTCAGAGGGTCAGAGATGGCAAAAGAAGCATTTGATAGGGATGAAGATGGGTTAACTTTCTGTGGTACAGAACAGCCAATTCCTACAGGAAATCCATGTCAAGTAAGTGACCCTAGAACCTGCTATGCTCTTGTAAAGAGCACAGCTTCCTGGCATTAAAAAAACCAACCAAATAAACCACAAAAAATCCTACCAACCCTGCCGAAACCAATTAACCAACCAAAACAAACCCACAAAACCCATAATGCCCTGCTAAGCTGAACTGGTGGGGATTCTAAAGCATTACAACTCTGAGGACACCAAAAAGAGATACGATTGTCTCACAGGAGAATTTTCCTGGGCAGAACTTGTCAATATTATTCGTTAGGTTTTCAGCACTGTCCCAGTGCAGGGTGAGAGCACTCCAGGCAGAGCTCATCAGACAGTGGCAGCTGCACGGGGAGCTGCCTAAAACAGCCAGGAGTGACATGTGAGGAAGCGGCCAGGGAGAGATGCAGCCAAAGTCTTGCGGGCTCCTTTGCCCCCACTTGGAATGCTGTCCAACAGCCAGGCACTTCAGACAAGTCTCATGAGCCAAGGTCAATATCTATCCCTCTGCTTATATCTTTTTGAATAACTTTTCTGAGGCTCTGGCATTAGTCTCTGGGAAGTGGTTATATGATGCTGACTGATAGGAATTGCTGCATTAGGTCCTATATAACTGCTGTATATCCCCAGCATACAAGGCACGAAATAAACTGATCCTACCCTTGGTTATAAGTCCTGTTATCCAACAGTCAGCAGATTGGAGACCTTCTAATCTCAAATTCAAACACTAAGAGAAGGAGCCAACTCCTTGGCTCAGGAATATACTGTAAAGCGCAGGTATAGGGTGAGCTGAGAACTCACCCGCAATAAAACAAAGTAGCTGAAAGGTCCATCAGAGCTGAAATGTTTTGGCCTTGTAAAGGATGACTGAACAAAATTTAAGAAAAGAATAACAGCTAAGGAGCAATTTTTTTTCAATGAGTGAATAGACAACAGAGGATGTAAGGAAATATAAAGAAGCTGAAATCGGAAGTCATCTAAACAATTGACTTAACACTGAAAATTCAATTTTGACGTTTTGGTACTGGCATAGGTCCTGATAAGAGGAAGATCAAGATTCAGATCAGAGAAAAAAGGTGTGAGTGAGTAGGAATGTTTGAAAAAATAATAGGATTTGCAAAACTAAGAAATGTACTCAATCCACTCAATCCACTCAGAGTTTAGATATGCTGAGAGACTTTGGGCATCAAAGAATCAAAAATTATGCAAAAAAGGCCTCATTTTTTCTGTCTTTCCTCAAAGTAAACAAACATGCACGACTTGAAGTCAGAGCCCACAGAAAACAACTGCTTAGCAATTCTTGACACTGATTAATAAAGATAGTAGTAAAAAGGCAAAACTTTTTCTTACACTGGCAAACAAATCCTTGCTAATAAAGAAGCTAAATATACTGTAATATAGAACAGGCAAACATATTAGAAAAGAAACAAATAGATAAGGTTCCTCTTGAATAGAAACTCAATTAATGCCTTCAACACATATCCGTTGTCAAACCATGTGCATGTTCAACCCAGCAGATCGCTGTAGATACACAGGAATGAAAGCAACTGAGGAAACATTTGAAAATGCCTTATAACTAGAGCACAAAACACAAAACAGCCTGGTGTGCAAAACTGATGTGTCTTTTGCCCTCCTCCTCAGGCCAAAACAGAGAGTCAAAGATGACAGTCTGAAAATATGAGTAAGTAAAAGGCAGATTTCCTGGCTATTATAGAAAAGCAAAAATCAGATCTTTGCTTCCTACCAAAACTCTTCCCACGACCAAAGTAGCATGGTAAAATGAAGTAAAAGAATATTTACCATTCCAAAGAGTTTGAGAACAGTTAGCTAATAGCAAATATGTCTTACACTTTTCTCCAAGACTGCTGAGTTTTAGTAGGGTCCTAACTGACTGTTCTTTGCACTATTTAGTTAGAAAACTTCTGTGCCGTCCCAATTTTTCAAACTTCGATATACAACCTGAACCTGTAGCCATGTCAGCAGTCCAACAAAAGATATACATATGTATGTCAAAACCTCTTACACTTGAGTGGAAAACAAAGCAACTCCCTCTCCTCTTTCCCCCAGTCCAGACAGTTATTATGACAACTTCCCTATGCAAAAAACAACCTCTGCATCTACAAGTTTAAAGTCTGCCCACAAAAACACTTTCTGTTCTTAAACCACTGAATCAAACAGCACAGTTAATTCAAGCAGAACATGGTACCCACCATAAAGCATCACTTCTACCCCATAGCTCAGTGCTATGTTGCACGCAAACAAGCCTTCCTTTAATGCTGCTTCACTTCAGATCAGTTACAACTTCTCAGAAAGACTCTTTGATGGCTGAGAGCGCCTATAGCAATTCTTTGGCACCTTTAAGCTCTGTCAATATTCACCTAAGTCTTTAAGGTAAAGTCATGTTTAGGAGCCATCACATACATTCAGGATCAAGACCTGAAGACTTCAAATATGTGGAATTTGTGACAAATGATGAGGATTTGTCACATTAGAAACTGACTAGAAAGAGCCACAATAAATGTGATCAGAGACTAAATAAGAGCACGGTAAGATTACCTCCCAGGTTCTAATATTTTGTTTGCTGTCTATAAATAGAAGTAAATAATATTTATGCGTAGTATTTTTTTGTTTTAAATTGTAATATCAATTTGGAAAACATCTATTGCACCTAGATATCTTATAATGACCTTTTCATATTTTGCTCTCTAGATCTGACTGGTCTTACCAGTATTCAGGTATTTGATAAAGCTCTAGAAACTCCTGTAGTAGAGGAGAAAGAGACAGCGATAAGGAAGGACTCTGATATATTCTCATAATTAACTGCATATTATTAGAGCAATAAAGTGTTAGAATGTTCAAAGTCATTCTCTTAAGAGAGAGTAGGCTGCACAGCAAAAGCATTTTAGTTGATTCTAAATCCCCTGATTTCAGCTGCTCAAACAGATAGAGTATGACAGCAGACTGGTCTTGCAGTGTCCCAACAATGGGATGTTTCCCCAAGGACCTATACTTTAAACATAGCATAGAGGAGAAAGGTACCTCCACTACCTTGCATTCTCCCTCTCAATCTCTGTCCTTCCCAAATAAAAGGTCCCCCAAAGCTCAAAATGTTGTTATTTCAGGTTCAGACCGGCGAAAAAAGTTTACTTTTTCTATAGGAGGAAGAAATCAATTTTGTGATCTCTCATTGCCATTTTCTAGCCAAAGATAATTTTTTTCTTACTATATAACTTATGACCCACAACATTCCATGCTGTTCTAGTGCATTCTATTTTTTCTCAGGGAATTTACTAAAGAAAAGTTGATGATTGGTCCTCGTTTCTTTTTTACCTGTTCTCCATTACCGGAAAAGCACTGTTATATAAAGCAAAGACATAGGTGTTTGTACGTGGTGGTTTTAAACATAAAATATGCATTTTGTGCATCCTGATCCTTGTTTCTCTTGCCTCTTAAACACATTTAGCAGTCCCTAGGGATGGTGCAATTTTAAAGAAAGTAATTATCTCACTGTAGATTTTACTTCTGATCACACTTTTCCCCCCTGTTTTCAATGTATTCTGAGATTTTCCAGAGTGTTAACAGAAGTATTTTCAGCAGGTTTTCTGCAGCATCCTTCATCAGTGTCTTAGCATTTACTTTAAACCATTTGAAAAACAAATGTCAATGTCTGAATACCACTTAATTTGCTAGTCCAGTGTGATTCACATTAAAAAAACAGAAAGCAAATCACCAAACCAACACTTTCAAATCAGACTGCCTAAAAGCACATGAAATCAGAAAGATGTTCTGCTTCTATTATTCACAGTGAACAGGAGTTTACTCCTTTAGTAAAAGGGAGATGGAGTTGGATAGCACTGAATGTAAGACTAGAGAATCTTAATTCCCTATATAAATGGTGATGTAGTCTTTAAAGATGTTGAACATCCTAGACTTTTTTAGATCTCCACTGAAGGTTGTCTGTTTTCAGGCACTGATACAACAATTTTCCAACTCAGCAAGGTGGAAGAAACATATGCCAGTACACGTAACTATTCTCTGGCAGACATTTGCATCCTCCCTCTTTGCAGCTGGTAATGTGTCCAAACCTGGTACCATTTAATGAGAACTTCGATATTTTACAAAACCTCACAAATGCAAAGTAGTTTGGAAAGATTAACATGAAAGTTAGTTAGGGAAAGAGAATCTCTGCTGGAATCTCCAAATTACTTATACAACAAATCCATCCTCCTGCTCTCAGCTTTTAATACCTTACCGTTTGGCCATTGGTAGCTATAGTGCTTTGCAAAGCATCATCACAATCCTATATCCCCAGAGTCCAGCTTGTGAAAAATGTATACTTCTGTTTAAAGCAACATCATGTTTTATTTTGTTTCAATAAAAGATTTTTTTTTTTTGCATTCTGATTATGAGTGTTCAGTCCTCTTACTCCCTTACCTTAAATATGTGCTCATGGGGGAAAATAAATCTGCATTTTAAATTTAATTTGTAACTATAAAATATGGAACAGTTATTTCTGTTTGTAGCATACTAAAAAAGGTAATGCAAGTAAGCGGTGTAAGCTACTCATTATTGATGTCAGCTTTGCTTTAAAGCAATGGTAATAGCTTTTCCCCTCAAAGGAAGGACGTATTTCTTCTAGAAACTATAAATTGTATATATTATTTTACATTTTTAATGCTGAATTTTCATCTTAGATTTGTAATTTGACGTTTCTTAGCTAAAATGTTTTCATACTCATGTCTCACTTTTTCTTTATGGCATCTGTTAATTTAAATATGCAAAAAGAACATTAATATTAAGAGCAGGTTAAATATCTTCTAAAACCCTTTTTTCCAGGGAGGAAAGTGTGACATGACTGTACTTAAAAAGTTATCACACCTATTGATACTATAAAAAGAATAAGTCACTTTGAGTTTATAGATAATAAACAGTTAAGAGCAAATTTTTAGATCAGAATAAAGAAGTTACCATCAAACAATATGGAAGTGTCAGTGTGTGAGAAATAAGGAGCTCAAATATTGAATGTGAAAGAGTCTCAATTCCTATACTATAGAGCTTGCCAAAATTATGTAAGAAATTAGAGTACAGCATGTCAACCCTTCTCCCCACCCCCCCCCCCACCAAAATGACGCTATTTCCCCTGACATTTAAAATAATATAAACGATATAACTGTCATTCACAGTCTGGGAATGTTTCAGACACAAACTTTCAGTCAAATATAAAAGTACTAGGAGAAATAAATCACGTCCAACCTGTTTCATAAAACATAATGGATCTGCTGTGAACGTATGAGTATGCAAGTATGCAAGAGAAATTGAATGTGAAGTACGTAAAATTATAATGTGTAACCGACTTCCACTAAAAGGACCATGAAGCTAGTAGTTAAAGAGGGAAGGAGTGGAAAAAGCAATGGAAGTTATGAAAAGCAAAAAATTAGGCATCTGTAGGCAAAATCATGTTATTAATAATTTTAGTGACCAGAGTTAGGTTCAATATTTGTGCAAATACATGCACGCATATACAGCACACAGAGAAATAAAGAACAGAGAGTAATAGAGAATAATGCAGTCTGATTTAAGAATTTAAATTAGTTGGGTTCTTGAGCAATGCAGCTGATGCTGATAAATGTAGATTATAAAAGATTATTGCAAATAGAGAAATGTATAGACTGGAAACATGTTCAGGATCAAATGTTCAAGTGCAGAAGAACTTGGCATTGTTATAACATATCAAACCTTAAGAAAACTTGGATTCTACTATAGTACAGGTACAAAGAAAGGTAAAAGTGACAAGGATGGTACTGAGGTGAATTGAAGTGGAAATTGAAAGAACTTGAGATCAAGTTTCACATTTTTTTTATGGTGGCTGTATCAAACATGCCTTGGACAGTGTTGTCATAACAAACTGAGATGCAGTTTGAATTTACAGTTGATTACATGGTCTCCAAGTAGAGCATCCTCCTCATACATGGAGTTAATGCTCAGCAGTTAATATGTTCTAAAATTTACACCTCAGCTTTCTTACAGTAATTTCCCCTTGAAGACAAGGCTTGAGGGTGAAATCTTTCAGAAGCATTTATGCTGGTCCAATTTTAGTCCCACAGAAATTGTTCATAGAATTATTGACTTAGTAGTGAAGTTAGAAAATTTTTGAAACCTTCCCCTCTCTTCCTCAGCTTGTACTCTTCAGAATTGTGTTTCTCACCTTGTAGTAATATTACAAACACCTTGAATGTCCAGGTGATAGAAAAGTGAAAGAAACCATGAAATGGATTGAAATGCTGAGTTGCATTGCTACACTCAACGGTGAAGGAAACGTTGAATTACTATGCACATTTAGAAATACATCCAGGTGGTCTGGAGGAATTTTAAAATCACAGAGATGACAAACTATCATGCAAAATCAGTCCTCACATTGAAAGATAACAATTTTAAAGCTCTGAACAATATTTAAAAAAGAAGTCATGGTCACTGATACAAAGTTAGAGAAATTACATTAAAAAAAAAAAGAAAATAGAAGGTAGCCATGATATGCTAAAATGAAATGAATGAAATAAAATTAAGGTTTTTTAGATTATACTCCCCCCTATAAAAACAAACACATATCCTATTTTGCTGAGCAAAATTTTTACATGGCTTTTAAATTTCACAGACCATGCAAGCTAAATAGCACGGGATGAAAAACAGGTTTACATTTTTTATTTGACTTTCTGAGGAAGTGCTGCATTACTAGTGTCTGCATAAAAAGCAAGCATTCAATGGGGATTAAAAAATAGCTCAGAAAACAAAGTGTAGCAATGCACAGGACATCCTCAGCATCCAGTTAATTAAGGACCATGATGGACCATGCACCTCTTCAGAAAAAGATACAGGGTGAGAGTTTCAGTCAAACAAGTCTAAGGAGCTTTGGTTACTGATTCATTTGAAATTTGAATTTCAAATTAGAGATGGACAGCTAGATCCCTCAGACTTCCTGGAAAACCCTACCCTTAGGATTCTTTGTGAAGCAGTCAAAAAATCTCACTGAAAACCTCAGTCTGATGCACAGCAGTGGACAAAGGCAAGCACACTTTTAGTATGCAGAAGCAGCAAAAGAAAATGACAGTACAATTTTAATGTATTTTGGTAAACTAATGACTAGGAACAGTGTGTTTCATTCTGGTCAATCTCTCTCAAAAGAAAGAGGGAGTTCAGAGGTGGCTGTCAACAGAAGATTGCAAGCATAAATAATTTGTTAATATAAGGCGATAGTCAAAAGATGCAGAGTTTGTACTTTGACTACTACATTAGATAAATGAACTAGGATAACCCTTGCTCACCTCCTCACAAGTTCACAAAGTATGCTTCAGTGAGACAAAAAGGCAACAAAATTAAAACTGACAAAGTTATATGCTCTAAACAATGCACAATTAATCTAGAAGCGTCATTGCCACTAAATGTGACTGCAGGTCTATGCAACACAAACAAAAAGAAAGGAAAAACAGCCAGCAAAGAAAAAGGATATTTTCAGCTGTATTTCAAAATAGAGTATTTACTTTGGATTGTATTAGTATTTAGTTTGGATGGGTTTGTTAATTGAGTTCTGTGGAAAGAGGGGCAGAGAAAAATCTCCATTTCTGACTAAATGATCATAGTTTCCACTGTCATTGATCAAAGCACAACTTCTGTCTTTCACTGATTTACTAGAGACCAGGAATTATACAATTAGAGCATACAGTTTGACACTGATAGTGAAAGTATAAGTAAGGTTGAGTGATTTACAGAAGACAAGTAAAAGGACAGCAGCATGCCAGACCAGACTCACAGGCCAGAGGAGAAAAGGCTGCAAATAGAAAAACTTGAGCAAGCTAACAAAGTTAGGAACTCAAATGCTTCTACATTTTGTAGATGCCAGAGCATAAAATAACATGATTGAGTGATTAAAATTTAGACAGTGTGTGATAACAGTCACAGTTCTTTTAATTTCAGCTTGCAAGTCATCTAGATTCTGACCATTCTCACTCTTTCTGTTGCTTCATATTCACATCACAACACCAAATTCTAGACCTCTTTCCTCAGATCAGACCCAATCAACAGAGAACAACAAGCACCCAACCTGGCTTTCAAATTATGGTCTGTGTAAATAATCCTTATATTCTTCCTGCTTTTTTTGCTTGGATGGCATTAATTCTTGGGTGGTTTCTAGCCCATTAAACCACATTCTTCTGCACAGCACTCTTAGCTAGTCAACAACTACACACCTGGCATTTGTACAGTTAAACATTTCTCTTTTTTTATACTTATACCTGTTCCTATTAAACTGCAGCCTATATTATTCAAATTTCTCAAATATAGCAACAACATCTTGACATCCAGTCATGTTCTCCAGTATGCTTGCAGTCTTACTCACTTAGAGCCACCCTTGTCTCCTCCATAATCCAGGTAATTAATAAAAGATACCACTTATTATTTTTCTCA
Source organism: Pseudotriccus pelzelni (assembly GCA_035584735.1). Lineage (NCBI taxonomy): Eukaryota > Metazoa > Chordata > Aves > Passeriformes > Tyrannidae > Pseudotriccus > Pseudotriccus pelzelni. The sequence continues at coordinate 21,085,294 of JAWMRA010000162.1, read as the reverse complement.
TGCTTAAAAATTGTGTAGTGCCAATAAACACAGAACTCTTCAGCCCAACTCTCATTCAAGATGTATTAAAAAGAAAGTGCAGGAAGCAAATACGTGGCAATAGTTGATATATGATTAAATGCAGAAAAAGAGATGGATATAGACTCCATAGATATGGAGTCTTAAAGTTCCCTAATGGAACCTTCGGACAACATTTTCAGAAATTTCCAGTATATTTTAATTCATCTCTTCTAAATAGACAACCTTTAATATACAAGATTTTGCAAATGTTAGACTTCTACAAATATAGCCAATATTACCAAGAGCAGCAAGGTACACATCACCTGATAATAACTACACCAAACAGCTAAGAGCAGATGCATATAAAGTTGATAAGTACTTTAAAAAGTGACTGTTAAATATTTTTTGAGGCAAGAGAAAATACTTTCTGATATTAGTTTCTTTGAATGTGGGTATTTGCTTATGTGCTTACGTTGTCAGCACTTATTATTTTAGTATGTCTACTCAGAATAAGCAAGTTAACCATGCATGTAGATTTGAGGTAATGAACAGCTTATGTTGCCTACATATTACCAGGTTTTAATCCTACTGAGGGAAAATTGTATACAGTATGACAATTAAAGGCAATACTTTAGTCCCAGGCAGCAGGGACTTTAATTGACCTCTTAACTATTCTATACTACACTGCTACTTCATTTTTAATGAGTGTTCTATAAACAGGGTAGCTGTTTGTATTCTGAATCTGCAAATGCTGCAAAAATTTCTAAAAATGGGTCAGTTGCAAAACCCTAAATACTTTAAGTCTATTATAGTACAGTATTTAAAGAACATTCTCAAGAGGTAAAGTTTAATGGCAGACATTTATTTTCATAACATATTATATTTTAAATAATAATATCAAATAATATTGACTAAAAAAAAATCAGAACTCAGTAATATTAAACCCAAGATAACATGTCTTCAACTGAACAACAACCACTGACATTTATATGCACAGATGAAAATTGTTACTACATTTGAAAGATGTCTTAACCATAAGGCATGGTTCAAGACTCAAGATACTTCAGTTCTATTCTAGCAGTGAAACTACTGCTTCGCTTTTGTAAGAGGTTTAATTTCAGTTAATTCTACCAAGCCTAGAATAGCTTGCAATAAAGAAGCCATGTTGTGTTTCTCATACCAAGTAAGTTATATTAATTGTACCTACATATGTACTGGAGATCACTACTGTAAAGCCATATTCATTCAAAAATTTTCTAAGTGATGTTCCTTCTGCAGAAATCCAAAACCGAAACATTTAAATGTTTAATGAAAGCGTTATGTTGTTAAGAGGTATTTGAAGGGCCCCTGTTAGGACACTTATCTGGGCTCCGGGAGAACAGTCAAGTACTTGTTTTGTTTGATGGAGATCTAATTTTCCATTATTAGACCAGACGACCTCAGGAGTAACGCTTGTGTTTTCTCCTCCTTAACTGCCAGCTTTGCCATCTTACACGACAGTATACTTTTTCAAATTCAGTTTAATTATCACCTCCCTTGGGTTTTCAGTTTTTGAGCTTGGGAAGTTGATAATAAATTGCAGGCATAGCTGCATAAGCATAAACATTGTTGCTGCCATCTGTTGCCATATATAGATTTGAGAAGTCCTGAAGGTAACTGCAACACTCCCTCCATCAGCAGGACAAAGCTACAGCACAACAGTGAGAGGCTACAAATGCACATTTTGAACTTCACAGAAGAACAGTCTGAATTAGCATGTTATTCTAGCTCTTTCATCCACAGTTATAAATGCACAAATGGAAAAGCTGTGGCACAAGACAGTCCGCTGTGTAAAGCAGTAATTGTCATTGGAACTCTTTTACATTCCCCAAGACCATGCTGAATTTAATAGGACTTGTGAATCCACAGCGCTCTACATGACTGGGACTTCACACTAAACTCAACTCTCCACTGTCATTTCTAACATTCAAGTCTCCTTTCAGGCAATGTCAGTTTTTACTCCTCATAAACTTGTCATAAGAATACTTAGTGCTGCTGTTGGAGATGCATTTAATTTAAAACATATTTAAGTAAGAAAGGTTGATTAAATAAACTTGCTAGTCTTGCTGCTTTACTTTTATATCTTCCTTTCACTCAGTCTCAAGGTAGATCTCAAAATGCATAATCCTATTAAATGGTAAAAATTTCCATATTTAATGAGGATCCATTCTCCTTTCTTTTCTACTTACACACATGAATCTCCCAACCTTAAGAAATAGGAGTGGGATAAAATAGTACAAATAAGCTTATATAACTGGATAACTTTTATATACATATCTACGATACGTGGCATCATAATGCCACAGAATCACAGAACACTGAGATCAACGGTCCTCAAGAAGACACTAAGTCTGCCTCTCTGCCCCAAGGCACAATCCACTATATTGAAACCATTCTTGGCAGATGTTTGTATAACTCAATCTTATAAAACTTCCAATGATGGAAATTTCATAGCTTCCTTAGGCAACCTGCAAAAATATTGTTACAAATTGCAGTTACTATTCAATATAGCAAAAAGTCCTTACTGATATTGGTCTGCAAGATTAATTCTTTCCCAGTTTTAATCCACAATATAGTCCTCTTGAATTCACGCAGATGATAACAATGCACACATATCTCTGTGACTCTGTGGGTTTTCAATTTTATAAAAAGAATAATTCTGCCTAACTTATCACTGATGCTCCTAAATTAGTAAATTGCAGAGGACTTCACAATTAATCTCAGTACAAATGCACTGAACTTTCCAACACAGTACAGTGTACGCTAAATAAATTTATCTTACTTTCACTTACTTTTGATTCAGGACATACATTTTCATATACGTATATATAGATATACACACACGCATCTCCCATGGTTAGACTGTGGTTTAATACAAATTTATAATGCAAAGTATTGCCAGTGGGTCTAGGTTTGTTAAGGCCAAAGGATCTAATGATAAAGAAATTAACACCTTCACAAATGAGGATTCTACGATTAAGCCAAGCCAGATGGCTCTTGACACTTGTCTGCATCCTGACTTGCACTGAAGGGTCAATATAACAGTATATTCACAAGCATGACCTGGGAATCCCAGCTGGTTGCAATTAGGATAAAAAATTAACTATCTCCTAAGAGCATAAAAACTAGCAGGATTTTCTTGCAAAAGCAACATCTCTTTCCAGAACTTAATACAGATTAACTAAGGCTGCTAACATTTTTTTCCCTCCAATTTTGGTGTTGGTTTTTTTTTTTAATCCTTTATGAGAATAATTTAATTAGACAAATTAAAATTTTCATGATGGTAGAGAGTGAAAGATCTTGCATTTATATGAAAAGGATTGCTTTAAGGCTTTAGTCCTTGTACCTGGAAGCAAAAAAGTACCAAAAATAGATCAAACATTATTTTGAAAAGCAAAAAAATGAACAATTTCTTTTTTTGATTTTATATCCCCTTGAAGAAAAGTTTTGAACTTACTGTGTTAAATATTGACAACATTCTACCAACAAGTGTGTGGGGGCTTTTTCAAACAGCTGGAACATTATGTATAGATTCTTGCAGGTTCACAAGCCCTGTGTTCAGATTTCCAGTAAAAGCTGCTGCCTAATACAAAGCTAAATGCCCCAGGGACATTGAAGTGAACATATTTTTCTGCTGTTTTAAGCACACCGGCAGTCATTTGTAGAGTTTACATGGCTTTCTTGTCAATACCTGCTGGTCACAGTTGGTGAAGAAGCAGTTTCACTTATGATCTGCTTGCTAATTAAGCATGGCAGTAGCCATTCAGAGTGAAATTTTCAACAACCTGACACACAAAAGGAAAGAATCAGATGTATTCTCAGAAGACTTCGATCTTTAAATCATTTGGGTTCTGTAGTTACTGCAACTGAAAGATAACAGAAATTACTAAGTCAGACTAACATGCAACTTTTCTGATAAAGTATAATATACCGTATGTAGGATGGATGTTTTAAGCCTGATGTTCTACAATACAATTCTTTAACACAAGAAAAGTTAAAAGGATTTGAAGCCATCCCAGTATAGGCCAAAAAATCTGCTTCTCATTTTCTTTGGTGGTTCATAATATATCCTCTTCTGTTATCATCTTTCATCATCCAACTGTACTGTGTTCCTTTACTTGCAGGAGGATTGCAAAGTTTTCTCTTATGGTGCTCTTCTGCACACAAAACATCCTGAAAAGTATCAACAAAGCTACTCCATTGCTCTGTTTAAAATTTTTTGCTCCCTTGGCCTTCAAAATCCAGTTGCTCCTTTGATAAATGATTATCATCCAACATCTCACATTGTTGCCTCATATTACCACTCCTTCTTGGTTTGTGTCCATGAGATGTCTTGTAGTTCATGCTCATATTACAAACTCATAGGCAGAAGTCTTTGGCATTTGTACAGCCCCACCCAGTGGTTCCAGCCTTGAATTCCAAGACACATTTCAGTATAATAAATAAAATACCCCCCCAAACATCAGTTTTCTTGAAAGAGTTGACATTTCTCTACTTTTTTATGCTCCTTGTGTGCAAGGAGGACAAACTTGGAGGGGCTGGTAACCAAACCTTACCCATAATTAAGAACAAGCTGTACAGGTAATGAAATAGAATGCGCCACTAGAAGTGAATGTTTTTCTGAAGTGTTATGACAGCAAAGGCATTAGTGTAACCACCAGAGGTGACTGAAAAGCCTCTTCCCACAGAGTGAAAACTATAAGGAACACTATCACATCTAAGCACATTTTTGATATTTTACAAGCCATGCCTAAATTCTTTAAATAAAATACAGCATAATAAATGTTTATTTATAGCCAGTTTGTCATTGCAACTTTTCAGTTCTTGCTTTATATTTAGCTTCTCTAAAAATGGACATTTGACATAACTGTAAAAAAAAATAAATCTGTCTTTTGCAATTTGGGACAAGAAATACAGCAATAAAATTTTGCAATAGCAATAAAATATCCTAAGGACAAAATTGCAATGGAAGCTGCTGCTATGCTGCTTGTAAAGGCAACTGGCATGGAAAAGTTTAGAAAGTCTAGCACTTCAAAAATCTGAAAGGTGGAGGCCTTTCTCAGACTTCCTGTAATAGAGACTAGGCCTGAAAGAGTAAGCTGCTACCAGCTATGGAATTGCCTTATCTACCTTAGCAAGGTAATACAGTATTCACAGCTGCCATTGGCAACAAGAGTCCCAAAAGGACAGTGGCACTGGGTGACAAGTCAATGCACGCAGAGAAGCCCTCAGTCAGCCACAGCAGACAGTTTTTAAGCAGTAACTGTGGTGCCCCCCTTCCCACTGTAAATAGTCCTGATGTTAGTTTGGATATTGCAGGTGGTAAGGCAGCCCCTGCCCAGACACTGTACAGTGCTATTAATGTCTACTCTGCTCAGTGTAAGTTCTATACTCAACTTCTGCTAGGAAAAAGATCTGATAGTGTTATTGTAAACCTGCTTTTGAAGAAAATAATACTTTGAAAACTACACAGACTTTATTTTGAAGCCTTTGGTTTTTTCATTATTAGTGACAAACTAAAGATCCCCAGACAGAAAAAAGAATAAAAAGACTTCAGGAAAAAATATGTAAGATTTCATTTTAAAGACTGGTATTCTTTCTCTGACCTTTGGTCATTTTTTTTTTTTTAAAAGTTTCTTAATAACAAATGAGGTTAAGCTACTAACCTCCCTGGAGAGAATACACAATGGAGTTAAATAAAGAATCAGAACCCAGGCACAGTGAAAAATGCATTAGAAAAAAAAAAACTAGCAAAATTTTTCAATTGAAGTAGGCCAAAGACTTAGAAAGCCTTCACATTTCAATTTCATGATGATGTCAGAAAAGGCTCCTCCTGGTTCTGATAATTTTACTTCACCTTTCCAGTGTTGCTTGTTTGGTTTTTTTTTTTAATATCTTGTCACTTCAGTGTTAGCTATTCTTTGAAATGCATCTCTTGACTGAGATTTTGGCTTCACCCATAATGAAATAAAAATTGCAACATGCTACCAATAATCACTAATAACCAGAAAATGCTACAGGAAACAGTGCTATCAATTCATGAGTGGCCTCACACATTAAATCCTGCATCGGAGAACAAAAAATAAAATCTTTGAGCTTCTTTCAACCTCAACTGCTACTTATTAAATATCAGGATATTAATAACCATGATTTAAAAATACTTCAGTAAAAAAAAAATCACAACAAAGCCACCAGTGATTTGGGTTTTTTTGTGTTGAAGACTGTTGTGCAAAGGAATGTTATCCCTATGCAAAAATCCAATACCTTTTTATGATGATGCGAGAAGCACACAGTGCTGTCCGTGAAGCTAGTTTTGGCCTGAGTAAGAACTTTCTGCCATAAAACTAGACTAAAAAGAACAGATGGTTGCAGGAAATAATTAAAAAAAAAAAAAAAAAAAGAATGAAGAAACAGATATCAAAGCATCACCTTCTCTTTCCCTGAATTTTCCTTGAAAGAAGTAGAACAGGAAGTTTCAAGAAGCTTACATCATCCAATTCCCAAAAGATTTAATCTCAAAATTAATATGTCAAACACTGGAATTATAAAGAAGAGCCAGATGCTCCACATGGACTTACTTGGACACTGCTAAATGGTCATTCTTAGGAACTGAATATAGTGAAGCAGAAAAAGTCTTTATTGGAAGTTATTAATTATCATATTGTTATTAATTATCAATTCATGAAACACAGATTGGTTGTAAGTCTTCTCATGTTCTCTATCTGCCCTAAAGACATGGCATTTCTTGTATTTGATGACATATGGAACTTTCCCAGACTACTGAAAAAAACCCGAAACCCCAAATCAAAAAAAGCCAAACCAAAAAGCCCCAAACCAATTGCAAGGTAAAAGACAAGAAGTTTTGTTGAGCATATAACAAGCAAAAAACAAATGAATTTAAAAAAAAATATAAAATTCCTCAATTTTAGTCATTCAAGAGTTGTTTTTGTATAGCTTTTGGACAGCATTACAGACAGGATACATTAACTCTTAGAGGGCTGTATTGTGTAAGAGCTACAATCAAAGCAAGGTAAGCAGATATACATGAAGTTGCCATGTATTCTCACATCAAGCTGCAAAATGCACCAGCCTTATCCTCAGTGTATCCTACATGTGCATCTTTGTGTGTGCAGATTCTTTCCTGCAGTTCAGTAACGAGTTGTTTCATATGCACACTCTGCTCATGAAGGTTATGCTTGGTGTTCTGCAGTAAAACAACATTTTAATTAAGTTATAGGAATATGAATTTCATTCTAGTCTTTGATGCTTTCACAGACAATTAAAAAGCAGCAAAAATTTCAAAAAACAACTGCTAGTATTATTTTAATTTAGTCAGAGATCAAAGTTATGAGAAGTGGTAAAAGCATCAGAAGTTTCTCTGAGCAGCTGAAAAACCTTTATATCTGACTAATTAAAAGTACAATACTTACTACTCTGGCAATGTGCAGTATGGACAATTCCAGTAATAGTAATCACTACAGTATATAATCTATTCTGTGGCACATCTTCTGGGGTTCAAAATAACACACAAGAGTTATATGTAACAAATATAACAAACAAGGTGTGAGTTAGGATGCTAATAATTAAAGATACTGACTCCTTTATAAACTTTATAGAGTCTATAATAACTACTTTAAAAGTACTCTTGTGCTACAGTAGTATCTGTGAAGGTGACTATAGATGGGAGAAAGCTAAGAAAAAGAAAACTTGAAAACTGGGATCAAAGAATGTGCCATTAAAACATATGTAACCTTCTAGCTAGCCCTGAATCGAGCCATTGCAAAATACTTCAGTCTGCAGCAAAAGTGATATATTCTTCAACCTTCATCAACTATATTTTAAAGTTGGTAAGTGAAGGAGTATAAATAAATATAAATAAAAGATAACTGTGTAGTAAAGGTAACCTTGTTTATTGAAACAGTTAAGCACTGTTCTTTACCACCACTGATACACTTAATCAGGGTAGCAGCAAAGTTTCTATTCAAAATTAGTTACTTGCCTGAAGTTGTAAATTATTAACTTTCTGTATGTATTATATTTCAAAACAGACCACTTAGTGAAGCATCTGAGGATATCTGATGTGCTTGCAAAACCTTTAATGTAGCTCATTTTTCTGAAGAATAGGTTAAAGAACAAAAAGCAAAATTGCAAAATCATCACGTATTTTTAAATTTATATTTATCAGACAAGGAAAAGGAGCCTAAAGACATTACATTTAGGGTGTTAAGAAGTTTGCATATTTATTTGCTTGTAGAACTGGCAGGGATCCCTGTCTGTCACAATTACAGCCACAGCACTTCATTCCTGTCAAGATTTTTCCCGTGTCTCTGCTAGCCCACAGCATGGTCTGTGGGACTCATGGTTATCAATCTGATAAATCTCAATGTGCTGTGTCAGTTTTAAGTACCACCAACTGCTCAAGCACGTAAACATCAGCAAGTAGCAGGTGCTCTGTAGTACTGTAGTACTTTATATCTGTGCCCTACACTGTCCTTCCTGATCTTCATTTTCAGAAATGCATTTTCAATTTCATCGCTCTGGTACCGATATGCAAATGGCAAAAGGGTGTTGTCTAGAGCTGTATCCAGTGTCCCAAAAAGATAATTTGAGGAAAAGGAGGGGCAAACTAAACCCAAGTCAATAAAGAACATTAAAAAATATTTTCTTTCATAATCTCTTTGAAACAGAAGGCAATCTATTAAAACATTTTTAAAAAAGAAATTATGTCTGCTGGATAGAGTTTAAATATAATATTTTTAAAGTGACAGATGAGTTAGAATGAAAGCATTCTTTAGACCTAGTTACAGATGTAGTAATAATTAATCCAGATGGTAAGAGGCAGGGAAAACTGATTTAATGATTTTTTCTATTAATGATTTTTTTTTTCTTTCTTTGGTGGTTTCTAAAATATTTTTACAAAACAAAATTGAAAGAAAATGTGAATGGTGCTTCTATGACAGTGATTCTGGGGTGGAGACAGTACCTTTTCCTTCTCTTCTTGAAGAAACAATTACAATAATCACATATCAAAAAATATTTTAGAAATGCAGAAATCCAAGTTTTGGTTAAAGACATTTCCTCTACAACATCTACCTCTGTGTAAACCTCTCAAAAAAACTCATTTGCATTTGCAGTTAATTTTCTGGTAAATGCATCCAAACTGAGAAGCCTGAAAAAAGCTTCATTTAGATTTAATTAGATTTACATTTAATGCCCAGGATAGCAAAGCTTTAAAACTTAATAAGTGAAATGATCAGCAAGGGATTTCCTAGAAAAGCTTATCAATACAAGAAAAAAAGTTACCTAGCACAGAGTCACCATAGATCAATAATAGGAGACCAAAAATGAAGATTCACTTTCAATTTAAAATGTTTCCAAAATCTGAAGGCAACCTTCTATGTCAGAGCATGGTTATCACTTTCATGGCTGAAAGAGGAAACTTCACAGTACCAGAAATGTCTCTGAGCAGGATTTGTTCTTATTCAAGGATTGTTTATACTTCTGGTTTTTTGAAAAATCACTTTTATCAAATCACTGCACTACAGATACACATTTCTGATACCTCTTTAAGTGTCTAAATTCCTGAAGTCAGACCCTTCTAACCATGAGTTTAATACCTAAAATATAATCTAGGCTATTGAAACACGTAATACCTAATTTTCAAAAGTTCCAATAAAACTGAAGTGTTGTTACAGTGAAAATTTATCTAAGCAATTGGCTTAACTCAGTGCACAATGACAAGAAAAATTCATTTAGAAACACAAATAACACACTCCTGCATGGGTGTAGGAAAAAGGGTCTTAAAGTAAAAGTAGATAAGAGAAATAGATGTTTAATGCTAATTCTGTTATAAGTTTTAAGTACCTACTCATACAGTAAGAATCAAAATGGTGCTGGAAACGACACTTCTAGTAGAAGCATATTGTCTTGTATATTACATATGCTGCAGATTACAGATCTTCATACATTTAAATGAGTCTAGGTAAAAAACTATATTACCCACAACATAAAAAATCAACACCCCCTTCTGGAAGAGTTAATCTCTTCCCAGTTTCAACATGACTCTGTTTTTGAAAGTTACAATTCTTGTTACTTAACAGTTGTGTAACAAGTCAGATGCAAGAAGTGTGCCCAGCCCTCTCCTCATCCAATACCTCGTCTGGGTTTCTCAGAGCTTTCAGTGGAAGCAGGTGCAAATCTTTCAAAAGTGAGTTAGAGTGCACTGTGCAGATTTAATAACTGCTTCCATAAGAGGCTAGAGTGCTCCTGGTGCTCTAAAAAAATAAGTCAGAAAACAGATTCTGTAGAAATCCCTTGAGACAATTACTCAGGTCAGAGATGGAATGACTCAAAGCATGATGAACCTGTTTTTTCCATTCTTATCTTGATTATTTTAGCATGAAAAGAGTTGGTTCTTGCTAAAGGTGGAAGCAGCGCAACTACAGCTGACCTAGACAGCTACATAAAATTATAGTGTTTCTCAAGGTTTCTTCTAATTAAGAAAAGAAACAGATTATGAAACTTGGTGTCTGATGCAGTCTTGCTTATTCACAGAGATAAAATTCCACTTTTCTTAGCACAACAAATCACAAACAAGCAACTGTTTTCTGTGCCTTACTACTCACCTTCACCTACCATTCCATCTAAAAGCTCTCACAAAGCAGCGCCTAAATTCACACTTCAAGTAGTCATTTACACAAGGCCATGAGCATTTGGTTCCTTTTTCAGTTTTGTGCCATTTTCTCATTTCTTCTAAGAATTATTCAGCAAAACCCCTCAGCTACATGTATTGTCATTTTACTGAGTGACATACCTTTGTTCCGATGCTTCTTAAATGAAAGGCAGTGGCTCATCAGCTTCAGCTACCACTGTTACAAACAGGAGTTTAAATTATTCTGTCATCCTAGCTAAGTGTGAAAAATAGTGACCCCATGCTTTTTCAGTGGATAATTCAAACCCTATATACCTTTAAATACCAAAGTGCTTTGACTATTTTCCTGTCTTTCCACTTATGCAACTACTCTCAACTACTGTGATTGCAGTATCCAGGAATTGCGCTAAATGACTGGATCCATTTCAACTTTTTACTCTGAAGGTGCAAGCAATGAAAACTGTGACCACTCTTCTGTGACACTTCTGTGCATAAAATTGTTCCTTTGTTAGCTTTCCAAAGAGATAAATTTATCCCTCAGTGGGATCCTACTCTCACTGTCAACAAATTCAAACACAACACACAATAAGGGAATAGAGGTCCTTTCTAGAGAGACGAGAACAAGCTAATACTGTCCTGTGCTGTTCTATGCTAATACTCTACTTTCACATTAATCTTTTTGACAAATAGAGGGGAAAGATGGCATATACACCAAGATTATATATAAAAACATAAACACAAAGGTTTTAACTTAAGAATTAGAATGGCAGGGTGGTATTTAGGGCAGTTAGACGGTTTTCCATGAAAAAATATTCACACTGCTCGAGGTGAAAAAGAATCAAAAAGAGAGAGAGAGAGGCATAGAAGTGAACTGGTGACTTTAAAAGCAAATAGTCAGAATTTCAAACTGAACAAATGCTCTTTCTTTGCAACAGCCTTACAAATGACTGAACACAGAATTCATTTAAGATGACCACAGATGAAGAGCAGGGAAAAAGATGAGCATTTGCCACAGTGAAGACCTCCTAGTTTCTAATGCTAAATAACTGAGTATGGGGAGCATGCAAGATTAACTTCACAAGGTTAATTTTGGGTGTCTTGTATTTTATAATGCCAGAGATAGAACTTCTCCTTTGCACCACGGACATTTTACAGTTTCTTTTCTTCATCCTGTGTAATTTTCAAAATAAGATAGTCAGGGTAGGTAGACAGCATCTATTCAAACCAGAATTTGGCCAAGGTTCTATGACCAAAACCTTAGCTTAAAGCTCTGTCCTTCCCCCAGACTTCTAATGCTGGTTCAACATCAACACTATAGCATTATCACATTCTTATAGCATCCAGTTTTTGCCAGGAATTTGCTATCACTACTAGAGACTGTTAATTTCTAATCTGAGCTGTCTGTTGACACATGACTGGAAATGGATTTCAGACACCAATTATATGGATGATAAAACACTAGCTTTCCCCAACAAGGCTCTACAGTTGAGCCCTTCCACACACAGCTGCTGGCCAACTGTTGATTATTCACAGCAGAAAGATCAGCTTTTTCACTGACATCAAGTCTGAGCCCCATCTATTGATCCACCAATAAAGTCAAGCCCAGGAGATCAAAACAGACTCTCAGTTCTGGAGTTTTCCATGCCAAATGCAGAATCTAGTGAAGGGCAAAGAAGACCATACTTAGAAATGCAGTGCAATGTACAATCACTTCCTGGTCTGCAAAGGAGGCAGGAAGGAAAGTGGATGGCAAATGGGCTCTGCAGGCAAAGACAGTCTTCTTTTACACTGGTGTCATATGGAGAAATTGGATTACCACACAATAACAAGTCCAATGAGCACAGATTATGAGAGTAGGATAGAACCTAATTTACCAGTAGATTAATCTCAGACATTCCCCTTACCTAGACTGCATTAAAACAGGATCATCTATCTTTCCACTCTATTGTTTGACGTATTTCATACTCTTTGCTCCACCCAGAAAGAACCATATCAGAATTTTTTTCTATTATATTCTATTTACTCTCCACTGCCCTCTCCAAAATAACAGTTTCACATGCAGCAGATTAAATCTGTTATTTGGTAAGAACGTACACCAGTATTTTTAACTTGTCTGTATTTTCATTGGAAGATAATATGAATCTATGACTTGAGCACACAAAGTACCTACTCTGAGACAGAGACACACAGCACACTTCACTTTGCCAGATAGGATCTGAGGTCACATCAATATAAGAGAACTCTAGAATATTAAACTGAAACAAACTTACACAGTTATACAGATTTCCTGCTATCAGCATGGTAAGCTCTGCTTTACAACTGGGGATTCCTGGAACCTGTAGTTCCCTAAAGTCAGTTAGCAGTAGGAACAACAGTAATTCTATTATACATAATCAACATTTTCTCACGTAATATTAAGCTGAAGGAGTGTGTGAACAGGTGCATTCCATCCAAAAGTTTTTTACCAACCCTATGCTGATACCTAAAATTTCCTCATGTCTTACGTAAGTACATTTTCAAGTGCTAAAAACAAGCTCACCTCAATTATACACTAACAAATTTAAACCACTGTACATGAGGCATATTATTCACATTGAACATCTCTCATTCAATAGCTATAAACCCAAAACCTAATTCTAAGTCTTACCCAAAACTTCCTGTATAACAACTCAAATGTACACTTTGGTTGATTCATCTGTTTAAAAAAATAAGACTATAATAAGACTGTAAAAATAAATATAATTATAATGGTATTATCCTTATTAAAATCTACAAGTGAAAAATTATAAAGTATCTGTTGCTATTAATACCTGTGCACAATTAACACATTCTGTGGGACCAGGATCAACAGCACATGACTGCACAGAGACTGTGTCAAAATACTAATGCACATATAATAAACCATATGCACAGACAACTGATATTTTTGGTTTCATAATTTTTATAAACTACTCTGTAATCTTAGCATTCTTCCTGTTCTGAACCTTTTTAGAAAGGAATCATTTATAGCTAAAAGCAAAATCATCTTGATCAAAACAAATACTTGCAATTTAAGACCTAAATTATTATTTCCTTCCTCATATATATATATATATATATATATATATAAATGATTGTTTTTATTTAATAAATGAGAATAATCCAGGATCACAAAAAGTAGATTAGAAACAGCAGATTTGCCTGTATTTCTTTATTTGTGGTGTAAAGTAATTAGCTTGTACAGGAATAAACATGTTAAAATGCATATAGTACTATTTCACAATTGGCTGAACAGTTAATTTCCTTAATCAGTGCATATAATATTATTTGATTTTTTTTTAACTGGAAATTTTACACACTGAATATTAGAGTTTGTACAGAAACAAAACAAAACAAAATGCTTTAACAGCATTTCCTTCTAATGCAAGCTAGCACGAATTTAAATATCTCCCAGTGGGCAATATAGAGCTGTGTTCAACGCTTGTATATTTCTATTGGCTTCCATTTGATTAAAAGAAACTGCTTCACTGTAGACGCAAAGTAGAACAATTCCTTGGAGTATTAAAGCACAATGTTCTGTGCACATGACCACACAAAGATTCAAAAGACGAGAGATACAATGCCATTTTTGGAATGCCAGACTATCTAACTTTGAGTAATGACTATTTAATGAACATTTATAGTATTTTTATTTTCTAAAACTCTATCCATAATTATCATAACAATTCTCTTTTCAAGATAAATTTAGTTTTGAAACCTTGCTTTTCTATCACCAGCCCTATTTATGTTCTCAGGATACAGGAGAAGAAGCACAAGCATAAGAAGCCAATCATCAAACATTTAAATAACTGTCTTAAACTTCCCTAATTTTGCAGAAGGGAGATTAAAAAAAGAGTGAAAACAACAAAAACACTCAGTTCTCTAACTTGCTAGAGGCCTAACCTCTCAGGACTGTGTGCAGTGTATAGGCATGGATCTCACTTTAGGATCCAGAAACTTGGAGCTAACATAAGAATGCAGTAGAGTATGAAAATAACAAGCCTTTTGTTCTTCTTCATTCTCCAGTGCACATGTCAGATTTTGAACTTAGAAAAGCCCAAAAGCACAAAGAAGTTTATGGATAATTTCATTACTCTGCTATAGGATGGCAGGGGAAAATATCACAGCCAGAAAACCAGTGTTGCACAGTTACTAAAACTACTGGAAGACTCCACATTTGATAGTATAGAACAAAATCAAAACCATAAAATGAAATTACGTAAATTAAATAAATAGATTAAGAAAGCCTCAACAAAACACCATCAAACTCAACAAACACCATCTAAATAAACTGAACTATTTAGTTACAGAATAAACAATAGGTAGCATGTGGTACAAAAGAACCACAGTCATATCTTTCTGAGACTGAGAAGAACTAATGTTTTGAGATTAGGTCTAAAAGATTTCAGGCTGGTTCACCCTGGAAAAAAAATCTTAAATGTTTATTTGCATATTATATCTCAGGAATCTATCATTAGAAAGCATAAAGTTGGCAGATGCAAGTTATTTTCTATCTTAAGCCTGACAGTATTTTCCTTTCTTCATGGTACAATGGAAAATGTGGTGATGTGGGAATTAATGTGAGGCAAGTCTGGAAGATGCTCAAGAATCTGGCTAAGATATGAATTTCTTTTATCCTGAGAATTACCTACATGTCCCTCATATAAGACAAGGTCACAGAATAAAGTATTTAAACACAATATCTTTGTATGGCTTATTTTAAAGAATTGGTTTATCTAGAAACAATAAATAACAATGGAGTTCCAAGTCAAATTTTAATTTTTTTAAATTTTGTTTTACAAAATATTGTTTGCAAGGCTTCAGTGCCTTTCCTTTAATAAGGTCTGCTTACTGTATAAAATGCACAGAAGAGCTTAGCTGAGTAATATGGCATTTTTGTGGCTATGATTTTAACTAGTTAAGCCAAGGAAATAGATGACAGCTACTTTATTTTTAATCTTACTGTTGAAGTAAAGCTGTAAACTTTTTCCTTCCAGAAATAATCCTCAAACTGATTGCTGTCAACTGATTGCTGGAGCGAAAGTCTGTCAAGCAAGAAGGGTGGAGACAGGAAAGACAAGCTCTCTCTTTCCATGTGTAACTACCTTTCCACAAAAAGTGAAAGCTAAATCTGATAAAATCTTTCTAAATTAAAGATCTATTCTGTGTAAAACTTAAAAACCTGTCCTTTATAGTATCCAACACTTTTATCCAGGAAAAACTACATCTGACTAGACTCCATTATCAAAGAGGCATAATGTTATTCAAGTGTTCAGAACGAAGTCCTGTATCTTTGTTCCTTGAAAATGAAAGCATTCCTCAAAAGAGCAGATTCTGGATACTGAGGGATACAGTCTGCCCTTCATACATTTCAAACAAATTTATACCAAAATTTAAACTTTTTTTTCAGATTTATACATCTAAAATATATTGGTCCTATACCATTAATTGGCAGAAGAATGCCCATCTGCTTTAGAGGGTATAATGAAGATCACTGATACCTATGAAGAGTTTTTTACCTAGTAAATACAATATAAATGCTAAATTATGACAAGGACAGAAATAGCCCAGTTTAGCTCCATCCAGAAACTAAAATTTAAGGCTTGAATTTGGATTACTTTATTCATTCACGTCTAAAACTCAGTATCTCTACTAACTGATATTTTGGTTTTTTTAAATATATACTAAGATCCTCTTGTAAACAAAGACAATCTTAGAACACATTTTTCTGTGGTCAATTCCTGAAAAAAAAAGAAGAAGTGTGTACTGTTTGCAGGTTATAAAAAGTTTAATTTGACCCTTTTTCCCCCCTTTAAACACTTTTTAGGATGACAAAATGCAAGATGTCACTTGCAGAGACTTAAGTGACACAAAATGGTTGGTTAGCACTCTGAAGAATCACAGTAGGAAAAAGATATTAACTAATCTTCTCTGTTGTTCTGCAGGTAATGTGTAACATTTTACTTAATAACTAGATCTGCACCTTTTATTGCATAAGTTGAAAAGGTTTTGCTCTGCCTTTCCAAGTTAAACAGATGTACAGTGTTAACAGGAAATTTTAGACAATGGCAAAAAGAAGAAACTTTGAAAAGACTAGTCTGGAACAAATAAGTTAACTTTTAACACCAAATATTATGGGAAAGGAAATCCAGAATCCAACCTCTCCATATTCCAGTAAAGAATTTGATATGGTATCACCCAGCAGTTATTTACTGAGTCAGAAAAGATAGGCAGGCGTAACACAAAAATAAAGTCAATGTAAAAGTGACTAATGGTAAGACATTAAATGGACTTATGTAAAATCCTTCTTCAGACTCATCTTATTTCATGCCTGTGAATGTGGCAAAAAAGCGGAGGTGTTTTGATTAAAACTGGTTACAGGAAGCCCTCTTGATGCAGGGGAGGTTCTCTCTAACTTGCAGAAGAAATTGGATGACCATTTGTAGTATTAGAAATGGCAAAACCTTTAGCAACTCTTCAAAGCACATGATTACAAATAGCAGAATTTCTGTGATCATTTCTGTGATGATCTCTGATAATTTCAGAGATGAATAAATGATAAATCACACACCCATGTCTAGTTTACTACAAGAAGATTAAGTCAACCTGACATACTCGTAAAACAAACTTATCTTCACCAATATCTGACACAATATTTTGAGAAGACCAAGTGGAGCATTAGCATCCTTATTCAAGACTTTAAGGAAACACTTCAGGTAGAAGGTTCAGAATTCAGGAGAATTAAATTACTGGGCTTTGTATCTTCCTATTTATTCTGTTTCACTAGAGAGACTATAAGGTGCTTGCTCTGCTTGTTTGATCCTAGCACATAAAAGCTGAGGAAGACACGTGATCGATGTTTATAATTTATTGAGGGCTACACACCAAGGAAGGAGTTGGTTTTAAATAACAATACCGAGAGATTAAAAATTAGGAATCAAAGAATATATTTAGGCTGAAAGTTCAAAGAAAGCTCTAAGCATTAGGAAAGAGGTTTTGAAACATCTTTCCAGAAAGAGCAACAGGGCAATGTGCTTAACTAGCTTAAAGGTAGATAGCGATGACTTTATGACTTGAATTAGGTAAGATTGTTGCCTAACTCAGAGAGGTCTTTTCTTCAATCCTGAATTACTGAGGTGATTAACTGTTCCCTGTTTTGCTCCCTTCCTTACTAGTCCTTTTGTTGCCACTGTTCCCGCTGAAGTTCAACTAGGGCTATGAGAGAACTACATGCAATTTTCTTATCTCCAGGAGAAAACAGCCTTAAGACTTAAACCCCTACCCGTTTAGCTTAAATGGTTTCATAGAATGTTGCATCAAAGCAGATGACTAGAAGCTCTCCTTGAGATCAAAAGATTTAATCACCAACTAAACAGAGCAGTACATTGCAAACACACTGAAATGATATTGCCTCTTCAGGTCTTCGTTAAATATTTGTCCTCCTTGGCAGTTTAACGGATTCCTGCTTACTATATAAACAGTTAAAGAAGGATTTTGATTGTACTCCATGCACATACACCTCAAATGCTGTTACTATGTGAAATCTCGTAACTTAGCTCTATGTCTTAACAGACAGGTTATCTGCATCCACCATAACATAGTGCTCTGTGTTAATCATTGAGCAATCCATTCACAAGATTCGTCTGGCAGTGTGTAAATCAAAAATAGCTACACAAAATAGAGGGCATATTCGCGTGACTACGAATACTGTCCAGTTGTCATGTAGTTATTTGTATAGCATTAAGTGAACATCATGCAGATAGCTGACTCCTCTCCATTCAGCTCCTTTCAAAGACCTGTACATCAAAAAACAAGCAGCATTATGGTTACCTGACACAAAAAAGCATGCTCAATATGTTGCAAATGTTGAAAATGTAGGTGGGTTTGTCATTCACTGAAGTCACCAAGCCCACAATCCCTTGTATCAAACAGGAGTCATTATTGTACACACAATAAAGTCTGGTGAGTGTAAACACATCTCCCTGCCTCCTTCTGACTGACAAATCATTTTTTCATTTTAGATTATAAAAGAAGCAAATGTTTTTCCAATATAACTTGATGCAACACTTTGGTGTCCAAACATAAAAATGTCGACTGGACTGAAACTTATGCAGTGACATATATTGTTCAAATCCCAAGTCAGAACCTCCATGTTATTCACGACCTACATGGCCTGAACAATGCCAGTTACACTAAAAAAGTATTTTCATTACAGTGCCATCTCAGAACAGTAAATGTTCATCACTTAGTAAATTTTGGCCACTTTGTGGGCTGCTGTTCATGACAGCATTTCCAGTTAGAGACAGGAGAATCAAAGAAGAAAACAAACTGTTCCCCTGTTCAAAAAGGTTCCAAGTTCAAAAATGGACTCTACTTTTATTGACTATCATTTGACCTCTACCATCTTTTATTTTTTGACAAACCAAATCCTCAACAACAGAATCTTTTAACTGCTTGATTATAGACTAGACCAAGGCTCCCACCTTACATGTCCTAAACTGCTGTATATGTGAGTATGATTTAGTTTAACAACAACATGCAGTCTTGGATTTGACAGAAAAATTCCATTTCAAAATGGTTTTTTTTCCTCCTGACTAGTCTCCTTTTCAATTTTTGTCCTTTTATTTCTGGCCTATGCTTATTTTTGGCACCGTTATTTTGTTACTGTAGAACAGTGATATGAAAACTACTGCATACAGGCTTGTTTTCAAAGTAAGCATACTGAGTGGTTAGCCTAGCTCATATGCTCTTGCTTACTTCACAGATTTCTGTGTTATTATTAGTTTCTTACACAAGCATAGCAGTCTTTTGCCACACACACTTTTACAATAAGCTCACACACACACTTTTACAGTAAGCTCACAACTTATGAAACTTGCAAATGACATGTGCTGCCCAAGAACACAAACTCCTTAATTCCCTCATGCTGATGCAATGTACGGGATCCATCTATAATACACAACACCTTTTTAATCAAAAAGCCATGTTTTTACATAATTGGAACAAAAGCACTTAATAATATTTGCCATTTGCAGTATTACTAAAATATTTGAGGCTACTAAAGCAATTAACCCCAATCTAAATTAGTTCCATCTGAAATTATAAAATCTCAGCCTAATTTAGCCAGCAACAAAACTAGTCAAATATATGAAAATTCACTGATGTCACAAACCTAAAGTATGAATAATTTCTACAATACAAAATCATAATCTTATCAGCCTAAACCCCTCATTTTGTATTTTATGGAGAAATACCTGCCACAGGAATAACATAAACATTTGACTGAACAGTAGGTCTCCCCAGTTCAGCTCATTTAGCACACAAGTGTCAAGAACTATTACAGTATTGCCTTAGAGGCAGTAACTGAAATGCTTGGAAGTAGCTTATCACAGTTTTAAAGCTTTTTTCCAAAGGATGAAAATCATCAAAGCAGACACAACACAGATTTTAGTTGCTGTAGTTGAGAAAGTCAACCTTTTCTATAGAAGTTGTGGTCTCCCTCATCCAAGTTTTCTCTGTTTTGTATCTCAAAATATGGTCTTGTGCACATTAAAAACTAAAGGTAAAATTTCACAGCCTGGTTATTCTCAGTCTTTCCACGTGAAGCAAAAATAAGAGGGCATATATGATTCTAAAGCACCATCCTTACACTCAACCACTTCCAACTCTGCAAGAGATTTCAGGCTATAATGTGTAAATCATTACTACATGCTCTAATAGCACTTTCTATTTAATCAGGAGAGAAGAAAAACCCCCTCTGAATTACAATAAATAACTACAGATTTGTTTTAAATGAAATGATGTAGTTTATATCTGACCTGAGTTTCAGTCTTTTCCTAGTGGGAAATATAAATTCAGCATTTGGATACATAATCCTACAGCTCTGAGAAGAAGCCGACTCCACCGCGAACACTTTACATGATTTATAGCTCTCCTCCAGATTCAGATGACAAGTCTCGGCGGAGCAGGTGCAACGGGGTATTTTTTCCTTCCTTCAGACATCATTCCCTCGCATGTAAATTAATTAGCAAATCTTCCGCACTCTCGCGTAAGCGGGGAAGATGAAGCCAAAGGAATATCGGCGGTTTTTTTCTCACGAGGAGCGGGTGACCCGGCGGAGGGAGAGAGAGAGGGAGGGAGGGAGCTCGCTGTTGTTAGTGCTGGAGCCACAGCGATTTTGACAGCGTCAGCGGCGATAAAGTGAGCCTGGCTTCCGCGCACTCGTGCCAAGAGAGTGATTTTTAAACCGCGGGCAGGATTTGGGGGAACCGCGGGGACGCGAAGCGAACACACCCCCCACTCCCCTCCCCGGCAACGCGAGCATTTCTCTCCCCCCTGCCGGCAAGTTGGAGCTGCCCTGCCAGCGCCGTCGTGCCCCCTCCGCACCCTGCCAGCCCTGCCCCTTTCCTGGCGGCCGAGTAAACGGGGAGCGATTCCCGGCTCCCATTACCTCCTCCGGAGCCATGGAGAGCGGTGCGGGCGCGGCCTCGGCTCCGCGCCGGGCGGAGCGGAGGGGCCGGCGCTCCCTCAGCCCGCCGCGCCGCTGGCACAGCCCGCTCCACATAAATGCATTAACAGCAGCCACCTCATGATTAATTCATCAGCCCCGGTGACCAGGGGAGGAGGCGGGCGGAGGGGCGCGGGGACTGGGGAGAGTCAGGGCGCACGGGACGGTCCCCTCTCCGGAGTTCACCCCCCCGCGCAGCGCTCCGCCAGCGCGGAGGGACGGGGGGAGCGCAGGGAGGCATCCTACGCCGGGAGCCAGGCTCGCCGCGGGTGCCCGAGCGCTGCCCGGTCTCGGGGAGGGCGTGGGGATTGCCCTGGGCAGGTGACCGGGCGGCACTGCCGCTCCCGGCCGGCGGGACCTTCCGGGAGCCGGGCGGGGAAGAGCCAAGTGACCGTGGGAAGTTGCAAAGGCTCCGCGCCACAAAGCGGGTTGCAGTCTCCGCTCAGCTCGATGCGGGAGCATTCCCCAGCTCCGCGGGAAACGGGAGGTGCAGCCCTCGCTTGTCCTGTGGCTGGCAGCGGCCCGCCAGGTGCCTTGGCCGCGGAGTGGGGCCGCGGAGCCCCGAGCTGCCGGGCAGTACAAGCATCCCGGACGGCAGAAAGGCCCCGAGCATCCATGGGGCCGTGATCACATTAGCAGGACTAGGCTCATTTGCACAAGGGTGTCCAACACCCCTCCCTCAGCCTTGGTAAAAACAGCGCTCAGCCACTCGCCAGTTCCTGGAGCCAGCTTTTTCCATGCAACACACCACTGATGTCCATGTGAGCTTGCTTTGGTCTGCTAAAGCAGCAACAGTGGCTCCTTTCTCAGTTCTCTGGTGCAGAGCTTTGCTGTCCTCTCTCCTGAGGGCAGTGCTGATTCCTTCATTTATTTAAACTGGCGGTACGAAGGAGTTTCTTCACGGAAGGGATAAAAAGCCCACTTGGACTTCAAGGGTTTCAGAACAGCTGTTAAAGGCAGGAACCACTTTGTATTTCTCTTCCTTCATATTCCCCTCCAAATATAGGTAGAAGTCCCACAAGTCCACCACCCCCCCCCCCAATACTTAGTATGAGACGTACTTTACAACACCAATCAAGAAGCCACCTTACCTTCGTTAGCCAGGTAGCTCCCTTGACAGGTGATTAAATTTGTGTAGAACAGATGATTTATCACCTACTTATTACTGCCTCACCTCATCTATAAAACCAGGTTTGCCTACCTGGTAGCATTGTCATGCTTCAAGGGACTGTACTTGAGTAGGATGTTATCAAGGTTTAACAATTCTTTATTGATCATGTGCCAGGAGCAAAATTCACCTCTTGTGGATTTTAGATTAGCAAAGAATTTTCAACCTGATACAGCTATATATAGAGATTTCCAAGTATCAAACAGAATTCCTCAGCTTTGCATAGAGGGATCCCATAAATTGTCACAAGCCCTGAGATAGGTAATAATAGACAATGAGGTAGAAGAAAATAGGTGGAAAAGCAGAGCAGTTTTGTGGGAAAAAGTAATTTACATGACACAGGTTAATTTTCTTATTGTGTTGTGCTGTAGATTTTGTGTTATTCGTATACAAAAGAGTAATTAACTCCACAGCTAAGGCTGCGTTGTGGTTTGCACGTATAGCGAGATAAAAAATCTCTCTGTTCAATTCTTGAATGCTTGCATTTAGACTACACATTTAGCACAATAGCACTTAAGAATTACAGTTGAATTCTCCTTCTAAATATTGTTTACTTGCCTTCTACAGGGAAAAATCTTAATTGTCCTCTCGTTCTAAATTTTCACATTTTGTCACATCTATGAAGTCTGAAGGCTCCTGTGTATATTGCAAGCCATTCTTACTGCAGGAAAAGAACGCAGCTAAAGCCAATTTTGAACTTTTACAATTAATCTTAGGAAGTCATCCCATTATTTGACAAGCCCAATTAAATTTGACAGAGAAAACCATTTCTGATTCTGTTTTTAAAAGTGTGTGCACTGAATTAATATTGTGACGAAAAAAAGGTTTTATTCTGGTGTCTGTTTTTCAGGTAGATTAATTTTCTGCATTGTTTTCTGACTGCTTCTGGCTATATCTACCATATTACTTCATTGGACTTAGTACTAGAGTTTCCAACATAATTATGTAATACTAGATAGAATTGTTTTACCTAGCTTGTATTGGAGAAAAAAAAACCCAAAATCCAACTTGTTAGAATCAAAAGTTTCAGATGAGTACATCAGTTTCGGCAGGAAGAAGTAAAAAAGTGGGACTTGATTAAAACTTCTGGATCACTAATCCAAAACTCTGCTTTTCAGCAGACATTATCTAACATCTTTTGTAATCCAGTGCTTCATCTTAAAATCAGTTAATTTCACTCTTCCTAGTGAGGGCAGTGCCTGAACTTCAGTCCTCTGATTAGAAATTGCCTTGTTAGTTTCTCTCCCAATAACATTCCAAACTGTTACTTTTGTTTGCCTATTGGTGTATTTAAATACAACTCTCACATTATTTTTAATTGAATCTCTTTTCATAAAACAAGTTCTGGATTTCCTTGATGATACCTATGACCTATTACAGTTTGAATTAGTTTGTCTTAAACATTGATTAAAAGATTTTTATGTATGGCATTCCAGTAAATTCTTACTAGCAAGGGGCAGAATAGTATTGTCTCTCCATCTGCATTTAAACACTGATAAAAAAGGGATTTGCCTTTCTTTCATGACTTTCCTATGTTGATAGTTTTAGTTTGTCCCATGTTCAGTACCAACAATTCTTTCTCATGCCATACAACTTTTGACTCTCAAAATATCAGATTATACCAGAGGTTTTTCTTGTACTTTAGTGCACAGTATTGAATTTTGTTATCCTATAACACAATTTCTTGGCTCTAGTATTTTGTGTGTGCTGTTGACAAGTTGGGAATCAACAGCAAATTACACATTTTCTTTTTTCTAAGATTATTAGTGAGTTTATTAAAGGATACGGAAATAATAAGACTGATTCTTAACAAATCTGGCAAATTCCAGGTTAGGCACTGATCTCTTTTCAGAATAAGCTCTCTTCCTTTTGCAGGTCTTCATTTGCTTCACAATTTTTATCCAGGTTTTCTTCTCTTCCATTTCAATAGATGTTCATGTACAGATGTCTGCTTCCAGGTTACTAGTATTAAACTCTGGAAAAAGCAAAGGTGTTAGACGAGATGGTGTATGAATGGTGTCAATTGTGATAGAGGGGAAAAGATGCAGTATTACTGAAAGGATAGAGGAGAAAACCAGATATGGCTAGCCTGGTGAAAGTTCAGTCCATCTGCTGTGATAGGTTTTCTACTTACAAATGGCCTAGTAACTATAACTCAAATTAAGATCACCATGGTTAGAGAGATAAGAGAAAAGACCTATTTTCAGTGCTTTTCACTTGTTTCTTCTATTTTTGGAAGTTCTCCAGATTCCTTATCACAGAATTCAACTGCGTCGGCAATTTAATTCATGTGTCATCTCAGAGCTATGTAAATACGGGAGTATTCAAAACTTCGATGCCTAGACTTCTTATATTGTTTTTACTTATTGAAGTACAACTTTATGTTTCTACAAAATTGTTAACATCCTTGCTGATACCTTATTGGTATCAAAAGATGGATAGATTTATTACATATGGGTGCATAGTTTCCCTACTGCAACATCTGAATTTATATGGACACAGAGTCATTGCAAATATTTCAGGTAATATGTTTGTTCATACTGTGGATCAAGTTTCAGTGCTGTCACATCAGGACATTTGGTCTTAGTGCATCTGTATCAAAGACTTGGGATGAAATCTCATTCACACAAAAATCAAAGAAATTCTGCTAATTCCTTCATCAGAGCTAGGATTTCATTCACTGAATTTTCTCCAAGGGTTTACTGCATTTGACATGAAATTCCTAACTACAGTATCTTATATAAAATATAAACATAGACATTTTCTAGGTTTATTTCTAGAAAATAAATTATATTGAAGGAAGAATATTTTTATGATAAAATCAATCCTGATTTAGTAAAACTAAAAGGAAATTATAATAGTACGTCTACGTGAAATATCTCTGGCCTGAAGGCCATGCAACATTTGCTTGATTTAAGGCTTAATATTCAAAGCTTGATCACAGTTATTCACCTGCTAAGGTTCATGAAGTTGCTTTGATTTATGATTAATTCTGGACACTACATGAAAACTGTGTTTTCAGTCGAATTATGATTATTTGTTTCAGTCTGAAGCATAGACTAGAACTCAAGGCATAAAGGGTGCCTTTTGCCTTTATTTTCAATTATTTTTCAGTGAATTAAATATCTGACAAATAATGGTGCAGATCTAGCTTTCAGTACTCAAGTCACTAGAGTTCATTAAGAGTGAGTTTGACTCAACTTTTCCTCATTCTCCATAGACCTTTTTTTCTGAGCTTTATAACAAAATGAGATTATCGAGACAAATATGGATTTCAATCTGTACAAAACTTAGAGGAACTTTATCACATAAAACCTCAGGGCTTGATGTAAGCAACATGTTATTCAATATAGTACCAACCTTTGAAATACTTCAGAGTGGTGCATTTTCTCTCATGTTTATTTGGTAATTGAGTATTGTGATTCCTGACATCTTATTTTCATTAAATTACTTTTTCTTACTGAAGTCAGAAAGACTGTTAGAAATCCTTATTAAAAGTAAAACCATAGACACAAGTTATTGATAGGACATCAATGGTGTTGAAAAGTGACGTATTTATTTTCCAAAAATGGGGCAATTCTGTCATTCCTGAAGGGTTACTGATGGCATTCCAAACAAGTGTAAGTAATTGTTGAAGCTACAACACTTTGCTATATACCTTATTTCTGATTTTTAAAATTGCCCTCGATTTTAAATTCCCTCATTCGTATGTCCATTGTGTTACTCTAAGTTATGTCACCAGAGGTGGTGAACTGAAGAAAGAAAAGAGAGAAAACAGGAAGGGTGGATGAACAATTACAGCAAGGAATAAGATGATCCAAAAAAAGACATTACTCCAAATTGCTAATCCAACTGAGTTTTACATTCTGCAGACTCAGAGCAGACCGTAACTAAAAGTACAATTGCTTTTTTAGTTCTCTCACCCTGAAAACAGTCCAAAATGATCTGTAGAACGCTAGGGGAAGTTGCAGACAGGGGTGGTGTGTACAGTACAGAGTATCTGAACATCCCCTTGAAGCTGTGCAAATAGCCAAAGAGTAAAGTGTGTTGCAGACTTGCCCTTCAGAACCTTGATACATTTCCTGCTTCTGGAGGAACATATATGAGATGACTGGAAGGAAAACTTACTACACCAGAATGCTGAAGTAAGACCATTGCTGTTTTGCTAGGCCTAAAGTTTCAGCTAAAATGTGGTTTATAATGCTGTAAAATTATAGGTCAGGTAAACCTCACTGCAGCTTTTGGGTATAGCTGTCCCTCTTCATTTAAGATAGATGTAAGAAACAAGTAGCTGAAATGACTGTAGTCCCCAAACCCCAAACAGAATTACTTGTCTCTGTACAAAACAAAAGCTTGAAAAAGCCAAGTCAGAATGTGAATGAAGTGGGTGGAGTGGTTTTGCTGTTTTTTTAAGAGGGAAACAAACAGAAGTGAATCAAATAGTGGCTATGTATGTAGGACATGCGTATACATGGAGAAAGAGACAATATGCAGAGGGAGCTCATGTCAGATTACTGCCAAACAATAGGTACTGAGGAGCAAACCTGAATGGGTTTTGGGTCGCTGGCACATGGGTTGAATCTCTGGGGAAAAAAAAAAAATTTAATATGTATAATTTCTGTTATGCTCAAGTAAACAAGACTTTTTTAATGTTGCTTTTTAGAAACAGGACTGCACTAAAAAAAATATAAATCTATATCTATTAACAGTTTCCCCTTCCAGTGGGAATAATCTACAAACCCCCAAGTTTTGTCAAGCCATTGGGCACAATAACAAGGCTGTGTGGCAGAGTGATAAATCTCAGATGTAAATATACATGTTGTTATTAAAGTGATAAATCTAAGATATAAATATACATATAATTATTAATTGGTTTACAGAATTCCTACCTCACATTTTCAGAGGTACCCCTTCCTTTAAGGTGTTCATAAGAATTATTTACGCTTTGGGAGCTGAAACTGGTATATCTAGCTATCATTCAAATACACCAAGGACCTGCTAAATCAAAAAGACATTCCTATACAGGAGAAAAAACTTTTAATTCTCAACTTTTATGTGAAGATTAGGTCTCTGTAACCTCCCTCTGTAACCTCCTCAACACACCTACTTCCCCTCTCCAGCAAGTCTAGAAAAAAGTAAGAGAGAATGTAGGCAGGTATCTTTTGACTTTGCACCCTGGAGCCTTGAAAAAAGCTTAGAAAAGGAGAGACTTTGGGGTAGTGGGCTGAGAGTGACTTGGAGCAAGCAGTGAAGCAATACTCCATTGCCTTGTTCAGGGAAATAGGATTTTGTATTTTCTTCTAAACAAATAGGATCAGCTCAAAGAAACACAAGCGGACCCAACTATACAAAAGCCATCAAGATTTAACCCACTGTTAAACTCATTAAAGTATGAATATGTTCCTGATTTATACAGACCAGGAAACAGTTATCTCAAGTTATCTTCCCCAAAGGAAACCTTAAGAATAATCCAGACAGTGCAAATGATGATCTTTCTTAATGCACACATAACTGTGACTTCATTATTAATCAGAGGAGTTTTTTCTATATGTGTAAATAAACAAAACTACTCATGTGGAAGATGCAACACAATCATGAATGAAATATAATATTTAAACCAGACACCTCTGAGCTTTCTGTATCTCACAGTATCACTAAGGACTCCCAAACTCCTTAAGGTTAATACCCAAGCATGGAATGCCTTTTTTTCTCTTTGCTACATGAATGTACACCGTATTGCCGAATGGTCATAAAAGGATAGTTTAAAATAAACACACACACATATCATATTCAATAGCAAAAAGAACCATCTTGCGGAACAAAACAGTGATTGCTCAAGTGCTCAATACACAAAAATGGAATGTTTCACATGCTGGAACTAATCAAAGGTCCTGTACTCTGCCTTCGGTGTATAATTAATCTACTTTTCTATCCTTGGCCACTAGGAGATGGCAAAAGACTAAATGAGTTTGTGTACAAAGTGGTCCTTTCAGAAGAACATCCTCCTACCTTCAGGCAGTATTAAGGTTTTCTAAAACAGAGTTTCTGTACAGACCTGTCACGTTTCATAGCCACTGATGGATTCAATGAAGAAAGAACAACATAAGCACTTCCTGAAGAGGAACAGTGGCAGCTACTGAATGTTGCCACCACATACAGCACCCTGGGTTTTCCTCAGAGCTCTCCTATCTAATTACTCACCAAGTTCAACCTGCTTAGCTTGTGAGATCTGACAAGATCACAGCCTGAGGTGGAGCAGCTGGGATTTAACTTTTATTTATAAAACTTAATTAGGAGATTTTTTCTTTTTTCCCATTTTTTCCGCCTCTTCACCATTAAAATCACATATCACCCTACATATGCACGTACAAACACATAAAACAAAGACTAAAAGCAAACCATAACAGTCAGTAAAGTTACTTGCTATAGAAATAGCAGTGCGGGCATTAGCACTTCAAAGGGAAAAGTTATTTTAAAATTTAACTGCCTGGCAGATGCAGCAGATATAGAACAGGAACCAAAGAGAGGTAAGGAGGGAGGGTGAGTAGGAAGAGGAGAAAATAAGTGAAGAGCGATAGGAAAACAGATGAACTGTACATTAATTAAAGGTAAAAATAGCCAAGCTGTCTGTGTACTGGAACTGAAATGTTGTCAATGTGGAACTCAGTAGCAAAATTCCAGCTGACTTCAGGGAAATCTATCTTTCACTCTGTATCAGTAGTTTTACACTCATGTACTACAATGTGTCAACACAATTCCTCAGTGTATTTATTGCCTTTTAGTTCATGGTTGCCAATAATTTATTCTACAGTAATTCTACAAATACTGTGAAGTCAAGAAGTAAACTAACCCTCACTGCCGTTTTCAGTACTAGATTGGAAAATCAGGATAGAAACCTGTTAGTTTGTGGTTTTTTAGCACAAATTGCTATTCACACAGGTGGTATTATACAAACCATAGGTAGCCATTCATCATACATTAGACTCCTGTATTTTGAAGCAACTGGTACAGAGTTTCATCCCCCTTGTTCCTGGGATTTTTATCATCTACTACACTGCTGAACTCCAGAGGCAGTAATGATTTTGAAGGGTTGGATTTAAAACCATCTGTTTAGTCGACAATGAAAGATATAGGGAATGGTTAGTCATGCATCTACATTGGTGCATAACTGATTATTCCTCAGGCTGAAAAAGTATTAATGAAAAAGTATTTTATATACAGTCAGTCTGATTGCTGTGGTAACACTGAATAACCTCAGCTGGCTCATTAAATCCATCTATGACAGAATTTTTTCTGTTTCAGTTCTTTGCCAATAGTAGTAATAATCACACAGATAAGTCATTAGACTACTACAACTCTGTAATTTACTCTTAGATCTGCTCTGAACACAGTTCAGATAGCATGGTTAAAAAGTTACTATCCTTGCCACTGTTATTCCAAAAGATTGTTCAGATAAAGTGCATTACAACAAATGCAAAGAAATATATCCACATCAAAGTAATGTAGAGAACAACCTTTGCCTTGATATCAGCAGTCCATTTTGTAAGCATGCTTCATGGTCTCAAATGTTGAACTCCTTGGCTGTAAAAAAGGTTTGGTAGCAAATAAGTCTCAGGGAAAGAACATTTAAAAGGAAACCCCCACAGTTAAAATAAAGAAATGTATCTAAAATGGTGATTATTTAATGTATAAAATCCTTTGGCCTTCATTTTCACATATATTACTATAATCATTCTGGGTTAAATGCATCTGAAGAAATGTGAAAGGGTCTAAACATAAAATTATGAAAAAAAATAGTTTTTATACTTCTAAGTGTTTGTTCAGCTACTTTGTTCAGCTCTCAAATTGCTTTATAGGTTAACTCAATTTTATTGTAGCCTAGAGACTGAATCTGCTCCTTTAATACACTACAGCTTTCAAAGTTAAGAGTTCTCAACTCTAAAAGTCCTGCTTTCCCGTTGAAAAAAATTTCACTTGTTTACATGTATATCATGGAATGGACCTCTCACATCTGAGCCTACATTTGTAGAATTCAACTGGGACTCTGCCATTGGCCCATGGCAGAGGAAACTGAGGTGGCCATTGGAGGGGAACAAAGAAATACACACTTATAGGTGGGGAATTGAGGAAATAACAGTAATTGAAACCAGGAAGTATGGCCCTTGACTTCATTTAGGTTTTGATATTTGGTCTCTTTGCATTAGTTTTTTATACGATTTTTTATATTTCAGTTAGGCTTTCTTCTTGTTAAGTATAAGCAGTTACGGGGTCATTTTAATGCATCAGAGCACTACGGAATGTTTGAACTAAATATAATCCACTTTTCTTGGACTCTAGACCATCAAAGAATTTTACTCGATGATATTAGTCTTTAAAAGAACAAGTTAACATTAAAAGAACAACTTACAATACTTGTCAAAAAAAGAAATCACCTAACACAAGAAAATAATAGTATCTGTATTCTTCCGCTGTTAATTATATCTTTTGTTGTTGATTATACTCTCAAATAATAAACCTAATCTGCTATAGAGCACCTTACCTACAGTTTGGGATACGTAACTCATGTCACACAGTCAGTTCTTTCATAACTGTGAATAATCTTCCACAAGAGTGGAGACCTGCTTAATAAGACCTCCCCTCCAAAACCCAAGAAGAAGAATTGCAATCCTGTGTTTTTAGGTACCACATAATGTTCTGAAAACAAAACAAAAGGCATAGGAACAAATAAACCATCTGCTATTAAGACACAATGCTCCATAGGCAAAGGCTACCATGCAGGTTAACACAGAAAATAATGGATCTGTTTGCCTCAGATTTTTTCTGTAGATAGACTTAATTGCTTGTTAGCTCTACAGGTAGAGATAATTACAAAGATTTAAACATATGCCTTCAATTTTGATACGTCCAACCTACGCAAAACCGGGACCTGATTTTTCAGAGTGGTTTGCACTTCAAAACCCAGCTGATGTTGATGTGGTAACTGTAGGTACTCGTTCCCTAAAATAATATTCTTATACTAAGTATAAGTATACAGTAAATATATTAATTCAGTTTAATCTGGGTCTTCTGGTGCCATTATAAAAGCAAGATATAACAAGCACAAAAAAAGCACCCTTCTAAGAATGTTCTTTTAACATTTTTTTGAGTTTGCTTCCAAGAAACAGCAGTCACACTCTTGGTCAGATCAATCTTCCATAGAAAGCATTCTGGAGACTCCAAAATGTACGTGCAGTCAGTTTGTCTTTGGGGATCCAAGTTTGTCACTGAGTATCAAAGCTGGTTTGGTGGTGCATTCTCTGAAACTTTAGTGAAAGTTTATGTCGTTCTTAGTAACTGTTCTGAAATAATTTCAACACTAACCGACAAAAACCTAGAAGTGCTCTATACCGTAGCATTTTTCATCAGATCTGCCACTAATGGCAATGTTTGCTTTTCAAGTACATAATTTCCTGACTGTTTGTTAATATAGATGTTTGAACTATATTAAACACATTTAAAACCCATAAATGTAAGTATTAGTGTTTTGATTTTATGCCGCTTTTTGTTTGTTTTTCTTTTTTTTTTTCCTCTGGATGCTTGAGAATTTTGGATATGCAGGGTTGTTCTGTGTATCCAGAGGACCCTGTATGAAAAATCTCTAGCAAGGGATGTAGAAATCTTCTGAGTAGAGCTAACTAAAGACTGAGTCCAATCCTACTGAATGGCACACCAAATCAGATGATGTTACCAGAGTACATAGGCATGATATTTTACAAGTAGGTGCAATGTCAGTCTGCCTATGTTTTGAGCTAATTAGAGGAAAGCATCTTCAAAACAGGAGCCATGGACTGCTGTGATGTAGGGCACTGTAGTATTGCTTAGTGTTGTACTACTGAAGCTCCATACCTGTTGGATGGGTCATAGTTAGTGAGAACTGGCTCATGTTCCTGCAGAGAAAGGGCAGGCAAAAATCATGTTTGCCTTTAAAAGCTCATATTAATATACCTACCAGTGGAAGAAGAACTAACCTCAGAATTTTTGCGGAATATGATCAAAGCTTATTTTTCTTATTGTGTTGTACTATTATTATTGTTATTGTTAATCTCATTTTTCTGATTTTTGGAGAAGCTGGTGTTTTAGTCAAGTTCTAATTTGGGCAATTTTGCTCAATTTATTCACAGAAGTTTATTTCATGATATATGCAAAATCATGATCTAAAGCAATAATTAGATACTTAAAATAGAAAATTTTTAAAAGTAGATTCCCGCTCTACCCCAAAATTAACCAAGTTAGCAAAGGATAAACTGATTATTTCTCCTTGAGATGATATATAATTTATGATGCCAAGTACATGTACCACCTCTTGACAATGATTAGAAACATGACATTTTCAGGAATATAATAGCAATTAGATTATTACTAAAATGCATTGAAAACAAGGGGTCATTATGGTAATTATGTAGCTAATCACAGAAAACAAGGTATACATTGGTTATTTCCGTTATGTATTTAAAAATCTGTGTAATTTACAACAATTCTTTTATTTACTTGGAGAATGTGAAGGAACATTTTATTACTGTGATTCTCAATGTATATTTTAGAACGATATTCAAATATGTTTGAACATGAAGGAAAAAGAGAAGTACTTCCAAATTTCTGCACCCCAGATCTTTCTTTTAAATGAATATCTCTATGTTTTCATTGCTTCTTCATAAGTGTAATATGTTTCAATAGCATAGTATATGATACATGGGACTGCAATTCACACAGATAAGACAAAAGGAACCGAGATACAGGATGCTGGAGTGAAGCATCTAAGCTAAATGCCACTGAAGTCATGACAAAAATTTTTCCTTATACATGGAAGCATCATGGCTACTTCTGGACCAAGTGGCCTATCAATAATAAATTAATGGTCCAGAGTTTTCACATGCATATGTATTCCATATATTTTTCATAGTACTGTTGCTTTCTGAATTTGTCAGAAATTTAAAATAACTCCCTCTTATGCATATTTGATGTGAAATAGTACTTCTACTAGAATAGCTGAAATAAATACTCTTTTGGGTATTTTTCCATCTTGCAAAGTGTCTGGAAATTGCTAACTACAGATTAGGTGCATTTACATGAGAAGGCAAAAATAAACAGTCCTAAAGTTCAGGGAAAAGAAGGAGAGTTTTTAAATCTACTTATTTCTATTTTTGTGGTTCAGCTAAATAAAGAATTCAAGTTCCAAGGCTGAAGTTTCATCTGGTGTTTGGGTTTTTTAGTTGTAGTTTTGTTTTGTTTTGTTTGTTTAAGACTCATGGCATCTCAGGGAGATCTCCACCAAGAAGCTTTGCTGATTTTTCAAGGATAGTTTTAAGAAGTCAGAGTTCTCAAATACTGGCCACACTATTCCTTGTTCAAGAAACACTGAAAAAAGCCCTGCTTAGGAGCCAAGTTCCTCTTTTTGATGGTCTAACCTGGTGGCAAGACCTCACTGTCAGCCCCTTCTCTGGAACAGGTGGTGTCAGGAAACACTTCCCCTGCCTTCCCTTTTTTTACCTGGCTTGAGTATCTTGTCAAACTCTAGTTTTTACAGGTAGGTTGACACAGTAGGCACCTTGGACCTGATGATGATGAAGAAGGCCAAGAAAATCCCAAATACTTTTGATTATATCAGATCAAAACTCAGTTCATATGACATTTCAGGAATCTATCACAAAGCACTCAACCTCAGCAGGTTCTGATACCTTCAGATAGTGTCCTGGCACAAAAGCTTACAGTGAAATAGAACTTCCTTGCAGCAATTGTTTTCTGCTTTGTAGAAACAACACCTCAGAAAGACTCCTAAGAGTGAGCTGATGACTGTGTGGCCTTTCCTTGTTAAAGTCAGAGTCTTACCATTTTAAAGTTTTTAATAAGCATTTTAGCACAGTTTGCTAGTATGGAAGCTGCTCATTATGAGCTAATTGTTTCAAAGAGTTACTGAAAGTGCTTAAATGTTAAATATATGCTACTGTAAGCAAATAGTCACAAGCGTTTCAAAGCAGATATTTGAAAAATGGTAGGCTGTCTGCTCATGGTAGAGTACACAAAGGCCATGAAGAAGTGGGATTTAATAATAAATATGCTCACAGCTACGTGGATGCTAATCCACAGTGGTTTTTCTTTTTAATTTTCAGTTAAATGTGTAAGGCAGCAATAACCCAAATAGTTATTGTAAGGAAGTTCACTGCAGACACCAGTAATTCCTAGCTTTTCTCTGTTCTCCCATCACCTCCCTCCTCAGCTTTCTAACCCACCCTCTCATGTCTGTGTGGGGCCCTCCCAGTCCTAATACCCACTCATAGCCCTTGTTTTCTTCCATCAGCTGGTGCTCTGCCTATTTTCAGTCTTTATGCACACACCCTTTTTCTCTTTTTTTCTTCCTTTGATAATAATTTTGGTGTCAAGATGTCTTAAATTCCTACAACACAGAGCACCAAGGTTGGATAGGAAGGCATTAAGGGTCCCGTTCTTTACAAACTGCAGAAATACTAAAGCTGAGATTCTGCCAAACACATGGCAAAAGCTCCATTGTCCTCTTTCACCTTTTGTTGTTGTTTTTCCTCCTATGTCCCCAAATCAATAGCGTTCTGTTGACCGATTCGTGGAACGTTCCCTGGTATTGACTAGCTAGGACATTCAGCAGATACTGCATTACAAAAAATGCAGACATATGTTATTACATTGTTAAACTGTCCTTACAAACTTTAAGAACTGGTATTTCTCACTTTCCTATTTTTACTTTTTATTTGTATGGTTTTCAATTGTTTTCTTGTGCTACCTTGTTTGCAGCCAGTTTTCTTTGGCAATCTGATATCTGAATACCATACGGCTTTATTTATGGGGGATACATTTTTTAGTATTGAAATATGTAGCACATCATAGTACTTTGCGGTCACTAAGGCACCTGGGGGAGAGATCTCTGCACTATGAAGCTCAAAAGTATGTAACAGTCAGACCCTTACACCTGTGCATATCACAATTACAATGAAAACGATCAACTGCTAAATGAGTCTCACATTTTACTTCTTAAAAAGAGGGGATTTCTGATCTTAAAGCGCTGAACAGAATTAATTGTTGTATTTCAGATCTATTGTTAATTTATATCACAAAGTTCAAAGACAGTAAATAGCATTATACTTAGCCTGAGCTTATTTTTCTATTTGAACCTGGAATGATTTGCTGTTTCTTTGTGAATTTTGTTGTTGGGGTTGGTTTGGGGAAGGTTGTTTTGATTTGGTTTTTTTTTACAGATTATTTCTTATCCATCTCTCTTCAGAAGGTCTCTCAGACTTTTATTACATTGAATTGGAGCTAAGATGACCCTTTTGATCTGGTTCCAAGAGTGAATTAGATGAGCAGCTTTGCAGAGACAAGCAAAACCTGACATCCAGTCTCCCTTTCTACATTTTTCTGTATTTCTAAATTTTAACCATTATTACTCATTTACTATAACATCCTATGGCTTTTGATATACCCTGAGCTTTTCAGCGTGTCTTATGAATTTCTCATGACTCTCTGTTTCTGTTCACCACTGTGCCACTGCCTTTTTTTCTATTATTATGCCTTTTCTTCTCATGCTGAACCACCCACAAACTATGTCAGAAGCTCAAGAGAGAGAATTTGCTGAATCAGCAAGTGTCTTGAAAAGTATTATTGAAAAATACTTTGCTGCTAGGGCAACAAATGAGGAAAAAGTTTCTTCCTTGCCCAAATTCAAATTACACTCCTTTGGCTCTTTTAATATGAGGACGTTCACACACTAGTTTTCTCTGTTTAACACTGGCATCAAAGTACACTTTGATTAAATATCCCTTCATTTAACTGTCTCTGCTATCTTTAGAAGATGAGATTGAACTGTTACAGCTTATTCCTATTTGATTTCTCTGCTGCAAACAGGGTATACCAGGATATTGACAGCGACAATCCAGTTTGGTTAGTCTCAGTAGGAAAGTTGCAGAAAATCTAAGCAATCTTTTGCAAGCAGAACTTTACCCATCACCATGACATAGGGGCTCCTTTTTATTATTAATTTGAAAATACCAGTCTTCAAAGCAGTTTGAATGGCAGACCTGAATCAGAAATGTCAGTCATTTTCTCCCTATGGGCCTGACTCCATTAGAAAACTACAAGATCAGGTGAAGATTTCCATGCCTGCAGAACTGAATCCTTAAAACTTTTTATCATTTTATACAGACACTGTTGAAGTAAAGAAAATATCTCTAATTGTTAGCTTACTTCATCAACCTGATCTGCCACAAGAGGGCAGAGGCTTATGTCACTCAGCTTCATCTACTGTCATACTAGAATGTCAGAGATCTTTAACGCGAAAATTTATCATGTTTAAATACCAGGGTGAAATATGAAATTCCATTAACTGTTTTTAAATGGCTTTAGGCTAAAAAGCCAAGTGCAGCAACATGACTGTCAGCCCTGCTGCAATGAATAAAGCTGCCATAGCTTGTTTAGAAGGCATTAATTACTGTGCAATTATGCAAAACATAAAAAAAAAATTATGCACATGTAGAGACGAATGTGTGTATGGATCATGGCTTTGTTAGTTTGAAAAATGTTGTGGAGCCAAGATACTGAAACCTTTACGTAGTTAGGGTCAATTGGGCATTGCAATAAATGGGTAGATTTTGGCTGCAAGGTGTTAGGAATCCAAACCTATTATTCTAGACCTAGAATAGTTTAAACTCTCAGTACTTGAGGAGCAAAATTGAATGCTGGCTTGTTCCTGATTGGGTAACAGAGAAACTTAAATTTGCACTGGTACAATGGTTTTGATGAAAAAAAAGAGGAAATTAAAAAATCAAGCTCACTGTTTTCACACGGGAGTAATTTACATTACATACACTGACTTCCATAACTTTAAAATTTGTTATAACTATGACTTAATAATTTAAAAGGTTAGATTCTGACAAGCCCCACCCCTGTTTTCTACCACTGATAGTTGCTTACAATTATATTCATACTTAAAAAAAAAGTTTCCATAGTTTATTATCAGAGTATTTCCAGCTTAGGCAGCACCAAAAACTTATATGGCTGATTCTACAAGGTTGATCCAAGGAGGCACAACAAGATGATCCAGGGAGGTTAGGTACCCAGGTTCTCCTCAGAAATAAATAAAGACAGAAAAGAAACTCAGTAGGGTGGCCAAAAAAAAACCACCTTCTGTGACTTAGGGGTGAGGGTCAGGCCACTGAGTTCCAGCCAATAGACCACTGTGAGCATAGCAATGAGTCTAAACCACCACGAAATGTAGGAGTGACAGTGTGGCATATTAAGGACCTTCACACATGCAGCCTCTGCAGACTGGAATAATTTTCTGAAAACCGGAAATTGATTAGTTGGGACTCGCTTTTTCTGAAACTTAGTTGGCTGATGATACCTACCTTTTTCCAAACAACTCATAAATTAACCTAAGCTGTTTAAAAGCATAAAAACTGTGGTTTTGTTCTCCTTAGCCTCTGCAAATTCATATCTATGCCTCCCACTTTCCAAGTGCACATCCTGGGCACCAGAGAGTGCTTACAGCAATCACAGAAATCAGGCTCAGTATATGTTAGTTGTGTCAGAATACATCAGGAATTCTATTTGCATAGTTTCCAAAAATAAAACTGTACAATAGACACCTTAAGTTCTTCAGTCGGTCTTCTTCCAATGTCAGGAGGTGGCACATTTTGCTGAGTTAAAATCAATTGTAAATTCCCACAGATTCCCACAGATTTCAACTGAGACAGGTTATCACTGCAAAGCAGTTATGCCAAAGACAAAGAAACGATATAATGCACTTTCATTTTATAACTGGATTAATTTGTACTTTTTCATATTTTTAAATGTCATTTTTTATATTCAGAAGGTCAGCTATCATTCTTGTACCCTTTAGAATAAGACAGCTGTGAAGGGGACTGATTAAAAAAGGCTGTCATTTTAATGAAGTTTCCATTCTCAACTGATTTTCTTATAGAAACTTGCAGATGCATAATACCTCCCAGCCATTAGTTCTGCCAAGTATAGAAGACATCCATAACCCTTCACAACAATGTAAAAGACGTCTTTCTGGTCTTGGCTGGTTTTATTAATCATTTTGCCACTTAATATGCCTTTATGTTAGACATCTACTCCTCACATGACTCTCTTCAGAATTTCTAATTTCTTTGAACCATCTTCAAAAATCTAAATTGGATTATTCCTTTCCCAAATACTTAGTATCAGTGAAGCTGTAAATGCAGAGAAGGATCTGAAAGGACTCACCTGATGAAAATTTAGGACACTACCACAGCAATTAAATCAAATTTGCACAGCTGCAAAAAATTAAATTGTTCTGAAGTTGGTCACAATCTTGTTGGGAAAGGAGAAGAGTATGCTAAGTAAACGGACATCTCTGATTAGCTTATATCCACATTTGCAAAAGTATATGTGACGTTGCCAACTATTGGTTTGGTAATAAAATCACAAGTTATTTGGTGAAAGAAATTATGAAAGCTAGTAAGCTTTCACAAGTAAGATGCAGGACACAGGTGAGAGAAACAGTGTGACTGTTTCTCACTGGTTTCACTGCAAAGTGAAATGGGTTCACTTGAACTTAAAGCAAAACTGTTTAAATTGCCATTGAAAGGACGTGGAAAACACACACTTCATTGGTGAATTTCAGCTGAGTTACCAATAATTCCAAGCGAAGGGAGTGAGAGGTTTTAAAATTGCAACATTTGTACCATTTCCATTCATCAAGCAATACCCTAAACTCGTGTTTAAAAAAAAAAGTTTGAGTTGTCTATATCATACAGGGAAAAATTATGTAAAGACATCTGAAATAGCCCTTAACAGCTTGCTTTTACTGGAAGCTACAAGTTACCACGGTGCCCTGATGGCTACAGACATGTGGTTGCATTGATCTTCCACAACATGAAATCTCTGAAATCTCACAGGTGACCTGAGCCTGTAGTAGCTGTGATCTTCCTTTTGCAGGTGGGTCTACAGTTGACTAATACGACCTGAAGTCTAGTCAAAGATGATTCAGGTTAGAAATGTCAGAGAACATTCTCCTAGAGTATTTCTGGATAACACCCTCCATTTGTTGCTTCTTCTGCAGTCCTGGACTGCAGCACAAAAATCATCCCCTTTAGGATACAACCCAAACCCCAAAAAACAGGTAGACACCAGTTGATTCCAAACTGATATCAAAGATGTACAATTAATAGATTCTGCTGCAGGAAAACATCATGTATGGCTGTCTCTGTCTCACCAGCTATGGCAGTATTACAGTTTAGCTCATTTGAAAATATGTAGCTCAATTAAGTGTGAGACTCAAATCAATATTCTGATACACATAAACATAAACATTTTCAAGTAATAAACTGAATTCATAAAGTGTCTTGTATTATCCAGTGCTGAGCTTCTCTTTAAGGGAAGTGAGGGTTTTAGGCATTGTTCGTTATTTCACAGTAAACTGAAATATTTGAAATAATTTAATTTGAGAAGATCCTTTCAAAGGTGCCAGGTCTGTGCACTTGCAAGTTCTAACCTGATATAATTGTCATCCTTTTTTGTCATGCTGTTAGTCACACTAAGACGACCATTTTTATTCTTCTGCATTGGATGAATTTTAAAAATTATTTTCAGTGCTGTTGTCTTAATTTTTCCATAGCTTCATAACAAAAAATATTTCAACCTGTCGTACTACAATTTTTTATCTGCGACACTGATTTCAATATTTGCTCCTGTGTAAGGCTTGGCAAAAACTACATATTAATTAGCACAGCCCATATATTTCACCAAGGACATTGTTATTTTTCTGCTTGTGGTAGGTAGTATGATTAATGTCCTCAAGCAAAAAAATACTTAAATGCAAAATAAAATTAAATCAAAATAAACTATTTTATTTCATACTGTTCCATGTAAGGGCATAGAAATCTATACAATGGGAAAATATTTGAAAAACTTCTTAAATATTTTTTTGGACATGATCTTATCTAACTTCTGGGAAGAGTTTCAAAGGAAAATACATCTAGT
Organism: Pseudotriccus pelzelni; assembly: GCA_035584735.1. Classification (NCBI taxonomy): domain Eukaryota; kingdom Metazoa; phylum Chordata; class Aves; order Passeriformes; family Tyrannidae; genus Pseudotriccus; species Pseudotriccus pelzelni. Next base: position 21,044,884 of record JAWMRA010000162.1, on the reverse strand, counting down.
GTGGTAATTTAAGTTCAGTAAGGCAAATGAAATTACTTTTTGTGGCTAGAATATATTTAATTTCAAAAGATATAATGAGAAATAACACAAGCATGAGGTATTAATGGCTCGGACTGAGCGTTTTAGAGAGCATTGACAGGATTCCAAGTATTTTCCTCTTTTAAAAATTTTTACAACTAATGGAATTTGATCAATATTCCTCAAACATACATAAACCAAGGTTCTTGCTGGAGAATAAGAAATCCTTGATGTTCGGACTACTACTCTTTCAAAACATCTGATAAAGGAAGCAAATTGAGATTGCAATACAACTCCAGTTGTAAATTCTTAATTTTTGAGACTTTCCCTTGAATGTCTGGTAAATGCTCATCTATTCCAGCTCTGAGTTTTGGGGCATTGGGAGTCTGTGCTACAATGCTGTGATCTGATTTTTCTTAAAGAATTGATCATAATGCTATAGACCAACAGTGAAAATAATTTTACCAAGAACAAAAGATAGTTGGAAGATGCTGTGAAACATTAAAAGACGATAATTACATGGCAAATGTCACAAAGAGCCAATAAAAGCAAGACATAAGATATTTCACCCTTCACTGAATTATTTAAAAAAACCCAAAAAACTCAGTGAATCATTACTACAACTTCTATGCAGTACAGTTCAGAGGGTTACGTTTCAGCAAGATGTCTACTTGTCACCTTCATTATAAATCTCCTTGTAAGGATATGACCTTCATTTAAGGTTACTATGCTCATGTTCCTAATTACAGAAATTCACATTTCTATCCACAGTAAGCTTTTAGCTTTCTAGCTGTTAGTTCAAGTAAAGAGAAAAGTTTTGCCTGAGCCCTGATGTAATTGAGGCCACAGTATCCCTGATTTTACAAATAAAGATAAAAAAGTGATTTTTATTAAAACAAAATTCACCATGAATGAATGAACTGAGACCAAACCTATATTGTCCTGCAAGATTTAACAATAATTTACTTCTATGTGAAGTCAGTGTAATGCATCATCAAAAGACAAGATTTACTGTTTCACAGGGCATCTCTGAATGAGTAACAATAGAGATTCAGTCTTAGGGAACTGTGTTACTGCATTTAGAGTATACTTAGGTATGTACACAGTAGCCTGTGTTTTAAGAACAGCATAATCACAATTGTGTGCTGCTTTACTTATTGTTCTTAGCTTGGCTGAGGACAGTATATTATAATTATGCTTTCTTCCTGGAATAGAAATCATATTTAAGGGAATTCTATCACCTATGATTACTGGTTCAGAAGGAACACAAATAAATCTACACAGCCTTGCATTGTATTGTGGGGCTCATCCAAAATTACTCAGTTGTCTGTACATTGCCAAGAAAGCAGCTTTCAGCTAACCACTAGAAACCCCAATGTGGGATGCTGCTTTACAGAATCAAAATACAATTGAATAGAAACCATAAGAATTCACAGGGGAAAACCATCACCACCACAACGAAACCCAAATCCCAACAGGGCATCATATTTTAGAGGAGAAAATCATGGGGAAAAAAAGCTGGCTAGTATATTACCTGACACTTGAGCTTTCAGCACATTCTCTTCACCGTGACTTCTCCTATATTGTTATATATATATTTTAGGATCTGTAATATCCTCTCAACTCAATCCTTATTTAAAATTCTGTATGCCTCTTGCTCTAAGAATTGTAGCCAGTTTTTTGAATGAAGTTCAGCTCTCTTATAGAAAACAAAAGTTACTGAATTATCCCAGCTACTTTGACAGTGATTTTTCAGCCCAGTCTCATTATCCAAGGCCCATAGACCTGGTAGAGATGCCCAGGAAGGGTTTGGAACAAGGATCCTAGGTCTGCCTAACCTGCAAATAGGGGAAGACATCAAATACTCTCATTCATCCATTCTCTAGATCTTTTACTACGTCTGCCTCTAGCACAAAATTACTTCAAAATTTATTCCTAATCTCATCACAAACTGGGGAATTGACAGGAGAGTTATATCTACAACACCTCTTGGCAAAACTTTGGTCAACTATGGGTATGACCTATTAGTTCAGCTTTCCATTTCATTTCTGCTGCCAGGTACCATGCAAAAGGTACAGAATTAATCCTGTTTCTGTTCTTATTTCTTCTATGAATTGTTCTGGGAATGATCAGAAAACAGATAATTCAGGAGATTCTGCTAAACCAATGGGAGATGGAAATGCACATGGTTAGTCCTGTAACTTCCAAATTAGCTGTAGCCCTCTCTTTTGCAACAGTGAGTGGCCAGAATCTTCATCATCTCAACTTCCCATTTCATCTTCAGTTAGAAGTGCTCAGGGAAGAAAACCTAAGTGAACTCTGTTGTCTCCCTCCAACATTTTTTTTTCCGCCTTCACAGGATAAAGACTCAATTCCAGCAAATAAAGCGGAATTTATTATTATTTTCCTTCCAAAATTGCTTCCCAATGAAAGTGTCAGTGGAATTAAAACATTAATAAAAAATGTAAACCCAGCTCTATGTAAAATATGTCATATTACTTTTAGCACTCATATAACAGTAGTCATTCTTTTAATTCAAAAATATTAACAACATATGAAAGATGAGATTCAAGTCTCAAAATAGTGACAAATCATCATGATTGTAAATGAATATGGTAAACAATGCTGAGCTAACAGATACTTCTGCATTTCCCCACTTCAATAAAAGAATTTACAATCACAAATTCTACTTTTTCCCTCATCTTATTTAGGTTTCTTCTATAATTAGAACTGTATAGACATTATATATTCACATTCAGCGTGAAACCATTTTCACAGCAGTTACAGCATTGCATTTATTAGAAACATTGGCTTGTATTAGAAAATAAAACCAAAATAAATTTATTTGCATTTTCCTTATTGAAAAGCAAGTGTTTTGTCTATTTCTATAATAAAGTTCTTTGAGTTTTCTCAGTTGAGTTAGATATCTGATTGCCATTCCTACGTCTGCCTAGAGACCAGGTATCATATGTAAACAGGTGGAGGAAGTAATGTAGTTGTCATCTCTTCATCTCTATATGAAATAGAAAGCACACTGACATCTCTAGAGAAAGAAAGAAAACAAGGATGTTGGAATTAAATTCGGCTTAGTTCACAAAATTATAGCACACTTGATAAAATATAAACAGGTCTACCTGCCTAAATCCTAATATTTTTATTGCAAATATTTATACTTGGCTGCGTTAACTAAACAGGCGATAAAAATCGACAAAAACTTGAATACCATTGTATGTAGTTTTCAAACACAGATAGGTATTTAGATTAAAAGAGAGTAATCATCTTAACAGACACCTCCACAGGATGTGTGCAGCAGTTACCCTTCTCCCAGTGCACGTCAAAATGCAAACTGCTCTGAATCAAATAGACAAAAAGTCACATCTCCCTGACTCAACCTCATGCAGTCACATTAAACATCACATGGTTCCCTCGTGTCTTTTCTTGGAACACAGAGGGGAAAAGCAAAGAAGGTAAAAGGATCAGTGTACAGAAGCTGTGCCCAGGACGGAATGACAGAATATTCTGCTCTGTGTAAAATTTGAACTGGTGCTGATAGGAGAGAAGCATTCTCCTAATGAAATTCCTAATGAAGTTACTTCCTTCCAGCTTCCTGACTTAAAACCCCAACACTTTAGATATATGGCTAGTGCTGTGGACAAAGCTTCGCTGATTTCAATAGCTTAGGAGGCCTAAATAATTCAGAATGTGAAACACAGTACCCTTTAATACCTAAATACTGCACCTTTTATACCAGTGTCTGGAGCCAGACTAATGGAACAACTTAAGTATGACTTTTATTTTATTAACAATTTAAATTTTAAAATTTAGATTTCACCAAGCTAATTTAATATTTTAGACTCTTTAATGTATAATTTAGGAAGCTTGTTACTAATGTCAAATTTCTTTGAGCTATATTAATTGTCCATATGTATGTTTGATTGATTACAAAGAGAAAAAATCATTAAAGATTAGCATATCAGGTCAGACATTGTTCATGTATCTATAAAAAGGTATTAGTGATTACTCATTAAATATTTCTTGTTCACTGCTACAAAGGAAATACAAACCATTATTTCTCACATTTCATACAAGACTATACGCACAGAGATCTCTCTATCTATTACAAAGAAAATCTCAATGATTAAATAACCAAGCAGCAATACAGTGTGCATCATGTGGTCCAGCGCCTAAGTTCCTCTTGGAAGGGTACTTGGGGAGAAAGGCAGCAAGGGAGACATGGTTTCTTTTTGTTTCCTATTGCTGTAAGCTCTAATACACAGTGTTGTGGATGGCAGAGATTGCTGCAGGGTGCTTCATTCTTTATGACGCTTATGCTTATTCATAATTGTCAAGGATGCCCAGGGCTCAGCACAGGCACCTCTTCATCTATTTGTATATTTGAATATAAATAAATACATAGATCTCACAAATCTGTGACTTTGCAATATCCTGAGACTTTCTCCCCATTATTCTTTATGAAATGTGAAGTCTTGTAAGCGTAATACAGAATTATTTTGCCCGTGTGCATTTCTTTGCGTTTTGCAGCAGTATGTCAGTTTTGCTTAGTTCTGAAGATGTCTCCATTTAAGAGAACATGGGATATTATAAAGCGTATTATTTACGCAATGTCTCCATGGCCTATTTTGGCCTGTATTCCCTGAGGTAAATTGAGAATCTACGAGGAACATTATAGAGAATGGAATTTGAAGATAGTGCATCTGGTTTTCTCTATATAAATATTATTTCCTATGGTGAAACTATTAAAACCAAGTTACTTCAACAGTACTCGTGCCTCTACAGAAATGCAGGAAAACCAAGGATGTGTTATTTTCCTGAACCAAACATTCTTATTTCTTTCAATCTATTTTAAAATAGTCATACAGGTGTTAGAATTATAGCAGATCCTAACAACTTGCTATGTGATGCTCAGAGAAACTAAATTCTGTTGCGAAGCATATTTGATCACGACCCAGAGGATAATTCTCTATCCTATGAATCTATGCAATATGATAAGGTGAAAAACCCTCTTGAAATTAACGCTGTTGGAGAGTTTATCATTAAGCTGTCTCTGCCACCAATAGAAGTTCTACTCTACTCAGAGGTGCTGAAGGATTGGTCATGGGACAAAACAGGAGATCCACCCTTTGCCAGTGTTCCTGTAATACAGGAATTCTGAGACATTGTCACAGGACACTGTGATCCTGCTGGGCCAGCAGCACTGATTTCTTCCTCTGAGATAATGGCACTGAAACAAGGCATCACACCTGGAAGATTTAATGGCAGCTCAGTGTTGAAACTGAGAGTGGTTGGGAAATTTGCACACATTTCCTTCTTTATTTCCTTGACATTTCATTATTATTCAACTATCAGTCTTATTATTACATTTATTGGATCTAAAGTTTCAGAGTAGTTAAGTGCAATGTTAGGTACTGCATACCTCACATGTTTATAGGAAAGGAAACTGATAGAGAACAGACCTCTACTGAGAGTGTAAACACTGAATAAAGAATCAGATCACTCTCTGTAGAATTATGCAATAATAAGAAGAGTTTAAATAGAAGTTAAAAAATAAAGTATAAAAATATTAGGATGTCACTCAATCAAAATTAAAATCAGCTTAGATAAGGAAATTTTATTTCTGTTTAATTTTTATATAGGTCAAGTAAATGAGTTATAAAAGATAATTAAATAGTGTGGCAGTTTACTTAAAGGAAAAAAAATCCCCACAAAAATTAAAATTCAGGCATTCTATCGTTTTGAATTTGAGTATTTTATAATGATTGCCTTTCTTTTGGGGGCATATGCCCATGAGTATCACCTTAATGTTCTGCAGTAAGGCCTAGAGCAATAAATGAAAAGAAAAATCAGTGTAGGAAGAGACTGCAACTAATAAATATTTGATCAGATACACAAATTCACACAGTCTGATAATGCCTTGAGGAATTTGCCATAATTTATTAACTCCCGCAATGTAAACGTGTGGTATTATGTTCCTTAAGAAACAGCAAGACAATAAACAGCTATTAATTTTTGCAATCAATTCTTTTCCAGAAGTGTATACATCTGAAATACTATTGTCTTGTATTTGTGCAAATAAAAAATGAAAAAAAAAATACAGAGAGGTGCCCCTGCAGTATAGAAGCTGTAGAGTTGAACGGTACAGTTCTAATCTGGGAATATAAGATGTTTCTAAAAATTAAATTAGTTTGGAAAAAAAACCAAGACAGTCCTAAACCGGAAAATACATGGAACAGGAACACCTCTGGACACTGTTATCTTGATTATTTAAATGCCAATTGCTACTTTAACAAAACACACTTGGGGTAGTACTTGTTTAACTCAGGACTAGCTGGAAGAGTAACATCACTCAGAATCAGACTGTACACCACAGAATATGGTTTTCATAGTTACATTCACCACACTAAGACATTCCTGTGGTGAGGGAATCTTTCCACAGTTTCTGTGTTACTGTAGGTCAAACAGTGCTCCTGCATATCTCACCTTGCTGCAGGGTAGTGACTGCACTGAAACACAGGGGCCTGCTGAAGACTCAAAGGTACTCCTTGGATTGCTCTGAAGAGAAAGAACAACTCAGTGTGTGTGACACAACACTCATTGTCACACTGCTACGAACAGATGGCAAAAAATACGCCAGGTGTTAGGCAGCAAGGTGAGCTTAAAGAAGGAATTTTCCATCACTGTTTCATTGGAACTGGAAGGAAATTACTTCACTGGTTCTCAGGATGGATTAGAACTTCAGACTTCTCATTATCAAATACAGTAACTGGGAGAATCTAGAGTTTCAAAGTGGGTTTTTCTGCATGCCTTTAAAGATGTTTAGTAGTCACATATATAGGGATATTTATTGACCATATAAGGTCACCCTTTACCCCTGTAGTTATTGCTTTAAGGGGGGCTTTAGAAAGGAAAGTCTCTTAGTCACTCTAAAGTGAAATAATGAACTGAAATGCATTTCGGTTTGAATAAACGAATCTTAAAATGAGCATGAACATTCATTTTCTTCACATTTCTGCATGGTAAACTTTTCTGCCTAAGAACCCTGTTTAGTTCACATCTGCAGAAAGCAACATGGAAGATGCTCTTATTCTACAAAACTAAAATTGCTGTACTTAGATGGACTTCTTACAAATCAAATAAAACTGGAAAATCCTAAATGCTTTTAGGAAAAACTTACTATAGGAACTGGTATATGTACTAGAGAATTTTCATACATTTCATATTAAAGTTTGTGTTATTCAAACCTAGGTAACTACATAACATTTTTTTCAAAAAAGAGAGGTTAACATTTTCTTCACAGTTCCTTAGTCACTGAAGCTGTCAGGAAGAGCATTGTAATTTGTTAATTTATAGTCTATATATTTACATGAATATGTTGAGTCCCACAATGATTTACATGTGGGGTTTTTTTCTCCAAATAGCACTTATATCCAAAGAAGTATTAACACACGATAACCTAGCAGTTATTTTGCTCCATTGTTTGGAGGGCAAGTATTTGGGGATTAATAATAAAAAAACTGAACTGCAAACGCTTGGAAACATTTTTAGCCCTGTTAAACTTGCACCGAAAAAAATTAATGTCTACCCATGACGGAATGAAAAAGCCCACAAATCTGCTTTGACTGACAGTCATGCACAAAGGTAAGAAAGCATTTATGTAGATAAAACATTCTTACTTTAACCGTTCAAATTTCTTAGAGCAAGTCTCACAGATGCCTGCAGATAGTTGTTGATCTGTTTGGGCTGCAAGTAAGCCAAATGATACATTCAAACCCATTTTTTCTTTGTTTTAAATACAAAGTCTTCATATTGTGCCTGGGATTAAAGTTTTTGTAATCATATTCCATGTAAACCTTACTTGGCTTTATGAATTTGGAGGAGTCCACAATTTTTGATAGGCAAGTCTTAGGTTAAGGAATCTGTCTTGATCAGAAACCTCAAGTATAAAGAGGAATTATTCAAAGTTCGAAACGTACAGCAATTTTAGTTTTGCAGAACCTGGGCAAAAAGCAAATCAGTTCAAACTGGTTAGAAAAATATAGTGTTTTATCAACTCCTCGCTAATATTTTATAAAATAAAATATATATGCACATCTAATTTTCCCTGGAAGTATAAATTGCAGTAAAAAATGTCTTGCCACATGTTGAAGTTTAATTCCTATATTTCTCAAAAGCACGGGAAAGATACTGGCAGATATCTTTACAGATAATTCTGTGAATGAAGAATTCAGCTGCCATTGAATTTCAATATCTACTATGTACTCCTTTTAATCCCAGTGAAGATTCCTTCAGAACTAAATGTATATTTCAGCACTTTTTACACAGAGACAAAATCAATGTGATAGGTCGAATACTCTTGCAAAACTTGGTCCTACAAGTTAATATTCAGCATTAGAAGAGGCCATGCAAGAGATGTCTAAGGAAATACTACGTGAAGGGGATGATATCTTTGAATTTAGTGTAAAAGATGTCATTGTAATTGAGCTATAGATGGGCACTGTATGAGCCATAACAACATAATTGTTTACAGAAGAGATCCTGTCACCTGAACATGGACAGTGTAAATTTTTCTGTGCTTGCACACAAAGGAATCAGTCAAGTTGGGATTTTTTGTTTGGTTGGGGTTTTGTTGTTGTTTGTTTTGTGGTTTTTGTTTTGTTTTTTTTTTATTTTCTAATTTAACAGTCATACAAGACAAAATTAAATAGGTGATAGAAAGTGACACAACAAATGGACTGAGCACTTCTTAAAGGTTAGTAGCACTCTCGGGGCCCTAAAAACACTCTTTAAAAGTCACTGTATATGATGTGCAATTACATGGATAAGATTCTGCAAAATTTGTCACATGTCAGAGACAAGATTCCCTGCTGAACTGCTCTGACTGCAGAATAGATGTGAGCTCTTAGTGTCATAAAAAACAGTCATACAGTTAAAAATCATGCATTCCCAAAATTTTAAAGAAGTTCTAAACACTTCAAAATACAAAAATATGTCATCCCAGTACCCATCAAGTTTAGTTCATAAAAAAAACCCACAGAACTAAACTAACCTTGATGAGCTTGGTCTTGCAAGATCCCTAGGGCCCTCAATCTAGCTTTTAAATTGGACAGGGCATGGTGGTCCAATCCTTTCTTCTGATTGAGCTTTATTTCAATAACATCTTTCACTTTGGCTAGCTGGAACTCTAAAAAGAGAGAGAGAATATAAGAAAAGAGTAATCATTATTCTGCAAAATTATTTATCTATTCTCTGAACTTGAACAAAGGGCATAAATAATGGGAATTTAAATTAACAAAAGCTGTTGTACGAATATTAAGTTACCTCACTGTCTTCATTTGCCAGTCCGGTAAACTGGTATGTCTTCAGAGTGAAAATAGTATTTTGACTGAGAACAAGGTTTTGTAGACTTTGGTCACAGACATTTCTCTGGTTTGTTTTCAAGGTATTTCTTTGTATTAGTAACAACAGTGATTACATAACAGTGAAAAACCCAAAGTGACAGGAGAGACTGGCTATGGACAATGAAAGCCCGCTGAAGCTGATTACAACCCTTCAGCTGATTTTATTAGGCTTTGGATAAGACACCCAGGGAGTGAAACACAGGATGGCACTGGCTGAAAATATGATAACAAACATGGACTACCGTAAAACTGGACACTGCAGACAACACAAGAGCAATTGCAGCTGAGAGTCTCAACTGTTCTTGAAGATATGCTGCAAGATTTACCATGTAAGGTTGGAGGGTTGATAGGAAGATGCTGAACTATGTAATACTAATGAAATAGTTCCTTAAGTGGAGAATATCAAATTTCGTTTGAAATTATTTTCCATTTGCTATCCTGAATGGTCTTAATTGCGTAACAAAGTAAACAGAACATAGCAAACATGACTTTTTAAGGTTACTATCAGAATATGAGAGTTCCTTTTGCAGGGTTGGTCTCTTCTGCCAGGTGAATAACAACAGGAGGAGAGAAAAAGGGCTCACATTCTGCCAGGGGAGCTTTAGCTTGGACATTAGGTGGAATCTCTTCACAAAAAGGATGATTAAATATTGAAATGGACTGCCCAGGTAGGTGGTGGAGTCACTGTCACTGGAGTGAAAAGGAAAGACTAGACGTGTCACATAGTGCCATTGACAAAATGGTGTTTGGTCATAGGTTGGACTTGATGATCTCAGGAGTCTTTTCCAGCCTAACTGATTCTGTGATTGCTCACTTATTTTTGGTAGAAAAGCAGGTTTACAACTATTTCAACAACACTGACAAAACGAATTCACTGCCTTTCCTACCTTACTTATGAGACATGAACGAACAGTGAAAAGGTTTGCCATGAGATGGACACACTGATCGTCAGTCTACCCAGTGTGGCACACCGTAAAGATAGAGGAAAGCAAAGGGTAAATTATAGGATTTAAGAAGCTTTGAAAAATGCATTAATGTCTTTGATGTAGCTTTGGAAAAGGTATCATTCTCTCAAAAAGTGCATTAAAACAAAATAAGTGACAAGATATTGAAGGTGTGTTTGGCCTGAGGGCAAGTGCCATCTGGCACTCATGCTTAAAATGAGAGTGAAGCAGTTAGAGAGTTTTGAAAGCGAATGTTGTAACAGGAAAAATTGTGATACATTTCCAGAGGAGGTCTAAGAGTGAGAAACCTTTGATTTTTGGTTTGTTTTGTTTTAAACCCTGTGTACATTTTTTAAAAGGTTAGTGCATGATTTTCAAATATCACTGCACATCCATGCATCGGTGCATTTTTTCATAAGCCCTGATCTCTTTCACTGTCCCAGTGACCTATCGCTGCTGGGAATCTCCATCTTCAGAGGCTTCTGAACCAATCTGAACTACAAGTAATTGAAACGCCTTTGAAGAAGACATGATGATGGGGGTAGGATATGCGTTCCACATTGTGAAAGATTTTCTAGCAGTGAAAGCATGGAAATTTTACTGTTAATAGGGGAATTAGTGTGAAGCAGAAAGCTCAAGTTTGTGGGTCACTTTTTTGTGAGCTGATTCAAACAGCTGAGAGGGCACTATATAAGCAATGTTATGAAGTAAGGAGGTAAACAACACAATCCCAATTTCTGGTGAGCTTTCCAATAGCATTTGAGTGTATTAGCCTAAGCTGAATTTTATGCTGCAGCAACTTGACAGCTGGTGATACCTAAGATAGCTCGTTTACAGCTAGCTTGGTTATCACTGCACTAAATTTAAATCTGCACCCTCATGAATAAACTGAACTGATATGACAAAAACAAACAAAGAAAATAAACCCATAAAGTAAAAGAGGACATTTTTCAGTTGCTTACATACAAATCCTATGAGACTCAGTAATAACCAAAAGGAATGAGATATTCTCATTGTGGAAAAGGAATAGGTCATAACTTGCATTCCTGAGACTTGATGTGATGATTCATGACTTGAATGCTAATATATCTAATAGGGTGTAGAAAGAGATGTTAGACAATATCTACTTAGACCTGCTATTTTATATGCCCAGTGGATCCCTGCCCAAAGAACTCACAAGGGTGTACCAAAGAGTACAAAAGATCACTGTATTCCTAGTCCTACCAGAAAATTTCAGATGCCTGAAGAGTGCTAATACTGTATCAGTATGGAGAAAAAAAAAATTAGAGGGACTGACAATAGCTGGGTTTTTTTCCCAGTCTGGTTAGCCTGGCATAAATCCCATAGAAAATACCAAAACACTAATAGGGAGATCAACTGACAAAAATCACAGGTAGAACACAATATCAGGATTGAATTTATGACAAGATATATTCTCTCGTCAAACTACTTTAACAGAATTTGTGACTTAGTTGATAAAAATAACTAAACAAATGCAACAGCATTTGAATCTGTACAGCAAGATAAACTGATTGTCAATTAGTACAATACAATATGTATAGATCTTACACTAAATAGAACAGAAACAATAGAACAGAAAATAGTAATTGAAGAACTAGAAAAAAAATTTATTGAATTCTTGATATCAGCATAAATCCAGAAGCTACTCAGTAGCTTTTACCAATTAAGTAATACTCAGTATTACTTTTGCCAATTAAGTAATACTCAGTATTACTTTTACCAATTAAGTAAAAAAGAATTTAAAAACTTTTGATAATAATCCATGGATGGTGGATAGGCTAGAGAAAGTAACTAATGATAAAGTCATGGCAGTTATATATATATATATATCAATGCTCAAGTATTCTGTATATGATAGCACCATAACCTCCAAAGCTAATCTGGTCAGATAAGACTGGAATAAGACTGAGACTATGCAGACATAACAAATCAATTTTCTATCGATTCTGGGAAAGAAATAATGAAAATGTTTGCATTTTTATCCTTCCCCAAGCATGCTCTTTTCAGAGACAAAAATGTCTGATCATTTTGATAGGCATAATGTTTAAAATACTTAGCTCTTTTGATATTATCTGGTTTTGTTGAATTGAAAATTCAAAATAAAAAAGTGGGGATATAAAATCTGAAGTATTTTGCACAAGAAAAATCCAGTGTTATAATTTTTGAAGATCAGTTATGCATGCATAACTGTATTAGTTATGTAATCAGCTATATTAGTTTCCACAAAATGCTCTAAAATGTCCTAATACTGTACAGCTAAGAAACTGCAAACCTCGAAGTTCAAGATTCTAACTTACAGTGTTTCTGTTTCACACAAGACTATTTGAGGACCATTAGTGCTGCCGGGGATTTTTATCTTCTCTTGCTATTCATTACTTGTCAGCAAACTCTCTTCTCACACTGCTGCTCAGCAGTACATCCATATTGTTAGATGTGTGACTTCATTTGGTTGCCTTCAGAGTGAAGGATGGAAGTTAAAGTAAATATGTGACTCCAAAGTTTCTAAAGTCCTTTCAGCTGGAGGCAGAAGCATGATTTATGTTCACATTTATGTGCATAACATACAAATCAGCTTCCATATCCAATACATCTCTCAAAACCTACAAACATCTTTTATTTTGATAGTGCCTGTGGATAACTTGACTAAACCTTATCCTAGATGTGATATCCAGAGATACCAGATTTCCACTCTCCTCTTTCCCCTTCTAGGAATTGTCAAACTGAAAAGATACAGGAGTCTTAGTAGCGAGAAGCAAGCGCCTTTCTGCTTCTAGTTACCTAATGGCTTCCTATCACACTGTGAGGATACCTGAGAAAACTACTGACAACACTGACTTGCAACTTCAACTTTTGTGGCCTATGCCCTTGTTCTTGGTACACATCACATCTGTCTCTGTGGTGTTACATAAAGGCATACCTAGTAAGGAAATACTTCCTTTTGAGATTTGTCGTCTGAGTTTGCATGATTTGCTGTATTCTGCCATCTGGAGCTGCAGGATCAGTAGCACAATATAGATCTTCCTCATTCTTTTTTTCCCTTCTAAACATAATTTCCTTCTAAACATAATTTTCTTTACTAATGCATGTAAAGACATAGAGGTAAAAATGTTATCCTAAAGGATAACAAGTTTGCTAAAGCAAAGAGAGTTCTGTACTTCCTGTCATGAAAATAAGCATAGGTCTTGCATTAGTATTTTATGTGAGGCAGAAAGATCTAAAGGCCTGAGATTTACTATTAAAAAAACCCAAACTCACAAAAGCATTAAGCAGAGAAGATTACCTGTGCACAAGGACTGATGTGGAAATAAATTAGACAGACATTTTTCTCTCCTGTTTACACATCCTTACAGGTTCTTTCTATCACTTGGGTATTATTTCCCCAGAAGTTTATTGGAAAATCCCTCATCTACCATGCTGATTCTCTGCCTCATCTCCCTTTAATATCCTGGGTCCTGATATGCGATCACAAAAATGAGATGAACAATGGAACAGTAAAACAAATTAAAGGGACTATATGTAGTTGTTCCTGGTCACAAAAAAAAAACCACCAAAAAATAATAATTTAAAAAAAATCCAAAAGGATAGGAATAGCATCCAAGGATGCTATAAGGAAAACACTTTGGTCTCAGGAAATGTTTGAGTACAATTTTCGTCAATATTCTCTATAGAAAACTACTAAGAGAAGTGCTTTTTTAGTCTTTCAAATCACTCTGATTTCATAATACCATTGTAAATTAATGTAAACAAATATGAACTGTTCATACCTGAATTGTCCCACAAATGAAGTGTACTTGGTTTAAATTGTCCAAGTAAAATCCAGTATTAAGTGTTTAAGTACTATCAGTGCGTCCAGTGCCCTGAAAGAAACAATAACAAAATAAGCTGCTGTCTCTTCAATACCTTTCTTTTCAAGGATGCCCCATTTATTTTTACTCATCATGCAATAATTTTCACTTAGTTACTTTAAATGCTATATATATGGGTGTAAAACATCCACATAGTGTCTTCAGGGTGTATTTTGTTCATCTGTGGCATCACACTTTCAAAATCCTACATCCCTGTGACATTGACTTCCAGCTTCTAAAAAGGTTAAAGAGAACCTCATCAATTTGTGGAAAAGGCCTCATAGTGGTGAAATACCCACCCCTCATATGCTTGGTTGTTTGCCAATTGCTTTATAGCCAAAGGCATCAGAAATTGCTCAGCACTGCAGATGCAGCACCAGAAACACAGCTCCTGCAGACAAGAGTAAGAGCAGCCATAACTAACCAAGGAGTTATCCACCTGGTGCAAATGTCATTTTGCACTGTCTCTTTGACAGATCAAATATCAAAGTAAAGAGAGGAATCATATCTAGCTTTCACTGTATTTTGTGCTGTACAAGTCTCTGTACAGCTTCATAAATGGGCTGTACAGAATTACAGAATTTGGCTATCTGATGTCTAAGGTCTTCTTCAGATTCTTTTCTGTGCAGCTAATCAGTTCATAACCTCTTACATTAGCAAATGAAGTCTTACATACAACCTTAATCATGTGAGATCTTGTAATTTTATCAGCCTGTACAGAATTCCAGCCTATGTTGTATCTTCCTTGATCTTCTCATATATTTCTGTCTTCAGCCCTTCTTTTATCCAGCTAAATGGAAAACACTGTGAATAAAAGGAAAAATACAGATTTATTTTTTTAATCCCAGCCCTGAATATTTATTATATATTTGCACATAATGGACTGGTCAATGGACAGATCTGTGGCTGATCATGACAATACTGTCGTGCTTGACTTGCATACCTATAAATAGTTTTATGGGGAATAATAACTGGCCTGAGAGTTAGCAGTGGGTGGTACCCCTGAGTTGTATTGCACTAATAGTTACTAATGGCCAGTCAACCCTTGTCATCAAAGTGAGCTATGCAGAAGTAAAGACCTACTAAAGGGCAACCAACTTGAAGTCCAAATAATATGAAAGCAATCTATATTACAAGCGTGATCTACTTTAATTTTCAGCCATTGAGCTACATTATGCTTTCACTTAATACCAGTGCAGCCTAGGTTGACCAATATTAAGTGACAGGAGAACTTAGCTGATTAAATTACTTTAAAGTGATTCATGTGGTGCTAATAGTGCAGGTATCAACAAAAACCGATGGTGAATAATGAAACAGAGACAAATAACATACAGTTAGCTGAGGCTCATTTTGCTAGCAGGCACTGAATGCAGTCCATAGCCACTACAGTGCTGAACAAAAAGCATACAGTAAATGTCTCCAATGCTATAAGTTACAGTTTGAATATAACTTAAATTGTATGCAGTCATCCTGTGTTTTGAGATGTCAGCAACAACCTAATTGGTGCCCACTTGCTCTATTGATGTTTACTTTGAGAGATGTTTCTGAAAAAAAAAAAAGTACAGGGAATTGTGCTTGGATGCACAACAGGGAGGTCACAGGTACTTGGGAGTATTTACCATCTGTTGACTTTAGTTTCCATCTGTGTGTCTTATTAGCATTAAAATTCTTGAGCAACCATAATAAAATTGATTCAAAATTGATGAAACTAATACAGCTATAAAATCATTATGTCATCTGGTGGTAGCTAAACTCTACATATGGTGACTGGTATTTTGACTCTGGATGTAGGCAGGACTAGCTCAGTCTTGGAGAATACTCAATTTGAATCGCTTCAGGCAGCGGAGAACCTCAGTTTTAGGTCTTAAACATTTTTTAATAGTGTTCTGACTTCCAGGCATGATATTTACAGAAGTATTTAGGCATATAATTCTCATGAGTTTCAGTGGGAGCTAAGATAGATAAGATAAATGAGTTAAGATCAAAGATAACTGGAGAATTGGACCAAACCTTGTTATATAAAAGGGACATTGTCACACCCATGTTGTCTCCTTTTTGTTCTACTCCAGCAGCTAAACTTTAAATAAAAAGCAAACATACCTGAAATATTCAAAGCAAGGTGAAATGGCTATCTGCTGGAGAGGCCTACTGGTTATTCACAGAATCACAGAATATTCTGAGTTGGAAGGGACCCACAGGGATCAAACCCATAAGCTTAGCATTATTAGCACCATGCTCCAAACAACTGAGTGAATCTCAGTGTTGGGTCTTAGTGGCCAGTTATGGAAGGTTATCAATTATATTCACTTCCTCATAATTTCCTTTTTGGATAATTTATTCATCACATTGAAATTTCAATTAGAGGCTTATGGCTTACCTTTGAATTCTTGCAGATATCCATAGCATTTCACTTATGTTTCTGGATTCCACTCTGGAGTCTGGGAATCTAAATACCTGCATCAAAATTGCAAATATAAGTGTCTACATCCTTTGTTGTAAGTATTCTGTAATTTTTTTGATTGAGTCTGTTTACAGTAAATGAATGGATCTTTTTTTACCTTATTTTCTTTCTTTACATTATAATCTTCTGCTCTTTCTCTGATGGAAAGAAAAATAGTTTCCCTTGTTTTATGAGTGTAATGCCAGATCTTAATTATGCCACTCAGTCAAACTCCAGAATTATCTAAAATACATGGCTATCACCTGATAGTATTTCACAGGACAATGAACGTGTTAATACACAAATGCATAGGCATTATATTTTGTATTTGTAGATATTAAATTTCTTTCTGTCCCATAAATAAATGCAGTATTTCCTATGGAGCTCTAGTCTCAACATTCTGTATATTTTCTGATGCCATTATTATTTTCTAAGATTTTGGGTAATAATGCCAGTTCTCTATTGATGGTGGCAACAAAGTTTATCAATTACAAATTCACTATTTCAGCTGTCATGGGTAATACAGTGATTAAAAAAAAAAAAATCATTGCTTCAAAGGCATGTTTTTATTCTCATCACAATTAATTGAAAATTAGGTCAATAGCCACTCCACACAGACAGTGATACTAAATGTGGGGAAATGTTACACAGAAATAATTAAGCACCTGTTATATTAAATCATTATAACATTCTTTCAACTGTAACCACTGACATATAAATTGGAAAGAAAATTCCTTTGCTTCATATTATATGCAGTTTCAGGATTGCAACACAATGAAAACATCACTTTTCTTTTGTGTCTTGGTAATTTCTATGTGATTAAACATGCACACAATAAACATGCACACATTCTACATGATAATGAGTGGACTTATATATAGAAACTGGCAATTAAATTTTCCTTTTTTTTTTTTAAATTACCTTAATTGATAGTTAATTTATGCACCTGATTTTTCAGGTGCTTTTACATACTCATTAAAAATGACCTCCAAGAAAAGTGGGAATGGTGAAATTGGAGGCAGGATGACAGGTTGGCTGCTATTAAGTTTAGCCCTTTTCTGTGTTGGGAAATGCTTTTGTTAGGACAGTAATTATATATGACGGAAAGTTTCAGAAACTTTTCATATTCAATAGTATTAAAATGTTAGTAACAGATCTATCAGTATTTCTCTTCCAAATCCCTGTTTACTGTTTTGTTACAAAATTCCCTATAGGCTGAAATTTAAAGTTCACTATATTAAATCTGAGATATAACAAATTCATAATGTTTTGTTTTATGAAATCTGCCCTTTTTCTGTCAGAATATTAAGAAATTGTTTGTTATGTTCTAATTTGAAGAATGAAGTCAGTGAAGAATCAGTGGACTAAAAATTTAGTCTTAAAACAAAACCGTGAGACTACATAAAATCAGTCACAGGCAATGTGACACAAACAATGCACATTGACAACAGGCGTGTCCAATGACATTAACTCTACTTTAATACAAGTGTCCTTAAACCTTGACTCAAACTGGCAATTTGTGAAGCTTTGGCTGCCTCCTTCAGCTAATAAATACCCTGCAGTGGGGAGCGGTGTATAAATGTAGGTATAATTGTCCGCAATAAATGTGTTGATAATATTTGAGATTCAAAAATACCAATGAGAATGGTAGCCACAATGGCTTTATAGATGTAGGAATCCAAAGGGTACATGTACTGTCCCTTGAGACTAAGTCTGCCTCATGATACTTTCACAGACACACCAACATTTTCGTATTCATCTGGTGTCAGGGAAAAACACTTTCCTCACTAGTAACCCCACTAAAGTTACATTAATACACTAATAGAATTTTCACCTGCACTCTTTGGTCTAGCCAAAATGTGTCCAGGATTTTCAAAGTCTTAAATTAGCTTCTCCTGTCATTGATCAACTATTGCTTTACCTCTTACACTATTTGGAATACGTTTGTCCTGTCAAGGACATTTATGGAGGTAGATTCTGTGCTTGGTAGAAAACACACCCAATAGTAGCTGTTTAGTTTTCATCCACCTGTGCCTGAATTCCTCACTGCTAAAGCGAAGGGCTGAACTCTGCAGAGTGTTACAAAGACAATCTGTTAAAGCTATGTAATGTCCAATACTCTACTGTGCAAAGGTCTTTAGAATCACTTAAAAACCCCAATTAATTCCAACAGAATGCTTTCTTAGGTATCCTAAGCTATATCCCAGCTATATGAACAGATACAAGAATATCGAGATGGTGCACGAATGTCAGTCTCTGAATGTTCAGGAATAACATGTGAGGAAAAAATAATAACCAATTCACTCTATTGTGTTTTACCTGTCTTTTTTATTGAGCTTACCAAAGCTTATTCAAACAGAAATGCTGAACTTTAGATTAGGGGCCACATTTTCCTGAGTACTTGAATGGTAGCTAATAAAATGGACCATAATCAAGACTTTATTGAAAACTAAATATTAAATAGCAATAGCAATTCAAATAATGCCACCATCTCTCTAGAGCACAGTACACTGATTGCCTTATACCTTTCACACAAGAATTTTAAAAGCTAAAGAAATTGTGGATTGATTGTACTTCAAATATGGAATGGCATTAGGTATAGTACAAGCATGGCAAAATCTTCTCTAAAGGAAAATGCACTGTGATACCTAAAGCCCACTCTGTTCTGCTTCCTTTTTCTTTATAGCTGATGTTTCATTTTAACATATACATTTGAAACTCACTTTTTGTGTTAATGGAGTGCTCTGGGCCAAATTGATCCCTGGTGTAATGTTACATGTGCATGTCAGACAATTATTGCAATTTTAATGGCATGAGTTTGGGGTGGCTGCATTATTCATGTGGGGTATATTGATGAAAAGGTCATACAGGTCACTGCAAGAATTTAAAATCCTTCTGCAGTTCAGAAGTGTACTCTTTCATACTTTAAAAATGTGTGCTGATAGGTTTTGCTTTTTTAATTGATGCGTACTAATATTATTTACTTTAATCTCTGTCTATGAGGTCAAATTTCATGAGTTACTGTTTGCAGGCTCAGAATGAAGACTACAATCAGCTTCAAATTAGAAAATACCAAAACAAAATTACAGAGTAGACTCTCGCTCTCTTAAAAGATTAATGGAGCAGACTTGTAGAACAATTTCTGTATCCTGTGGCTATTCATTTAACATACTCATTATGCTGGACATAATTTTCTGTTTCAGCATTTGCAAGAACCTGATCTATTTTTTAGCAATAAAGCTCCTGAATTTTCCTCATTATGAAAATATTTTTGGTTCTGCAAAGGTGTCTGTTAGAAATACTTGAAAGAGTTTGTTATATTTCTACATCATTATAACAATATCCTGGAGTTATTTTTTGTGTGTTGTGGTGACTCTATGCCCTTTCTTCTTGCAGTTCCTGCAACATGAGATGCAGTCAAGGAAAAATTACATCACCCCTGTATTTCTTATACATTACTGCTGTTCCCCCGGAGCCAGGGTTTTCAGATGTGAACTGGAGGAACTCAAACAGGTCTTGTAAATTACATCATGGACTAGACCGTCTGCAGGCAGCTCCAGCATTTAGTACACAGAAACATGCTTAGAAAGCCATCCTAGAGTTTCATAAAGTAGCATCTGACAGGAATGTTTACTTTGAGTGGAGGATTACAGGCAATGTCCTTCATTTGACATGGCAGCATCACGGCTTTGCCTTAACCAAGGACCAAGTGAATATAATGAGCCATGGCCAAGAGCAACTGCAAACAAGGCCTGAACATAATGAGCCATGTCTGACATGCAAAAAGGATCTGAGCCTAACAAGTCTGGTGTGGGCTGTGGACCAAAACTGACAGAGGCAAATGGTACCTGAAACCTGGGAGGGGGTACTGTGGTATGATTGGAAGCTTGCCCCAACATTTGGCTATGAAGACTTTTGGTAGTAGAGGTTGAGGGGAACACTGTTATGTGGACACCCAACACGATGTAGAAGGCTAGGATTTAGAGGATTGGAGCAACTAGTAGCAAAACTGTGGTGTCAAAAGAGCAAATGTCAATTAGATACTACTTTGAAAATTCTCTCAATACAAGGAAATCCAGAGGTAGCTAACCAAAATTCTTTGAAAAAAAACAAAAAAAACCCCAAACCCTGCTGATCTTGTTTTTCAAGAAATTATCCTGTGTAAATTGCTGAAAAGATGAGTCACTATTTCCACAATTTCGCATAAACAAACACATTTCATGAAATCCTGTGGGAGAGGAATATTTTAGAAGCATAAAGCCATAAACTTATAATTACCTTCTGTACTTTAGAAATGTCTGTCACACATAGGCCAGAGATGCCTTTTTTAACTGAAGATTTACATTCTCACTATAAAGTTCAACTCAATTTTTATGTAATATCACTGTTTTAAGCATCTCTTTTTTTAGCTATGCTTCATGTCACCAGATTAGTGTATGCTTGCAAACAGAATAGGGTACACAGAAAGCAATTTGTTAATCAAATCTCTTCTCACTCCTTTACTGTTTCCTCTAATGATCCCTACATGTTCTTGGTATTAATAATGAAAAAATTTCAGAATGGTTCTTGCTAAAAATGCAACTCAAGAATTCAGCATGACCTTTTACATCTAGACCCTGATTTAAGAGCCAACACAGCTAAAATCATGAGATAGTATGCTGCTGTAGCACATTAAAAGGTCAAATTTAAATGAGTTCAGGTTGAGATATTGTTCTTTGTCTTAGAGAGTAATCAATTATGAACTTCTGTTAAATATGTAAATCTCATGACTTTTTCTCAAATGGCATATATTGATATATTTAGGCCATAATTATGCTAGTATTAACAAATACTTAACATCTGACTCCAAATCATTCATATCAGAATCAAGAGGTATTTAATGTTTGCAAAATTAAATATATGCATTGGTATTTGGGGGACCATTGCCTTCCATAGTAAAAGCCTGATATGTGTGCAATAGTTTTCTCCAGGCTATTTAGCTCATAGTTTTGTCCTCAGCAAAAAGCAACATTTGCCTTACAGTGATTATTTATATTTTTAACAGCTGAGATACTGAAGGAACAATGACTAGTGATTACCTTCAGTGATTATGTTATGGACAACGGCTGACTCCAAACGCTGAATTCAAGAACTCTCCTTTTTCTCCATTTCTTCATATGAGGTATCCTTGTTAGCTGTGAGGGGTCTGGAAAACAGGAGCCAGGTGGAACCTTTTCAAGTATATTTTCCCACTGCTGTTATAATACATCTGTTTTGTTCAGGTCTTGTAATGAGATCCATTTTGCCCACTGAGGTTCCCAGCAAGATCGGTGTGTCCCTCTAAGAGCAACTCTTTATGAAGAAAGGAGTTCCATATACCTAAAGTCTCAAATTAAAAAATGTATCTTACTTGTCCACAAATCACTGTGTGTGTACATATACAGACATATGTATATGTATACACACAAAAATGTATGTGTGTATCTATATATACGTACACACTAAGGAAGTAAAAATGTAAATAATGTGTACAGGGGCTCTAACCATTGTTTCTAAATAGCTACATTATGCTTCAGTGGACTTTTTTTCCCGTGTTGGACTTTAGCCACTGACTTCAAAGGAATCAGATTCAGGCAGCTGAAAAAAGCAGATTTTTGAAACCAATGAGATTTAAAAAGCCTGGCTTTGAAAGTCATGGTATGAAGCTCAGAGTTTACTCTCCCCTATGTAGAAATAACCTGTAGGGGGGAGAATGGGACCTTTAGATAATTAACTATTCAGTAAGTCTTAAGCAGCTCAATAGTGCTTTTTATCTTCAAAGTGCTTTTTAACCATTAACTAAGTAATCCTCTCAATCCTCTGAAGTAAATAATTTGGTATTTATTATCCTGATGAAGAACTGCTATAAATTAGAAGGAAATGCTGAAAATACTACTTTTCATTTACATTTTTTTAAATGGGAAAATGAAAAAAAAAATGCAAAATCTCAGACTCTGCATCTGCATTCCCTCAGTACTTATTCAGTTTCCAGAGTTACTGCTCCAAAGGAGAAATAAAATCTGTATGACTGTCCATTGCCAGAGATGGAAAACCTACTGCAGAAGGTAGCTGCCTCTGAACTCTACTACTGTCCCAGACAACTGTACTCTTAAGCAAACTTTTCTAGCACATGCTTCACATCACATAGCCTTCACCTTCATGAACTGCCCTGATTTGCGGAACAACAGTTTGACTGTAAATTATTCCAAACAGTGGAAGAAATTTAGTATAGATAAATATTAAGTAGTGCACCTGGGCAAAAAAAGGCAAAAGATAGCTAAAAGAAAAATGTTACCAACCAGAAGTAAGATCCTGTGGTTGTGACACATCATTCCATAAAAAACATCAGCTTGAGAGCCAACATCATTTAAAAAAACTTAAATGCTAAGAATTATTAGGAAATGTTCAGTAACTTTTCTTTTTAAGCATATAATTCGATGGATAATCTCAACATTCCTGTATATTTACAATTACATACACAAATGGGCTGGAGAAAAAGCACCTTATATAGGATTTCAGGGCTTGGTGTTCTCTCTTAGCAAAGGAATTAAGCACGTTTCCTGTTCTCATTTCTCTAACAATTATTTGATGGAGTAACATGTACACTTGAGCCTCTCAGATTTAGAACTATATTAAAAATACTGAGAAAGAAGATAAGCCAAGATTGCATCATCCAACAAGTATGTTTGTGTTAGAGAACATCAGCATCACTCTAACTTCATTAACTTAAACTCTTTTACAAAATCCTGCATGCACAATACCAAAATACTAGCAAATGGGCTCCTGATGGGTGTTAGTGGCCATGTAAGTATTACTATTTCTGTTTATGGGGAAATGAAATAAAAAGTGATATGGAATATAGTGGAATTAATTCGTGTCATATTTTATTAACACATTCACAACAGTAATGTATGTGCTAAGTCTCAATACTAGCTTTACACCCACAAGCATGGTAGGAAAATGGCAGGCACTTCATCTTTTTCTATTATAATATTTTATTCTTGCAAAATCATACACATCTATACTGAAACTCAAAAAAAAAATTACTCAAGAGAACTTATTTTCCAACATTTAGTTTGCAATTGAGTTTATGAATGAGCCGAGCATCAAAAATCAAAATTCTGCTCAAAACTAGAATTTCCACTGTACTTTATAAAGTTCACATCCTGACCAAAAGAGTGACAGTAAGGCCCTTTTTTTTTTTTGATGTACTATGACAAAGAGAACAGCGTATAATTACTTACACTTTAGCATTGAAAGCTGAGGCTTAGAACTACTAGAACCAACCATAATACTTAAAAAGAACTTCCTTGACAATGGGATAACTGATTCACCACGTAACTAAGCTATAAAAGACACTTTAGGATAATCTTCCGTGAGCAGAGTTATAAAATATTCATAGAGTGCCTCTACATCCAGTGTGTAACTAGGATACTGTTTCTGGAGATGACATTACAGAAATATGATATTCAAAATACGAACATCTGGTAATCAAATGCATGGCAGTGTAGTACTTACATGAGAAACATGATTTATTCCCGAGAAAGGACGTTAATTCTAAACACAGGGCTTCCAGACTTTCTGGAAGACAAAAACATGAAAGAGACAGGGAGGAAATAGGGCTGTGTGTATCAGGAGAAAAATCAGATCTGAAAAATTGCTGTAGTGAGCCTTGGAGAAATATAATGAATCAATCTG
Organism: Pseudotriccus pelzelni; assembly: GCA_035584735.1. Taxonomy (NCBI): domain Eukaryota; kingdom Metazoa; phylum Chordata; class Aves; order Passeriformes; family Tyrannidae; genus Pseudotriccus; species Pseudotriccus pelzelni. The sequence goes on along the minus strand of JAWMRA010000162.1, from coordinate 21,020,484 downwards.
GGATTAAGCTACTAGATAGAAAAAGAACAGCACTAGGGATGTTGTGTAGACCTCCAGGGCAAGAAGAGAGCTGAGAATAAAATTCTGCTTAAAGAAAAAGAAGGTAAAAAAACCCCACAAGACTAGGGGAATCCATAAGTCCAACCCTCTAATTACCAAAAACCTCAGAGACACAGAGAAGGAGAAATATGGGAATGAAGATGTAGTGAATTATTAGATCTGAATTAATTAGGGACACAAACATGTTAAGTACAAAGACCCTTCTGCCAAGCATATTTTTTTGGCATCAGATAGTGACGAGGATGTGTTAATGCTTTCAGAAAATTGAAATATTTTTGCAAAAAAAAATCCAATGTGAGGAGTTCCTAGGCTTTCTGTGTTTCACTACAGTAATATATGGAATAAAACCTTCAAAGGAAAGCCATTTCTACAGGTACTTACACAGACCAGTTGAGAAAAACAGAAAAAAGAGAGTGCTGAGTAATGGACTTGAAAGACAGATTCTCTGTAAAATGGTGCAGCTCCATTAAGTTTTTCATACAGTTCAAGACAGGAAGGATCCATCAGATCATCTATTCTGATACTGTAGGTCATAGGTCATTAAATTTCATTTTCAGTTGTATTGAGCTTACTAGCTTATGTTTAACATCTTACAGAAAAACATCAAGGCTTGATTTGAAGGCAGAGAGATGAAGACGCCCTTGCCTTTTTGCTCTGAAGGTTAAATACTATTGCTGCTGCGAAACTGTGCCTTATTTCTCATTTGAATTTGTTTGGTGTCAGCTTCCAGCCAGGAGTTGGTTTTTTTTTTTCCTATTTTTTGCTGCTAGCTTAAATAGTCTTGTAACATTTAGTTTTTTTTTTTCTTGTACTTCTAGATCATAAGCAAATCACTTCTTTGGGAAACCGTACGGAAAAAGTAATTTTAATCATGATTCTCTATAAGACAGCTTTCTTCAGTTTTAGTAAATTTTCCCTTTTTTTTTTTAATCCTTCCATTTTCAGCAATCCACACCCCCAATTCTTCTACTGGTCCAAGTAAAGTTAATCTCCCTACCCATGTCTATTTACCACTTGTATATAGTTTGCAGTAGCCATTTTCACTGAGCATCATACTGAAGTTCAATTTGACCTGCACTTCTGTTGCATCTCCTGACACTCTGAAACTCAGTTAAGTTGCCCAGATTTCCTATATAATCAAAATACAAAGATAAATAATCTGAAATACAGGTCATCCTCTAAAGGAGCTTATCATCTAAACTCATTAACAACTTCTCCTATGCTTGCTGTCTGAAAATTCTGAAGTCTTTGTGCTGCTTGATCAGGTATGTACCAAAAATTACAAACAATTTGTTTTCTCCTCCTTTTCTACCTATCTATCTTTGCCTGTGTTAGTAGTAATAATTTCAGGAGCAAGGATAAAAAATACAACACAGCCCTTTACTTACCTACACATGACTGTTTATTAATTTGAAACCACTGGCAGTAACACAATGCACTCACCCTTGAACCAACACACTAATGAAGCTTCAGCATTTAATAAAAACTATTAAGTCCGTCACTGCACAGTCTACAGTGAATATTGGTGTTCCATAAAGAGGACTTGTAGAGCAGGTTGAATCTGTATATGCCATTTATTTCTACTGATAATGTTTCCTATCTCACTTCCAGTTCTGTTGTGCTCAATCACTCACGAGTTATGAGGTCACCAGTAACTCCTGGAAATAAATCATATATCATGAGTTATCTTTTTGTAAAATGTTGTGTTAATATATTTAACTTGTATAATTTGGATTTTTTCTTGAAGAGGATATAAATTTGTTTAGGATATATCAACACATTTAATTCATCTAATGCATGTTAAAGTAACAATAAGATACCTCCACTCGTAAGTATTTCTACCACCAAAAATGACTGTGTAAGTAAATACTAAAGTGACTTTTTTTCAACAGTAAACTCCAAAACAATGTGCATCAACAAATCTCTCACTGAGCTGGAAAAAATGGCTACCCTAGGCATTTCCCCAAATGACCTTACTTTATCATTTGAGGCTTACGTTCTGATTTTGGCATCTAGATTATTTTAATTTTTCTCAAACAATTCCCTTCTCTTATGCAACTCTTATGAACTAGATGGTGCCTGAAAATGAATAAAGGAAAAGGCAATGCAGTCTGTGATGGTTTTTGTGTGGTTTGGTTTTGGTGGTTTTTTTTTCATTTCTTGACTAATCAGAAGCTACTCCTTTATTTACTTAGAGACCTTACTAAATCTGCCAAAAACTATCAGGTTGCCGTCTCATAAATTAAACATTATGGTGTTTACATGCCCTGCAACCAGCCTTTGTTCCTACCCAGGCAAAAACTTGAGTTTTCTAATAAATCAGTTACAGCTATGAGACCAGATGGCTCAGCTCAAAATGTTGAACGTGTTTGTCCTCTCTGATCTTGGGTTAGTTTCTATTATCTCATGATGTAATTCAAGCAACCTTTGGATGACCACAATTTTGGAGTGCCAACATGGCACTGATAACACTGATGAGATTAAGAAGGATAGGTAAGCACTGCACTTCTCTACTGGGTGTTATTTTAGCTTTTTCCCATTGCAGGATCCCTGTCCCCTGGCCAGCCCACAATTCACAAAGGGTGCAGTGCAATGCAGGTGATGACAAAATAACCTGTCACAGAGTTCTAAGTCTTGTTTAGCGATAATGATTGACCTCCAAACCCCCATAACTCCATCTATCAAACCCTATATAGCTGATCTCAGCTGAGTGATAGTGAAAGGAAAATGGAATGTTGCTGAAGTAACTTCTGTCCAAATCAGATTATACAAATACAATTTTCTGAGGAATTCTCTCTGAAAATCTCTCTAGTGAAGATGAAAGTAGTTTGGTCCCCTTCACAAAAACAAAAACTCCTTTTATTTGATAAAGTGGTGTATTTCTCTGAGTATTTAGGCCAACTATGGAATAAAATATCCAGAACAAAGACTAAAATTGTAGATAATTCAAAACATAAAATGAAGGTGTCCACACTCAAATTTGTGAATAAGTTGAAAATACTATATAAAAAGTTACTTTTTTCCTTAAAATATTAATGAGAATGGATATTGCATCAATTTATATACACTTGCCTATTTTGATGTAGTGACATAATTATTTTTTAAATTCTTTACAAACATGAACTATTACTTTAAGTCTGCTTTTCAAAAACTGTCATTAATAATGGCACAGGGCAACACCATGCACTGAAAAAGTTCTCACTTCAATTTCTAATTTCTTGTCCTTGATGACACAGTAGATTTTTGAAGAGTGCTTAGATGCTGTTTACTTCTTCTCATTGGAGAAAAGTGTAATTTCAAAAACAACAAATCTCTATTCCCTGGCACTCTACACCAAGCCATTTGAGTCCTGTGAGATATAAACTATAAGTTCTGGTTTTTTTCCTACATACTTCTCTTGCAGAACTCTGAAGGCAAAGTACTAGAAATCAGAAGCTGCTGAAATAGAAAAATGTCATTTTCATACTGCCAGTATTCTTCCCAGTGAGCCCACAGGAGGTCACAAAAATTATTAGAGGGCTAAAGCAGCACTCCTACGGAAGCAGGCCGAGAGATTATACTACATTTCAGATATTCACAACCATTAAAACTATGTTGTTAACTATTCTAACTTGTGTGGGCTGTTTCAGACCCTGGATAAACTGTAGACAAAATGTCAAGTACTTGAATTTTTAAATCCATTCTTTGCCCCTTCTTTTTTTTTTTTTCTTTCCTTCCAATTTCACCTGTAAAAAGTCTGAGAGATTATGATTTATGGTTCACATATGTTCTGAAGCTGTCTTATCATACAAAACAAAATTTTGTGTTAATCAGAAGAAAGCCACAAGCTTATTTTTAAAGACTGGAAAAGACTTTTTTTTACCCTTAAAATTTGGGTCATATGTCACCTACATCTTTACAGGTAATTAGCAATGAGAAATAGCATTGAAAAAATAACTAGGTAGGAAGTATTTCAGAGCATGCCTCTAAGGGATAGCCATAATTTAATAAGGGATAACTAGCATAGTACAGCACAGGGAAAATTCTACCCACAGAGCTTGGTGGAAATTATAGTGGAACTTACAAATTTTAACAGCAGATGACATTACTGATTTATACTTTTAGAAAGCCTTTGATGAAGTTCATAATGACAAACTTCTGCTAACTATTGAGTTCTATAGTCAGATAGTGAGAATCAGTTAATACCTAATTAAAACATACTAAAAAACCCAGCCCAATGACCCAGCTCACTGAACACAGTTCTTGTTCCATTGAAGTCAACCTTCAAGACTGTTTTTTAAGCAAACATAGACTAAGAGAGGAACACTGTTTTCTTCGCCTAAATTTAGTCATCTTTAAAACAGGTTGACTGAGCTTGTTGCCTATAATTCCTCTTTGGCTATTTAAGATGGAAGCAGTGAACCTTCTGGCAGCTCTCTAATAGTTACCAAGGGAATTTTGGTGGCTAACAGAGTGACAAATAACTTTTACATGGTTGAATTAAATCAGATAATGAATCTAGGCTTGCAAGTCCTTCAGCAGTCACTGAGACCAGTGAGTATCAATAATAACTATTCCTACTGATTTTGCGTTTAGCTTACCTGTATAACCATCTTCCATCTTCAAAATGGAAGTTGCAGATAATATAGTGGTACAAAAGAGTCAGTGTACTGCAGAATGCAATTGAATTTAAGGGTCATTATTCAGGTGAAAAAACAGTATACTCTCTATTTATCAAAGGAGAATATATTCCACTAGTATTTGGATATATCTGAATATAAAGGAAGGATGTGCACCAACTCTTTTAGCACACAAATAAGTCAATTGCTTTAAAGTAACTGATGGTTCTGGGAAGAAAATACGGGATCTGTAGACAAGAGTAAATTGCTTAAAAAAAAGTTCAAGGCTGTTGCTTTCCCTCTGAAGAAACGAATTCATGGTATCTCAGTACTGAGAAACAATGTGTCAATGTTTTCAGTAAGCCTATTCAATAGGCCTGAGGAAATGCAGGATAAAAAAACTAACTTGGGTCATTGTTTACAGAATGCTTTGCAGATCACCCTGAGCAGTGCTGGTTAAAATCACCTGATTATGATTCTAGAACACTGCACTTTCATACATTATCATGGGAAATTGAAAGAAACTTATAAAGCTGTATTTACAATGAAAAGACCTTCTGAATTCTAACTACAAGATTCAGCTACTTTCAAATTTCTAATTGATTTCTTTCAAATTTCTGAAAATCCAGGATTACCCAGAAGCTCTGTAGGGAAAATATCAGCAAAGGAAATTTCTAGATTTTCCATCCTTCATCTAATATTCAGGTCCAGTCTATTCAAATAGTTGTCATACATATAGTTACTCTGCAATTTCAATATAATCAAAAATACTACAAAGGTCCCCAAAGCATTTGTTTTCCATGAGATCATTAAATGATGGGGGAGGGAGGAGCTATCACAACTGCCCATTTTGAGGATAGCCTACTGTTAAACACATGTAACGCCTCCTATTACTCCCAAGATAATATTACTCTTTCTCAGTGTTAATATTCAGATACTTGAAGGGATGTAGGCATTTCCATTTCTCCTGGTACTGCCATCATCCACTGAGCACCTTTCAACTCTCACTGGAGCCAATGAGAGACGATGAAACTCAGTACCACACAAAGTAAATCTCCCATTAGGCCAACTGCTGAGATCTGAAACTTCAGAAACAGCAGAATTCCTGGACTTACAGGCTCTAGGTACTCTGATTTTGTCATGAGTTTTGCCTGAATTAGGGATAAGCAGGCTGAATTTCTGAGAACATCCTTTGAGATACTGAGTACCTGTGTTTCCTTGTAAGCCTGAGCTACGCTGAAATACAAAGAAGAAATACTGTCCATTTGTAATCTGAACCTATCCTGGTTTAACAGACATGCAGGACTGGGATCCCGCAAAGAGGTGTTTTTGTGAATGTCAGTGTGCACACAGGTTTACACAGAGAAAGGAGCAGGTAACAGAAGATAATGGAAAAAATCCCTGATTTTGACTTACCTTGTTAGCAAACTAAACACATGCTGATGCTTGTACAAAAATACATCTTCAAGCTAATGAGGTTCAGCACATTATTATACAGCACCCCAAGACTGCTGGCAGTTTGCAAAATAAATTAAGACACTAAACTTGCCACCAAGGATCTACAGTGTAATTTTTTATTTGACAGAGGATAACACAATGACAGAGAAGAAAATTGTGGACACGAATGATATGTGTTAGATAGTGACATGGTGTGCATGTTATAATCATTGCTTCAGATATTTTAAATATAATTATTTCCTTTATCCTCTATCTCTTTTAACATTACCTCTCTTCCTTGACTGATACTGTTTGGTGTGCAGACACACCTGAAATGGAAGGTTTTTTCTGTACATGCTCAAACAGGTGAGCCAGTTATCTTCAGCCTAGGTTTTTTTTGATGTATCGTTGTTTTTCCTTCAAAATTGAAGCTCTAACACAGCTGTTTCTGTTACTGTTATTGCAATCCCACCGAGCTTTTGTCTACAGAGAATGGAAAGTGATATAAAAACTATAACTGCACTTAATTAAGTGCAAAGCATGGAATTGTTCCAATAAATATGATAATATGTAATGTAATATGATATCTGCTTACTTTGAGGCACCAGAAACTTTTATTTTCCTTTTACATATTATCCTCTTTCAAAATATCTCTAATTTTCCCTTATAGATTCACTATTTCTTTGCATATAATATTTTTGCATTTTGCACATTTTAATATACTAAAACTGACATTTTTTTCAGTTGTTAATCATGCATAAAACCATTGTGTTTCAAATGCTTTATTGAAAAATATAACAGAAGTTACATTCAGAAATCTCTTTGTGTTTATAGCCTTGTCCTAGAGTGTAGAAGGCTAAAGAGTACTCACCCTCATTTTACTTTTCTCTAGTCCAACTTTTATTTCTAACTGTGTTTGAAATTGGTGGGATGACTGACAGATCAAATAAGCAATTATAAGCAAAAAATGGCATCAATTGTGCTTATTTTGGAGAACAATTTTTTCACTGTTGTCTAATCAGTAAAAGAAACAGATAGATATTCTTTGAGATAGCTAAAAAATGAAAGGCAGACAAAAAGGAGAGTAGATCAATAAAGAAATCAGAAACGTTAACCAGCAGATAATATGAGACCTTTCAGTGCTGAAAAGCCTCCAAAAATTCCATTTTCAGGCAATGTACAGAAAGAGCCAGATAAGGTAAAAAGAAAAGGTAGAAAAATATAAAATTGGAGATATTTTTAATTATATATGTATTCTGCAATAAAAAGGAAAAGACACAGAAAACACTTCAAGTTAATGCACGAACAAACGTATTTAAGAAAGGGAAAAGGGAGGGAAGCATCTATGTGGGAATGCTTATTATTGAACTGGGTATTATGATCTTGAGACTTCAGCCAAGATCATTGAAAATCTCTGTTCTTAAGAATTAAATTGCTGACCTTGAGTGAGCTGCAATCAGTTTGGATTCCAAAACAAACAAGACAGGACAACGACAGCACACCTTCAGCACACTGCTCTGCTCTCTTCACTGTTTTTTCCCCTCTGAATACATGGATTCTGGCTGAGCATGGATCTGTTCCTCAAACTGAGGAGTAAGAAGGAAATGCACAGCCAGTGGAAGCAGGAAACATGTCCTGGGAAGAGTACTGGGATATGGTTTGGATGTGTAGCGATGGGATTAGGAATGCTAAGGCAAAGATGGAATGGGATGTGGAAAGGGACGTGAAGAATTATAAGCACATAGGTCACAAAGGACAATAGCTCTAACCTGCCAACCACTCCAGGAAAATTGCCCAGAGTGTACCTCAGTGCCCCCTGGCTCTTTTACAGATTAGATTCCCACAGAAAGTAGTGGAAAAATGGATGGTGTGCCCTGAGCTTACCGAAACAAGTAGGTGAGCTGTAACAGTCTGCATTTGCAGTCAACTGCTACTGAAAACAACAGTGTCAGCATTAACAGAGACATGTGGATGTAACACATACCATACACTCTGTTATGAAGGAAATACTTTGTCACAATGAACAATTCATTTTGGAGAAAAATTTTATATGAATTTAAAATTGTGGACATGACTAACTTTTCTTCCTCAACAGATCAATAGAGATTGTAGAGTGTAACTAAATTTACTGGGTGAAAAATTGGTGACAAAGGAATAAAAACACCTTCAGATTTTTTTATAAATGAGTGGAAGCCTTTATTTTTATGGTAAAAGTACTTCCTTCAAATATTGATCCAATATATTAACATAAGCCTACATTGCACTATGAATAGCAATAAAATTCAGGCAATCAACATGCCTTTGAGATAAGAATATAGACAGAAGGTACACGCTACAAAAATCAGTTTCAGTGTATTATTTAAAACAGGCTATAATTTTAAAAAGCTCTGGTTTAATTCACAAATGAAATTAGGAATGAATACTTACCAGAAAATAGACAAATAGACAATCTATATATGTATATTCATGGACAAATAAATGCTAAAAGTGTGCGACATCTTGTAGAGTAAATTTACAAAGCATGGAACCAAGTGTAGTTTGCACACAGCAGAGAATACCAGTGATTTCACCATCTCCAAACTTCTGCTAATTCAAATGTTCCTTTAAATGCTGTATTGGGAAAAATTTGAATCATGTGGCAAAACTAGTCCATTTTTGAGGCTTTTCTTGCAGTTGTACGATAGTATTTTAATGTCCTCCACTATTTAAACATTTCGGTATAATCTAATTCTTTTATCATGGTTATTCTTTTTCTGTATTTTTCTTAGGTGCTATTAATTCTTACAGGATATGAATTGAATGATAGCTGTCCAACTAACTACAAAAAGTATCTCCATGTACTCTGGATCCTTGGCTAACAAGCTAATTGTTCAAGAGTTGTTGGCTGGAATCTGATGACATGGAACACATGGCCACAAAATGTTGCAATCTGGCAGGACTTTTTTGGGGGAGAAAATAACAGTCCTATTGAACTCTGACAATTGAGGTTATGATTTTGATTATACAAAGGGATAATGGTGGAAGTTCAGGATAATACATGCCATTCCTTCCAATTTACTAGAATATTTTTTCCCACTTAAAGTGGAATGCCATTCCATAAGCATTACATGCAGTATAGCATAGAGCTAGTGTCATAGAGAAATAAAATCTGAATTATTTAACTATTGATATAGTAGTCAGAGGAGCAGCTACATGCTAAAGCTCAATCAATAGAATTAAAAATCAGAAGAGAGTGAGCTGGGAATATATTACACCTACTCCTCTGCTAACACTTCCTGTCATTTCAAGTTGAAAATAACCAAATGAATTTTCACAGGCAATTAGTGGTTAGAAATACCTGTGAAAGCAAGTATACTCCCAGTGTCTCCAAGTAATTTAGATCAGCAGGTGTTGAGGAAGCAGCACATCTTCAATAGAACACAAAAAATGTGCATGGTATGACTAGTAAGGCTAAAAGAAATTAATTTCAGGAGGATAAGATATTGTCAGCCTATTGTTTCTGTCTTAGATCTAGTAAAGAAACAACCAAATACAAAAGTTACTCACACAAAGCCAGGCCACTCTTTGGAGACAAGTAAGCCCTTCTTCTCAATCAGAAGACATTTCACAATACAGCTCTGAGCGCTAATTATACCATAAAAGAGTAACCCAATTACATACACAGCTTTATTGCAAGACCAGTAAGTCATTTAACTATGATTCTGCTCAGTTTCTTTAAATGTAGTAAGTAAAACCAGAATTTGTATCTGAGAAAATAGCAACGTTATATGATAGTTTCATACAAAACCGGTGAAAACATTATTAGAAGTCCACTTTTTGAAATACGTTTACTCTTCAATGCATGCATATGCATAGGCTTGCACACAGAGCACCAGATAAGGACTGTTGTGATCTTGTGGGGTGTGTAACATCAGACTCACAACAACACTTGAGTTACTTTCTCTTTTACTGTTTAAAAAAAAAAAAATAAAAGCAGCACTTCAACGTATATCTACAAGATATCTCTAATTTGGGGGTGACTGAAGTCAAGCAAAGTTCAGAACTAGGCCCAGACATCTTTCCATATCTCAAAGTATAGTGATTTTTTAGAATCAGGCTTACCCCTATGTATTTTTATCTTGCATTTTTATCCTTAATTTCTTAAATTTTACTTTACTTTTACTTTACAAGGAAAACAACAAATAGGGAATGAAGTCCCATGTTTATATCCCTTCCTTCCCAAAGAAGACATGAAAGCAAACTTTGCTGCTTTATGTCACTATGTCATCAAGAACTGTAACCTGAGAATTTGTTTGCTAAATACTTTTTCTTCTCATGTTTATACAACTTGAAATGCATCAGGGTGGAGGAAACTAATTCTAAACAAAGACTAACATTATGGAGAAAAAAAATGCAGGAGGGAGGGCCGTCTTGGGATTTAGTAATAATCTCTGCCCTTTTCCTCTCTCTCTTTCTGAGGGTGAAACTTTATATCAGCTCAAACACACAGGAAGAACATGCTTTTCAGGAAAAGGATCTATTGATCAAATGAGGAACATATTCAAGAACAGTTTGGAGTCAATCCTGTAAAACATGCTCTAGGATGATCCCGCTTGAGCAGGGAGGTAGAAGCAAATCAGACTCTGTAGTCCCTTCCAACCTGATCCCTTCTGTGACTCTGTGACCAACATTTCAAGAGTTTCATCAGCTCTAATAACTCTTAAAGAAATTTCTGAAATTTTCTGATAGTTTTGTGGCTCATTTAAGGTCATATTTTATATAGTAAATTCTTTGTTTAAATTCTATATTTTGTTATATGGATTACGTCTTATTTAGGAGTGTTACAGCACACTCTGGATTTGAAAAGGAGAAAATCAAGTGAAGAAAATTCACTTGGTATCTGTGGTTGTTGGATTGGATCCCTAAAAATTTGTTTGAAACAGGACAAGATCAGTCAGGTTCTGGCATTTTTGTGAAGACAACTGCAATTTTACATGGTATGTTGCTATCTATTCAAGGGCACACAAGAACAGCAAATTAGAGGGGTCCAAACATAATGAACTTGGCTATAATAACCTTACTCTTCCAAAGTCAGAATCTAGCTCACCATTTTTCCAAGCAGAAATGCACTCTGAATTGATAACGTTCTAGAAAACTTTGTTCAAGAAAACAACACTGAACCCTCCCAATACAATGACGGGTATTCTAGAACAGGCTAAGAACACATTAAGAGCAGGTGAAAAGAACAAAGTTATCAGATCCACCCTTTTCAAATTTACAGTTAAAATTTTAGTAATAAGGCCCTAAGATATCTCAAGGAACTTGAGTTACAGAAGGGCGAAGTCATAAAGTTTAGTTGATTTTTTTTTTTTAGTTACAGCATCTACAGATCTACGAATATTAGCAAAAGTTTTTAGGGGACCTGGAGAAATAGGTTGAGAACTTGATACTCAAAATATTCTAATTCTATTTCTATATAATTTTAATATAATTACGCATCAGCTGCACAAGGATTCCCACATCAAAGTAAGATAGATACAACTAATTAATTTAATTCAACCATTATTATTCATAATAAACTGTTATGAATAATTGAAATTATTAATTTCCATAAATATCAGATCAGACGATCTGTAGGATTTCCACTATTATCCTTAACACAAAAAAAATGCACTAACATATTATGTAGATAAAATACCTTATTTGTAAGTTTTATATTTAATCAAAATTTATAACCAGTTTGAATTTTTGTAGGTATACTATTCTAAAAGTATTGCTAAAAAGCTTTTAAACCTTTTTTTCAATATACAACTATTCTGTAATTCTTTGAGAAAACCCCCCATCATTTAGAATGTAGTGCAAGTAAATCCAGGATCTCTGAGCTAGCTGGTTTGGCTAAGGACAGAACAAGGTATATGGAATTTAAAATTGAAAGATTAAAGAGAGCAATGAAATATATTTGGAAATAGAGCAAAAATATTCTTGATTCTTCGAGTTCTTCCTCAGAAGCTTTGACTCCTTAATTACACATCACCAAAACTACAACAAAAGTTTAAAGAGAGTTCTTAATACAAAGCCTGTAATACATGCTTTTGAATTTTAAGAGTATTTATCTAACTATTTTTCCTCTCTATTCAATAATTCTAAATTTTTTTAGGTTTTTTAATTTTCATGGTTTCATTTTCATTGAGTGCTTTAAAAAACCCAACACAAATATGCTTTGGATCAATCCTTTTTTCTGCTTCTCAGCAAATCTATTATTAAAAAAACCCAAAACTCAACACAAAACAGAAGTTAATTCTCAAACCAGTCCAGGGTTTGTCCATCTCTTAAGTAATAGGAGAAGACCTTCTGCATGATGGAGTGTTACAATTAAGGTACAATTTACTTCAAAGGCGCAACTTAAATGATAAACGTAAAGATTTGGAATTCCCTTTCATTAGTGACTCTGTATCAGCAAAATCCTATCAAAACATCACCTGCTCTGCTTGACCTTTTAAGCTTATTTGAACCATTTGAATAAATTACAGCTTACAAGTATTATGATGTATGGGGATTTGTCCTGTGAAAATTTCCTGACATGGATTAATTTAGTCATTTTACATATCTCACCTGCTGAGAGAAATATATATTTTTTTGTCTAATATATTTGTCCAATCCAACATAATTCCCTTACTACTGTAAAGTGGAAGTTTCCAATAAAACAGTAAAAATTTAACAAAAAAACCCTTCACAATGAAGGGGTTCTTTCACAAACTTCCATATTATGTACCTGATGTTAAAATCGATCATTTTATTTAATTAATAAAAATTACAAAATATTTACTTAATTCACAAAATTTGCACGTATTCTTCTGCACAGAAAGTAGAAACCAGATGTCATATCCTTGATGAATCACATGCATACATGATGCAGAATAGAAGCACACATTATTCCTGGCTGCTGCTGCCATTCACTGAAGGACATTTAGCACACCGCTTAATGTTCAGTTTGAACATTACATAAGCATTGCTCAACCTTTCTGCCTTAACTTTCCATCTACTCTCGACACATTGTGTCTTGAATATTTTCTGAATATCAAGTAAGAGAACACTTTCTCTATAGCTGTGTTGTAAAACTAATTGTTCCCACAGGTTATTCTGTTCATCAAAATAAGGTAACTGTCTAGATATTCTCTGTCATGCAAGAGAGTCTAGGGAATCTAGAAGAACTGGCCTTTTGGCATAATCATGTTTCGTTTACTGCCTAGTTTTATCAAGTTCATTTTAATCTACAGACGAACACAGAGGAACTGAAAGAATCGACAAACTACACTGTTTTTAAAAACTCTCAAGGATTCTGAAATACTACTTAAAATACTACTTAAAATATTAATTAATATGCCCACAGATTTAGTATTATTCTCTCGGATAACAAAGGCCACTGGAGCCTATAGCATTGGTACAGATGGTGAAGCCCAGCTGTGTTGGTCAGTGCACTGTAAGACTGCTGCAAGTCTACTGTATTTCATCAGACTGTTTTACTTGCCAAGTCTATAGAGATTAAGAACTGTACGCAGTGAAACCTCAGAGTTATGATTTTATGCAGCATGATTCATAGTCAAACTCCACTGCAATTTTCTAAGAAGACAAATCAATACTCTAATGCACTAAGCAAGTAAATTAATGTTAATAAGCAACATAGCATTGTTTAATAACATCAGGCATGCAGGCCAGGCTTGTGCAAAAATGTTGGCCATTATATGTCAGCTACTGAATAGCTACGTTCAACACAAAAAATTGAAATCTGTCTGAAAAATTACTTCAGTGCTTCGGCTTCTTTCCCTTGAGAAAGGTAGTGTAAACTAATTACAATATTTGAGCGTTTCAGTATGGACTTATATCCATCTTATTTCATTTTTATGTGAAAGGAAACCTTTTCTGACAATTTATTTTCAAAACTATATCAAGCATTTGTTTTTACTGTAATTTAGAAAATTAGCTATCTGTAACAGTAAATTCCATGGAATTATTTTAAGAAAATAAAGAAGTTTTCAGTAGTTACTTCTGCTAGTACTTATTCTATCAAATTATTAGTTAACCAAAAGGTGGTAGAAGACTATTAAAAGCAGAGAATAAATAACCACGGAAACACACATAATGTATGTGCTCAAACACTTACCTGATGAATTTTTAAATAACTCCAAGGATGGTGTTTTGACAATCCCTCTTGGCAACTCTCCGGAGCTTAAACCCTCTGACAGTGATTTTTAAAAAAAAATTATATTCAACTGGAATTTTCCTTGTAGTTTGTAATTGTTGCCTCTTGTCTTCTCATTGTAAAGTAAGTAAATGGCCAGTCTTCGCGAACGAAGATCCGGGGAAGGTCTTTACACCTTCCAGCCTGCGCATTGGATTT
>JAWMRA010000162.1:20969525-21005912 GCA_035584735.1 Pseudotriccus pelzelni | reverse complement strand
GAGTATCCCTGGCTGGAATTGAACCCAGGCCTCAGCGGTGAAGGTCCTGCGATCTAACCACTAGGCCACCAGGGGCTTTTCATTGTACGTCTCTCAGAAATGACAGAGGGTGGGCAGTTGGCTCAGCACCTTTTTTTTTTTTAGCAGCCTGCAAGATCTTATGAACTTGTGCATGTCTATTTTTATATTCTTTTTCTTCTTTGATCATCATGACTTTTTTTAGTCAAAGAGTAACCTTTATCCAGTTAGGTGAATTTAAAGATTTCCACTATGCAAGCATTCAGTGGTAAGTCCATGCAGGCATACTGCAACAACGCGCCTATATTGGCAATGAGTGGTAAACCATGGAATTCTAGTAATTATCTCATTCACCTATTGATTTAGAATTCAAAGTTTTATTTCCTAGGTCAAAGTTTCATTTAGATTGCAATTTCCTTTAGGTTTTGTGTTTCTTGGGGCTTAAACCAAAACCACTGTCCTCCTTCCTTGTGATTGCAATGGAAAGAGAATAGGAACCTCAGCTTTATTTCTGAGAATAATGAAGAAATTCCGGTAGACAAAAGTGTGCATGTATTAAAGAATGGGGAGGTTCTCAGTCTCCCTGTCTACTACTGTTGTGTTTTCTGAAACTTTGCCAGACAAGGTTTTGCTGCAGAAAAGCAATTCAAAATGTATGAAAAACTTTGCTATCCATGACTACCTTCACACTCAATCTCTATTTAAGTACAGATGCAGAGCTACAAAAAGAAATCTAAATCTATTGCAAATCAAAGCAACAAAGTTGCAAAACAAGTCTAAAAATACGTCTGCTTTCAAGCTGAGTATGTAATTAAGGTCTTCATGAAAAGTATATATACTGACAGATGTAAAACCAGGAGATATTTATAAATCACTTTTCCTGGCATTTATTATTCTTTTGATCTTTCGTAGTTTATTGATGTCTCATAGAAATCCAGCATTATATATGAAAATAGAATATATTATAATGATATTCCACTACATAATGTAAATGCATTCCAAATTCCGGATGTGTTTTTCAAAAATATTTGATTTGTACTGGTAACAGTGTAAACTTGCAAGGGAAGAAAAAGAAAAGAAAATATTTCAAGGGAACAAGAAAGATCTGCAAAGTCTATAAATGTCTAGAACTAAGCTCTGCGTGATTCTTGTAAAAAATGTACTCAAGCAAGATTAAAATTGTCTCTTTTCAGTGTTTCAGGACAGAATCAAAATACTGCAAAACTTTATGAAGTCTGTTTATCAGTCTATACCTAATTTTTCATAGAATTACACTTCAATTCCAAAAAAAGAAATTTGAGCACAAGATGCAAAGAATTATATTGCATTCTTGCATTCGTTCTTTGCCACCTTCTAGCAACTTATTAGCTTAGAAATACAGTGTCCTGACGATTAAAGTTGTTGGAGCTCTATAAGGATTTGTTCTCTGACAGTCAAACTATTCCTTGTTATCACCTTAAACACTGTTAGATTTTTCTGTCAAAAAAGTTACAAAACCCCAGAGGGCTGGACTGAAATAATTACATGGCATACATGTATCTGTCTAATGATAAAGAAACATGCCTCAGGATGTAGTTAAATGGAAACCTCTTGCACTGGTAGGAAAATGGCAATCTATTAGGTCATTTTCACTTGTACTTTAAGTGTATCAAGATCCTATTCTTCCATAATAAAGAATGCATTTTTGGTAACCTGAATAAAAGTTAATTGCTAAACTACTTCCATACCAGAGCATCAGCATTTTCTATGGCTGCAATGTGTTTACAATTTAGGTTGCAAAAAGAAAAACTGAATAGTTACAATGGTTATAAAAAGAACTGTGAGCAAAAGTTTTCCAAGTCTCTCTTTTTAAATCATACACCTTTCATTTATTTTAAAACCATCTACCTCTTGCTGTATTCTTGGTAAAAAAAATAAGAATGAACTTTCTGTCAAGGAACTGGACTATGAAACATAAAGACCAGTAAATAGAACTGTTTCATCAGAAGAGTTTCAGAAACAGGTTGAAAAAATTGTTATTTTCTTTTTGGCAAGAATACTTGCAGATTTGATGATCTTGCACAGACTTAATTTAGGAAAAAAAACCCAAACCAAATAAACCAAGATATTTCTTCTATAACAGCAACATTTTTTGGATAGGACTTTCCATTTGTTTGGCTTTTTAAAGTACAAAGCAAGTTCAAAGACTCAAAATCAAGGAACAATCATTTAACAAACCATAATATTTTTATCTACATACAAATTTTTAATCAATTTTCATAGGAATTCTCAATTACTTTCTTTCTATGTTCCACAAAGAAAAGTTTTAATTAATGGAATAAAAATCGGAATTTCTTTTGGCCTCAGTTAGTGCCTACCTCAATAGTAACTTTGTGCATGACCTTGGGAAAACTTTTTAATCTCAGTCAGGTCTGTCTGGGAAAATAATAATTCCTCACGAGTGTTACAGATTGTAAATTAATTGATTTTCTGAGATATCCTTGTATTACAGTAGTATCAGCACACCATACCGGGAATCATTTGAGAATAATTCTTAAAGAAATCTAGTCCCACAGTTTTTTCTATAAAGCCCTGCCATAACAGGTCTGAAGTACAACATAACTGGAGCACATTCCCTTTTCTGGCGTTCTGCCAGGACTGGATTTCACCCTTGGTGAATTTTACTGCTTTTTTCATGCTACTAAATCCATAAGACAACAGGACTACTCTAAAAGAAAGAAAACCCCCACAATTTCTGCAACCTAATAGTGTATTCACTTGCAAATTACTGAGGTGATATTTGAAGGAGGTAAGAAAGGAGGTTTGTTGTCATCTTTAGTCACCTGACACTTGAGTCATGTAACATTTTTACATAAACATGTCCATAACCAATCCTACAACTTTTAAAATTTACTTTAATAAAAACAAACAAAACCAAACCAAAACACAAAACCACCCCTCTAGATTTAAACATTTGAAGCAGTGAAAAAGCACTCACTGCTTTGCTTTCCCAAATCTACCTGGTAAAATTTGAATTTTTTTAGTTCAGATTCCAGCTACCAAATCTTCTATGTTTATCAGCTAGGTTAAAGAGCTCTTTACCATCTCTCCATGGGAATACCAATATATATTAAATTGCTTCTCAGGTTTGGGGTTTTTTTAAATAAAATAATTAGATAGAGCTTCTTGTCTCTCATTCCCTGTCAGGTTTTCTGACTTTAAATCATTTTTTGTGACTCCTGAAGGAATGTTTTCTAATTTTTCAGCATTTGCTTAAAAGCACAGAGGGCACAGCTGTAATAGTCTCATTAATACAATGTAATACAGCATCACTTATTTCACTCTGCATTTGTCTACCTGGAATCATAGAACTTTGCTTGCTACAGCATTACTTTGGTAGGTCTTATATTTCTGGCTCTGGGCTGTGATCCCTAAGCTCTTTTGGTATCAGTACTTTCTCAGGAATAGCTCACAACCATTAGATCACTCACATTCTTCGTCACAGAATAACATGTTTAAAAGAATTGGCTGGGGGAGTGACACTGGAGTGTCTGCAAGTTCTATCTGATGGCCAGGTCATCAGCTTGGAGATTTACTTTCTTGCTCCCGTGTAACCTTGGATATGTATCTTCAGATTGAGATTCTTAATGTTATTCAGATGTTGAACCCAAATGAAAACATACTGATGAGATTTTGTTGCCTAAATACTTCTGAGCTGAGGGTTCTAAACTTTAGGCTCGCAATTCAAATTTCAAAGTCATGAGACTTGTGACCCAGGATTGCTCTTGTGGGACACCGTCCCCGTGTAAATTGGGCCATCCACAATTGAAAATGTCTGTGTTTCTCCACTGACTGCAGATTTCTAAGTTTCTGAGACTGCCACAGCACACACAAACTTTCACACACTGCTAAATTAAATTCATAGAGTGTATCCATTTTTCAGATGTTATACCAGCGATTTATTGTTCCACTTCTGCACATTATCAAACAATGGCTACTGTGATAAGAAGTTGCAGTAATAAATCGGTATTGCCATCAAGAATATACTGGAGACAGGTGTTTTATGTTGTATTTAGGGTAAATTAGGGCTTTTTAAAAAGTTACTCTATGAAAATCTTTTATATTTTCAATACAATAACAATTGAAAGGAACTAAAACAAATTCATTTCAATCCAGAGTACTTTAAAATGAAGCCCGGAAAGATTATCAACCATGAAATACCCAAAGACTAATAATCAGAAATTTTTAAACTTTATAGACTAAATAAGCCTAATGTCTCATTCTTTAGGAATTTTCTAGAACAAAACTTTTCATTATAAAAACAAGCAACAGTTCACAGTTATTTAGTAGAGAAAGAATTATTGCAGTCAGATATTTTGTTCCTTAGCATCACACAGGCAGGAGGATTTCCTGAACTGATACCAGTGAGAGCTTGAAAGTCCTCCATTTCCAATTTTATCACCACATTCGTGGGTCTTCTTTGAACTTCACTAATATTATAGCATTTTCCACAAATTATGGGTTCCAAGAGCAATCCTAGTATTCCAAAAACAGCTATTGAACAGCATACAAAGGTAGTATCCATCTTTCCATCACTTTTTTAAAATTCTGCTTTTATATCTTAAATTGCACTAGCCCTTTTAATTTGGCATCACTACAGTGTTCAACTAGTGTTCTACCCTGGCTCTAAATAATTTTCAATATCACTGATTTCCAGCAAGCCACTTCCGTGTCATAGGTGGAGCCAGCATTCCTAGTTTCTAGATGGCTTAACATTTAGACATAGGAAAATCGTGTTATTTGCTTCTCTTGATAGACTAAGAAATACCATAAATTTTTTTAATAGCAATGCTAAGATTAGGATTTTTGTAATTTTAATTACTATTTTTATTAAAATAAGGATGTTCATTATAATTACTCAATAGAGACTTGTGATTTAAAACTAAGAACTACATAAGGAAACTAAATATTTTCTTGTTTATTTGTTTTGTTTTCTGAAGCAATATAAAAATGATATGTAATTAAACAAGATCAAAAATCAAAGGGAGTATTTTGTGCATGTTATACAACTGATGAATTAATGTCAAAGCAACCTGCTGAGCAGTTCCCTTTTTTTTCCCCTTTGTAGTTCCTAATAAAGCCCAGTGACATTACATCCCTCAACAGCCTGAGCAGGTTTAACAAATTGTAATAGGAACACTAAATCAATTCAATTTGATTTATTTAAACCAGACAAAAACCCTGAGGTTTTCATGCAGTCATTTAAATGACAACCTCCAAAGTTAGGACCTAAAATAAGCAGTGGGGGGAAAAAAAAAAACCAACACAAACCCCAAACCCAACAACAAATAAGAGTAGCTTAAAATGTATATCCAATATGTAAGTGTTTCATGCCCATTGTGATTCATCTAGGACTATATAAAAATGAAAAGTAAAATGCAGATAAGTGAATACCAGTGAGTTACTAATTAAAAAAATTATAACTAGGACCATACTTCAGAAACTTGAAGTCTTACTTATATGTAAGCATTTTTCTATAGATGAATCTATAAGTAAATGTAAACTAGTACAGATAAAATCCTCATATCAGCATAATCCATTCAATCTATGCACGAGTCCTTGAAGAAATCAGAAAGATAAGAATCAAAATAAATCAAACAGAAATTTGGCACATTGAATTTTAAGCAAAATTACTAAAAGTTACACATGATCACTGGAATGAATTACAACAATGAAAAGCAGGGCACTCCCAAAATATCTTTCACAAGAACATCATCTCTTCTTAAAGTAATTAAATACACGCATCAAAAGCTAAAAAATAATGTCTATCAAAAAATAAACCCCACAAACCCCTTAAACCTGTTTTCAAAAAAAAAAAAAAAAAAAAGCACAAGTGACATATTTTGCAAAAGCCATTTCAGAATTCAAAGTCAAGCTGACATGGAAACACCTTGTTAAATCCATTTTTTAGACAATCAGTTGAACAAGGTTTAAAATACTTCAGCTGGAAGGTCTGTGACAGATGGCCCACAAATGCAGACTGCAAAGTCATCTGCATGAAAGCAACACTGTAATCTACAAGGAATCACAAGGGCCACTAATGTGTCTGAAGAGAAAAGAGTATTATAATACATGGAACCCTCTGGGGCACCTTGCTAATTATTAGAGGGTCACATTTTCTGTGTAATATTTTGTTCTTTACTCTAGAGCTAATTTACAGTCAGTTTGGTGCATGTTTCTCAAAGCCCAAGGCCAAAAAAAGAAATTACACTAAAAACTTGTGAAGGACGATGTGATAGTTGTCATTAGTGGAAATTAGTTTGCCATTATTCGTGGATAAGTGGAGACTGAGAGCTTGTTCCAATCAAGAAACAGCAGATCATGTCAACCTGAGGGCTAAGTTCCAATCCACAAAAAAGGGAAAAAAAAAATCCCATTCATGTTAATGGCAGTTAGACCATTCATTCACAGCCTAAATTCAGTCTGGATTTGAGATACAAAATTTAAACCTTATTACATCATTCAGACTTTTGATTTTAGGTCATGTGTTCCCTGTTTACAATCTAAACATTTTTCTAGTTAAAATAAATAGCTGTAGAGTGGCTGCAGTGTTGCACTTGGAGAGCAGCAGTATCTGTTCACATCCTAATGACAAGATTCAAATACTCCACACACTCTTTGGGAACATCAAGGCTGACTCTGTTGCTGATTTCACACTATGTTGTAAGCTTGAAGGAATGTTATCTCTCTCTTAGGTCAGGGGGAGCTACAGACACTGAAACCACTTTGCCCCTATGCAGGAGAGAACTACACTTATAGCACTCATCTGGGACCTTGACTGAAGATTGTTTCTTTTCCAGCCTCCTTAACATAGACAATAATTTTGTTGTGAAAGTTCAGAGAAGCCATATCAAGATAAAATTCAATAACACTTCAAATAAAATTGCTTATTCAACTGAAACAAATGGACCCTTATAACTTACTTCACTGGGAGCAGTAAAAGTCATGTAAATCTGTTTATATTAACAGATAACTTAATTAGTTATCCAATTAAGACACACAGTCTGACTTGTAAGACAAAAGCTACATGTGGCCCTCTTTTAACCCCCTCCAACTTAATTTCTTCACTTTCAGCTCTGAACAATTTTTCAAAAACAAGGTCGCTGCATTCTAGAGACAATATCCAACAGAAGATTATTCTTGAATCATAGTTGTCTTTCACCAAAACTTAGATCATTTTGCCTATATTTTATTACCATATCATCAAAATCAAATTGAACAAATGTGGATCTTTGTAAAACAGGGAACCTGAATTTAGTTGTTAAATAATGATTATCACTCAGGCTGTTCACTGATATTCACTGAGTCATCTTTCTCAGTTATTATTTCTGGATTACTGTCTGCAAGACAACATTGGACTGATAACCTAACAAGCATTATTCATACAGATCTGAATGCAAAAAAAGGGGCCTTGAAATATTTTCCTTCTCAAACACAAGCTGAGTTAGAAGTGACATTGTGTCAAGTTGCTTTGAACTAGTTGAGTCTGACCCCCTCTGTTGCCAAGATGACACTTGAATTGATGAAACTGCACTTTAAAGTGGAACAGAGAGCCAAACTGGAAGCCTACCAACTGAAAAATATGAAGAATATTAGCTACTCATATTAATAGTTCAATTAACTAACTAATAAAATGAGCTGAAATGCTCTTCTTACCATAATCAAGACCAATATTTAAGAGTATGCCTCTCTAGTCTATCATTGTATTTCAGAAAACATGATGTCAATAGGTAATATAAACAGGAAAAAAAGGGAACAATTTACTCTTTACTGCTCTTCTCTGGCAAAGATAAAGAGCTGAAACCTTTTAGAAGCAACATATTCTGTGCAAGTTCTCCTAAATTCATGACTATAACTGGTCTATTTCCTTCATTTTTCTCAAGGACTCTGGCAAAACCTGGAGTTCCTGCGTAGTAATACCATATGCAGCCTATGGCTTCACAGGTAAAGAGCTTTGGAAAAGGCCAAAGTTATCTCTTATGTTATTTATAATATTATTAGGTGTATTTTTAGTGAGACATTTTTAGCTTAGCTTTTTTTTCTGCAGGATTGCAAGCAGTGACTAAAATGTACTATGATGAGAACTTTTAAAGGTCATTGCTAAACACAATCAACTCCACCTAAAAGAAAATTGTACCTGTCATGTTATGTATAATTAAAAAAGAATATCTACTAAACTATAATAAAAGACACTCTCCCTCATTATTCCTTTAAAAAGTGACTATCTGAGCAGTTTCAAGAGTTATCAGGAGTCCTCTCTGATAAATGTTTTAATCCTGAAGCTGAATACAGAAAATATGGGAAGATTAAGTGTGGCCAAAGCCATGAGTCTCCACACATATATGGTACAGTTTGTGGTTTATATTGGAGAAAGGACAATTATTTTATCCCTTTTTAAACTTTTGAATAACGTGCATCACATGTGTTATGAAGGTGGAAAATAACAGGAATTGGAAAATAACGGTATTGTCCTTGTCAGAAGTTTTCATTGGAAGACTGCATATGGCTTGGAAAATGCGATGCTGTCTATATGAAAAAGTAATGCACTGTTAAAATATAGAGGAGGCCTGCTAAGAATGAAGAAATACACATTTCTACTTGGTAGGTGGGGAGAAAAAGACCCAGCTTTTAAACAGTTAATCCTTCTTTGAAATAAATTAGTTATCCTTCATGAAACCTCTGAAAAAGTTCAAAAAGCTTGCAGTTGTATTTATGAATCTCAGAATAAACCCAGGAGGTGGCCTAAAAATTCTTGCTTATTAAAATAGTTAGTAGCAGACACGAACAGTTAAGCAGAAGGAGGATGATCTTCTTCTGGGGATCTAACCTAGATGGAAAATGGGTACATTCCCTCTGGGCTCCTTTTTGTGCTCTTGGGGTGCCAAGCTAATACTATCCCTAGTCCCAAAGATGCCATATCCCCAGAAGTGGAGCACATGCAAAAACATAATCATTCTAAGAGGCCTCTTATTCCTTTCTTTGATGCATGAATGTGGAAAAGGCTATATTCCACAATCTGTGACCTCAAAACCTGCAAGGGCTGTTTCCTGGTACCCATAAGCGTAAACTCAACATTATTCTACTGTATTGGTTTATAAATTCATAAGACAGTCTAAGATTCAGTCTTTGCACAGTGCTTACTCCTACTAAGCAAGTTTTCTGCCCTTGTGAATACTGAGTGAGAACGTCAAATGTTGACACAGTCATTAATTCCTGGCTACAAATCAGGAACTTCAGCAGAAAAGGTACCCCTCCCTAGTGAGGTGAGAGCAGATAAAATGTGCAAGGCACCAGGGCTCCTGCCTCCACCCTAGCGTCTTCTCCCTAACAGCGTCCTGCTTGCTGGGCACAGCCAGACAGCCCAAATGAGTCCAGTGAGCACACCAAGCCAGTGAAGCCTTCCCTTACCCACACAGCCCGGGCACGGGGACGAGTCTAACGAGAGGATCCCTGCCCTGCACTGCCTGCCACCACATGTTAAATTCACCAACAACCTCAATCTTTCGGTAGTTTACTCAGTATTTCTCTTTTCTATTATTGAACAAGCTCTGCACTTCCTTCTAATCTATTCTTAGTATAAATATTCAATAGTTCCAGTAAAATGTCCAGAACACAATTAGGAATCCTTCTGCTTGATCATCGTATCTGACAATATTCAGAGCAGCTCTTATCACAGATATTACGTTTACGTGCCTGAAGTTACACAGTGTGAATACATACTTTAGCATTTACTCTTTGTAAAGTACATCTGAAGCAAGGGTTGTAAATAAGCATACAAAATGTGCTATTCATTCTTAGTTGTCTCCCTCTTAAAAAAATTCATTCATGGAGCAATAACGTAGCATGTAAGTGAGCCACAACACATTATAAACATTCTAAGTGAGTATCCAACCAACCAGTGTCCTAAAGCTGTTCAACCCTACTGCTATTTGCTTAATAGATATTATACCAGACCACAGTCAATCACGTAAATTACAATAAAAGAATACCTATTAGAGAAAAAGGAATACTTTTACAAGACTTATTACATTCATAAATAAGTTTTATTTGCCTCAGTTACTCTAAGTGGGCAATAAGTATCTGGAGACAATTAAAGTTAACCAGGAAATAAAATTATTTTGCAGCAGGGTTGTGGATTGTCTAATTAAGGATGAAATATGAAATGAATTTTTTTATGGCATGGGGAATTAATTATTACATACTTTTGCAATGCAAAATTTAAAAAAAAAAATCAAAAATCCCCAAATACCATACAAGTTAACATCCTGCAGATTTACAGTGTCTTTAAAATGTGGTAGTGCACAGAACACTGTAAAACATGAAGAGAAAAAACATGAACAAATCTGCCATACCAAGCACACCTCTCTTAAAACATACTTCTCACTGAGGATGTTGAAATTACAAATTATTAAGAGCTACCCAAAATGCATTCACCAAATGCAGAGTAAGATTGAGGTGAGTACTCAAAGCCAAAGCACAAAGAGAAACTTAGAAATACAGTCAGACACTGCACTTGAAGAAATCTAGCCCAGACACAGATTCCTGCATCAGTGAACCATGGAACAGCATTTGAAGGAACAAAAAATAGCATTAAAATGCTTTACAATAAAGGAAAAATCCTCTATGACATAGTCCATAAGAAAAAAGAGTAATTTCTCCCCAGTTATACAAAGTGTTCAGAAAAATGCCATTCTTTGTCTGTGATGATGAATAGATTCTTGCTAGCTCGGAGGGAAAAGAGAGAAAATGAAACAAGGATGTTAAGTAGAAAATGAAAATTTTTCCATGAATTTTAATATGGTAACCACTCTACCTTTTTGAGAAGATCCTTCTAAGAATGTGTTACTGAAGTACCCAAATTCTTTGTATATTTTATTTATCCTGTGAGAAGGGGAATTTTCTTCAAATTCAGCAAGCTTGTAGTAACTTAATGCAGACATAAACCACTAATAAATGGACAAAATAAAACCCCCACGCAAATATTCCAGTTGCACATTACAAAAAAGTTATAATTTAATTCTTAAGCAACCACTGTTTTCAATTTGTCCATAGGCTGTTATTTTTTTGTTTAGGTAAAAGTATGGGTTCACTCTACCTTGCTGTATGTAAGCATCCTTTCAATATTTAAAAAGAAATTTTATCAAAGCACATTGCTAAAAGATATTTCAAATGAAAGAGTAAACCAGCTAGGAATATAAAATGTAAAAAAAAGTTTCACTGGGAAATAAATGACATATTGCTTTTAGCTACATAAGACTCCTGTACCATCATAAAAACTGCTTTTCCCCCAAGCAGTCTGTCTTCAGGCTGAATAAAGGGAAGACAGGAGTCCCTGCTAAAGAAGGAAGGCACTATTAAAAAAATACACCACACACCACAAAAAACACTTTAACATTGTGGTGGAACAGGAAAGAAAACACTCGGTAACCTCAGAAATAACTAATGCAAACATGAATAGAACAACTGGAAAAAAAGATACCAACTTGTCAGCCAAGCTACAACTGTTTTACTAGAGCAATCAAGTAAGTATCTTTAAAAAAATAAATAAAGCATCAGTAAAGCATCATTGACAGCACTGACTGAACATTCTGAGTGAATAAAGGAGTTTGTTCATTAAAAAAAACCCAAAGAAATTTGGTATGGTGCTGGGGAATTGGGAGCTATTCTGATCCTTTGGGATCCCAAGCAGACCTCTAGAAGTTTAGAATTCACTGCATTAGAAGGAAGAAGTTGCAGAATACATCAGGTAAATGCAGTGCTTTAAAAAATATTTTTGTTATTTGAAAGTGCACTACCTTCCCTTGCCCCCTCCCCCTGAATAAGGGAAAAAAAGGACTTCGCAATATGTGAACTTACTGTCAAAGAAACCGACATACACCTTTATGAACATAGGCTCATGTTCTCAAAAAAGACTGCATTATTAATTCCCAAATTATTAAGAATTAGGCACTTGGATGTAAATTCATTAACTACATCTTCAAATATGGTTTTTGCTCCTGAATATACTACTGAATAGCTGATTTAAGAGGCCTGTGAACTGAAATAACCTCACAGAAATTCAGCCACTTCTGCAGGTGTTGGCTCTGAACTGGAAACCGATAATGTCAGGCTTTGCAGCAATGTAAAGTGGAAAATCACAAGAGAGAGGTATTATATTCTCCACCTTACAGACATCAAGGTTGTTAGAGCTATGTAGAATTCAGCTTTTCAGAAATAATAGGAAATTTTATGCTAACATGAAGAAGATAAACTGTCCATTATTTTAGAAGACATAAAATAGCTTCAGAATATACTCCATACCTCTGCCAGATGAGAAGTACACCCTTTGCATTCCTAATAATACTGGGTTTATTTAGTATATTTCTATTGTGATTTTGGCAACTCATTAACTAATTTAAAGTAATTTCAGAACAAATATTTTTAACTTAGAATAATAATATTGTGCAAATACTGTAAAAAATCTTGGTACTAGACATACAAATGATAATTATGCTCAAAATGCTTTTTGATATGTATGGCCTGGCACTTTAAGTTTTAAGTAGCTGAAGATGTCCTAGCTCCTAAACAGTATACACAGAAGAAATCAAATCGATGCAAATAATTGGGCAACGTAAAACACCATGTAAAGAATGACCAGGGAAGTCCTTCTCACAACCTAACTTCTCTCCCATTCTCTTACTGCAATTCAATTTCAGCCAACTAACTGAAATGCTGTTTTATTAAAATCAACTGGGAGGAGACCAAAATAAATTTATGGTTAAATATTCTTGTCCCGGTTCAATCACTTTGAAATTTAATTCAAATTTAGTCTTCTAGTATTTCTAGTTGTCTCAGGAAGTACACTAGGAGAGAGTATAAAAGGCTATGATTTTTTTTTTCTGCTGGTTGTCTTATTTCTTGCAGTTTACAAAGAAAACAAGAGGTTATTGGCTGTTAAAAAAATTACTACAGTCCCTTATGAAAGGTACATAGTGCATTATCCATTTTCATTTTAGCTTATTGACCATTCATCTGCTATTTAGTCCTTATATTTGTCTTTTGTTGAAATGAATTTAAGCATCATTTAGTCATTTTGATTTCCATTTGGCACTGCTAGAGAAAATGACAGGTTTTGTTACATAAGTAGAACTGCTACCCATACAGTTATCTGAAAATTACTGCAGGAAAAGCTGCTGTTTCCATTTGCCTACTTTTCACACATGCTTCAGGAATAAAACAACCCTCCTAAGACAAAGCTTTTTGATGTTGTTAAATTTACACATATTTAATTACATAATTTCTCTCTTGCTTTTTCCAAATTCTAATCAGTAGAGGATGAAAAATAAATGGTATTAACTAAATCACATGATAGGGAGAAGGCAATTTATGGAACTGCACAAGTGTACCTACATCTGTTTGCTTCAGCTGGAGAGAACTTGCAAAAATTCCTGCTGAGTAGCAGAATAAATTTCACAAGATAGAAAGTTTGTTTTGTCTGAAAAAAATCATAAGATTATTTTCATTTTATAAAAGAATTAGCATAAAGTGACAAAAAAGCAGAAGCAGGTTGTGAAACATTCTTTAGCTGTGGCATTCGTTCACACCTTCTTCCAGGTTCTATACATTAATGACTAAAACTTGGGACTGGGAAATGAGAACCTGTCTTTGTTTACAACTAAAAATTAACAGGACTGAGAAGTATAATTACCATCACAAATGGTAGGAGAATACCTGAAAAGATACTGATAAGATTTTGTTTAGGAAACCTTAATTCTCCTGTAATTCTTATCAGTGAAAAATCCCCCACTCCAAAACCCAACACCACATCATAAAAGCCAGAAATATCAGAAAAAAACAAATAACAAGAAGTCAAACAAAACCATGCGAACCAAACAAATACACGAAAACCCAAAAAAAACCAAAAAACCCCAAACACCTGAACTCATTGCGACTGAAATAATACATTTGTTCAAAAGAAATACTGTGGAAAACAGACACCTTTCATTTTACAAAGTCTGTTCAAATCCAGTCAAAAAACCCTCACCAGTTGTTAGCTCTATTTATTTGCTAGATCTTTAACACAAAATCCTGGCAGAGCTTCTGGAGCACTAGCTTGTGGAAAGTCATCACAGGAGCATATGGAAACTTAGGGATAAATGGCTAAATTCATAAGAGTTTGAGAAATATAATTTTTTCTGAGAAAATGAAGATTCTCAGAAAGGAAGATCAAGATGTCTAAATAGAGCTTACAGCTCACTAAAATGAACATTTTTTCTAGAAGAATATCTATACTCATAAACAAAAGAAAAATCAACCAGGTATCTGAGGTGGCATCTCCGTGTCTTGCAGACATGCAGATAATGAAGTCATCATGCTACTCATTGAAGAATGCTTATGTGCACAAGTCTGCTGTAAAATGTTATTTGTTCATTATTTTTAACCAAAAGAAATGCTTCTGACCCATGAAAATAAACTGGGAAATGTCCTTTAATAATAGGAAAATGATTGCCAAAGCTTTCCGTGGTAAGAACCAGAACATGAAATTAAGAAAAGAGGAATTTTAAAGAGTTGACCTTGAACATATAATATCAAGTAGCCTGTGGAAGGCAGCCTTAGAAAAGAAAGTGGCATTGATCCAATGAAAGTTCAGTTGTTAGAAAGTAGCACAAGCCTGAAGTTACAGTCCATGATGATAGTCCACTGATGAAGTAGTATCTACATCACATAGGGAGTCCTACAGGGCGGTATAACCAAGAATCCAATTAAAAGATTTAAAAAAAAAAAAAAAAGCGCTTCTTAGATTTGTTCATAACCCATCTATGCATACTGTATAGTTTCTTCATGCACTCCAGTGAGCTTACATCATGAGTTCCAAGTTGTCCACAATGGACATCTAGACAACTTTCACAGCACAAACCTTTTCTAAGAGGCCAGGCTTCTCAGAGAAAGAGAGGCACTCACTATTCCCTCAAGTAACATCTGCTTTGGTTCAGCCTCACTGTACACGCTGATTCCTGAGTAAAGTGGATAGACAAGAGTTCAGTTCCAGGTGATCACAGTGGCTGTTTGTCTACTGGAAAGACTTGTAATATTTTAAGCAAAACATGCAATGAATATAGTTTGTAGTATGGGACCTTCAGTCTCTGCCTGCTGTACATCTGCAGGGTGTCAAAGTGGAAGCATGATTGGAAAATGAACACAACTGCAAAGGCAGCAAGGACCTCACAGCAATATTCCACACAAATGGACAAAGAATCTGCTATACCTGATCTTTATCATTCATAAAAATTGCCAAGGCAAGGCATGGGAACAAAGTCAAGACTGATTTTTGAATATGCTCTGTTCTCATATTTTGTTGGAGCTGTGCATAGGTCAACTTACAGTTTGAGCACCGAAATAAGCAAAGTAACACAGCTAATGATAAGTTTCTGATCTACTTCTTCATTTCTAGTTTAAGTTTCACTTTGGGTAAAACAAATTATAGAGTAACAAAGTAAGCACACACTGAGAAGATATTAAAGTATGACTGATAAAATCAGCTCAGAGGGAAATGTTTCAAATCAGCATCACCAATAAGCTTACAGGTAACAGTAACCAGTGCAAAAGAACAAAATGCTTTGAATGGTTTATGAATTTTGAGGACAGGCTATAAATTATTCTAAGGATTTATTTTAGTGTTCTTGGTTAGTGTAATTTTACAAGATTGAGAATCACTGCAATATATGGAAAGTAGCAAATAAGCATAAGACAGGTCATATCAGACTAACACTGGTATGCAGTGATAGGTGTAGTAACTAACCATAACTGGAATTTCAAGTTATCAGTTTCCAATGGTTTACTATGGCAAACTGGCTCCTTTTTTTCTACAATATATTCCATCCTCCATTTCCAACATTTCACCTTATTTGGAATTGTCCTTCCTAGAAAATTCACTTTCTGCATAAAACTCAAGTGTTTTAAAACAGATTTCCTCTTCTGGATCCAGAATAGATCTTCCATTTCACCACGTCCTTTCCGTAATGCTTGTCAAATGCTCAGCCACTTATGGCTCTGTATCTGTCATTTAATGCAAGAGAGAGATGGTATGAAAATGAGAACAAAGTTGGCATGAACAGCCATATCAGCACTAGTTAGCCACGGCATAGCATAGAATGTAGTTGAATTTTACAATTTATTCCACTTCTAACCTGTGCTAGACCTTTTTTCAGAAGATATAAATTAGTTGTGTCTTGTACACAATCTCCTATGCAAGACGTCAAAGTTGTTCTGTGTGGTCCTTGCTCTGCCCTGGTAGAAAATAGACTCTCAACACTATTATGATTTCATTTGGCAGAAGGGAAATGACACAACATAATTTCATCCATAAATGTACTTTATATAAGCACCTTTTTTTACCCTCTCCCCACCAAAACATTTATGCTTATTTTGTATAAGTCACACTGTCCTTTGTTTTCTTCAAAAAGCAGAAACTTGCTGCTATGGCAACAGTACTTTTGGTAATAATCTGAGAGGAGGAAATTTGCAATCAGGAATTAAAGGAAAAAAGGCCCTTAAACGTAAAATATTTCACCCAAATTACACTAACAGTTTGTCCATTAACATTAGATTGCCAGTTTTATTTTCTAAGCCTCAAGGTCCTACGCAGGTGTACTGATCATGACAGAGTAACCATGCAGTTTTCCTTAGCTGTACATCAGTAACACATTCACAGGGAGCTGTATGAGAGGTAGGCATCTAGTTAAAGTTAGCCACTGGACTCCCTTTATAGTCAGTGTCAGACACCTCTAGATGCATTTCATCCGAAAAATAGGTGGGATGAGTTACTCTTTGGGATGCCTACCTTTTCCTCTGGGTAAAGAGGCATTCAGATAAAGTATGTGACTTATAGAAAGCTACAGTTAAGCAATCCGAGGATCTCTCAGTGTCCATCTTCAATAATCACTGTTGTTCACCCAGAATTTTTGGTGCTGTCAGAAATAACAGATTTTTAAAGCTAAATATTTATTCTGATCTCTCAGTATGCACAGTGAGTTTTCCCCTCATATTGCTAGTTAATTTTTTCCAAGCTATTCTTGCCAAGTGTTCTTAAAACAGTTTTATTTTTGCTTAGTGGAATGCCAACTAAAATTTTTTGTATGTACTTCACAATTTGTGTTACTCCAAAAGAATTGAAGCCTATATTAAACCGATTATCTTCGTGCATTCTTCTGGCAAGAGATTAATGTTCATTTTATGTGTTATTAGGTGGGGTTCCATTAATAGTGGCAACACAGAAGTATGAATTTCATTGGAACATAATTCACAATTTACAATCTTTCATGATTGTGGTATTTTGAATCTCAAAAAAAACCCAGACTGCAAGAAAATCCATAAATAAGAGTTAAAACAATGGTCCAACAGAAAACTTTTTGGTGAACAAGCTACAACCTATATTTAAGAATCTGAGGGTAAGTGAGGGAGACAGGGCAAGGTCATCTGAGTTAACATAAAGTAGAATTTTATTTAGAAGTACCCATCATTTTCAGAAGATAGGGAAGACTTAGAATGTAGGGCACTTGCTGGGTACATGAAAAAAATATATGCAAAGACTGAAGAAAAAGGTGCGTTAAGCATATAAGCAGATACTTTAACTTAAAAGAGATAATATGAACTACATATAATAATGAAAAATTAGTATCAAATTGGTGTAGACTTTAAAGTAAAAAAGAACTTTTAGTACTTAATGAATTTTCTGAGTAATACTGACATATAATAATTTTGATGATGCCTTACATCTTCAATAGTTATATCAGTCATGTGGATAGTACTATGAGGCTTTACAAAATGGGTACATCTGGGAAAGAATGCCAGAAATGTGAAATGTGAATCAAGAGTTTATAATTCACACCCATTTCTTTTGTAATCCTATATTGCTGTAATTTTGCAGAATAAGCTTAGTGAAAAACAAAAGGTAATCTAGGGTAACACAAAAAAGTCTGTTTAAGAGTACCTAAATAATGTATTATTGGATAGTTAGATGATGACAATATAACTAAGAAAACCCCCAAATTGTTTATTGCATATTTTTTATTAAGATACTTGAATTACCAGAGTAAGGTTTTTTTATTTTTTAGAAAACAGTAAATCACGTTTCATGGCTGTGACAGTGCAGTTGTCAAGAATACATGTTACATAGTATTTTATGCACTATAATGAAGTATTTTAATCTGCTTACAGATACAGAACTAATTAGTTGATCAGTAAAAATGAGAAATATATGTGTGTGGTTTTAGGGGGTTTGGTTGGTTGTTTTTTTTTTTTTTTTTTAAAAAAGAGATACTGAAGGCAAAGTAACCTGCCTGATATCACATTCTAGAAGAAGTCATAAAACAACTCAGCCTGCAACACAAGCTCACTTCCTTTATTCTTTCAACTCTATTCAGAAAGGAGCTGTCTTTCCTTTAAAGAAACTTACAATAATTTCTGACAAGAATTCTGCATCTTTAATATTGTAACTAGATTTTTGAGTAACCGTAAACATCAGAGCAAAAATTGTATCAGCACTGAAAAAGTTAAAAAACGGCTCGACATAATCCAGACTTTTCAACCAAAGTGTCATAGAGAGCAAAGTCTAGACTTCTAAATTTGTGTAAGAGATTCTAAAAAATTATTTTTAACACTCAGAATAAGCATTCTAGTAATATGAATTCTAATGAGCTGATTAAAAATTAAAACAGCAGACCCATATCCCAGGGTAGAACGAAATGATTATTATATTACACAAACTAAGTGTTGAAAAAAACTAAACCAAAACATAAACAACCTGCAAAGCCTAGGTGAGCTTCTCTGGAAATTATCTGTGAAATTGTACACTAACAGCATAATACGTATAAAAAAGCCATTAGTGTAATCACTAATTCTTTTTTTTTTTAGTAGAATCCCATGAAACAAAACACTATTTCTTTCTAAACTTTATTCTCTACATTAAAGACTTCTAAAACCTTACTTTTATTTTTTTAATTGAAAACTCAAAAGCAGACAACACAGATACCTTGTTTAAGCAAAAGTATACCCTGAAGTTTCTAACCTACCCTGAAGGAAAAAACCCAACAACAAGCCTGATCCATGGACTAAACAAATCGAGCTGGATTGCTCTTGGATCAGAATTCAGCAGTGCAATTCTCCTAATTCTAGGACAGTCTTGGAGAAAACTGTGTGTGTATGTAAGAATAAGA
This sequence comes from Pseudotriccus pelzelni, assembly GCA_035584735.1. Classification (NCBI taxonomy): domain Eukaryota; kingdom Metazoa; phylum Chordata; class Aves; order Passeriformes; family Tyrannidae; genus Pseudotriccus; species Pseudotriccus pelzelni. The sequence continues at coordinate 20,986,662 of JAWMRA010000162.1, read as the reverse complement.
CACTGTGTGTCTGTGTGTACACTCATGTATGTCTGGGAGACTAAGACAGCAAAACATTTTTTGCCTCTAAATTCATGTTTTAACAGCCTTAGAAATTTTAGAAATATTCACTTTTAGGATATCGATTTCCTTCTACACTGTCTGTACTATGTACATTTAGTTATTGCTGGATGACAGAGTGAAAGAAAAAAACCCGAAACATTTTAACCAGTACAAACACATAGGTTCAAAACTGAAATTAAATTGGCCAAGTACTTTAGTTGAGTGCACAGGTAAAGGTGGAAGCTTGCATGGAAGAATAAATTTGTAAATATTGAAATCTTCGAGGCACAAGCCATTGCTTAGTGAAACTACAATGAAACACTAAAATCAACATAAAGAGCCAAAGAGCTCACATCCATCACTGAAATTAAAATCTGATACAGGTGAAGCATCCCATCAGTCAAAAAGGAATCATTTTTCAGATAATACCAAGCAAAATGTATAGAAATGAGGAAAAACATTCAGAAAAATGTGAGAAGGAAGCCATTGAGAGAACATATGGTGCCTAAGACGGTAGTACCTAGGTCCTACATAATTTTTAGATATTTTGAAGGTCAATGACATACAACTATCATAATCATGTTTGGAGTACAGACAGCACATAATTCAGAAACTTCCTCAGGACAGAACTGGAGAACCCTGAAAAATAAGATTGAGTCAATAACAGAAAAAGAACTTAACATTTGAAGAGCAGTTCCTCTCTTTTTCTTTTCAACAAAGTATGTCCCTTTCTTTCCTAAGGGCAGAACTACAGAGTACTTTGGCTACCCCACAGCTAGCGGGGTAGAAGATGAGAGGTTCTGAAGTTCTGCAGTTCTGAAACTCTTCAGCCCAGTCTAGCTGCTCAATTTTTATGATAAATCCCTGTTGCAAAATAGAAAAAAAAAAAAAAGAAAAAGGAAAAAGAAAAATTTCCACAGAATGGGTAACTTGACATTAAAACTTGGCATTAAAGCGTAGACTCATAGCTCATCTGTCAGAAAACTTCAGTCAGTAGTCAGAAGACTAGATTTTATCTCCAGGTAGGTCGTGAGTCATTTTAGAGCTTTCTACCTCACATACACTCAAAATCGGAAAAAAAATTACAGCAGAGTTGCATAACTATCATACTAGATCAAGCAAATACAGGCTGATTCTATTTCATTTTTCTGACTACACTTGACATAAGTGAATGGATAGAAGGAATCAAAAGGACCTAGCAAGAAGAGCTTTGAAGAATTGGGATTTTTTAGTCTGAAGAAGAAAAGGCTAAAGAATATAGTTGTTTCCTTCCATTGTGTAAAGGAGAGTTGCAGGTAAGAGCGTAACAAGGTCCTCTAAGAGATGCATGGTGAAAGGACAGGAGGCAACAGCTATATATAATTATATATATTTAAGCACTGGAACAGTTTCCAAGAGAAGCCATAGAATCCCCAGTTCCTAGAGATATTCAAAACTCAAACTGGCTGTGCAATGTAACCTGACTTGTAATTCAGCCCTGCTTTTTTCTGTGGTGAGGCTAAATGACCTTCAGCATATCTCAAAACCTAAGTTTTTATCTGATTCTTAGTTGCAGCAGACTTCACTACTTCTATGATCACGTATGAAAATACCGTCTAGAGGCTGAAGGGGTGAGTGCATCAAAACATTCTCCTGACTGAAAAATATATTTCGAATATTTCTGCAACTTCATTTACACTTACAATAAATACCTTGCTGTGTAATTTGTGGAACAAATTATATCTCTCTATCAGATGATAGACTCCATTTTAAAGACAATCTCATAACAAATACAGGGAGCTCACTGTACTTGTACTGTCTCCCAAGAGGGACAGTGTGATTTCTGGAATCCTCCCAGTTGTGCTGTTTCTGAGACAAGGTGTGGACTGCTTCCATTTGATATTTATATCAGTGCAGGTTTTAGATCACTTGGTGATAGCACCATTTATACCTAAAAAATTCCAGCCAGCACTGATCAAACTATTTTTACATTTTCTTCCCTACAATTTTTGACACAGACAGTGAAAGTATGAGACAAGAGGGGAAAGGAAGAATTGTAAAGTGAAAGGGATTATGAGCCTGCTCCTGTTACCACTACCTCACAAAATGGGAAAATAAATAAGCTGATTACAGCCCTGAGGAATGTGGAAAATGGGGTGGACACCTGGCCTCCATAAAATTCTATAGTAAATGCAAGACAACACTTACTGCCATAAGCTTGTAGGCCTAATTCGGCAGGTCAGCAGTCAGTAGAATTTTACTACACAACTCTTGGTAGCACTTTTAGATCATTGCACTATTAGTCATCAGGTGAACCGGTAGTAGTTCTAGCTAACTTCTGGAAGTAAGATATAATAAAAATCAAAAGTTGATAAAAAATAAGAAAGAAAAAATAATCATGAAGATGCATCATGCAGATGAAGCCACTGTATAAAACAAGCTGGCTGTAGCTCTTTGGAATTTTGGAGAGTTGGAATAAAATGCAGATTTATGAAGGAGCTGACACACAGCTAAACAGAACATTTAGAGCTAAATACAAAATATTACAAAAGTTACAAAAATCCAGTCTTCTTTTAAAACTAATAATAATAAAAATTAAGTCTGTCAGCTTTAAAAGGACATTGGAAGCTTCAAAGACCTCAATCACAACAGTGGGAAGCAAGCCTATTTGTCATGGTCCAGCCAGCCACTGCATCATATCAAGCAATAAAGGCAGTTCTCAAAGACAAGTGAGCCAGAGCCGCTGGGTTAACATAGCACTTGTTTAGAAAATGAGTTATCAACCCTGCACAGCATACCTGCAAATCTCTGTGAAAACGTTTAGCAATATGCAACAAGCCACATAAACACTTTTCTACAATCTTGGCAAATTAAAAAAAAAAAATAATCTGAGTAATAATACTTCAGAACTACTCAGGCTGGTTTTTTTCTCATGTTCTTGAGTACTACTGATGTAAATTTGTATTTGTACATGCCTCTTAATTTATGAATTTGTATACCAAGCAGAAACAGCCAAATAACTGGGCCGAACTTCACTGCAACAACTGTTCAGCCGCATACAATCCAAACAGGTTTTCAGTATATTATATTCTATTTCTGCTTACAAAGAATCCAACTTTAAAGAGATTAGTAACAGGTTTAAAGAAGTAATTTTTTTTCTCCATTTAAAATTATAGCCAATACTATTTAAATTCTTAATGCTGCAAATGCTTCTTTATTTATTTCAAAATAACTTGGAAGCAGTTCTCACATCTCATCACAGCTCCTGATTACCTGCACTGAGAAAAAAGAAGGAAGAAAATTCACTCTTTTCACTCCTCAGTCCATGCTGCAGGAGCTGCAGAGTGTGTAACATAAGTGGAAGATGGAGGTCAAGCAATGACCTTGCACGGAAGTGCCATAAAACACAACTACTGAACCACCATGAATGGCATTTCTCATTACAGCTGAAGTAGAAGCGTCCTGCCATCATCTCAGATGATGCTCTCTGGCCTGTTGTTGTTGCCCTGATGGAGGCAGCAATAGCTGCTCTTTGAGGAACACACAAAGCCAAAGAACCAAATGGCTCTGGCAGGTTCACAGGTCAGAATTTTGAACAGAGGGGTCTTTCACCTCCTGTTCTTGAACAGTCAGTCACTTAGATCAAAGTGCTACTACATGCATCACAAGATGACAGCTCTAAAAATGGTACTCAGCTTCCTTCAGAGGAGAGACCGGACCAGCCTGTAGTCCACACTACACTGAGCAAAAGGCAACCAGCAGTGAGGATTCTGGGAGAAGATTTATTTTGCACTCTGGTTATCCAGCCATCCACAATATTCTGGCATTCAGAGAGATCTGTAAAACTGAAATTAACATTCTATTGCAGACAGTGTGAACATCCGACTAATCCTTAAGTTTAAAGGTAGCAGTCACACCGCAAGCCAGTGGGACTAGAATTACTGTACTGTGGACCTACTCTAATGCTAGAAGCAAGTGATCTTTAGGAACTTATGGCTAAGTCTTTGCCATTTCTGAATTTTCTTTGTTCAGGGAGTATTCTAGGTTTTGGATTTAAAATATAATCACACTTATAAGGTTAGTAAGTTGGCTTTCTTCTCAATTTCAATATCTGAAAATAAATATACTGCATTGTTCTTAGTTTTTCTTTCTCAAAGCTGAATGTGCATTTGGTGCTTTAAGCAAGGGGACAACACAGTTAAATAGGGATGAAAGTTCATTGTTTTCCCAGCTGTTATTCGAGGACATTCATTATAAAGGTATGTCACATTAATGAACAGTGTGGTTCACGCCACCCGCATAGAAACGTTATCAGCAACAGCAGCCCTGCAGGTCTCAAAATTTCTTGTCACTTTGGAATGTAGAATCAAATTAGCAAAGCTGTGCTCAAAGGTTGAGATTCTGCAAGTTTTTAAACATCTCAGACAGAAATTCGATTAAGATTAATTCAAGGCAAGCAAGCAATTTTAGAGGCGTTGGAAGCAATTTCCTTTCACATCATGGTCGTGTGCTGCTGACACGAATGCCTGGAGAAAAATGTGCTAAGCTACCAGAGACAAGATCTTACTATGGAGAGGGAACTATGTATGTCCTTGTAAGTTTAGCTTTGAAATAATAATACTAAGGTAACGAATCTTGTAAAGAAACACAAAATATTCTTCATGCATCATAAATAATTGACTGTAGTGACAAGGCATTTCAAATACCACGATCACATTTTCAAGCTGGTTTGTGTCATCAACTTCTAAAGGTGAGACTCTTCAAAAGAATTTGCTGGATGAATAAGATTTAATCTAATGCCATTTTTGAAAAATGATAGCTGTGCTCATCAAATTATTAGTGCACTGGTAAAGCATTTTGAATCTAAATCCTTCACCACTTCCATTTATTTTATGATGTTGAAAAGGTTATCCTTCAAAAATTGTCAACCAATTCATACAAAAGATTTAATGTTTTAAGGATAGATAAGACGAAAACATGTCATTATATCTTTGAAAGAAAATTGACTCTAACAACGGGAAAATTATCATTTTTCAGAAGATGGAAAAAGAATACAGGGCTTTTCACTTCAGTCTCAATTCAACACAGGCAGCCTAAAGCTATGTAATTATTTTCAAGACGTAAAAAACTTAAAGGAAAAAGAGACATAATTTTTCCAATTGAAATAATCTTGTGAATTTAAACTTAGGAATGCTTTTTAGCCACTTTCAATTAGTACTCCCTCCCATTCTTTTTGGTTTTTTGCTTGCTTTTGCATTTTTTCTTTTTTTTTTTCAATAGAGACACAGAGCCCCACATAGCTAATTTAAAGGTATTAACAGGTTGTTCCATTTCTTTAGTACCATTCAAAAACTTTTTAAAAAAGTAATTGGTGGAAGAAAATAAAGACTGATGAATAAAAAAACAGCTTAACAGCCTGACAGTCATTCCCATACAGACATAAGAGACTGACTTCTAATACAATTGGGAACTCGCTTTAAAGCAAAAATAAGTAACCATGAAAAGAAGAAACCCATTGTTAGGAAGTGAATATACAAAACTGAAAGACTAGAATTAATAACATGTATGTACAGAATTCTAAGAAAGTCTTGAAACACGTGCTAGTGGTATAGCCATATCAGTTGGTTCACATCTGTCCCTGCATAAGGATTAGCAAAGACATGAAACAGAAGTGTTCTCTTTCACCTTCATACTGAAATCATTCTAACAGCGTTTGCTAAGTGGGTAGACAGACAGGTAACACAAGATAAGTACACTCTTCAAGGACAAGGTGGGGCTTGCAGATTTCTTGCATAATTCCTTGCATAATTCCTCCAGTTTGCAATGGTTGAAAAATTATAAAACAATTTCTTACCAAACTCAAACAACTTGCCTTATTTGCCATAAGCAAAGCTGAAGTGAGAGATTCTTTGATCACAGTCTGTCAAATAGTGAGCAGTGGATTCTTTTTGTCCTCAGTATTTTTAACTAGGAAAAGTCTCTGCGGTGTTAAAATACAATTCAAGCTGTTCTTCTGATTTCTCAGGTCTTGCACTAAGCTTTAGCCCTCACCACTCTTAGTATCAATCCACAGCCCTTTATGAGAACTACCACAAAAAAACCCTCACGGTACAAGAGCTGTAACTGGACAACATACCTTTTCAGACTTAAGATTTACAATTGTGGAAGAAATACACTGGTCTCCTCCTTTCCAATTTACTCTTTTGTCCAATGAAAAGCAAGCTTTTGACACATTCTAAATCTGATCATTCTTATTGTCAGAAGGATCAGCATTCTATTATGGTTTTATGGAAAAAATAGAGCGACCTTTCTGTGTCAAAAAAAGAGGAGTATTGACCCCTTCATGCCAGTAGTTCTGAGTAAGATAGTCATAAGAGACCAAAATCGAGCTAGCTAGCTTCGAATATATAAAATCATAAAAGCACACAATCATTTTGGTTGGAAAAGACCTCTAAGATCATGTATCCAGCTGTTAACCTAGCACCGCCAACACTAAACCATGTCCCTAAGTGCCACACCTGCATGTATTTTTAATTTAACCCCTTCCAGGGACAGTGACTCAATTGCTTCCCTGTGCAGCTTGTTCCAACGTTTGACAACCTTTTGGTGAAGAAATTTTTTCCCAAGAGCCAATCCAAACCTCCCCTGACACAACTTGAAGCCGTTTCCTCTTGTCCTATTGCTGGTTACTTGGGATGAGAGACTGATTCCCACCTCAATACAATTTTCTTACGGACAGCTGTAGAGAGCAATAAGGTCTCTCCTGAGCCTCCTTTTCACCAGGCTAAACACCCCCAGCTCCTTCAGTCACTCCTCATAAGAACTGTGTTCTGGATTCTTCACCATCTTTGTTGTCCCTGATGAACTATGATTAGACAATGGAGATGTATTAGATAATATGAATGACTAATAATGCTGTAATTATGATTTCCTAAAGGTTTTCAGTGCTATCTAAAAATCAGCCCAGTGCTTTACAACTTAATTTTAGTGATAAACTTTTCCCATTACTATATATGTCATCTATTTTCTACAATCCTTTGTCAGCATCTAAGAAATCAAATGGATTTTGAATTACTGGAATTAGCAGACAAATGCTAAAATGGCAGTCTCATTCTTGCTGATGTGCAATTCAGATCCAATATCATTCCTGCAATTAATGCTTTTTTCCACCATGGACATAGAACAATTAAGTTTTCAAAATACAGAAATCAATTAGTTCAAATGATGAGGTTTAAAATATGAATAAGTGGATAAAATCAAATGGGTTTGTGCTATATTGCACTAAATTATTGAATTAGTCCTTCTGGCTTCTGTGGCATTATGACAAGATTGGAGATAAAATGACCCTAAGCAGAAAACAAACAACAGTGTTTGGACAGAGGCTGAAACATCATAGATATACACACACACACACACTTGAACAGTTTCCTTCTATAAGGAGAGCAAGATCAAGAAGATGAGAGTAACAAGCTTTGGATGCAAACATAACTGACACAAGAGAAGGACATGAGTTATTCATTCTTAAAGGACAAGTTCAGACAGTGGCTAAAGTGGGCAGTGTTACATACTGGTGATGGAAACATTTGCAGGCACAAGGAAAGGAAGCAGGAGGATTCAGTACCAGGGAAAATTCAGCACCAAAAAATAACTTGAATGAGTCTGTTTATTGCTTGTATCCCCTTGAATTCTCCTCCATCTTGATTTGATAAATACTATTTGCTTGAACCCAATTTTTCTCCTAATTTATGGGAGTTTTGTACACTAATTCAACATCCTTCAGTACCACAATGTTACCTCTTCTTAAGTAGTGTTAAGGGAGGCTGCGAACTCCAGCAGCCCCCGGCTCTCTTCTAAGCTTTTTTCCCATCCATTTCTACAGAGCAAAGTAAGGCAATGAGGAAAAATATAAGCAGCAGAAACAGGGAATAAAAGTAAAACAATTAAGTATACAGTCTCAAATAAATAAGAGCAAGAATTAATTATATTCTTCCTCCATCACTTAAAGGTCATGCACACTTAACAATGAAATCCAACAGTGAGAGAAATAGTATTACTGTGGAAGTTCTGATAACCTCTTGTGGTGTTACTGATCAACACCATAGAAAATACATTCACTTTATACTGAGGAGAACAATCGAAGTGCAAGGGAGAAAAAGTAGAGGATTTCCTGGTTCCAAATTTCCAAGTGTACCCTTCTCCAAATTCTCTGTGTTTCTTTGTATGGAAGCTATTGCAGCATTTTGATCATTCTGCCTGTCTCTCTAAGAATGTTTTCCAGCTCTACTATATTGTTTTGTAAATAGAATCAGAACTATAGTGCCATAGTTACAAGATAAAGCATGAATGTAGAATCTAGCACTTCTATGTTCCCTGTTCCCTACTTCTCTCCATTTAATTCATAACACTTTTTGGTCCATATCGGCCTGACATAGACACAGACCTACCATAATCCCCAGTGCTCCCTCCTGTATAGCAATGGCCAGCTCTGAGCCCATTATTTTGAATGTGATATTTGGACTTTTCACTTTCTTGCATGATTTTGCATTTATCTGGATTGAATTTCATCATTTTACTTTTCAGTCTTGGGTCCGTCTCTATCCTTCTGAAACTCCTTAATAGTTCGTCTTTTTCTTTAATACCCTGAATAATCAATAAACCAATAAACTCTTCAAAACATTTTCACCTCATTGTCTATGCTTTTTCATAAAGCAATTTGTGAATACTTTTGAAGAGCGCAGGTCCAAGGACAAACTTTTGAAGGATTCCGCTGATGTCCTGTCTCTACTGTTAAAACATTTCAAGTGAAATAATTTCAGTCCTTTCTACAGTGCCAGTGAATTTTCAGACTGATACTGACTGAAGCCCAAGCAAAAACTTGAGTGGAAAAAAAAATATTTCAGTTTCATCATGTTTCTGTAACTGGAGTCAGCTTTGTCATCAAATGATGATTCTCATTGATGGTTTCATTCTTATTTTCGACAGAAAGCACCAACAAGCTCAGTAAAATGTGTCTGAATACACAGCTTATAGAACAGGGGAAAAGACACAATCCTGTACTGACTTGGCATCTTCAGACTATGACAGAGAAAGTGCTACAGAGACAAGTCCTTGACTAAAATTCATTCACAGAACAGGCCTAGAAGCCCATAAACCTCATCTACTCTACATTATAATGTTTTAAGCAAATGTGCTGAGAGTTGCATAAAGTGGATTACAAACAGAAGCTGCAGAAAAAGAAAAAAATAGGGAAATTTTTTATTTATAACATACCACATTAAACTTTGTGAACTGCCTAGAAGTCATGACAGTGCTCTGTAAGACATCCAAAGATATAAAAATAGATCAACTGCACTGTCTCAACCTATTTCCTTTCAGTAAAAGTGTCTAAGACCAGAAGCAGTCCCATAACCTTAAATGCACTTGGGCAATTTGGAAATGAAGGATTTAAAATTAGATAGTCATTCAGTTGGGTCAAATAAATACAAGCGTTTATTTCAATATGAAGGTCCTCTCTAAGGAGTCTATTTTTGCATGAATGTTAGACTTGATGCAATCCAAAAACTTAAAAATTAAATATTATTCTCTGGTTTCACTTTTGTAAGCTCTTCACACAGACTCAGTGATGTGGAAAAGTAACTAATACATGATTTTGGCGTGTCTTTGCTTGTCAAAACAACAGAACAGCTCCACTCATGGAGAAGCTGAAAGTTGAAGCTGTTGATTAAAACTCAGATGCAGAATCAGCTATGAGATAAATGATATGTAATATGTGGCAGAAATCTGTTTCTATTTGGAAACATGATGAAAAATCAACACGAACATCACTTTTCTAATCATGCAAAATTGCCAGGTTGATTTTCAAGTCATTATCCCTGTAATCAGATAAAAAGTTTTCACAACCAAACTGTTCCCATTTGTGGTCTCTTGATCATAATCTGTCTGGACTATGCTAACAATACACTCTGTTTAGAATAAATGCTTGTACCATCTGCAATGTAAATGAAGGGGAAAAAAATTATTTTACACCACCCTTCATAAGCCTTGACTGACTGGCAGTATTCCTCCAAGAACTCAGCTCCCATACAAGCACAGGGCAGCGTTCTTCAGATGTCAGTTTACTTACTCATTTGTATTTGAGGCACAGACTTTGCTCACCACTGAAATAAGCAGTTTCTCCTTTTGTACAGGGAAAATACGCTCTCCAGCATAAAATGGTTTAGACAAAGTGCACAAAGAGGATTGCTTCAAATATCTTGAACTTGAAAATAAAATCTCCGAATTGCTCGTGTCCCTGAATTCTTTTGTTAAACAATGCCACACACCAGTAGATTCTGATACCAGCTTGGGTGAACCAAATATTTCTTCAGTGGCCTGCATAAATTGTTTGCTTTTATGTAAAGAATTTTAAAAGATACAGTAAGAATAATTCTTTAAAAGATCAGGTTTGTTTGCAAATCATTTTCAGTGAATATATTATTAATTTTTTTGTAAAAATAAAGAAACAAAAAACCCAACATAAAACCCAGCATAACAAAACCCAGCACCCATTTTACTATTATTTTAAATGCAGGAAGGAAGAGCCATTTAAGAGACACAATTAATTTTAAGCCCCACATAAGCATAAATTTTTCTACTTCTAGTGGATTTCACTGTAATAACTGCTCTCAGTGAATGATACAGAGAAAAGGGATCATTGAGTAAAGGAACAAAAATATAAATTTATCTTACATCTAAATTATAAATGTATGTATTTAAAAGTAGTTTTAAATAGTCAAATATATTTATATACATTAAAGACTTACACTATTGACTGCTTACATCATTAGTTAAAAAAACAAACTAGAGATGGCTAGTAGTAATGGTAACTTGTGATCAAGAAGCAAAGACATAGACGGTCCAGAGAAGAAAACTGTTTCAAGCATTTTTTTCCTGCCTTTGGTCAGGCAGAAAGAGATGAGTTTTGGCTAATGCTTCATTTTTTCCTCAGCCTCTTTACCTGGGTACAAAAATAGTCTATTATCCCTGGGCTTTTGAACTTTGCAGGTCTGTTAAGTGCTGTGAACTTTCTCCTGTAGATGTGTTATAGAAACCATACTTGTTAAGGCCTTCTACCTGTGACCAATAAAGTAATTAACTTGTCCTGCAGTACATAAGCAGCTTCCCTAACACATCAATGTAGCAAAGGCCCTAGAGCGTATGTCAGAACTGTTTTTGCTTGCTTTCCTCATAGGAGCCTGTAGGAACAGATACACTTTTTCTTTTTTAATGTAGGTTAAAGAAATGCATTGTAAATTGCAGAGATCATAAAGATAATGTAAGAATTCAATTCAGCAGATCAAAGCTTACTCTTATCATTTGTTCTATACAAGTCAGAACTAAGAATCTAGCATCCAGCTTTATTTTGAGCACAGTCTAAAACTAGAGGACAACTGATTTCTGCCATTAGAAATAAAACTTCATGAAAGCAAGAGGTATCCAAGCACTTAGGATGCTCAAATATGGTTCTAAACTCAATTCTGTCTTAAACCATTTGATATGAAGCTTATGTGGGACTGTAAAGTATTATAACACCTACATTGCCAACCTTACTGTTTTAACTTTTGCATACGAGCCATGGGATTATAAAGAAAATAGTCAAGAATAATATTTTGCATGTAATTCAATATATACAGAATACTCAATGGTGTGTAGAACATGAAACGAGTAGCTGTGTTCTTAAATCTAGAGACATACAACCATGACTATTTAGGATTATCCTCCTTATGCTAAGACTAAAATATAGACCACTAACAAGAATATGTCAGAGGCACATGTGAAGCACTATAAAAACTGTATGTGTGAAAATCTCTAACCACATAGAAACCATAACCCTGTTACTGAAAATTGCAACATTTGTCTTTCCAGCTTTTATTATCAAAGCTGTGATTTTCTCAGCATGTTCAGTAGCAAATTGCACTGTTTTGAAACTAATAAAGTTAGTAACACTTTGCCATCTCTGGTATTACAGGAAGAATACTAAAAGTACTACTAATAAGTAAGCTCAGACACATCTGCCGAAGTATAAGTGATTTCTGCCATCATATTTGACCTTTCTAGTGAGAAGGCTTAGAAGTTTTGAACAATGTAGATTTTATGTCTGCAAATTCTAAAAAAAAATGTCTAATTAAATGGATGATTAGCAATTCTCCCATTTGCTTCAGCCAGTAGTAGAAGTATTTACAGGTTTGTAATATGAAATATTTACCAAGCATACAGAATTTGGCATGTCTTGAGAAAATGAGTGTCCACCACTGTAAATGGTAAATCAAATGTAAATCAAAAATGGATTTCTAGACATACTTCTAAGTGCAAAGGAGATTATTTTTAACTACTTTTCACATACAATATTTCTAAATATCTAGAGTACCTGACGATATAATTTTTGAGTGCCTTTACTTTTAGGGAAAAATTTCTGTTTGATTCATAAACATTATGGTTGAGTATTCAAAGGCACAGAAAAATATATTATAATATCTATTATTGCCCAAGCATTTCAGAAGAATGCATGCATAAGTCATGTTGTACAACTTCTAAGAACCACCAATTCTCTCCTAGATGCTCTTGAAAGGAAAAATAGAGTGTATATGCTATATTAAATATTCTTTTTACAACAGTAATGGATTTCTCCTCCTCTATAAAACAGTACTTTTTACTAATACCAGGACATTCAAGTTGTAACAATGCACTTCTTCTCTACTTCTTCCAGTCTCTGTAAAGTCCAGCTTGAACTCCAAACATGAAAGACAGTTAGAGTACAACATTTACAAGAAAATGTTCAAACATTTCTAGAAGTTAACAAACTCTATCACTTCATGAACGTGTTTCGTGCAAAATTGCCTATCACATTTTCTTCAAACACATAACCAATTTTATAATACTTCCAAATACAGTGTTCTAATACTCAATCTTAATTCTAATAGTATATTAATTCTAATATCACATTTACAGTGGATGAGAGAAAGTAACTAAACAAATTGGTTGATCAGACCATAAAACTGCATTGAAAGGTTTGTACGGTTTCTGTATAGACACCTACAGAACTATTTCTTCAAATACTTTTTTGATTGCTTGAAGATAGAAGGACATTTCAGGCAACTCCACAGAGCAGCTGAGTGAGCTGATGAGAGGCTTCCTATACAGTAGAGAAACTAAACAAAATTCCCTCAGAGCTTTAATTGATCTGAAGTGATCACAGCTCTGTTACACCTGGAAGTTTCCAATGGAGCTACCCCTTTTTCGCCAAATAGTTGCAGCTTGTCACTGTCACCACTTGCCTTCCCCTCATCTCCAAGAACCTTGCAGAGTGCCAGCTCTTCAGGAAGCACTCAGTGGTATTTTGAACCTGTTTATCCCAACACGCAGATCATCCCAGATAATGTTCTTTTCCTTTCCCCTCATGCTGGCCTTAGTAGAATTGCTTCAGCACTGATAACTGTGGCCTCTCATGTTGTGCATATTATTTTCAGGCATGAATACAATCATTGCCACACCAACATAAATCACTTTTTAAATTACGGGTGTTTACAAGCCTTCAACCCACCAGAACTGCATAAGATGTGCTCTTTGTAGGAATATAATACACTGCTATGTGACCCAGCTGTACTCATTCGTAATTGTAAATTCCTTTGTTAAGTTCAAAACCTAAAAACCCTACCACCTTTGGTTTGTTAAGCAAAATACAGATTAAAGAATGAATTCTGATATGAATAAAGGGAATTGCATTCTAAAACAAACAGAAATTTCAAATTGTTTCTCAGAGGGACTAATCAAGCCCTAAAACAGAGACATTCTGTAAATATTGCTAGAGTGTTAAACTGAGGAACAGATGAAAACAGAGTCTCCATATTTTTTAAGTTGCAAAAGTTGATCTGAAATGTATCTTAACACAGGTGTGTTTTTACAAAATGAACTTATTTGTGTTAAATTGTCCTTAAAAAACCCAAACAAAACACAAAAAAGAAGCAGTGGTCCTAATAATCCTGTCTATCTAAAAAAAGCATAATACACCAAAATATAAAATTTCTAGCTTAAAATAATCTAAGTCTAAAATACAAATTTTGTTAAAAGCTGATAGATCAAATGCAATGAAGAATGTTATGTCCTCTTTGTTCTTCTTTGTGACGTTTTTATTGATGTTTTATTGAATTTGCACTTATAAATTAGTGTTATAATTTTTAAAATGGTATTATTTGACTAATAGTTTTACGTTGTCAACATAATTAATAGTTATTGTTCTGTGTTATAGAAGAATTAAAACCATACAATGGAAATTTATCTGTGAAAATACAGGAAAAGAAAAGCCTCAGACTACACATACACAGAGATTTCTCTAATTCTTTCTTTGGAAAAAACAATAATGACTTAATAATAGTAATTATAAAAAACACAGAACAAAGCAATATCTACATAGGTGTAGAAAAATCACCCTCTCCAAGCATCCTAATAACTCAAGCCAGAACATTTTTAAAATTTTAAAATGAAACAGATCTTTTAGATTCATGTTTCTGGTCTATTTGGAGTCCTGTGAGCTAAATGTGAAGCAAAGTGCTGAAAGCTTTAATATGCTAGCAATTTATTAAGAAAAAAACTTAAAATCCCTAAATGAAACAAGTGTTCTTAATACTGTATTTGCAGATTTCCATAGGCCTTTTTCTCCCCGAGTGTTTATCTGAAACTTCTTTCTTTATTTTAACTACAAATGTTGCCAAAGTGTGTCTATTTACATGTCAAAAAATCAAAATACTCATCAGACAGTTTGTATTCTACCCTAAAGCACAGTATTTTTCAAGCACCAGATTTCAAACAGTGATACCTGAGTCAATGTAGCACTTCTGCAGTTAGACCTGTCTGCAGAAGACAGGAAAACAACTGTATGACTGAAAGCATTTACCGAAAAAGGTCAAGTATTTGTGTCTGTGTAACCTGAATGCTTCAACAGAAGGCTCTGGGAAAATCTGAAGCCAGTCTCAAGTGTAAAAAGAAGCCAATGTCTATTTTGTTATTTGTCTCTTGCATATAACTTTGACCACAAAAGAACTGTAAAGCAATCATAACTATTCACTGTAACAACAATTTCATTTACTTTCTATTTACGTGGGAGCAGAACCAACCCTTTAAAAAACTGTCCTCTTTACAGCATGACTCCACTGATCCCTACTGTAAACTTCATCTCTAGGGATGTGGTAAGTACCATTTCCATAAGAAGAGAATACTTCCTAGTTTTTTTCTATTAGTCCTAAATGTTCAGTATTCATCTCTCCTACAAAGATTATGCTTTCCCATACGGTCAGAAATATGTTTCAGAACCTCTAGTACTAAAACTTTCATTTATTGAGCTCCATAAAGAAGAAAGAATGTTAGCAAACTAAAGGTGTAAAACTTCTTTTAGAATATGCTTGTATAGGTCACGGCCAGAAAATCAGACAGCCCATAATCCAGCCTAAAGGATCTCTCCACTTGATTATCCAAAGTCATCTTAAATCAGTTTTTCAAATGCAACTTCCTCCGAAAGATAATATCTTTGTTGCTTCAAACTGGTATGACATGACTCCTTGTTAAATTTTCAGTAAATGTAACTGGGTTTACAGCTTCTCTCTGCTGCCTCTAATCTAGCAATGATTAATTTTTCCTTTCCAACCATGGAACAATATTATTTAAAAGTTCTGTATGATTTCTTTTTTCCCAAATAGAATGCATTGCTCTATACTTCCATTTATTTATTGCACAGCAGTGATAATAACATCTACTCAAGTATTACTTACTTATTAAGAAGTTTTAGAGGCAATGGAAGCTCTGCTGGTCATTGGTGTTGCTGATTCTACTGCTGTTGGTAAGAAGAGGAGCTGCAGACCTATCCCACAAGGAAATGTCATGTCTGCCAATTTAGAGAACCTGCAGCAGCTGGAAATAGTAATTATGGAGAAAGCAAGAAGGGTTTTCCATTATAAACTGTTTCCTTCTCCTCCTATCCAATCATTTCATCTATGCAAAGTGAAATGATCAGAATAACTTTTACCACTAAAAGCATATGTTTTTACTTCTACCTTACTTCCACCACCAGGTTTCCTACATGAGAACACCCAATTTCCAAAATATTTTTTTCCCTGGTCTTTATTGTGCTTCGCAGCTTTTAGACATTAATTATTTTTACAGAATGGAATGTATAAGTACACGCAAGAAACAAACCCCCACAATCTTCTACAATTCTGGTTAGCAAAAACCTGCCTTTCTCCTCGCATGTGAACTCTTTTCACATGTAAGACTCATCAAAGCTGACTGATCTCAGCTCTGCTTACACAATTAACTCTAGATGCCTGAACAGAGGAGGAAGTACAAGGCCAAACAGTAGCATGAGGGAGAAGAAAACATGTTACTTGAGCAGAAGAAAAGTAAATTGGCTGAAGGATGAAGAAACAATTTCCTGACAAGGTCACAATTACCTCTCTAATTTGAAAAGGGGCTTTGCACAATTTTTAAAATAATTTTCATTTTACTTTCCGAATTCTTCACCCATTATGTCTGCAAATTAATGTCTTCATAAAGGAAGTCAGAAACAAAACAGAAATAAAAGAGACAATGTATTATAAACATCTTAAAAATAAATGATTCTATAAAGTCTGCATTACAAATCAGACCAAAGTTCTAAAAGATTACCTCATTTTGTGGCATCACATGCAGTTCCTTTTGTCATTTGTTGGTTACAATTCACATCTCTTCTGCTAATTATATGCTGCATAAATATTTCATGCCAGAGTAATTGTGCAATCTCTATTTGTCTGATAGTGGTTGCCATGTATATAAGTACAATTTCCTGCTCTCTGTAGGCTATTTTGAACAATCCATCGTGCCTTGATCAGCATAGGAAATACATGTATTTTGTATGTATCCATGACATAATTCCTCTCAAAACTTACAAATTTAAATTATCACATCTGTTGCAAACCAGGCTCCTGAACAAAGCAGAAATCCATGTACATTTTATATAAATGTACACTCTGTTCCCAGCCAGGGACACTCCCCGGGCAGGTGGAGCTTGTTAGCCCTGTAAGGCAATCCACCTACGTTCTAAGGACCTCGC
>JAWMRA010000162.1:20900464-20969478 GCA_035584735.1 Pseudotriccus pelzelni | reverse complement strand
AATCCAATGCGCAGGCTGGAAGGTGTAAAGACCTTCCCCGGATCTTCGTTCGTGAAGACTGGCCATTATTATTATTACACTCTGTCAAACACTGCTCTTGAAAATATATATTTGAATATTGTGCAAGTTTTGCAGTCAGTACATCACATTTGAAGTAGATGAGTTCCCACAGAAAGACTTCATTATTTTCTTAATTTCTACTGGGAGTCACAGAGGTGCCCTTTTCTTTGTCTTTCAGAAACAATTAACCTTTTGCCATGTATGCAATTGGCTGAGAGCAATCCTAAGTGGCTCAGAAAATAATTTACAGCAGAAACTGTACAAAGTTAATTAGTATTAGTCTAAGAAGGTTATTCATATATTATCAAACTGAGAAAGTGGTCATCATGACCCGCATGGAAATTTAAGCTACAGCTGAGTTTTGTCATCATCAGCTGCAGAGTATAAATGCTAATTAGGCTCAAGTTTAGACATGGGTCTTGTAACCATGGCCATTTTAAGACTGAATGTCAAAATATCTCAAAGTACAGGTAAGTATAAACATGTACAGTAAATAACTCTATGCTATTACTTGCTTCTTATGTAGAAAAAAAAACAAACCCAAAACAACCACCCAACCAAAACCAGAAGCACTGTTCTTTAATTTTAACTGAGAACTTTTTTCTTGTTCTCTTTTTTTAAGGTCAGTTCATTCAGGTTTTACAGAGTCTTTCTGCCTAAAAATAAATACCCTTTAGAATTAATTACAAGCATGATTACTTCCAAAGGCAGAATCAAGGCATGGAGAACACAATCTCAATTTTAAGTCTCGTGAGCCAGAAAGGGAGCTCTCAGTGTGCTTGTTATACCACCCGGAGTGCACACTATTCCATTTCCAAATATCTGTACTGGTTGCCATGGAAAGCTAGCCATGTATTAACAGTTGGTCCAAACTTCTTTTTGGTACCTATTGCAAGCATGACTATCAGCAGTCACTATGTTATATGGCATCCCTTTCTACCACTGCATGCCTTATGTACCCATTTAAATTCAACAGACAATCTCACAAAGTAGACTTACATTCCCCATTTGGGGACATACTTGTTTAAGTTGATGACTAATTAAAGGCCACTCAGAAATCCTAAAACACGGCTACAATGGCCAACCACCTTCCTGAGTTCCACCCAGACCACAGTGTCTCCAAGTGGGGGATCCTGTTTTATGGGAGATTCGTTTTGTTTGCTCCCACACTTGGGCACAGTTTTGCTGGGTGGACAGAGACAGCAGCTGGTCTCCAAACAAGAGTCACAGCCAGGCCAGGTCCCGGCAGGGATTCAGTCATGGCCATGTCACCTACACCTGTGCTGTGAATGCTGTAAAGGTACCATGTCTGCCCTGGCACTGTGGGGCAGACAGGACAATACTAAAATCCTTGTTTCTAGGGGCAGGAGGGTGAAAAAAAGAAGAAAAGCGTCTTCTGCATAGTCTGCTCCTGTCCTGGCACATAAAAGTGTGTGGCAGCAGACTGTGAGGCAGCCACTGGAGCACAACTAGCCATTTCTTCATGGTGCCAAACACCAGAGGCCAGGGTTGGCCTCCCTCGTCCACAGCCAGCAGTGCCTGCCATCACCATCAGGCCTGGCACAGCCCATGGAGACCCAATTACACCACAAGCTTCAGCAGTGAGAGACCACAGGAAACACTGCTAGGAAACATTGAGTCAATGGTACTTAAGGGTACGAGTTATCGACAGAGTTTTACAGAAATAGTGAAAAGACTTTTGTTCTTGGAATAGGGATTTACTCAGCAAAGGTCTCCAGCCCATGCTGGAGGTCAGCAGGAATCATCCTGATAGCCACTTTTGGCTTTATAATCCATCAGTCTGTAAAGTTCAGTTAAACTTCAGCATGTGATGAAGTAAATTTGGGTAGCTGGTCAAAAGAGCTCTGCTCTGCAGATGACGTGCAGTTATCTTGTGGAAAATTTCTCACTGCTGATCAGAGAGCCTCCTAGACTCTTTTTGCAACTCACTTCATATCTCAAAACCATTTATATTATAGCTTAAATAACGTCCAGTATAAACATTGTCAAGCTGAGTCAGTATCTCTGTGGTTGTTCATTACTTGAAAATAAAAAAAGACTGATCCCCAGTTACAGAAAAACTCAAAAGATCTGCCATATTAAATCATTGCTTTAGAGAAAGAATTAATCTCTTTTCAAAAGTAGCAAGCCCTTGGAGATTTCCTTTCTGACTCTCCTGAGTTTTTAAAGATTAAGTATAATAAGGATTTTTTTTTTGTACTTTTCCCAGTTTCAAACTTAAGAGGAAAATGTGATTTTGAAAGTTAAACTCTGATTCTAATATAAGAATTACATTCCACTAAAGTTCAAAAACCAAATTAACAAAAAGACAATATAAAGGAATTAAAATCCAGTATAAAATAAATCTTTTAAGAAATGGAGAGAAGCATAGTAGATCAGCAGAGCACAGAACATGTGAAAGGAGAATAGTGGTTTGGAAAACTGGAAAAAGAAGATAAAATTAGGTCTTGCTTAGACCTAATACAGCTGTAGATTGGAGGTATTTGCATTTGGAATAATTTCTTTTCCTTTTTTTTTTCCCCTAGAAGACTTCTCACTTACTGATGACTTCCAGAAGAATATGAACATTTTAAATGGCTCAACCATTTGAGTTAGTTTAACAGACCTTGAAACTAGCAACCTGCTCTGAACTAGGAATAATTAAGTATTTTTCTGGTTACAGACAGTAGTTTCCTTTGTGAAGCTGAATATGTGAAAATGTGTCAGTACACCAATGGCAGAGGACGGGCTAGTTGCACAAGTTATATTCATAAGCAACAGGTTGGATGAACTAAGGAATATCTATTCAGGTTTCAGAATAAATACTTCAGGGGACAGTTAACAGTCCACTGTAAGTTAGCATAAGAAATCCCACTGATTAGGATGGCTTTGGCTGTAGTCCTAAGGCTTTAATCTTACCATTTACAATCTGTGTTTGGACCTCCAATCTTCTTATGTGTGTTCTAGCTGTGAAAGAAATAAGACTTTGCGTATGTCCATGCATTTTAAGATGAAGTATCACACCTAGTTTATGGGGTTTATTCATTTAAATAGGTGTCAAGTTGGATACCTGCCTGTTTTGTCTGTTCTTCCGAGCAATACACCATTGCAGATTATGAATAACTGTGTTATTACCTGTCTAGAAATTTAGCAGGGCTTCCCTAACTTTTCATGGTTACTTTTTAACACACCATCAAACATTCATTTGGCCTCCAATTTATGTTAAGCATACGCTTCTATTTTATGCAGTAGTACAAGAGGAAAGGATTATTTATTGATATTTTTAAAAATCTCTTAAGGAAATAACCACATATTATTTCCTGGCAAAATCGTGGTAAGTGCTCTGGATTAACAATGCTAGACTGCGTTGTTGATACTTAGGAAATACTTGTGAAGTCAGTACAAATATTTTTAAATGTTTGTTAAAATTCTTACAAATGCTACGGATTGTTTTGTTCCACTGCATTCCATCTTTCAAACCATTCACATCCAGTTGAATCAGATGTAAGAAAGATGTGGCAGGCTTTCTAAATTACCTGTCAGAATGAGGGAGGAAGCAATAGAGAAAGAGCAGCAGACAGCAGACTGGACAGACAGGACATGACATAGTCCTTGAAAGACGATTAAGGCCAAACTACCGAAGTAATGTTCTGGATTAAATATCCAGTATTGTCATGAAGAACTTGCTCTCCTTATTTGCTTAAATCAGGGAAAAAAGGTAACAATAGAGAAGAGCTTGCTGGGAGGACGTCAGCTAAAACCTACTGGGAATCACAGAATCTACAGCATAAACAGGAAGACTGCTAAATGGATTGTGGATTGAATGTTAAAAAATGTAAGAATGAAATGTTCTTATGCTTATTTTTAAGCATCTTTCAAAAAAGATTTAATAATTAGTATTTTCTTTCATCTAGACAAATGCATTCTTTTGCAATGTGTTTTATGTACACATGTAGGCAACACCATGTGTAGTGAAAGGTACCTAAAGTATGTTACTGTAGAAAAGTTAGTGCAGAAACACTGAAAATTAAATGGAAGTGCAGATAGTTTTAAGTACATCTTCAGACAGTCGAATCTGAAGGGAATCTATAGTTTTACTAGTGTTTTTGTAGAAGGCACTTCAAATTTCTACCTCATCTTGTCTAAGCAAGCTTTCATTAAAATAGACCTCAAGCCAGGATGTCAGTTCCCAACAGGAGTTTTCTGTGGATTCACTAAAATCTGCTAGTTTTAAGGATTTTAAAGTATTAAGTAAATTAAGTATTGTAAAGGTTACACTAATTTTTAGGCTTTACTACTATTTGAAATCCATGTACTCATAAATTTCCTATTTGTGGTACCAAATTACAAGTAGAGCTTCTTTCCACTGGTGTCTCTTCCTTTTTTCCTGACTGCTTTAACATACAGGCATTGTTTTACTCCCTAAAGCCCTAGACATGCTGAAGTTAAACTTACCATGTAATAGAAATGAAATTCATTGTAGCATTTTTTAAAGTAATGTAAGCAGCTGAATGACTTTGCAAAACAAATCTCCAAGATTTCCATTCATAACAATGCACCGATCTGGGAATGTCATGTAAAAGGTTATATGCAGAATGTCAGGAGCCATTTAAGCAAGCAATTTCTTCCCTGCTCTTTAATGTAAGACAGTTGCAAGTAGGTCCTCATGTTCTGAAGTAGTGAGAGAGATCAGGTTGATCCAACTTCTTTAAAGCACTGGAGCATGCATACTTGATGTTTGACAGTATTTGTACCTCTCTGGTATTCTTCTTCCATCCATCATTATCATCAGTTCATTGCCTCCCTTCAAATGTGAGAGAGTACATCTCGTCTGTTTGCCAAAAAAAAAAAGTCACTATACAATGTATCCAGAGTGATTTATGAGGTACAAACAAAATAAAGGCACTGAATAACCAAACAGAGATACATGAAGCAACATCATTTAACCAATTACGTTATCCACTTTTATGATACATTTGTGAATTATGTTCTTTTTGCATGTATAATTAGAAGGCAGAACAGATGGTGAAAGCTTAGTTTAAAGGCCTTAGATAAAGTTTTAAAATAACCATTGCTGTCAAGTGATGTAACAGGATATAATTTTTGTTAAGCTATGTCTTTGCCATGGTCTAATACACTAGATGGTAATGAGACTGTAAAAACATTGCTCTCTGGGGTCTTGTTCTACCAGAGTAAGCGAATGTGAACATGGAGTGGAAGATTGGGGGTGGCTCTCTCTAAGGTACATTGACATCTCTCGTTTAAGTGTAGTCTAAGGAATGATGACTGAAAAATCAAGAGGATCATCCCTGAGAAGCCAGCACTACTTTCAGAGAACAGAAAATTATATCCTAATATGTAAGTATTAATATTCTAGGCATGTTCCATGATCACACATGAATGTTTATCAAAATGGAGCAAAGGAAAATACCAAAAAAAGGGAGAATTATGCCCAACTCATTAGAAACTGGAATAACTAAGGGTAGAGCGCAGCATCAGCTCATCTTACTATAACCCTGTGCATATTTTCTTCTCTCATCACTGTACGACATCATCTAGTTTGAAACATGAATCTCAAAATATAAAATATAATCTTAAAGTGAAACAATATCCTGGCACTTCTTTATGTGGATTTTTTTCCTGTTTTATACATTTTTGGCTAAACAGAAGTACCAAATTGATTAATTTAATTTGTTTCTTCTTATCAGCTGTTCTTCATCAGTTTACATTGCATTCATGCTCCCTGAAGGCTTTAGTTTTAATACTTGTTTTGTATCAGAAAGCACTCCTAAAAGAGGTTTGGTGGTAGTTTAAAGTATAACAGCCTCTTTCTCAGTGGCTTCCTTTGAAAGCAAACCTGTGCTTCTGCACACTTGTCTTTTCATGTTTGTCTGTAGTTCACTTCCAAAGCAGGTTAAAGAAAGATACATTCTATCTGGGGAATAAGTAGGTCTAACAAAGAATCCATGTAAAATAGCTGTAAAATAGCCATAAAATAGGTATTTCCTCATGCACAGAATGCCTAGGACAACTCCTGACTGCTTCACACAGTCTAGCAGCATCACAGAAGAGGCACAGTCTCTGCACAACTTTTCCATTCCCACAGCACTGCAACACTGATGGACACACATCTGGAGCAGGGGGAAAAAAAGTAGTAAATGGTGATTTAGTCATTGACTTGCTTCCAGGTCAGCATTGTGGTATGTGACCTTGGCAAAGATGCAATTGCATCTTGGAAGGTTCAGCCATCATTGCAGACGCTGAGTATTTGATCAATGTGTTGGTTCAACAGAAAGGTGGCTCTGGGTGGGGGAATGAAATGTGTTGATTTTCAGGAAGAATTATTAGCTACTAAGTCAAAAAGCATACAAAAGTTTTTGCATGCTTACTTAAATCCCTGTGGTACATCTGCAAAATATGCTACTTTTCCTTTCAAATCTTTTTTAAAGTCTTACAAAACCATGAAAACAAACACAATACACTTGAGTGAATCTTCTTTTAAAATAAAGCCCATTATATCTTTGCACTGATTACAGAACTGTGAAAGCAGAACATTTGGAATTATACTTGGCAGTTTTCACAACGTATTGTACAAAAACTGGGAAGGTTATTTTAATAGTTATTTAAATATTTACAAAGATATGTCATCATATATTTATACAGTTGGCAGTGATTTGCCTTTTGCCTTTTGTTTTATATGCTAGCAAAGAAAAAACAAACAACAAAACAATCCAAGTAAAAACCAGCAGATGCTGATTCTGTCATTTTGTTATTTTTAGGATTATACTGATGACACATTGATTTAAATGGTCCTCAATATATGTAAGCACTGTCTATGAAAAGACCAATAAATAAATAACCCTACTGTTTATTAATTTCACTGAAAATACAGTGTAGCGGTTGTTCATTAACAGCCCAGGAGCTTCACAGTCTATAATAAACCAGGATCTTTCCAACCTGTATCTTTTCCTCTTATACAATCTACCTAGTGAAAAAAGTCTAGCATATATCTTGATGCCATGCCTCCAGTACGCTTCTCAGTCTTATTTCTCATTTCATAGGAATGTTGAAATTACAGACATACCAGGTATTCTTGAAAAATGTTGTTACTTTCATAAAGGTTTTTAACACTAACAATCATTAAGTAAAGCAATTCTTATCACCAGTTATTGTCTAATTGAGGTGCTGTATATTTAAGGCACTCATTCAGCTGTTCAATATTGTATTACCTAAATATCATGCTAAGAAAGCTGTACACAAATAGAAGAATTTTCGAGAGTGAAAACTAGACTATTTGTCTAACAAAAAACTTCAGTTTAGGTTTTGATTCTTGGTTATTGAAGTGTCTGGGTTATGAAACTCTGAGAACTTCAGGCTTCTAGAATAATTTGGTAGCATTCTCCACATGTGATGGTCACACTAAATTCATGGTGGATTTCCATCCTGCCTTCTAGAAGTGGAGACTAGTTACCTCTCTGGAGGTCTTATAAAAGCACAAGACAGATATTGCGGGACTAAAAAAAAAAAAAAAAAAAGGGCAATTAGATGTCATATCTTTGATCTTTTAACCAAATAAATATGTTAGGGAACAAATTGTTTAACCTTACAGTAAAAGGATCAGTGATCTTGGAATTTTTTACAAGGGCAATCCCCGGTTTTTTGTTCCTGCAAGTTGTTATAGAGCACGGATAGAGAATTCCTTGAAAAAGCAAATATGATAGATTTTAAACTGTGCAACAGAGGTTCTTTTTGGGACCAAATTTTCTACTACTGACCTTAGCAGAGTTTGCTTTACAGAAAAACTGGGTCTGTAAGTTTTAATTTGTAGTTATACCATCTGTGACCAAGAGTCTCTTTTCCTAAGATGAAAGGCACACTAACAGAACAGCCACCAAAAGCTTACAGAGGAAATAGATGCTTTTTGCAGACCTTTTGTACAGTTCTTTCTTCTTTTTATTTATTTTTTTCTGGGGGAGGGGGCTGGAAACAGAGAGGGTTGACATGTAGAAAACTTCTGATGTCTTTTGAGTCCATGAGCACACCGACACTACTGTTGTTGTGCAGCTCCAGAATGACATTTTGGATTGCAGGGGACGCAGTCCAAAAAAATATTGAATACATCCCACCTATCAATTCACAATGAGTGTGAGGAAGCCAAGCTGGTATAGGAATAATTTTCAAGTATATAAAGTATGGAGAGAAAAAAAAAGAAAAAAAAAGAAAAAAAAATGGAAAGCAAAATCACAGGAAAAACAAAGGTCATTTCCTTTATAACAAGGATCACAGCTCTTGACTTCATATGTTCCTGGAACCCTCTGAATACTTTTAAAAGGAGAAAGTTAATTCTGGTTCTCTTCCTGTGATTTAAGTGATTGTTCCTTCAGTATTTTTAGAAAATAATGTAAACACTGAGCACAAGCAGGGAGTGGCAAACTTGTCCACATGATTCTATTCAGGATTCTTCCCCACAAGGAAACAGTAATATTTTTCAATATTATTTCAAAGATTTAAAAAATAGTAGCTATCCTGACAAGTCTTAATAATACATTCCAGTTTAAAAAAGAAGAAATATTTACTCAGTATGGCCTAGCATGTCAAAGCTGGGACTAAGCTTCAAGACCTTTTCCCTGCTTTGCTGATATATAACTTGAATAATTGATTGTATTACTGTGTGTCACAGTTTCTTACTGTATGAAGGAAAATAATGACTCAAATCTACACTGTAAAGAGTTTTTAAGTATTAATGAGCTTTTAAATTATAATGCCCTGGAAAATAGTGCACATTTCATCAGTTTTGACAACACAAATGACATTCAGAAGTTTCAGGTGTTACTACAAATGAAATGTTTAAAGGTATACAACACTTAACTCCAAGAAAAGATGTCAACAGGAAGCTTTATTTGGTCAGATTATGAAATGTGTGTAACTGGTCAGTTAGAGGTCTGATGGACGAGAGGGTCAAGTGATGGAGGATAAGGATTACTAGCACAGAAGGAACAGGAAGCTGCTAACAATAGGCCCAGAGGACAGAAAGGTAAAAAAGAAGATGAAAAGGCTTGTGGAGCATAGGAGAGAGCATTGGAACAATTAGGAAGACAGAACTATCACAACAGTAAACTCTTCAATAAGGGAACATAATCTGACACTACAGAACAAGAAGTTGTCTAGTGCAAACCATTAGAAAATATTTAATTGTTAGTTGGACCATCCGTGTGATTAGGGAACCACTAAGGAGCAGATGCAAACAGTACTATTATGCTTAGCATCGGGGAGATAAATAGAAGAATACATTTTGAAATGTCACCTCTCTTTTGCTCAGCTTTATATTTAATCTCACTCAATTTTAAGATCTCTCATTCCTCTTTCCAGACCTGTGTTTCAGTTGTTTCCAGGCAGGCTCTTACATCTCATTGGAACTGCCTTGGTTTACCATCACAGCTTCCAATTCTCCTCCTTGCATTAGACCAACCCTAAGATCATCAGTGCACACAGAACTAGAAAATAGCAGATTTCTGAAGAAAATCTGGGATTTCCAAGGCAAAGCTGGAAACTATACCCAGCATCTAATCCATGAGCTGGCTGCCACTGAATTCTAGTAATAAAGAAACCAAACAAATGTTTCTTATTACACATTATAAATTCATATTGCATTCACACTTCCTTGTTTCTTTGAAAATGACAATGTTTACAAAAATTAAATGAGAGTGACTTGAAAATGTCTATAATTGATAGAGGAGTAGAAAAATCAGAACATAAACAGAGAGGAAACACAAGCAGACATGTAAGGTAAAGAAAGACTAAAACCGTATCTTGTGGACACCAACTGAAAATAATAGTTTACCACAGCGCAAGATCTCTGTTAGAAATACAATCCACTGTCAAAACCAGAAACCATGGTATTTCCTGTGACAACTAGAATGCCATACAGCTTATAATAATTTAAATTTAACTGCTGGGTATAAAAACCACACAGTTTGAATACATACATAATATTCTCACCACAGCATCATAATTTCTCCAAAATATCTTAGTAAACAGCAATTGATGTTCTTAGGTAACTGCTGTTCTGTTTCTTCACCAGTTGAAACTTTTACACTTTATTATTTATGTTACATTCTTAACTTTAAAAACTGTACAAACAAAAAGTAATCAGCCTGTCATCTTCCACATTTTAAATACCCAACAGTTTATTAGAACCATGATGCTCTGAAAAAAAAATGTAAATTTTAAACATACTCTTAATAGAAATCAAAGGAGGTAGCAGCACTCATGATTTTGGTGTTGCTGTGATACCAAGAAACAGAACTTGTTGCCACTTCTTAATAAAAATGTTCTCCACAAACCTTAGAGAATCAAGTTTTATGCATGCAAGAAATAATGCAGTATTTTCAAGTCCAGAATGTAACTAATATGAAAGCTACAGAAAATCCTCCTCCTTAACTAGAGGTAAATTGCATATTGCTTATCAATTTCTTTGATCCCTTTTTAACTGCTGACTCTCATATTTGCAATGGAGGGTTCTTAAGAGCCTTAGATCTACTTTGGCGTTGCAATGTGACATTATTATCTTGAAACAGATTGAGAGAAGAGAAGGACTTTTGTGATCGCAAAAACATGGCAATTTGTACCATACCTAAATCTCATCCTACACTGGAAGAAAACTGCTACGCTGTCTTGCTTGTTGAAGCCTTGCAAAAAAGACAGGCTTGGTGAATTAAGATCTGGAAAGTCATAGCCATAGCTTTTGATTCCTTACAAGTCTAACTTCACACTTCTATTTATAGCAACTAGTTTATAGCAACTTGCTCTCTTCAGGCCTTATTTACTAAAGCATTATTGTAAAAGTTTTTATTTCTCCAACTCTTCTATGTCCACTTCCCACTGTTGTCAAACATACAAACAGCCCTTCAACTTGGTCTGTCAACTGCCAGCACCTCCAATCTCTCCCAGGGAAGAGCAGCTTCTTACGAATTCTATTATTTCCTCACTCCTTACATCCCCTTTGCTTCTTGAAATTCACTCCCTCGCCTGTTTTCTCAGACTTTCCTCCTTCATTCTAAAGACTGTCAAACAAGATTTCTGACATATTCTACAGATTCCAAGTGATCAAGTTGTATTTTGCATCTCCACAGCAGTCACCAACACCTACGATTCAACACACACTTCTCTGTTTCTTGCCGAGTGTTAAAAACTGCCCAACACTACGGAGTGCAACTTGCATTAAACAGTATTAAAATAACCCGATCATATAGCTACAGTTTTATTTTTGTTTCCTTGAGATAAAGTATTGCCTTAATAATTTATAAACTTTATTGCTCATAATTTTATATACCTTTTAAATTTTTGTCTAATGGTTCTGACTGCCATTTTCAAACCAAATTGTTTTGGTTTTTTTGCTTGCTTGTTTAGCGTACAGTCCTATTTGCTGTTAGGACACTCAATAAAAAAATCTCCTATATTGTGTAAGCTTTCAATTAAATGTCTTTTGCATCCAAAGGCTGCATTTCCTTTATATCTGCCTAGAATTATTATTTCAGAATTACGTGATTGAGCAAATACAAACATTTCAAAATAGTTCCAATATTTTGTGCATTTCTTTGTGTTCTTTCAGTCATCACTGCACCATGGGACTCTAATGAGGAGATTTAAAGTAGGTTTTTTCCTACACTGCTTATATTAGTCTTGTCTGTAATTTGGAGACCAGTGGTCAGTTTCTGACCCTAGGCTCTTGTGAGATTTTAAATTTCCTCCAGATGACAAGATCAGCTCTGATGTCTCTCAGAGCATTCTATTCTCTGCCCAGTACTGCTCTTAACCTACATGCTGGCACTTAAAGGACAAAGTAGTTGGCAGTGTTTATGTGTCCCTGCATGGATGCTGATACTCCACTTATCTTTATTTAACACCTTCTGTCCCTCAGGCATTTTTATTGTTCTTAGATCATTTGCCTGATCTTCACTACCAGATGTGTTGTAATATTTTCCATCTAAATTCAACCAAAAAAAATAAAAGCAGGTTATTCTTACTGGCAAAGCTTGGTAAGCTGTTATTTTTCTCTTTAATACATAACCAATCCTGTATCAAACATTCAGACCAAACATGAAAAAGAGAAGAGAGCTGCTATTCTGGTGATTGATATCTAAAGCTTATGTCCACTCTGTTAACTAATCTTTATTTCAGCTAAGAAAGATAGACTGCACTTTAATTATCTTGATGTTGGTATCTCGGGCAGTGCTTTTATTTGTTACAGCAGGATAGCTGTGAACCTGTCCATATTTTCAAATCTACTTTTTGATAAATTGGAGCTTATAAAAAAAAAAATATTGCCTGTGTCCTGTGTCTTCTCTGGAACTTTTAAAACTATTTATATTCAACAGCACAGTTCATCTCTGGTTGTCCAGGGGAGACCTGAAAAACATATCTGCACCCCAATTTTTTAAAACAGAGTACAGAATAGACCACAAGTTCCAGAAGAGACTGACAGTAGACCTAGCTTCAAGTTTTCCTTCTAAGAGAAAACATATGGCTCACTTCTATCACATATAATGGCTTAAAATAAGGTATTCTTGCTAGAGCACTGGTAGCACAGCTAGGGAAACCACATGCAGCAAAGAGTTTGGTCCACACATTGACTGATCCCTTTTAGTGCTTTGACTATAAATACATATGATACTTCTCTTGCAACATAGCAATAAGAACTGCTATATCTACCCTTTTTTAGTGCTCATTTTTGCAAAGATTTTTCACTAAGTGATGTGTCAGTCAGCTCTGTTGCAGGTGACTAAAAGTGCTACCTAACACTGATAAATTTGTGAAGCTCACTTCAGTTACCCTTCTTCAGGATAAAAAGCTCTCTGGTAATGAATACATGGAGCGAGAAGTACCACAGGTATTAGCAGTACCACAAAGACTGATGAGTTTGATCCAAAGACTTAAAACATGTTTTGCCTACAGCATTCTTCCATTGCTATCTGGGGCCTGAAAATGAACGAGAGCATGCTGAAAAACTGAAGAAAAGAAACAATGACATGCAAGGACAGCACTGAAGCAAAAAGCTAAAGAGCTGTTTGAAAACAATGTGGAGCCCAACAATGAATGTTCTTGCAGAACAGAATTACAGAAGCCCAAGTCTTCTTGAGCAAGAGTTCCTATTTTTCTGGATTACTCCAAAACGGAGAAACATGAGCATTGTGAATACCACAGAAGAGCTTATATTCCCTTGTGAATAAACACTGCATTTTAAGATGCTTTAACAAACAGAATCTGCCAGCTATCACTAGCACAAACATTAGTTTGACTTGTTTAACAACAGATGGTGATAAAATCCTTCTCACAATGTGGGGGGAGGGAAAGGTTTAAACTGAAATAAAACTTCTGGCATTTTGGTAAGTTTTCTGCCTTTTTAGATATATGTTCAAATATGCATTTCTACATACTTAACAGTTTGTTAAATACATGAAAAGCTCTTTTTGCTTTCCATGGGCTGACAAGAAATGAACAGAGAGTTGTCAAGGAAATTTCTGCAGTACTATTGGTGCTATGCTTCTTTATGACAGCATATGGATGCAGAACAGTGCCATTCTCAGATTTTTACCTCTGCCTCAGCTGTCGCATTCAGTTGTGAAAAGGAAAAGAATTTCTTTGTCTAATTACTTTAAGTGTAATGAAAAAATTAATCAGGGAAAAACCCAAAATGCATTATCTTTTACACAGGATAGATTTTATAAGATGGGATTCGATTTTATAAGGGTTAGCATGGCCCTTAGAATTATAAAACTAGTGCTGATTTTCCAATTTTATATCAGTGCAGCACACTAAAAAGTATAAATAGCATCAACACAAGAATATAACTATAGGTTCAAAGATGCAACAATCTTTTTTATCATTCATACATGTGAATATACACTTTTCCTGTTCATGATTTTCATCCTAGAAGCCAGAAAATATAGCCAATTCCAACAATGTTACAAATTGCAGTGTCATCACCATCATGAAAATTCAAGCACAGAAACTTCTACTGTATGGAAGTATATTCATCTACGTCCATGCTGTTTTAAAGCATCTTGTAACTGCTGCTGATGATTGCAGCAACCTGTCAGTGACTGGCTTCAGCAAAAGCCATCTGGATGGGACATGGCACAATAATTTCCTCCATTTCAAAACATACTTGCAGCTGAGCTCTTCTTCTTTTCAAGATAAGAAAGTAGTTGAATGCTTCTAAAATAATATATTGTCAATGTCCAATTTATTTATTCCAGACAGTGTCTGAACATATTGCATACCACATAAGCTCCGCAGTTTACATTTACCAACAGATGTTTTTCTTTCTGGAGCAGATGGTATATTGAGTGTACTGTGATATAATTCACATTTGCATTAGCAGTGATGAATGCTAATGCATTCCATAAACTGAGTTTTGTATTTTCTTATTTTTAATAACTGTGGCATCTTTGTAAAAATCAGTTAGTTTGATAATACACTCAAGGAAACAAATTTCTCAGTTGCACCGAAAGATAAGATTTTTCTTATATAAAGGTAAGATTTCTTAAAAAACCCCAAGAATAAAAAGAAAGTTGCAAGAGAGGTTAACAGTTTGTTATTATCCTTGTATGCTCTGTGCATACTTATTCTGGGTTTGGTCATTAAATATTCAACTTCAAAGATGGAACTACTTTTGTAATAATTCCTAATTTTCTAAGATATGAGCTAATTTTGAGTAATACAGCAAGAAAACTAGATAAGCTTACTTTATGAAGTTCTCACAGGCATTAATAAAGTTAAATAATTGCAAGTTGAACAATATGTTGCCAGATAATATCAGTAACTTCACTATTCTTAGGCACAGTGATTTTTTTAAATCTAGTATTCTGCTAAATTTTAAAAATCCACATTGTTTTGGGTTTTATTTTCAACATACATTATTTTTCCCATTATTTTAGGATTCTGAAATCTAGAATGTCACTAAGAAGTGTCTGGAATACCCTGTTAAGTAACTTCCTAAAAGGGATTGATCAAATAATATGTGCAGGTCCCAACAGTATTCTGTTTTTACAGTATGCAAGGTATCTCAAGTTCACAAAAATGAACTCCCTATTTGGTTGCTTTCTGTGATTACAGATTTTCCTTGAGTCGAACAAACTTCCTATTGTCAGATTACTTTTTCATCCCACGTAGACAATACAAGCACAGAGCAGTTCTTTTACTGGCATAAGTGAGCCCAGCCTCCTTTAAAGGCAATAACTTTTCATCAGTTTAAAATCAGCACAGTGCAAATTGAAATGGGTCTCCTGATTCAGAAGCCTAAAGTCTGGTTTGTGCTGGGTGACAGCATTTATCTCTTAATAAATGTAAGTCAATCATTGCCCAATACTGTGATGCTGTTAGGTATCTTATATTTGGTTTTACACAGTTTGCTTGGTTTTGTACAGAAATGACTAATATGTCACAAGGGGCTAAGACAGTGTTATACAAACTGTGAAATAAAACCAGATCAAAGAAAGGACACAGCAGGGAAAAGACCACTGTCTGGATGTGGCATGGCAATTCCTAATAATACTTTCTTGATCAGCCTTGTATGAAGGCCAAAAGATAAAAAATGACGTGCATTTTACAATCAGAAATCCATACAACAGCAACAATATGAATCCCACATATAAAAAAAGCTATGAATTTTAGGCTTAAAATTCTGTTCCCTTAGAGAACCCAGTGGCATACTATGATTGATATATCAGCATAATCATTTGAGACTGCTGTCTCTTTCTGCTTTTAGATAAATTATTTGCAGTGAAATTCAACTAGTACTCAACATCATATGGCTGTGTGATCTTTTTGAAGAGCTAAAAAGGGAAAATGAACAGTTGTCCTTTTGCAATAAAAATAACTGTCAATCCTATTTGCTGCTTTTAAAAGCAATTGCGGAGATTATAGATTCTGGAAGTTGGATACTTTTGAAGATACTATTCCCCTTTCCTAACCGCAAGAAATCGTTACTCATAATAATGGGTTTTCACAACTAGCCCATTGAGATAGATGTTTTTCAAACTACAAGTCATTTGTTTTTCTTGAACTCTATTCATTCACTGTAACATACTTCAGCTCTCAGGTGAGCCTCCATTATTGTTTTACAAATATTACAACCTCATCTTAAAATTTGTGACTCATAGGAGCTCATTATTATTAATTTTTGCTATTCTTTCCCATTTGTCTCTGGTTAATTTGTCCTACCTTGTACATCGAAGTTTGTTTTTCAGGGATTTAGTCTGTATCCACCTTATTTGGCACAAAAAATATTTGCTTCTAGGGGGATTTACTACACCTCATTGAGGTTCTTATTTTGATTTCTCAGGGACTGGAACAATTGTAATATTAAGTTCATCACTGATGGCTCTGATATCTTGATACCCGTCGACCTCTTCCTTGCATCAGAATAACATTTACTCCGCTCAGCCTTTCTCCTTTTCAAAAGCTCGCAATTCTTGATTTCCTAGTAATTTTGTATGATCATTAAACTCCAGTTCTAATGTTTCTTGGAGGCATTTTTGTGTGGTCTGCAAGTTATAATGTAAAGTCATTTGTCATCCAGTGCAGATTGTCTTAGAAGCCATCTGTCACTAAATTTCATAGAGGAGGGTCTTACTGATCCACAGTTTCTTTCTCACTTGGGTGCTTTTGAAAACCTCTCCCTGTACACCCACAGGTACCAATGAGGTTTGCAGCACATTTTTTTAAGTATTCATTAGGTCCCTTTATTTGCATCTGATAGAAATTTGCTTAAAGATGTTCAATATCCCCCCTCTGGTCATATGTGGTCAAAGTGAACCTCTGGTGAACAGGTAAAGAAAGGGGTTGTGAGTCCTTCAACAGGGAGGACGAGAGCACTTGTCCTCTGATTTACAGTGGAGTTCTTCAGATACATGTCCTCTTCCCCTCATAAAGTCAGATCTAATGGGGGGCGAGGGGAGAAAAATATACGTATTCCTTCTGTAATTATGATGTCATGCCCAAAAAGATACTGATACTTGCAGTATTTAGTTTCTTTTTTAGTGCTGGTACCATGAAGGATTCAAATTAAATCATCCATCACGTCAAGAGCCCTGCAACAGCTACAGCCCTGCAACTTGTCTGTAAGGGTTTCCAAAACAACCACTTCCCACTCACATAACACCAACACAAAATACACTTTCTAACAGACTTTAACACATTTTAAAGCATACTGTAAAAGGCCAAAAGGCAGAGAATTATGCCTCTGATACCTCAGTTTATTTTAAAACACAGAAGCCAAATTCATATATCATAAAATAATTCAAAGCAGAACCAAAGGATTTCAGGATCCCAGGAAGCAGTAGATCCTAGCTATCCTCTCAACATTGTCTGTTTGATCTTTCGAGTGTCAAGAGAGTGCAAAAGCAAAATTTCCTAGCCACTGCATGTTGAAGTGTGGGATTCACAGAGCACAGTTATGGAAGCCACAGGCCCAAATCGTCTTTCAACTCTTCCTTAGGCTACTAAAAATTGAACACTTTCAGACTTGTATCATCAGCAATAGTTTCCAACTGCAGAAACACTCCTATCTGGTAACACAGTTAAATCAAGCTCTATATCTGAAGTTACATGTACCCAGACATCATGACAATTCCAAATCTTCTCTCTTTTTGTGTTTAGAAATATACAAAGATTACTATTTTACTTTCAAAGTGGTGGGATAAAGTTTTCATTATTTGCTCTTTCCCCCCCATGAATACATGAAACAGCGCTAACCCTACTAGAAAAGATTTCTTTTTTTAATAAAAATGCTTTCTGAGTCGGTTTCAATGTAAATGTTGTTACCTTATAACTTAAATTGTGGCAAAGGATCTGGGAAGTTTTGTAATTTCCAAAAATTGCATTTTGATTTTGGAGAAAATGAAACACAAAAAGAAACATACCATGTGGCATTATTTTTTGCTGCACAGTCACAAAGGAACTAGAATCAAACACCTTCAACAACAATAATTTAAAAAAGTAGCTTGTTTTTTTAAATAAGTGTGTTTCCTTAATAAAACCCAGCAAACTAGGAGGCTTTGTACTTACCCTATACACGATCTCTCTCCCCATGGTCAATCACCAGCTGCAGGTAGGATTGATTCTTATCAGCCAAGTGATATAACATTTCCCCAAGGCACCTGGGCTTGTGGGATTTGTAGTTCAGTATCCCCCACCAATGCAACTCATTTGGATTGTCTGTATTATCAATGGTATTAGAGAATACTATTTGTTTGGAGGCATTAGCTGAAAAATAGATTTTATGGGTTGCCTATAACACACATTTATTGATGAAGTCATTAAATAGATATTTTTAATTAAGTATTCTTAATCTGGAATATCCTTTTGGTTAGTTGGGGTCACCTGTCCCAGCTGTGTCTCCTCTCAGCCTCCCACACACCTGCAGCCTCCTCATCTATGTGGCAGCTCAAAAAGGCCTTGGCTCTGTGTAAGCCCTGCTCAGCAATGACAAAACCTCGATATTATCAATGCTGTGTTCAGCACAAAGCCAAAACACAGTCCCATACCAGCCACTGTGAAGAAAATCTACTCCACCCCAGCCCAAACCAGCACATCATGCAAACCAAAAAATGCAAAGACAGGGAGGTGAGGGACAAACAGAAGTTGACAAATAGTTTGTGAGGTTTATGTTCTTAATGTTTGATGCTTAGCCTGACATTCTAGCTGAAAATCTCTGTGACGTCAAATAGAGGGAAGAGGAGCTGAAATGGTGGAGCGAAATAGAAATGTGGAATAAATTATAGATGTAGACTGACTTGGGAATCTAAATATCAAGAGCAGGCACTTCTAGAGCATTGCCCTTGTAGACACCTAAGCAGGATGTGAGGCAAAACATGCACAGTAAAATTATGGCAGAGATGATAGTACCCCTGAAGATACTTCATTTCCTCATTTAAAGATCCCAATTTTTAGTTAAAAATAAATGGACCAATTAGAAGTTAGAATTTGACAGACCTAATGTATAATACCACAAATCATACAAAAGAAGCTTTAAACAAGCACCAGACTATTCATCCTAAGTATATCAATCACTAAAAAGGGAATTCCAACCATGTATGTCAACAGACTGTTTTTCCTAAGGAGCCTCATCACTAAACCAAGTTACATCTGATGCATCCTAATTAAAATAAAAGACACTTAGTGCATCTACACAGCAGGACTAAAGACTGCTTAGTTCTCCTCTTAAGGAGAAAGATTTCCAGAGCTCTGTGTCTTCATTTGTTTATGTGGCTTCAATTAACCTTTCAGATCCAGGACTTGATTATTTTAACAGCAGTTTCCAAAGAAAACCGTATAATAGAAAGAAATGGCTGTTCAGAAAGTGAAAGAATGCATTTCATATTAAGGAATAAAATGGTGTCACCTGAGAAAGCCAAACAATTCTGCCTGTTAACTATAGAAAACATTTCACTTGGTGATTATAAGACACACAGATCTTTGGGTTTGGTGGGGTTTTTTTTTAACATTCTGAGGTTTATTTACATATAGTAGCAACAGTTCTCAGATTTCCAGTACTTTGAAGAAAGTCCATGTGGCTTCACCTGTATTGAGCATTTAGGTTGCCTGGATTTGCAATTTTGTAAAGGTATGTAGACAGAATTAGCTCTTCTTTCAGTATATTAGTCCTTTAGACATTAACTATATTACTACCCACCAATCTAAATATATCTCATTGCTTTTGCCTTAAGAGTTTATTTGATAAATTATAAATTACCACAAACCATGAACAAAAAAAACCAAAACCACTGTGGCTTTGTTTTTAACTTGTACCTTTTTTCCCAGAGATAGAGTTACTGAAAATTTTTAGAGAGTTAGTCTGTAGATGCTTATAAAACCAATGATCCTTCTTCACTCACTACTTGCCAAATTGCCTTGGCATAAAGCATGAGAGGAGGGACAGACATTTTAAAAAAACAGCCTCCAGGGACTTCATAACTGAATTAGTCTAATATGATTTCTTTCTGATTAACAAGTTACCAATAACCTATCATTTTATTCTCCCCTAGGTGCTTTAAAAATATAGTCTATAATCATCCTAGCAATTTAGGAGATATTAAGTGCACTGATCTAAAGTTCTTTCTTCCCTTCCGCCTATTACAAATATTGGTCTGTTCTTGCTACAAGTGTTTGCCCTTTTTCAGGCCCTGAGGCCTCACCTGTCCTTCATGAGTTCAGGAGTATTGTTACCATTGACTCCCAACAGTTCCACCACACTGTAGAGGGTTTTCACTAGCTCACGGATTCAGATACGCTCAGCTGATAAAGGTTTTATTTCCTTTAACCTGTTTCATCCCAGCTCTCCTATATGACTCTTTTTTAATTACAGTCTCAGCTGACTAGCACCATTAAGAACCACTGAAATGATTACAGGGCTGAGACTGTTCAGAACTGCAGGACTAGATTTAATTGATGCAAGAAGCATAATGTTATGATTCAGAGTTTATTTACTAAAAATTGAGTTTCTGCTTTTCTGGTTCTGCCAGTCCATGCACGATGAGTTTGGCTGGTGCTATCAAGGATGATCCTGCATACAGTACTGGGGTACCAGCTTTTTCAGTGAGGTGTTCATAACAGAAACTATCTTCTTCATGGTCAAACTGTCCTGGTCATTTACTTTGTTCTTCTGTTTAAACCAACCCCTCATTTAACAGTTCCATAGTATTCTTTAATAGCTGATTCAGTGAGTAAGATGTAGGATGTATTCTAACTAAAGCTCAGAAAAACTGAGGGAAATTAAAGAATAAAGGGATATGCTGTTTTCTTCCAATCATGAAGGAGCCGCCAGAAGTTGTGCTGGTATCTTCTTCCTTATAGTTGGCATAATTATAAGTGATGTATAGGCAGACAAGATGGGAGTTATTTATTTATGTGGAATTCAGAATGTTTCATATTTCCTCCATGCCTTGAAGTATGCAGAAACAGCACAATTGGAATGTATAATTTCTGATAAATGGTGGCCAAATAGAAAGAATATTCAGACAAGGCTTTTGTTCTCTTGCACTAGGACTAAAAAAAGGCCACTGCCGTATAAGTGTCAGCACCCTGATGCAAAACACAAAGATACTTCACACAGCAGCACCATAATGCAGGAAGCAATGCCAGTACTTTATAGTTAGAGCAATTTAGAAAGTAGCACTGTATTTTCAGCTCAGTTAGCAAAACTGCACTTAAATAGGATGGTTTTATTGACACAGGCAAGAAGAAAATTCCTGCCATTATAACATTTTTCTATATCCCTGACTGAAGTTTTAGAATAGTTTATGATGCAGTCTTCTAAAATTCCATTTCCCAGTTGAAAGGAATGAGTAAACAAACTCAGTATACTTTTTCTGAGTATCAAATATTGTTTGAATATGGGAAGCCTTTACTGTAAGTAATAATTGTTGTGCATAGCCCTGTCACTGCCGTTCTTTCCCCATCATTTCAAGAGATGTAGTCAGCCTTAACTGAGGAAAAAAATTCAGACTTTTAAGAAAGAAAATTATTTGACCGTTCTTGTTGTTCTTAATCACCTTTATTCTACAATTGACAAAGGACTGGTCAGTGAACAGTTTCATTCCTAAAGTACTAAATGCCCTTGTTTCTTAAAGGATAACTGTATTGCAAATTCTTCATTGCCATTACAGTCACAAAAGCCACCTGGACATTTTCTGAAACCAAAACACCTCATAGGATTATTTTTATCAGAAAGCCTCTCACATCCCAGGTAAACTTCTGACTAAAAAGAGGGTATACCTTTCTAGAGCAGCCAATAGCCAACAGCTCAGGTAAACTTCCATTCCAATGCATATATATCTGCTAATACATAAATTTCCAGCTATCTAAATTGAGCACAGATAATGAAAAGCTTTCATTTTGGAGAGTCACCAGCCTGACAGTTGAACCAGTTGTTTTCATGCAGGTTATGATTCGAATTCCTGATTAAGGACCATCACACCACATAAGCTGAATCATTTTTCGTCCAGATCAGTACTCCAAATTGATAGTATTTTTCTGAACAATTGAAGGTTAGTAGTGAGTACTTTTCCTTTCAAAATCCCTTTCTGTGTAATGTTTTTTTAACTGTCACTGAATTATCAACTTGTTTACAGCCTTATGTGGAAAAATATTACAGCTAAAGCCTCAAGTTGCTGAGACTGCAAAGTAGGTTCTGCCTAGGTCATTAAGCCTTCTATACAGTAGCAATTATATATATGGGTTCACTAAAATACTTAAGAAATTTGGCTTATGATAAGAATATCTTTCAGTAATTTCTTAATTCAGCTCAAATATTTTGAATTATTTAGGTATTGTCATAGCTGACTATTTAATAAGCAAGTATTGTTCACAAGAATGTAAATTCCTATCAGAAGCAAAAATCTCACCAGTTCCAAGTTTTTCCCCCAAAACAAGCTCTATCTTACCACTTCCACATCAAAACTTCAAAAACTAACACAGAAAACACTGGAAAAGATTCTGAGAGGCTTGAACTCTTCTAGGAACATTAGCATGTGCAAGTGACTTCTAATATATATTTAATTTTTTTTAGTTGCCATAGAAACACATATTTTATTATGCATATATCTAAATTACACTGAGATATGGGCAGAAAGACCCCTGCTGTCAATTGATGAACGTACAGTGGCAAATCATTTTAAGCATTCCTTTCCCATGGTTCAACGTAATCCAAGCCAAGATGTGCAAAGATTTCCTCCTCACTTCTAGCTTTGAGAAAGATCCGCTGTGAAAAAAATTGAAAAGGAAGTCAATAATGGTGTTAGACAGAAATTTCAATTGACGTTTTTTGCTGCTGAAAAGGAGTGAATTTTTGACAGCTCTACCCATTGTATTCTCTACAGAATACAATCTTCATCAGTGTGCCGACCCTGAAATGTGAAAGCAAGTTAAAAAAGAATTTTAATGCTGCTTGATTTTTTCAGCTATAATGACTAGTTTAGAACTTTGTTTTGATTTTAGTTTTTCAAGATTGTGTGCACAGGTATCAGGACTAGAACTCAAATCCAACCTTCATTTCCCTTCCATGAGGATAAATAGCTTGACTTTCTTCATAAAATCATCAATTTTTTTTAAATTAATACAGTAATGTTCTCTATAAGTGCATTCAAGCTGATTTGATGGTTAGACTAAATATGTATAGCAAACATTAAAAGCACCTCTCTTTTTTTTGTTTTTTTACACGCACACTCCTAATGAATGTTTCACAGGAAAATCCAGTTTTGTTTTTTTGTATGTGCATTTCTGACAACACAGGATAGTATTTTTACTCAAGAACAATCACAAGCCTACCTTCCTTACAGTCACTGGTATAGTAAATTACACAGCCTTATGCATTCCTTTCATCACTAACGTACAATAATAATTAAAATATCTGCTAAGATAGGTGAATATTAAAACAGTGGAACCTCACAATTTAGAGGAGTTTGGAAGCAAAAAAGCACTCACTTATATTGAAATAGAATACTTAATAAGTCTCAATCAGTGTTCACCTCTGAACAATCTCATACTCCAGTGTCCTAAAAACTTCAGGATTAAGCTTCATAATGTTCATAATATTTGCTTCCTACTGTGAAAGAGCATGTGCTGTCTAGAGAGCCCACTTAAAAAAAAATGTGAGTCAGGAAAATCTCTGACTACTGCAAAGTTTAGGAACATGTGTTCCAGCACCTCTGCTTTCTCTGCTGCCAAGCAGTGCCTCCAGGAGGGCTATGCTGTCCAGCATATCCATGGGAACGGGTCAGGAAAAGGAGCCAATAACTAGATGAGAGCAGTCCCCTGGTATAATGGAACAACTTCTGGCACCAGAGACTCACAACTTTAACTGACAGATCAGTATTGTGTCTGCAGTAACAAAGATTGCTTATAAATCATAGACAAATTATATTCCTTTTTCCTAGGAAGTTCACATGTCAGATTCTGGAATAAAAGGAACATAAAAACAGCACTGACGAGGGGAAAACTGATACTTTTTCCACACAGTAAAGAACAGAAAAAATGATAGAAAATAAGATATTGAACTGAATCAAATAAAAGGAAAGAAGACTGATAACTGCCAATTGGATAAGAGTACTGGGGATATTTTGTTCCTCAAATATCTCCTGAGAGGACAGGATTTTAGGTATTTTTTTTCTTTCTCTTTCGCTATTACTAAGAACAAGAAGACAATCCATAGAGCTACAGTACTGGGGAAAAAAAAAAAAAAGAAAGAAAGAAAGAAAAAAGAAGTAAAACAACAGAAAAAAATATCTTATAGAGAGATGTTATAAACACTCTCCAATAAAAGCTCTTTGTATCTGTGGAACCCCAAATTGCATCCCATTTCTTTTGTTCTGTCCCTTTACGTTTTCCTCCAAGCTAAACTCATTTCATTTGCTTGAAAGGGAAAATTTTAATACAAAGTATCTGATGCTCCATACCATTCTCCGTAGCTACAAACCATGTTTCTAAGTGAATCTCCAGCTGATATCTGCCAACTGCTTTAGTGATGTGTTATTAATGTTAATCAAAACCTATGATTTTCCTTCTTGTCAATCTATGCAGAGCTTAGACAGTGATGCAAATACGATTATTGCATTCACTACTGTTCTTTCTTGCTTTTTTCTTTTCTTTTTGCTCAAGAAAAGTAATGAACTGCTTGCCTAGCTGTGATTCTTTTTCATCTCCTTGCTAATATCCTGCAGATCCAAAACATGCCCCATCAACATCAATCAAATTTACAAAAAAACAATGCTCTGTAGCAGCTGGTATCACTCTTCTCTTATCCCATTTAATCAATTCTGTTATTTGAATGGCTGTAAATATTACATTTGTGGTTGCAAACATGACCATTAACTACACCTAATGTAGAACAACTGCCATCCAAATGTTTTCTTATATGAATTGCTACCTCTTATTTTTCATTTTGGCATTAATGATCAATAATACTTTTGTTGAAAGGGAAGCAGAGAGCGAGAAACAGAAGACACCATTTTATGATATACTAACTCTCATGGTCAAAGTTCAAACA
The DNA here is from genome assembly GCA_035584735.1 of Pseudotriccus pelzelni. Lineage (NCBI taxonomy): Eukaryota > Metazoa > Chordata > Aves > Passeriformes > Tyrannidae > Pseudotriccus > Pseudotriccus pelzelni. The sequence continues at coordinate 20,944,373 of JAWMRA010000162.1, read as the reverse complement.
GCTATTATACTACTATTGGCATTTGGGTTCGTATCACATTTTAATACGATGAAGCCAGCAAAACAAAATTGTTACTTAATAAAGTAGAATTCTAGTTTTAGGTATATAAATCAGCAATGGCCAACAGCACAGCCTGGATTCCAAGTAGACTGATATCCTACTGTTTATTACCAAATGACTTGGTAATAACAGTATGTTGCAAATACCAAACTGAGTAAATAATCTGTTTTACTTGAATAATACTATAAATAACTTTCAGCCTGTAACTGCGGCATTCATTACTATTTGTCCCATCTTGAGATAAACTTAAAAAATTGATTTGAATACAAATACCTCAAAATAAACACTAGAACTGTACAGTATCCGTGATGAAATGGGATTTCACGGTTCTGAACCAGCAGAATCTGCTGGAGAGTGAAGTACTCCAGGTTTGTATGTACAATGTGTGCATATGTGCAATCCACTGTTCTGAAGATGAGATCTGTGGTGGAAATGTGACTAATTTCTTTCACTAAATCCTTATAATCCTTGCCATTAGCTGAGAAACAATGATTAAGTATGAAGTTTCCTAACTGATTACTGACACAGTTCTGCTTTATAAATTATCTGAACATTCTTGAATAAGTCACAGCCAAATTGTGCGCTTTTAAAGACCAAATAATTTCTTTCCATACCCCATTTTTCCAATCCTTTTCCTAGTTGTGATTTTCATTTGCTTTACAGCTGTAATTCAGCAAGAATGCAGTCATACTTTAGCGCATTTCATTATCCTTTGGAAAACTATGACATTGTGTAGGAGGCACACCCCCTCCTTTTGCAAAAGACCCTGAAGGGCCATAATCATTAAGGACTGTCTGGACTCCTTCTGACATACTATTACATCAAATAAACTGGGGGAGGGCAAGAAGAATATTGCCACCAGTATCTGCTTAACAATTTACAAAAACCTCTGATACAACTTGGCTTCTAGACATGCACATTTATTCTAACCTTTTCTTTATTTCCAGGATTATGTTGCACACTTTAAAATGGCAAATTCTTACACAGGGTGTTTAGGGATTTTATAATTTATTTTTTTTGCCTTCTCTCACTGATTCTCATGCTGTTTCACATGTGACACATATTCACATCAGTTTAATTGCCTTAATATTTCCTTTCCTTTTTAAAATCATTAAAATTAAGATATAACAGCAATATGATCATATTTAACTTTGTAGTTCTTCCAGTATACTGAATGACAAATACCAAGCAGTCTGAAGCCCCATTACTTTACATGTCTGAAATTATTACAGAGGCTGTAAGCATGACAGTGATAAATGAGCAACAGAAAAGAAGAGGACAGACTGTCATTTGCAAGCTTGGAACTTAACTGTTCATTGTGCTTGGACAGAGTCCATTCTAAAAATAAGTTTTGTGGGTAAAGTCAGTTGTAGATGAATTATGATAATTATAGGACTTGCTTAATCAGCCATGGTAAAAAATACTACAATGCATCTTAAATTTCTTACACATGCATTTGTCACTTCAGTGGCATATTCACCAGTCATCACTTATGCCAAGTCAATTGAAGATTTTTAATTAAAGGTAATTGGGACTAATGAAGAGATGCTGCTGCTTAGATTCCTTGGAACAGCTTACAAGATGTGAAAGCCCTTCTTTAGATATGAAAGACCATGGTACTCAGTGAAGCAGTGCACCATAACACCAGATCCACAACTGACAGAATATACTGATGGCTTGTTAGATTGAAAGTACTTTGACGGCTTATTAGATTAATAGTACAAAGCTATTAAATTGCTCACACTTCCTTTTTTTCTGATCCCACTTGCCCAAACAGCATTTGTATCCTTGAAAAAAATGTAAATATCTGTTAATTAAATTAATCAAATGAGGTTACAGAAAGAATTGTGAAGGCAGAAACATAAGTAATCCACCAAATAGCAAATATTTTCCACATGATTAGCAATGGGAATGTTCCTGTATGTTTACCTGACCCAAGTGTTATCTGGTCTCTGTCCCTGTGCCATTTTTGCTATAACAAGTGTTGATACACCACCACAGCACACAGGTCACACCAATATTGCAGAAACTTTCAGGAAGCTGCTACGTTTACTAAATCAGCCTTTCATACCTTGCAATGTAGGTATATGTTTCATTATTTTGTGACTTTCAGTTTATATTGACCTAAACTCCTGCATAACATGGCAAAAGTATTCAACTCCTGAGACTGTCTGATCATGGCATCAAAAATGTCTGCATAATCACATGTCCACAATACACCAACGTCTTTTTGTTGGAACATTTCCTGCAACCCTTAAACTGACTGCAGCTATCTTCTGTAATCAATGGTCATATTTTATTGAGTCCAGTGCAAGATTCTGATAATAAATGGGCAGTGCATTAAATCAATTCTCATCTGTGAAAATGTTAGAAATAACCATATACAGAAACAAACCCAACAAGTTAGAATAGGTGCAAACAACCACCACTTTTATGGGAGAATTTCTATGAATGCTGTAACAACCACTGTGGAAATTTTTCTAAACAAGTGGCTGTAGTACATGAAATTGTTTCTTGATAAATGGTTATTAAATGTAATATGTGACAATAGCCCTAAGCAACTTCTTCTAACCCACAAAATAGTGAGGAGAAAGGAAATAAATAGACATCAGAAGGCTTAAAGTGGTCACTTTTCTATTTATCATATGATCAAATTTGCAAGGAAAATTGAAAACTTGGGGCTTGCACTATGAAATTCTTTCACAACAGAAATGAGATCTGCCTGAAAGGTAAGAAAAGAAAGAAAGAACAAAGAGATCAGAAAGCAAAAAATATGTTGTTACATCAATTGTTCAAATCTTGAAAAGCTAAAAGTGTGTAGGCACCCACCTAATGGTTTATACCTATACAATTTCAGTTGCTTCCTGGTTTTGAGTGTTAAAAGCTCCTGTGACTGACAGTACACAAATTCAGCGAGGAGAAAAGTAAGGTCTCAGTGCAAAATTAAAGGCATCCCAATGCTACAGGCTTTTTCATTTGACTACTTTGAGCTGCATGAATTTCTGGTGACCCTTAGCAAACAAGCCTTGTGAAATCATGCAGATTCACTGCTGCTTTCCACCTGGGAAGCCTGTTCTGCCTCGCTAGCCTGAATATCTCCATTAGCTCACAATCAAAAGAAAACTTGAAAACTCTGAGGTCACAAAAAAAGTCAAGCTCTGGCAAGGAAAGCACAATTTATAAACAAAAATGAGTTCCAAGGCCAACCACTGAATGTGCTGAATGCAGATGTCTAGGAATCCTTGGATGTGACAAGTACAAGGACCACCATCAAAGCAACTGAGTCAGGAAAGCCCAAGAGAAGACAATACAGACAGGGAGAACATATGTTATGTTTCAGAAATCTTACATCTTCTCTCAGAAAGGTCAATTGCAAGAGAAGTAATCAGATTATACAGACTGATGGATGGAAAATTATCCAAATTCACTCCATGGCACAACTAATTGAAGATCCTATTTATTGACAATTAAGTTATTACAAGCTCTAAAATAAACACTTTGAGTTGCATATATCCTTGATCCCCATGAAATTCAATTAGGTCTATCATGGAATCATACATACAGACATGCCAGTAATGTTTTCTAAAAATAAGTAAAAAAAAAAAAAGGAGGAGAGAGGACAAAATGGAAAATGGCAGTAACAGCTAGAAAAAGACTAAAACCAAACCAGCATGGAGGAGTTACTGAATGATTAACTTGATGTGACCTTCTAATGGTGCCTCCTATGCTAACACTTCTTACAATACTCAACATGCTGATGAGCTTCTGCAGTTCAGCATTTTCACATGGAGAATGAGTGCAACACATATGACAAGATAGGGAGGTAAAACTGAAGAAAATATAGTGAAGAGAAATTTTCAGTGGAATTTTAGTTCAGAGATTTCTGAATTGATTTTTTTTTCAGGTAGATGTAAACTCAGATTAAAATCTCTAATATAATGAGTCAGAAAGTTTTACTCAAGCCAAAATTTACAGAACTACACACATTTACTCCAACCACCAGCCAACCAAAAAGCAAACAAGGAAGGACACCTAGAATAGAAAGCAGTGAAAAGAGAAGGTAGGGGAAAAGCAATAGCCTAGACAAATTTATCTGGGTCTTAATAAAGACCTGCAGCAGATTAAGTGAAAAGCATTAAACTGTTTTTGTTTAGCCTGTAATGTGATGCAGCAAAAAGAACAGTTACAAGGGAGGGTGAGGAAGGATGTTGGAAACTTAAAGTGTTTCAATCGCCTCCTGTTCAAAAATTGTTTACTTGCAAAATATTCCCACCTTTCTCAATATCAAATGAAATCACTTTCTGGAGTGATTTCTTGCAGAAAGACCTTGTGGATTAACTGGTGCAGCTAGTAGCTCTAAACAGTATAAGCCAAAAGGTCTGAAGAAACCTGTGAGAGAAACACACGATAACTCCCCATAACAGTAGTGAGGAATCGATTTCTAAGAAAAGTAGCATCTTTCTGAGATTGTTTTGATGTGGTTTTGTCCATATTTGAGTTTACTAACCTGAAGACAGGCATCTTGGTTAATATGATTTATAATAATACAATACAGAGGTGTGAGTGAAAGCTAGCCTCTCCCAAGCATATTTCTTTAAAATCTTCTCTAAACACCTTGCTCCATGCTGTTTTCTACCCTTACCACGTAGAACTTCAGTCACTGAGCATCACCCTAAATAGGAGTGGGCTGTGGTTTATATGCTGCATGTCAAAATGGAATACACATGGTAGTATATAGAGGTTATTACAAAAATAACTAAGAGAAGCCCAGTGCTGCCATCAACACTTAAAAATTATTGACATTAGTAACAGAATTTGGTGACATCAGTGTTAAGCCACAGGGACCATGTTTCTATTTCTTTTCAACAGATGAATTTGCACCACCTCCATCCATCTATAAATGGGTGCAGCCCATGCACCAGAATTTCCATCTGTCATTCAGGTCTGTCATGTTGCGCCTTGCAGCCTACCTTCAACATTGCAACCAGCTCCACTCCTTCTTTACTGACTTGTAATGACCAAGATGAAAACATGTTTTGCAAACACTGATCAGGAAGCCAGCTACTTTCTCCTCCTCCTCCACTATGCTGCTGTTAACTTCACAAGAATGAATGTTGTACATCTTTGGTGGAAAACATAAATTTGCTCTGAGCTTCAGTGTATCAAATAGCTTTGCAATTTTATACCCATTACAGACCCAGAATTTTGTAAAGCAGTTGCAGAGAAAGCGTTATGGAAGACCCATAAATTCCTGCAGTGCACTGAGTGATACGAGGTTGAAAGCCTTCAATCTACAATGAAAGTGTGGGAATACAACATAACACCAATCCATAAAATAGTGGCTACTTCTCTGAAATCTCTAGCTGACTCATTAGGGTAGACAAAGTGCTAACAAGAAGCACTGTAATCAGTAACTTTCACAGCAAGCAAAAATTATTTTATGGAGAAGGAGGGGAGGGAATAGAGAGGATAAAAAAAGAATAAGTAAAGCAATTTCCAGATAATTATATAAGAGCTTTCAAATAATTGTATTCAGTTATTATCTTGGGTAGTATGAATACTGTCAGAAAGTACCATGGAAAAATGAAACTTCTCCCTGGTCCTCCATATTCATACTGCTATCCAGCAGAGGGACAGCACCTCATTCTATCACTAGTCAGTCAGATAACACTCTCAGCACGAGATATTGCTTGATGAAAAAAACCATGATAGAATCAAGCCCTGAGGAACTCTATAGTAATTACCCATCAGTATTTAACTTCATTATGGTCATTTTTTACATTTTGTGGATTGCTATAATATCTAAGCATCTGTCTTCTAGTACTTTCCTAAAAAATATCACTAACAACTTTGTGTTCTTCCTTCCTTGTTTTCCCCAACTTTTTTCATTTGGGTTTTTTGGAGAGGTTTGGTTTTAAGACTGGCTGATGGTGATTTTTATTTTGCTTGTAATTAAACATTTCACTAAATATTTATGTTATGTTTATGAATGAGACTATCAACAGCACAAACAATTTTATTATAGGAATAATTATAGAACATAAAATGAAGTACTAATTGCACTAGAAATGTGAAGTATGTCATCAAGTTCAATAATAATATTCCACAACACCATGTAGACATTGTGCATTTTCCATCTGATAGTATTTCAACAGTTTTCAGTAGCAAATAACCTGAAGTCCCTCTGACAATATATTATCTCCAAATGTAATTTTGTGTTTTACTGGTATTTTCTGTAGTAATATTCACATCACCATGTCTGCTTTAAAATAAAAACTCATCTGTTCCTAATCCAGCTACAAATAAGATGATAAATAAACCAAGAGAGAAAAAATTACTCTTTGAAATGACATAATAACAAACCATGATTGAAAAAGCAGTATTACAAGCATTATCCATTGACTCGATACCCTCAGGCAAAATCATGTCTAACGGTACTGATGCAAAATAATGCAGTGGAATTTATTCTAATAATTCTGGGCATGAATAATTTTTGAAGGTAACAGAAGCCAGAATCATAAATTCTCATTTCATTTTACCACTGGACATGTCCTGTGCTTTTAATCAGAAATACCAGACTGGAATGTTTTTCTTAAACTTGTCTCTAACTCTAGTTATAGGTTTATTGATAATAAATTTCTGAACAGTAAATAATAAATTAATCAAATAAAATAATCAGGCTAATATTAGGATTTTCTGGGCACTTATCCTATTAACTATTTCATAACATGGTATAACAAAATATCTTCATGTTTTCTTCATGCAATCTACTTATTCCAAATAGTTTTGATGGAGAAAGAAAAACATCAGTGCTGAAGCACTAGCACTTCCAAAAATTAAATATTAAAAGACATTATCTGTTGACTTAACAGAAAAAGCACTTTTTCTCCTTGCTAAAATTTAGTTTGTAAACAAGACTATACTGTACATAAAAAGGAACTATTCTGTTTAAAATGACAGATGTGTGGTTACATTGTTACAAAACATTACACTGTTAAGCATCCAATCTCCAATTACTATTTTAATAATTAAAAAGATTCCACAGTACATAAAGAGTATAATACATTCCATCCAGACTACAATAATACATTTTCAGTTTGGGGCACATAAAGTGAAAAGGAACTTGGAACTTCCTATCTGACAATCCAGGTAAAAATTTTAACATATTAAATAGCACACTGTTGTAAACAAAACCAGAACAAAAACCTATTGTCCCCTGCATTTCTCTGATAATCTCTGCACTATCATGAAGTCCTCAAAAATATTCACAGGGATGATTTCCTTTTTCACTGTAGCTATACTCATGTTTTATTCTAAGTCTATGTTATTTACAGTATTTACAGTATCTTTAGCTTGTCAAATACTGTTAAGTTGGTTTATTGTATTTTTGCCTTGAAACAAGAAAAATGCAGAACTCTGTTTTTTATGAAACTCAGTTAAGAGTAATTCATATGGGATTATTATAAACAAACCACTTCAGAAGAACATTATTGAGATTCCAAAATCAAAGACATGTAATTTAAGAAATCCCAGAATGTGGTTGACTGAATTATAACCTTAATTCAGTTTTCCTATGTATATGCATAGAGACTTCCTTTTCTTCAAAGAAATACTGCTTACTTCAAATCCTGTAAGATTCTTCAGCTTTGTTCACTAGGCAGGAAATATACGGTGCTACAGGGCGAAAAAATATTTGCTGACAACACTGACACAATCCTGAGTTGCAGGCCAATGTGCGATCAATCAGTCTTGGGAAAATGAGCTTTTATAATCTGTATCTGTTCTAGCTCCCTCTCTTCACTACTTCCCTGTGCAAAGTTGTTGATCTCTCCCTTCTGATTTCTGATGTTAACTCCAGGCTCCACTCATGCCATATTCAGAGTTAACTCAGTTATTTGGGGCAACTGAACATTTACTCGTTTCTTGTTGCCAGCTTAGAGCATTAGCCTGATGAATTTAATTTATTTTTCAGTCCAGCAAACCTCCATTCATATCTCTTCCCTATCATTCTTTTTTCATGCCCCTTTTCAGTCTCTTCAACCAACCCAGATCCCTTTTCACAATGCAGCTGCTAATTAAATATATCCTTTCCATTCCTCATAGCTTTTTCCAGCCACTCTGCACTTCCTTATCAAACTTGTACCTCCACCACAGACTTCCTATTCTGGCTCCCACTCTGTGTGTCTTTTTCCTCTCTGGCCCTTGGCTCTTTCCTTTTCCAGCTTTCTCTCTACCTAGCTTCTTCTCAATTAACTTCATTATATTTTTAACAGAAAATACGAGATTATGTTACCTGCCTCACATTTGATAACTTACCTCAGCACACTGAATAATTATTGAATAATATGAATTAAAAGAATTGAAAATTGTTGGTTCTGTACTGCTCTAGAAACTAAAATTAATAAAGAAGTATAGTCAAAATATTCAGGATCTGCATCTACTAGGCATTCTGAGAGAGCTCTTTCCATTAGCAATAAAGGTTTCCTTGAACTGCTAAAAAAACATACCAAGAAAAGGAAACAACAGTTAGGTATATTCATCTTTGTGTTAGATGTACAGCTTGCTATTACAAAGATATTAAAGGTAGCTAAATATATATATACATATGTATGAATTACGTGCACATTTTGTAAAAACAAATGATCATGTGTTGTATGTGAAACATTTAAAATGTTAAGAGAAGACTGAGGAGAAGCACAGTTTTTAAGAAAATGCATAATAATTTTTAAGTTAATTTAATAGTTCCATATTTTTTAATTTAAGGAAGGTAGATTATTTTGATTCTTAATTTCTAATTTAAAAATAGACTAGGTGTGAAAAGAACAATCACCCAGATCACATATGCAATTTCCAGGTTCCTGAGAGAGAGAAGAATTTGAACATAATTGAAAGTATATGCCACTGTTTAGAGTGACTCAGTGTTTAATTATAGCAATCACAGAATCAATTAGGTTGGAAAAGACCTGTGAGATCACTGAGTCCAAGCTATGACCAAACATCACCATGACAACTAGACCACAGCAGCAAGTCCCATGTCCAGTCTTGTCTTAAACACCTCCAGGGGCGGTAACTCCACCACCACCCTGTGTAGCCCAGTCCAATATCCTACCACACTTCTGGTAAAAAATGTCTTCCTAATGTCTGACCTAAACTTCCCCAGGAGCAGCTTAAGACTGCATCTTCTCGACCCGTCGCTATTTGCCTGGGAGAAGAGGCCAATCCTCACCTTGCTATGACATACTCTCAGGTAGTTGTAGAGAGCACACTGGAAATCAATATTATAAACTTTGGATCTTTATGTTTACTGTAGCTTTAATCCACTCATTGTTGCAGACATCTAAAGCAAACTATGCAGCTGCAGCATGTTTAATTCATCAAGATATTCCCAAGGCTGATTATATCACCATTATAACTTTATAATTTTAGAGCAGCATCTGACAAAATAAGACTATAACATCCAGCTTTTAAAGAATCATAAAAAATGTCTCTTTAACTGTGCAAGTGCTTTTGCAAGCATCTTTTTTCAATGAAAGATAGTGTGGAGTAAATGTTCTTAGATGACACAAACCAACTGAGAAACAGTAACTACTAAATTAACTCTTGGTTAAAAACATGAATATTACACAACTTTATGTAATAAAACGAGGTTATAGAATAATAGACAGCTCTTCTTCCTGGTAATGTGTTTTTAAGAATTAACGTATTGGGTAGTGAAAGAAAAGAATCCCTGCTTGGAAAACAAAGCTGGCCTTTTATCTGGAAAGTTCTGGAAAGTCCAGATAAGTGCCCAGCCATCTGCAATCAGTCTGGCTTCCTCAGAGCTGTTTCCATCCTCTAAGCCAAGCCACCACATGGACGTATGAACATAACTTTTCGCACCAACATGGTCACTGTCAGGTAAGCCATGTTTCACAATAAAAGCCACTGGCTTGTAACTGTAAAAGCCACAACACAGACTTAGACTCAGCCAGAGAAAAAACTCAATATCATGAGGGATGCCAGAAGCTCAAGTATGTTGCCAGGCATGACTGGATGAGCTACCTCCTGCAGACCTCCTGTGGTTGTCTGTGAAGAAGACAACTACTCTGGCAAAAGATGGGCAGTGGCAGAACTCAGCATGTTACAAACACTTTGAAGCCAGCTCACCAGAGCATTACACACATAAAATAGTAATTTACTCAGCCTGTAATCACCACTGTACTTTGGCTTTAGTGATATATGCAAAGGTAGACAGGGCAAGCTCTGTCTGAAAAGTTAGTTAAGTTTTTCCTAAATAGGAATTCATTCTGCAGGCAAGTGGTGAAAGAATGTGCAATACTGATGATGACTATTGAATGCATGTGAGCTTCACAGTGTGGAAGAAATCCGAGGATAAATTACCCCTTTCATGCTTATAATGGTTTCAGGAAGAAAAGTAAATATTCTCAGGAAAAAAGTAAATATTCTCTTAAAAGAGTTGGGATCACAGAACCTTACTATATTCAGTGTAACTGCACAGCACTTAATAGCTTGCAAAGCTGGGTCCCATTACAAAGTTTTTGGTGCTCCTTGTGAGTTTGTTATTCAGAGCAGTTATATAAACCACCTCTCTTGTTATTCAACAACTAAATAACAATTAATGCCATTCAAATTCACACAAGGTTTTTTTAAATGCAAAATTGTCATCAATCATCAATCAGTCATCTGTATAATGTCATATTTTTCCCAACATTTCTCTAGTAGAGAACACTAAGTGAGCTATTTTCCAGCTTAAATCTACATAGGGCATAAAATTAATAACTGCTTTCTGCTCCAGTGACTCTTCAAAATAACACTGAGCTCATGACCCTTCTTTTACAAAAAAAATCAACCAACAATGTCAGTGCAAGAACATTCATATGCTAATAATTCAATTAATCTATTATACCCTAGGAAACTCACCTATTCTTTTGCAAAAAAAAAAAAAAAGCAATGCTAATTGTTTACATCACTTCATCTTGCTGCCACAAACTGCATAAAATAATAATTGGACTTAAAAGTGATTTTCTGGAATATTGTGGAAATATATGGGTTTATATACGATAAAAATCAGAATTTACAAGACAAACTCAATCCTCGGAACCCACAAGTTTGAGGATCTCCAAGGTGAGGGAGAGAGACATTTTCTACATGGCCGTAATCTAGCCATGAAGCTTTTCCGTGTGCCAACCCTAGAAATCTTCTGCCACAAAACAGAAATTGAGAAAAGTGCCTGAAGCAACTTAATGTATCCACCCCCCCAAGCCCCATGGCTCATTCAGCTTAACCTGCATGCTCAAAAGATAACATTTTAAGGAAATATATCACTCAGAACTTCTGGAAAAATTGACATAGTTCCCGTTTTATGCATATCTGGCTCTCAGTAACTGCTGAACAGCAAATGGCGTCAAGGAAAAAAATTAAACTCTGAATGAAAAGGAAGAGCAATAGGGAATCCCACCGCACCTGAAACTCTGTGAAGTGAGAAAGTTTTAAACCTCCTTCTTCACTGTAGCTCTGGGGGATAGTTTCCAAATCGTTACCAAAATGTAAAAACAACAACAAAAAAGCCAGTTTATTTTCATAGGGGTTCTGAAGTATTTGGAAATGGTACTAATTTTTAACTAATTCAGATACGGGAGTTTAGTTAGGAAGCAGAAGTAAAAAAAGGTTGATAAATCCTGCATTTTAAAAAGTCAGATTTATCTGTGGTGTAAGTGGTAAGGGCTGGGTTTTGCATAGAAGAAGCATCTTCTGTAGTTAAGTTTGGGGCATCCTCACAGCAAGCTGTACTGAGAAACATGATATATGGATTCTGCTGGCTGAGAACCACTAGAATGCAACTTCCTGGGATTTCCAGAGAAAAACAGTTGTAGGGAACAGTATTTCTACTTAACACATGCATAGTCACACAAACATAATAGCCCGTTACTTTTTGAAAAGATCTAATCAGTAAAACACTAATGAATTTCAGTTTGTTGGAATCTTCCTACTCACCTAAACCTGGGTGTGCCTTAAAAATTATGTAATTATAAAACTACTGCCCTGAAAAAAAAAACACAATCCAATAGCATCTAGTTTACCCCGCACTTGAAAAAATCTAAGCCTATTTGAACTCCCACCAGCTTGCACATCTTCTCAATAACTTGCTTGACAGGCTACTGGGAACTTGAGTTCAAATAAGTCATTTTAAATACTTCAGAGCCAGGATCCCCAGAGTTTATTGGCTCCATAAGCCTGGAGCAGCTAGCCAAGTAAGTGCCTCAGAGCTTGCAGCCTCAAGAGCTGTCTGAGCATTGGATGTTTGAAACAGTCTGATCTGTGGATTGTTTCCAAAGCTGAGATTCAGAAAGCAAACCCTTTTGCAGAAAGTGTCAACATTTTGACTTTCCCTCTGATTAAGAAAACAAGCAAACTTTGAATAATTGAAATTCTTCATTAAACATTTGTTCCTTCTCCAAGTTATAGGGAAAGCTAAATGTTGAGTGATCAAAATCTTTCATTAAACTGAACTAGTTTATGCTGCAATGGTCAATTACTTATTCTTACTGCATCTTTCCATCATGGGAATCACGTTTTACTGTTGGGAAATGAGATCAAGGAAGACTAAATGACCTGCTTAAAACTACAGAGAAAATTTTTCTACACTGTGGCAAAGTTGCAAGCTAGTAGTCAAACTTCTGGACCATCATTCTTCCTTAGGCCATATCACAACAAAGCGTACGCTCTTTTAAGCTCACACAGTCATCACTTCATGCCAAATGTCAAAATCCCTTCTCGTGTTGCCTTTCGACAAGCCAAATTAGGATTAAAAGAGAGATCAGAAATCATTCAGAGAACAGAGAACATGAAAGCCTGAAAGTTGTTTCAATATGCCCTCTGATGTCACACGTCTGAACTGGTACGTGATCCTTTGGCTGATTGTAATCTTGTCAGTTTAGCAGCCTGACACAACACCCGGTTACAAAGTGGTTTAAGAAAAGACAAGTGTATTAGGCAAGAGGGGACCTTCTGCAGAATACAAAAAGGCATGAGTAGGGTAGGTGGCCTCCAGACATCACTTCCAGGCTGCACATGTTAACATACCTTCCACACACGTTAACAGCTGTTCTTGATTGTTTTCCCTGTGGAGCCAAAACATCAGCTGTATGTGCAAAATTTTACACAGAAGTATCAGAGTGATTTGCCCGTGCCCTTGAGACATTTCCAGGTTCAGAGCCTGGACAGCGCACAACCCTGAAGAATCTAACGGAAAAAACATCACATTGTTTCCAGCCTGCTCCTTCAACCTTTCCCTTAAGCACTAACAGTTATCTAGACTGTGTTTCCTCAGTGGGAGTGGAAATGTGTGGGATAGCTGTTTCCACAATCATCAGTGTAAACATGCAGGTTCCAGTGACAGGCAGACTGTCTTAACAACCATGTATGTCAGGTTTTTTGGAAGCTGAAGAGTAACATTTTATACCAGTGACTACACACAGACAACCAGAGAGCAGCCAAACTGCAGCAAATCTACAGCTGTTTATAACAAAGGTTTGGTATCTGAATTATATCTTCAAATGGATGAGCCACAAGGATGAAGAGGATCGCAACAATCTGGTATTTATGAAATGCAAGATGCAATCTTAGACAACATCCAGGGATGTAGAGTCAGAAAGAAAAAAAAAATCCAACGTATTTGTATTCCTGTGGAATTTTAAGAGCAACAAGCAACAGAACTGTTCTGCAGCAATGTCAGAGAGAACCTAACAATTTCAGAATAGCAGAAGTTAAACCAAAATCTGCTTAAATTAACAACACAGCTTCTCTGGGTGAAGCAATTTTTGGAATTAGTCTGGAATCTAAGCTACATTTAAAACTGTTACATTTCAAATTCAGCAGAAAGACATAGCAACGCCTTTCAGAGCTACAGAACTCCTCTAGGTCACTTACAATAGCTGATTGGACCCTTTCAATACTGAGGTAAGGAAAGTAACTTCTCAAGCTGACATTTTACACCACTAAGATGTGGCCACCCTTTTTTTACAGACATTCCCTGGGTTTTCAAGCGGTATTGATACTACCGAGAAGAAAGTAGAAAACAGCATTTGAGTTCCAAAACTGAACAAAATAATGTCAAATTAAGAAGAAATGAAGACCTGAATGAGGTTAATCATAGAGACGAAATAAAGCCATGAGGAATACAAACAGATAATAAGATGTTAAATCTATGATGCAGCAAACTTCAAAATTAAAGGTGATGCTAAATTTAAAAGCTAACTGGACTGTGACATTTCATATTCCGGTGAAGAAGGAAGTTTTTCCTTAAGTAATATTCTTATTGAAGAAAAGCACACACCTCAGTCTGAGAGCCATTTCACGGGAGAACAGCAATTCCACACTAAGTCTTACCCATCCTCTTGACAAACAGTGCAAAAATCCAGTAGCATAGAGTCCAGCTTCAGATACTCCCTGCAGTGCCCTTCTGTGTGACAAAGATACTCTGCTCTAGCTAACAGCACCAGAGTTGGTAAAGGAGCAACCTCTGTGGTTCCTGAATCCTATTCTGGGTTGCTGATACTGTGAGAGGGGAAGATGCAATCATACTTCAATGACAGCTCCTTTAAGAAGACACAGTCTGTAGTTTATTAGCTGCTTTAAAAATCACTTTAAAGATAGTAAAACATTTAGCAAAAGTAAATCACACATTTCTTGCATTTTCTTGTAAACAGATGATAGTTACTCAGCATAAAGACAGATATTTAAAAATAAAAAAGCATTTAGAGCTATATCTTCTTCAGTTTTATCCACTAGATCTCTCACCTCTCAAGATTTCACCCAGTTTAAAAATTGTCAAAATATTGTCAAACTTGCTAATGACTGACCTAAACACCACAAACTTTTAATCATTTAAAGAATCATATAAAGAAAATGCCCTTCAAATCTCAGTATGTGGCAAACTGTATATATCCACACTGAAAACTGCAGTTCAGACATGGAAATGATGGACACATTACATAAAAAAATGAGATCAGCACTTGCACTCTTATTAGCTCCTGATTAGGTCTAGACACAATCAATGCACATTGTAAATAAAAATTCTTTAGAGGGGGTTAAGCCAACATGGAGGACTGTCAAAACAATCAGTGATGCCATGGTTTCCAGCTTAAAGACCTTAATTTTTCTGAGGAAGAAGCTACTGTTCAGATGACTTGAATCATGCTTTGCATGGAAAAATTAAATTCTTTTTTTCAAAAGCACTTCTACTTGACTTAGAGAGCATGTTGTTCATTCATGAACCAGGAAAGTTTTACAATGAGAATTTTATTGGCCTGTTCATAAAAGTGTCATGTTACTTGTAACAGCAATAATATTATACAACATGGAGAACACACAATTTCTCTTTCTTCCTCATGACTGATCAACAAACTCCATTTTATAAGAATGGGGATCATAGTAAGGTTTGACCTCCAGCTGATGTAAATCACAGAAACTACACACTGCAGGTTGGTATATACAAGTGCTGGTTTCCACAGCTTTAGTCCACCGTTCTAAAGATTTGGACATCCACTCATATTTTATGTAAGAGAGGCTGACAGATAATTGGTAGTAAATTTTCAAATTTTTTGCCATAATTTTCCTAACAAAGGAAGATCTACAAAATGCCCTTTTTACTACAAAACTGGAAAAAATCATTAGTTTGATAATTGCACACTGTCTTCCAAAACCAACAAATATATGAAAAAGAGTCACACTAGAAAGAAAAAAAAATAAATCAAGGCTGAGGAATAATTTCACAGTGTAACTTTGTAATGAGTCCCAGGAGAAAATATCTGTTCCTTTTGTTCCCCTCTGCAAAGCTATGTAATTGATTCCTAACTGTTGTGTTAATGTTCCCTATTCCTGTCAGAATCCCTTTGGAAATACATTAAAGTAACCAGGACTCTCTCCTGATGCAAGCCCCTTTGAATGCTGGAATCTGGGATTCTCTGACACACATCACATTTCAGGCAGTGGACCAGTGCAAGCCTCAGTGCCAAAGGGCTGATAAATATTAATACAGAAGGATAAAGTATCCTGAATTATATAGTGGAATGTAGAACAAATCAGTAAACTGTCTTCTTTTATAACAAATTACATTCTCTTACAAGCACTGTTACATTCCATCCAAAAAAACCCCAACAAAATATATTTGCTATAGCATGGTTTATTATCTTCTTATAGCAGCTTGCAAAATTTTAAACGATGACAGGCAAGTATTTTCAAGGAAAGGATTTGGTCTTCATCAGGATCAAGAATTAGTTTGACTCTCCCTGACCTTTCTATCCCTTTTGCTCTACACACACATAGACTAATAGAAGAAGAATGAAGCAGAAAGGATTTGGCCCAGCTCCTGAATTATACTCCAGTCAATAGCCCAGTGTCAGTTAGAGAGTTGTGTGTGAAAGTTTGTCTGCCTGGACAGAGCAGGTGACATAAGGTAACCTCTCTTCAGCAAACAAGGAGAGAAATATGGAAAAGATGTGATTCACTTTTTACCTATGGTGCCTGATTAACCTTAATTAAGATTGTGTTGAGGGATCTTGAGCAGCTTGCACAAGGGATATCTGCTTCCTGCTTGTTTTTAGCTTTGAGAAAGGAAGATTTCCTGCCACAACGAGAAATGTCCTTATGAAATACATATGTTCACCTTGCAATCAAATTTTAAAAGGTCGTACAGATAAAACATCCATGGTTTTAGTATTTTAATTTGTAAAGAAAAGCACTAGAATTACCATAAGGTAGATTCTCTACTCTTCATGATTACATATTTTAAAAACCCAACTCTAAACATTTCAGCTTATGTTCCCTTGTGTAAAATTGCTAATTATTTTTATCACTTATTTTAAGCTTACTAACCTGCTGATGCTAAAAATGAATTGACCTTGGCAGGCACACAACTTACTACAAACTTTTCCTCTTCCACTATGCATCATCATCTCAAATTTCACAGTTACAGACACCATAGCTGTATTCTGCACATTTCTGACTATATTACACACTGAATTCAAAATGTCATTTGTGGGAATAACTTAATACAAAATTGGAAAGTCAAAAATAATTTTAAAAATTATTTTAATTTAACACATTATGTTATAAATAGTAGAATATTTGCTGGGAAGTTTTCTCCCTGCTTCTTGTTAGAAGGACACTACTTAATGAAAGACCCCATGTTAAACAGATTATAACTTCAAGTGCTGCCTGGTCTGAAATTCTGAATATTGCATATGTGGAACTTTCTTTGTGGAAAATTTCAGCTAATGTAATTTAGCTATTTCTGAGACTGCAGCAGAAATGAGAACAGCATTCTGCTGTGCCAACAGATTAACACGACTTCTTGTTTTGAAATCTGTATTACATCTGTGGTTTACGGCAAAAAAATAAAATGTGGAAGTAAAGTGGGTGCGTATGGGATTGAATGAGAAAAGGTAGACTTAGATACTGTGTGTGTCTGTGCATGATGACAGACAGACATTCGAAAGCAGAGTCCCTCCCAGAATGGGACAACTGAGCTATTCCAGTACTTCCTCTGATGCATGGAAATCCTAGATTAAGGATTTTATGGTCAAAATAGTTGAAATTTGCCCTGAAGGTTTGGTCTGGTTTTTGCTGTTTGATTTAGTTTGAGTCTTGGGGTTTTGTTTGATTTTTTCTTTCCTTGCCCTTGTCAAGAACTCCTGTGTTATAATAAGAATAAAGAA
This sequence comes from Pseudotriccus pelzelni, assembly GCA_035584735.1. Lineage (NCBI taxonomy): Eukaryota > Metazoa > Chordata > Aves > Passeriformes > Tyrannidae > Pseudotriccus > Pseudotriccus pelzelni. Next base: position 20,926,596 of record JAWMRA010000162.1, on the reverse strand, counting down.
AATTTTTAAGGTGCAGTGCACTGAGGAATTGAGGAATTGTAAGACAAGACTCAGATGTGTAGAAGATCTGGAGACTGAGTTACAGCTAGAGCTGATAGTTTTGGGAAACATGACATGGATACACATATTTCTTTGTATTTTTCAGTCACACGGCAGATACTACACAGGAGAAATTTCAGCTCAGGCACTGCAAACAGAGGGACCTTGAAATCAGTGGATTTTTTGGGCCTTAAATATTTCTATGTCTCAGCTCTTTAGATGAAATTTAGATGAATTTTCTTTACATGAAAATTTGTGAAGACAAGAGCATCTTTCTTCCCAGAGGACACTGTGAAGATAAACTCATCATTTGTCTGTGAAACATCCTGGCTAGTCCCGTGAAATACACATAGAGACTCACATTTTCTTTCCCAGAAGGATTTGAATGGTGTGCCAGATATAAAGCCTAAAGACAATAAAAAAACCCACAATACTGATTGATGCTGTTAATCAATGAACAGTGTCCATTTTGCATCTCTGAATGCCTCAGGGCTCCAGGTAAAAGCAGCAGATATGATACATACTCATACACCAAGCAGGAAAAATTTTGCTGCACACAAAAAAATATCACTGGCATTTCTTAAATTCTCTGGTTTTCCCTAGTGCAGTTATCTGTTACATCCCAAAAGCTACTTAACAGAGCACATAATAACTTGCAGATAACAACATCTGCCATAATGTACAGACAAAGAGTTTATGTTTTGAATGCTTCCAAAATATTTAAGACAGGCAGAAATAAACTGACATCATTCTTGAGTTCACAAAGAAACGTTTCCCTTGGACATTCGATAGCATATTTATCAATTATGTGATTTTATGTTTTCTTCTGAAGCATCTAGTATAGACAATTGCTGGAGACAGGATATCTCACTAAATGGATAATTAACCTGATAATTTCCCCAGATTTCTACGTGAAATGAGGATGCTACAGCAACCTGAAGGCACATATGGAGACACCTGAAACGGAGTGATGGTTTAGATCACCACAAACAAGCAATGAGATGATACTGCATGTAAGTGGGGATGCTAAAAGCAGTCTATGAGGAATATATAGGGAAGATTAATATGAAATCTTGACATGGTACTTTTGCCTTCCCCTATAATGACATCAATAAACATCTTCAATATTGATTTTTGCTTATTATTTAAATGGCCTGACACAGACACTAATGCAAATGCAGACATTAAGCCAGATAAATGCAGAGATCAGTATTACTGCAGCCAAGAGCATTTATACCAGAAATTACACTAAATACTACCTAGACTGGCAAGCCTGACTAAACAGAATTCTACAGAGACTTCTGGATGCAGGGCTTTAAAAGCAGGATGATCCTTGATCTCTCCTTAGTGTTATACCCTGCAAAAACTTCCTCAAGACTTCTAGCTCAGCCTGTACCCATCAATATCCTCTCTTCCTCTGAAATATTAGCACAGTACTGGTTGAAATTGCTCCTGGGATGCAGGAACATTTCCTGCTGAAATGGGACAGTAATTTTTAAAATACTTCTAGATTAATCATCCTCAGTTTTGTGAAGGCTGCACAGTTCTTTCCAATCATCATTGTCTAAGGTATGTTTCTTATTAAATTTCAGAAATTACCTCATCAGTGCCAAAAAAAGGCTTCCAGACTTACTAGTCAGATTTACTCAGGCTCTCTCAGTGCAATCAAATCTTGTGAAGGTGGGACTGTTTTACCACAAAATAGATAATCAAGCTAAAATATTCTATATACTTGAATATCAAAAATACACAGGAAATACAGACTCGGAAACAAAAACACAATAGCTTTATTTCTGAAAATAAACAGTACCTTTTTCCTGTCATATAACCCATGGTTATCCAATATCATCTTCCTTTCATGACTAGCGTATCTCCGCAAATCACGTCCAAATTCCTGGGAAAGATATAGCAAATATCAGCCACTCTGACAAACCAAAATTTTTACCCCTTGTATAAGAGCCCTAACACCAAACTATGTAATAAATGAACATATAAAAATTACCTCTATTAAAGGACTTCAGACGGATAAAACTAATCATCCGAAAGGACAATGTTTTGCTAGGGTCCATCACTTCAATTGGTTAGTTGGCCACACTGTGAGGAAGTAAGCCTATGAAGGGCTCCCACACACTGTAGGTGAATTAGCTCAACAGGGAGTAGGAGGTCAGTGAGGCAGAGAAAGATAAAGTCATTCCCCACTCAACCAAAGGGCCTCACACCATGCATCTTTAGTATAAACACCCACCTACAGAGTTGAGTAAAGGGCTGTTAAGTAGCCAAACACTTCCAGGACAAGAAAGGACCCCAAAGTCTGCAGAACTTAATCCAAGGTCCAAATAAATACATTTTGTTATCTCAGAAAGAAAAGTGACTGAAGTGACTCATAAGCTCAGCAGGAGAACACATCGAATTCAACATTTTGCCTGGTCTAAACCATCCTGCTTCCAATTAACCTGGGTAGAACAGAGTGGCAATGCACCTGTACTGCTTCCAGCACATCAAAAAGATCATTCAGAGCAGGCTCAGGAGCTCTCCACTGTACCATATAATCACTCCCTAAGAAAATGAACATCAGAAGGCAAGCATGTAGAACAGATTAAAAAAATAATTCTGTCTGGCGAGAGATTAATCATTTGAGGTTGGAGTTTGCATTTAGATAGAATTTTTTATTTTGAAAATAGTGTACTATTTTATATTATGCCAACTGACTACAGTGTCTATTGTGAAAATAGCTGTCATTTCAAGTTTTCTTAACTTATTAAAACATAAATCAAAATATTCTCGTTCAAAACTAATGTGTAAATTTAAAATTTTTCCAGCTTTTTACAATTGAAAACAGTCAATTAAAATGCAACTGAAACAAAACATTTTATCCAATCCAAAAAGAAAGATGTCAAATTGCTTTCAATTTCATACAAACCAAATTAAGTTCCAATTCAGAACATCTATTCCTCAAATGTTTAATTTCCTGTAAAATTCTATGACACTTTCCAAATCATCTCTCTACTCAGTAACCATTTAAATTGCTTGTTAACAGAAGTATGATGCAAAAAGACAACATGAGTGACTAAAAATCTAGCCCTCCAGTCCATGAACCTAAACACTAAGCTTCAAGGAAAATAGATGTTAGCTCCCTTACAGACATCCATAAATGTCAGTGATGAGTTCATCAGCTCCCAACCTATGATAAGGGGTTGATGACAACATGAAATGTGATGTGTGGAGATCAGGAACATTTTTTTAAAATCCATGAACTCTGAATGGTCCTGCAGGAACAAAAATAGGTTATCAATGCTAGGAAAACTTAGGCTGCTGTGGTTACTTACCCTGGAGCCTGTCCAACCTAACAGAGCATATGCATATTGCTCAAAGGGGGTTATGACCAGATCCACACGGATTGCCTTCCAGTCTTTGACTTCTGCCACATCCGATCTTTTTGACGTGTTGTAACTGCTGTTGTCTACTCCTGGCTGATATAATTTTAAAATTGCAAAACACTTCTGAAAATTATCCATGGCATCAACCTTTCTGCTTGGTAGTTGTTCTTCTACAAATGTTGATTCAATGATATCACAATATAGGAGTAAGCCCTAAAGAGAAGACATTGCTCACATTGTATTGCTGGTCTGGTTTTATTATCATTCCAGAGTTTCTAGACAGTTGTCTCAAAAATTCATGCAAAATGTAATTTCAGTAAACACAGAACTGTGCCATGCCAAACCTGGGCTAAGCAGAGACATGAAACAGCAGCAGCTTCTGAAAAAATATTAGCAGATCATTCGAGGGAAATCTGCACTGGGAGACATTTGACAGTAGTGATACCCTACCCTGTACTAAGGAGACAGTATTTGCAATTCTTCCCCTCCACCCTTTTGTCCTATGTCTTTTGTAGTTATGTCAACAGAAATTTCTGAGTAAGGATAGATGTATTCCCACATGGCAGACATCTGGATAAACCAATTAAACCAAAGCACAGACTTTCTGACAGATTCCAAACTGAGCATTTGGACTGATCTGTTGCATGAGTTTCCTTGTGACAAGGTCTGCAGTCTCTAGAGAGGTGCAAGGGCCCTGACCATGTCTTTGCCTTGAAGGGAGTGCACATCTTTTTGGTCCTTAGATCAATTTTTTTGCTTCTGCTTTGTAATTCCTCAAATGTTTACACATTGTCCTTCCTCTGGACTAGAAATTCTTGTATTAGTCTCACCATCAAAAAACATGGTCAAGAATGCCTTCTGACTTTTAATTAACACATCCTTTAATATGTAGTAAAGAATCATATTAGTTTGGTGTGTTGGGTTTTTTTAATTGTAATATTGAACTGTGGTTTTATTTGATGGCTGTCGGTGGTTAATTACTATGGTCTCCAGATCAGACCTCTTACGATCACAAGTAACAATGAACTGATTTTTTGGAAGAATACCTCCATATTAAACATCAGATTTCTTTTATAGAGTGCAAGTGTGGAAACTTTACAGGATAATATGTTAAATGCCTTAGAGAATACTTTACAGCAATAAAATTACTTTCATCGCTCAGAGCTATAATTCTGACCAAAAGAAAATCATAACAAAAATGCTTAACAAGATATGATTTCCATGAAGAGACACTGATGGGTATTACTACATTTTCAGCCTCCAGGTTTTTGTTGATGATAGTTTCAAATTAATGATCCCATTATTTTACTGGAAATCTGTTACAGGCTCTTTTGTGGGTCACTGGGCTACCTTTTTAATGATGACTATTTGATTTGAATTGACATTCTTTCACTTTGGGATTTTTCCTGATTATGAAGATTTATTATAAACCAATATGAGAAAACTCTTTATGTAGCTCCTTCTCTTGGATTACTAGTTTCCAAGTCTGCTGAGTTGAAAGTGCTTAATTTTAGCAGGTGCTCTCTTACATCCATCTTCAAAACAGCAATTTTTTCTTAATTTTACCCCGATGTCACAAAGCACTGATGCTTGCAATTTCCAAATACAGGCTCAAAACAGCTGTTGAATGTTAATGCTTATTTTCTCACTCTTTCTTGATGAAACTATGCCTGCCTTTCAGGTTTTGTTGCTTTTAATGTTAATAAAAATTATTTCAATTTCTTTAATCACTGACCATTAATTGATGACTTCAAGCTTTTATTACGCACTGTCATTCTTCCCATTCTCTATAAAAATCTTTTAGCTACTTAATCAGTACTTTCTTTACTTTCACTTCCACTTCATTCTTCTTTTGCTCTTTGAGATTAGGGGCATTACTTAATATAACTCAGAATGAATGTAAATAATTTATTTCCCTAGACAGAAGCTTAATTTGATTGAGTTTTGGCAAAGCCTTATTTTTTAGTTCCAAATACCTCTATTTCAAGTACCAGTAAGGTTTTTGTAGACTGTGTGCTCAGATTACCAGTTTTATACACTTGCTACAACCTGTATCAGTCTTTGTGTACTCTTTTTTTACATGAAGATAAAATCTTCTCAATTCTGGTGCAAGAAATCAGGAATTAAAGCTCATCTTTAGATGGATTACAAAAGGAATGGAGTTCCTACTGTAGGTGGGAAGCCTTAGTAGGATTTTTGATTCCTATCACTTGGGAAATCCATCCAGATGTGTGCAGTGGGCTCTTTCTTCATGGACAAACACAAAAGCACCTAGGGAGTTTTTTGTCTCAGTGAGATCTGGGGACAGTCACGCATGGCCACCAGTACCCCATACTTGGACTTTCGGCCTGCAAGCTCTTGAGTATTGTGCATTACCTTGGCATAAAATGGTTAGGCTTTTTGAGACACTCATGTTTAACTTCTACTTACATCTTATATCCTCTGCTTCTTCATCAGTATCTTAACTCTAACACTTAGCTGTATTATCATGTTATAGATGGTGACTTCTAAGCTTTTTCAGAGTAATTCTTTCCAGCTTTCTACTCATTATAGGAATATGTAGTTGTAAATGAAAACAGTGTTTTGTTCCTCATCCTAATTTTATATTTAGGAATTTAAAGGTAACACTCCTTGTGGCCTATGAGATTTTACATAAAGCAATCATGAAAGAAATTACAACAATTCAGGATCAGAACCTTCCTACTGCTGTTTCACCTTGCTGACCGTCTCTTCTACTTGAACACATTTTAAGTATTTGCAGGTGGCCATGATTGACAAGTGTGACACAAAGATATTTTATGACTACCTCTCTCCACATTTATCTGTACTGTGTGTTCATAGTTTGTTGTCTGGGCAATTTTTAAAGCTGATAGGAAGAGCAAGAGAGTAGTACCTCTCTGTAAATATCTACCTTGACTTAAATGCAATGAGGCAACCATTACACAAGTGCTGAATTCAACAGGCAATTGAAACCTGATTCAAAGTCAGGGTATCACCTTTAAATAGGAGCCAAAGCCTAGGTCACATCCATTGGGATAGTGTTTTCAATTAACCTAATTTGATTAAGGTCCAAACATCACCACCAAATTATGCTGAAATGGCACTTCTGTACATTTTGAAAAAGCATTGCCCAAAGGCACAGTCAGCTATGAAGAGTGTGTGAAGTTCTGGCCACTGCTAGCTGCAGAAAGGGAGCCTTTTCTCATTATTCTGTGTCAGGAAATCTGCAGCTCTTTGCAAATTTTGGCTTGATCTATACACCATAAAGAGCTGTAGACCTTGTTTACACAATCTAGTTTTAAAATGTGGGCATCTTAATTTCTCAAATTTACAACACCATAAAAACCAAATGTATTTTTTTTAGGACAATTATGTTAATACCCACAACAATTTTCCATTTTTAGAATGACTTTGCACTTTTACATAAATATGCTGAGTGCCGGCATATCAATAGCATTGATAATGGAGTAAATCCATGATAAAGCTGAGGAAAAGTATGATTTTTTAGAAAAATATTAAATCAATTGCTGAAAAATCAATCCACATAAAGTCACTAGAATTCTCTGTAATTTTTAGTTAAATGAAATCCTCTTCCACTTTTAAAGTTATATGTTGTCATTACTCATAATTGTTGGTAAGTGGGATCATTTTGTATCACCTGAAAACGTAATCCAGTATCTTCTTCTGAAATGTATATATGTCCTTGCTCTAAATTTCCTTCTGAGATGATTTAATAAAGTGAAATTGGGTTTCTTTTTTTCTTTTTTTTTTTTCAGTAAAATGCCTATATCTAATCCAAAATAGTATGTAGCATGTTAATTAAGAAAAATCTCTACCTAGATGAGACAGACGGAATTCTACAAAGTGTAACAGCTCAAGAACTGATGTCTGGGAGCAGTTAGGGTGAGGAGTCACTAGAAAATGGCATGAAAGGCTTGATCAGCAATACAAAATTTTGCAGTTGCTGCATAAGCACGCAGCTGCCTTGGTCCTTTTTTCATCTTGAAGTTCTCCTCTGTGCATCAGAATGGTCTATTTCTGAGTATGTCCAGAGCAGCCTGGTTTTGAGAGGAATGGACAGATCAGCACTGGAGTCCACGAGTGAAGGTTTTTCTCTCTCTATGCCATAAGCATTTGCACTTCTGAGCCAGAGACAGACAGACAGATGGGGACTTATACCTGAAGCAATTTAGGCAAAGTTCTCTCATGTCCAGGGCTCTAATCACCTTGCAGTAGTCTGTTTTAGATAAGAATTTCCTCAGCTTCTGCTGAAGCTGAGCAAGAACAAAATAAAAAAATTCCTTATGCATCGAGAAGGAAGGTGAGACAGTATGTGTTCACATAGAAGCTCTGCATCCTTATGCATCCTTTCATCTGAAACAAAAAGTGCTTTTCTCTGGCCTCTTAACCATTTCTGTGTCTTGCCTTAGAAACATGTTTTGCTGCTGCTAAAATCCAACTGTCACTCAATAATGAATGAGCTGCTATTCTGTGAAGACTGTTTCCAAAAATCTGTTTCCAGCAATAGAAAAAAATGAGACTCATTACTTGCTCCTCACCATCCTCTTTAACGGGACATCAAGCCTTCTCCTTCCTAATCACCTGTATTATAGAGGTCAATTCTAGATTTTAAATTAGATCACTAATATATTAAGTAAGCACAGGCAGACATTTACATTCCTCATTTTCCTAAAAGCCAAAAGAATAATGCAACATTATACCTACATGAATACAAGGGAAGAAACTAAGAGAAGGAATGCCTGTAGTAACAGCATCTCTTCCTTTGTTGAAAGTACGTATATAACAAGAGGAAAAGTGCTAAATACAGCTATTTATGTTTTCATCAAAAAATTAAAATATTTTTTCACAGTATGTGAACGAAGCTACATCAACAGATGGCTCAGCCTGTTTGCCCACAGACTTTCAGCCCACAGAGTTAATTTCCTACTTTCTTTATGACACTTTTTGGAACCATTAAAACCATAACCTGTGTACTGCATTGCAGCTTTTCCATTTTGCCACTCTGCTTTGAAGACTTTGTGCTCTCTGTTCCTCAGCCCATTTATTTGTGGCGATGCCGCATGAAAGAGCATGATGGTGTTGATTTAGCCACTTTGTTTTCAGCAGCTTTCAATGAAGGATCCTGTTACATTAAACTTTTCAGCTAAGAAGAAGGCCCTTTAAACCATTTAAATAAGGCTGAAGTCCATAATTTAGAAGTTAAACATTGTGGAGTCCTTCACTAAAAGCTGCCAAAAGGAAGTCAACATCGTGACCTCGGTGATGTACTTTGATGAATTGGGCTTTGAAGCAGTAGTACAAAAGTAGAAAGCTGTGAAGCAGACGACTGCAAAAAGTATAAAGGTACTTTAGTTTTAGAGGGTTTTTTGTGCCTTCCTCTCCCCCTTGGAAATCAAAGGTAATAAAAAAGGCAAGAGGTGTATAATTCCCCTTTCTTTTTTTTTGCATTTTGATTTTACTGGCAGCTTATTTTTTAGTAGAGCCAGTAAAAGCCTGTATATTACAAGTGCCACAGTACAGAGGCAGTACAGCTAGCAGTATAAACCATAAAATTCTGGAGGACAAACAGAACACAGGAAACATTTGTCCACTGCTTTAAAGTATTCCCAGCTTGTTTCAGTGTTGTTTTTATGGCCATTGTGCATCTCTACTTCTGCCATGTTCTTCATCCTGGGATTTCTAGACGAATCTTAATATTTTTATCAAACTCCTGGCCAGTCTTGACATCCCATACTCTGCCTGCACTCCCTTCTGCCAAATTGTATCCTTAACAAGAAAATCAGAAAGAAAGATTAATTCTCTATTTCTTTCCTTTCAATTCCATCTAATGAAAGCAGCTCGGAGTGAACTGAAAAGCTTCAGTAGTGGTCCGACTTCTCAGATCTGCCATTTTTCTCAGTAATGTAAGTGGAGAAGAAGGTATGAAAGTCTGTGCTTGGGGCAGGCTCCAGCCTTGGTCTGTTGTCACGTTTCCTTCCTGCTGTATTATAATCAACAGGATTTCTGGAGGATGCACATATGGCTTCCTAGAGATTCAGGTGTGCTTAAGAAGGTAAAAAGACCCCTTCCAAGAAGAAAGGCAACTTTTCTCAGAGTAAAGAGAGTAGAATGACTGTGAAAAAACCTGGTACATAAATAATAAAATGATAAAAATAGAGTATCTCCTCAGCACTCATTAATTGCTGTAGCTTCATTGCTTTTAATTGGAGGACTCTAAATTGTACCTGCTAGCAATCTACTCCAACACATACACTTTCCTTACAGACTTAGGATAGAAATGAAAGAAATATTAAAAATTAATAATAGTCTGTTAACATTTCAAAGACCAAAAATCAACCGGAGAAAGAGGAATTCAGCTAATGCATTTTATCAGGAAAACACAAGTTTAAAGCCCTTCCATTAAAGGCAGCTGAAAGATTTTGACCACTTTGAAACAGAAAACTTTATAAAGTCAGATAAGCTTTTGTCTAGTTGGATGTTTTTAATGTCTTTCATGCGTTAACCTATTATACATTAACTAAAGTACACAGCTCAAAATCAATTCAAAACCATTCTCTCCAGGTTATCTGCACTGAAAACTGACTTGACTTAGCAGTGAGGTATTTGATGATTCACCTCAAAGTGTTGGCCTTTTACTTGTTGCAATGTACTCTGTTCCTTTGAACAGGACCAGTAGTAAATGTTGAAAAATATCTTAGCTGGCTAGAAAGGTAGAAGAAAAAATAGAAGTTTATTATTCCCAACATAATATATTTTTCTGACCCGGGAATATTTTTAGCTACCTGTACCTATTATAGTTCAGACACTTGCAACTTTAAAGTTGCTTGAAACTGAAGCTGTATAGAAAAAAAAACCAAAAAAACCCAACAAACCCAAAACCAACAGCAATCAACTGACCAACCAACTGCAACAAAACAAAAAAAGCCCCACAGCCTTAGATGAACAATTCTTCTATGAAATCATAGAATCGTAAAATTGCTTGGGTTGGAAGGGACCTCGAAGATATATGTGCACTCTTCCAAACACAGACATCAAGGAAAACTATGTCAATTTTCCAATATTTCAATGGAAGCCAGGAAAATTGCTAATTTATGGTCTGAAAGGAAGCCAGAATTCCAGGGCTTGGTACCTAAACTTTCAGACTTACCTCACACCATTAGGTCACATAAATCCATTACATTTAAAGCTGGATCTCCCTTGTAGCTTCCCTTGGGAGAACCTGCTCCTACCACAGGGAGAAATTAAACAAATACAGTTTTCTTTAGAAGAAACACAGTTTTTCTGTGTCAAGCAAAATTCTACCTAGATTGATTTCTCACCTCTGACTAATTGCTTATTCTTAGGGTAAGATACAATAGAATGTGTGTAGAGTGCTTCTGATATAACCTTCAATTCTAGCATATAGAGCTGGAGGATGCACCCAGATCATCATGATTAATAACCACATAGAACAATATCCAATTTCAAAATATTGCAGTCAGCTGTAAAAAGGACTAAAACATTCTTTAAGCAGTGTGTAGGCTTAATTCAGTGGAGTTAAAACACCTCTCTTTGGCCAGATATTCTTTAGTTCGTACCTGCTTTTTCAATAAGTCAACAACTTTATGCAGAAGTTCATCATCTTCTCTTGGTCCTGGATTGGTGATCAAAAAATCAATGTCATGTCCCATCTTCTTACCCCTAGAAGCAATAAATAACAAGGAGACTAAAAGAACTTAGGTTCCTGTTGAATTTCACACTGCTTTCAAAGAGAATATTTTTGCTGCATTATAAAAAAAGTTTGCAGAAAAGAAGTGGTAGCAGTGCTACTTGAAACATAATCAAAATGGAATCTTCTATTTCTGCTATGGGGTCCATCAGTGTTCTTTTTTAAATAAGAATTTTAGCTTTCTGATGTATTTGCTCTCTTTTTCGACTAGATACTACAGATCCATTTGCAGATGTTAAATATCTCTCTATCTTCCCCTTAAGTCCAAGAAAAAAAGGTTTTAGTCATTTCTGGATATTAAAAAAGCATAATCAAAATACCATGTTACATATTATGAAACCAGTGCAGTAACAGCAGATAAACTTGCCAGTCTGACTACCACAGGCTTAAATATTCTTCTTTGCTTTTGATGGACACTTTAATGTCCAGAACTGGGATTATGAATAATTTTATTGTTTCTTTTAACAGCAGATTTAAATCCTTTGACTATTTTGCATTTCTTCTCTTTTAAAATATAACAATGCTTTTTGCAGAGACTGAGATTGGTGGGGTTTTTTTTGAGGAAAGTTCATCCTTAATATGATTAAAGCTTGATTATTACACAATTAAATCCATGTGCACAAAGTTTAATTGCAAATGTTTCAATGAAAAATCACATTATGACCTCTTGTTTTTCTCCATTTAAGCCTAAGCACTCAGCTTGCTTTTCATCCACTTACCAAATGTGTTAAACCTAATTCAGGTTAAGATGTATCATTTGAAAATAGGCAAAAAGCATGTTATTGGAATGTTACCCTTCACAATTATAAAATGTTTGAGAACACATGAAAATTTATCTTACAGTGCAGTTCATCTGAGGATTGCAGAAAGTTTTCATTTTGGTCTAAATAGTACAACAAGGAAGGCATACACACCGATTTATTGACTGTAATTGGGCCAGCTCATGAGAAAGGAGCACGGGAGATATTTCTGCAACTAAGTGCATTATAGAGGTGGTGGAGTAAGTACCCAAAATCTGGAGTAGTGGCACCTAAGAGTATGTGCCAAAATCTCCAAATGTTTTTCATGTGTTTACGGGAAGACCTGCTTTTGCCAAGGTATGTGATCTTCCAGCTCAGGTGTGGTTCAGTCAACACCGTGTCAAGTATTCAGAGAATTTGTGAACTGCTATACAAGCAACAGGAATAAAAACTCTGCAAAATAAAAGGTTTGCTTTTCTTTTTTTCATGAAATAACTTATTCTCTTAAAATAGTGCCTGAAACTAAACCTGATTTCCTAAACTTGGAAATTTGTAGGAACAGAACTGATAGGCAGACTTGTCAACTGCCATTTGTGTGACAGGAAATCATCTAACTGAGAGATAGTTGAACAGCATTAGCGGAAAGATGTAAGGAGATGAAAGTCTAGGTTCTGCATTTGACAACCAGTCTAACTCACTATAATGCAACTACTATGCCATGTCTGCAGCAAAGTCAAAATTGCTTAAACAGGTGGAAATGATTTCAAAAGAAGTTCCAAACAAAGCATCAGTCTAGGCTTAGAAACTGAACAGCAATTCTAACTCAAGTAATCAGAAAACATTTAGTGTTCCCTGTAACACTTTCTGTTATTTTGTAAGGTGCCATTCATTATCTTTAAAATTATAATAATGCAAAGCTCTTACAAAGCACTTTTTACTTAGATATCTCAAAATGTTTTTTTTTTCAAAAGAAAGGAATTTAGTGTTCTTATCTTAGAGATGCAGAGTGGCATATGAAAATTTGCCTAAAACTACTGAAACAAAATGACCAAACCAAAGAAATTGGAAGATGGTAGAATTGAGAGCTGATTCCCAATGCATCCTCAACACATATGTATTTTAGGTTAACCACATCTAAAAAATCCTGCATCAATCCAGCCATAAGATCTCAGGAAACCCAAGCTATTTCACTGGCCATCTATTTTTCAAGACAGAGAACACTTATTTAAATGGTTGGTTTTTGTGAAGTTAGAGAGTTTGAATCTCATATAAAAGCACACAATATAAAATATTTGTTATTGTCAGAGTTATATTTCAGGTTCTTGTTGAACTAAGACACATTGGATTAATTTCTGACTGAATCTCACAGCTTGTAAATCATGCAAAAAGGTGCAGTAAAGCATACATAGATTCACACCATCCTTCTATTGAAGCTGAAGGGAAGGTGGCCATTAATTTCAGCAGAGTAGGGTTTTCCACACACACACACATATATATGTATGTATGTATTTGTGCTTGTACACATACAAACATACAAACATGAGTGTTCATAAAAATACACAAAGGGCACAGAGGATGGAACAACGCCAAGGTGCTGTGTCCCCACCTCAGAAAGTATATAAACACATGTATTTGTAGCTAACTACATACCTAAAGGTTAGATATGACACAGAGTTGATTATATACAAATTAAACACCATGGTGACAGATATATGGTCTTCAAATGGGTTATGAAATCCCAGAATTCATGATCTAATGGAGTGTCTCAGAGATGAAACCTCAGTCTTTTGTTAATCCCTGAAGCTTGCCAGAAGAACTCTGCAGGCTGCAGTCTTTTCCAAATCCCCACCACATTCAAAAGAGCAGCTTCCTTGCACAGGGCTACAGACAGGCTCTACCAGGATCTAGAGACTGAAGGGGCTTAAGTAAGCATCATTTATTTAAAACAAAACCAAACACTTCATTTGAAAAACAAGCACCAAATTGATGCTATCACTGCCTGGTTTTGTCTTGCAGTTGGTAGCCCAGTATTTAGTAGAGGGATTCCTCATCTTTTTATTGCCCTATTTTGCTCAGTTAGGAATATTGGCATTGGTCCTACTTCACAAAAGGTATCTCCCTCAGTCTCCTCTCCTTCTGTCTTCTGCTGGGGTACAGTTCCAGGACCAGAGTGCAGAGACAGCCTTTGGGTCCATGCCAGTGTCCACAGGTTATTTACTTGTTATTAGCTACTGAATTAAACGCACTCAGCCAGGAAGGAGAATACCCTTTGATGTTTACACAGCCAAATTATTTGTCATTCACTGGCTGTTAAACACAAAACACAGCCTTAGTACAGGAAGCAGAGTCTTAAGAGTTTTCCTCTCTAAATAGGCATCCTAGTCAGTACATGACATTGCACACCCTCTTTCTGGATCTACAAAGCTCCCATTTTTCACTTCGGAGTGGCATAAATCCACTAATGATGGTGGGAGATGTAGGGATTTAATTCTGGCACACCACTTTTTACATACTCTAATCATAAGGATTTTATATAACATTTGAGTAGTATTTTAAAAATAAAAACAGCTGCAATGGCATTTTAGTAAATATAATACTCTTAATGTGTATGAGAATTGCTCAGACCATGTCTACTTTCTAGGCCTCCTATGAGATGACAGTGATAATCTGTACAGTTTCTACATTCTACCTGGTTATAAGCAGGATCTGGGAAATTACTTATACCTGGAAATGCTGGGATTCTGGTCAAACAGGAGTGTAGATGCCTCCAGAAGCAGAGCAAGCAGGGACAGGACTGGGGAGTTCAGGTTTCTTAGGCTCTGAAGAGACTTTTCCGAACCAGAAAAGTCACACTCAAGTTTTGGATTTTCTATTCAGATCCACTTACATCATCTTTTTCGTTTCTCTAAATCCAAACCTAAATACTTGCTTGGGTATAAGAAAACCAGCACCTTGCAGAACTGAAATTGCAGCTCAGGATTTGTTCTAATCATTTATTCAGACTTGCAGACTATAGAAGACAGTGCACTGTTAATTAACTGTGTTCAATTCTTGGCTGAATAAACTTCTGTAAAGCTGGTATATGCTTCTCAGTAGTCAATTAATTATCTTAGGGTTGTTGGAATTTTCTTTTTTGTTGTTGTTGTTATTAGATTCCAAGTCATCAAACATTACAATTAAAACCTAAACATATGAATGTATGGCAAAGGATAATCATACTATCTTAATCTACAATGGTAACATCTGCATGATCAGAGATTTAAGACATTTGCAGCCTAATGACTGGTGCAGTGATTCCTCATCTTTTTATTGCCTATAGACATTTAAGAGTAGTATGTGTGCAGAGCCTTTTAAAATACCAAGACAGTACAAAATGGTTAAGCCATATCAATGACAATTCTGATAAACTGACTTTAGCTAAGGAAAGACAGACTGACATTTCTCAACTACTTACAAAACTTCACTAATGGAGGCGCTTAAACCAATTTTTGTAGCAATGAGTTATGTGTCAAAACCCTGAAAAACCACTTAGCAACCTTTTTGCTTACACAGAGTTCAAGTGGATACAGAAGATGATACTCTATTTCCACGTGTGTTTGCATTAGGTAAAACTGTAAGCTGTTCTTAACCTTGCAAGCCCTTGAAGTGTGTAAACTACAAAGTGAACATCAGCGGCTTATAAGAATAACTGCATCTCCTGCTCAGGCGTATTTCTAGGAAATACAGTCATCAAAGTGAAGTCACAGACAGCACAATAACTTTGGAAGTCTCTGTCATAGAAATGATTTATTATTACCTTTACTATTGACATCGTATTGTACATAGAAATATCACCCACTTCCAGTGTTGCCAAAACCTGCTGGACTTTGCCTGCAAACCAAGGAAAGGTGTTTCTCCTTTGAAAGGTTGCAGTCTAACTCCTAGGTTTGTTCAGCACTGTCTTCCCTACCCACTCCCTTCAACCGTGAGGGCCCATCTCCAAGAACAGCCCCTTTCTGCAGCTCTAGCCAAATGTATCTAAGTCTGCCACTCTTCACAGTACATACCCTCAGTCCTGAGTATTTTCCAGCTAAGCTTGCTGTACTGTAGTTTTCCTTCACTGGCTTCCTCTATTTCCAGTTTTCTTTCAGGTCTTTATAATTTCGCCCTACAGCATGATCCCCTCCCTTTCTTCACAATGTGGATAACTTATTTTTTAAAATATTTTATGCTCTACTGCAGTGGCATTGTTAGCCTTGTCTGCTTAGCATTCAGAGACCATGGGAATTATAAGAAGGAAAGCACAGATCTCAGTAATTTTTTGCTTCCCTGGCATTCTTTCCTAGCTTGATTTTACAGGCTCTGTATTAAACATTTTTTTCTTCTTGTGTGCACCTCACTTATTCTTTTTCATTGACAGCTCTTGAAAATGTACCTACTAGTTTTCAAATTCCTAGAATTGTATTCCAATGCACATAGAAGCCTTCTCTTATTAGACAATCCAACTGTTACCCTCCTGCAGAATAAACCAGAATGAATAGGATATTTTGTGGATAAAATTCTTCTGTGAAGTTCCTCAAACCATTGAAGTGATTAACTGAAGGGCCTACCTGCAGTACTAGATGATCAGAAAAATTACTTTTGACTTTAAAACTGTACTAGATTTGTCTTTGGTTTACTTAGGCTATTTGGTAATGGGTCACATCACAATGGTGATGTTTTGCTTTACAGACTGTATTTTCTGGTTTTCAGAGGTTCACACTTCATTCAAAGTGAGATCGTAATAGTTTTTAGAAATCCTCTCAAGCAAAACTATGACTTCACTTCTGCGTGAAAACAGTTTATAAGTTAAACCATTTACCTCAGATCCCTCCTTGTTGGCTAAATAACGAATGATTTGCCTGACTTCTGATTAAAAATGTAAAGGGAACTTTGCTGTTGGCTAGAAAATTTGGACCAAGGATCCAATTTAGTACCACACTTCCCAGGGCAGTCTAAAGTCCTGTTTCTTCACAGCTGCCGTACTGTAATTCAATTGATTCTCAAAATCATCTTAGGAAGGGCACTCCAACATTCTTCTTGTGGAAGATGGCACTTAATATTCAGCAGAAGAAAAATATTTTTAATATTTTAATAGCTGCCCTGAAAGATCATTAGAGATGACAGTGACCCACTGGTCCTGCAGTCTCAGAGTCTGGACAAGCTGGACAATTGGTATTTCTGTCTCTCAAAAAACACAGAAAATTTCCAAAGAATTTCGGAGAAAGCTGTTTGGTTTTGGTTTTTTTCGTGTTGTAATCATTGCAGCACATCCATGACTACATTTATTCAGCAAACACTAACTATTCCTTATTCAGAGAAAATTCTTGTTGGCATAAAAGCATTAAAAGTGTTGAATGAGGTTCCATGTGTGTTAAACCCTTCAGTGTTTACACATACATTCTGAACTTTACAAATGAGAACACTGCCACTGACAGAGCTATTAATCACTTCCATGAAGTCAAGCATATATATTTAAAAACCTGGAAGAATGACAACTAACAGGTGCTCATTTCCAATGTCTGATCAACCATAATAAATAATAAAGAAACATAAATTTACTTGGGGTTCCTGGAATTAAGCAAATTAATTGCATATAATTAATTACATAATAAATCTTTAAATCATTCGACTACACAGAATAAAGCACAATTAAGCAAGGGCAAATAATGGTTAACAGAAACAAATCTGGCATAGATATTCCAAGGTTCTTTTATGTGACTGAACATTTTATTCCTGTTAAAATTGTGGAAAAATATTAATTGTGGAGAAAAGCATATGAACTCTTAAGCATTGGACAGTAACGTTCTGAGTTAGTCTGTCTGATGAAACTGGATTGTATTTACTGAAACAGTATATTTACAATAATATTCAGATGTTAATCAATGTTTTACCCATAACATTTGCAGCCTTTACACTGAATAAGAAAAACTCTATAACTGAAATAACTTCCTGAGAATGATTGCTATGAGGAAAGACAGTGAAAAAAATCAGTCCATCAGGAATTGCTATGCAACCAACATTTCCATAAAACTGGAAAGATTTTTTAACTATCACTTGCCTGACCATTTTATTGTATAGTTGCATTTTGATACAGAAAGCCAGGAAAAATCAGTAAAAGCAATCTCACACGGGTACTCCATGGAGCTGGCCTTAGCACGTGTAGAGTCTGCACAAAATATTAGAGGATATAACTCCCTTTCTTTCAAAGAGCTCAGATTAAAAGCAATCCAGCTGAAATTCATTTATACAGCAAGCTGGATACTAGTTAAGATGCTGGAACCTGATATAAAAAAAATGAAAAGTCCTTTGTTTGTTGAAAGAAATATGGGAATTCATTATATGTTAAATTAAGCATCATCTCTGCATTCTTCTTTTGGGAAATGCAGGGAGGACAGTTTCTAGACAGACATCCCCAAGTGATTTGAAAATATGTGAGGCTATTTGAATATTTCCTTGAATATAGATGAGCAATATGCATAAACATCTAAGAAGAACAAAAGCAATTGCTGAAGTGATGATTGTGTGGCTATGGAAAAGAAATTAAGTGTTGCAGAAGATTACACATAGTTGAAGAAATGGAAAAATTGTGATATAGCACAAAGATCTTTTGTTTGAGCAGCAAAGAGAAAGCTTGGATAAGTAGCAGAATCACTCCTTTTAGACATAGTAAACAAATAATTTATAAGCACCATAAATGCATGTTCCTGAGGGAAAACAGAGTAGCCTCAGTGTACATGCATAGTCAAACATGCAATTAGAGCTCTAACTGAACATACACACACATGCACACATAGTGCAAACATTTCTTTCTGTCTGTTCTGATTTCAATGCTACATTTTTACTCTAGGGAGGTATCCCCTGTGCTGGGTCTGATTTAACTCCCACTGCACCAGCAATGTAGAACTATTATTCAACATCAGTTCAGTTTGACCAAATAGAAGTAGCATGGTAATTCTGTCTCTAATAACTGCAGTCCTGATTAAGTTACTCTACTACCTGCCTCCAATCAGCATATGTTTTTTGACAGGAACATAAATTTTTATTCCAAATCCCAGGTAGTCTTCATGCTTGTGGATTTGCTTATTAAGCACTCTTTGCTGAGACCTCAAACAAGGGATAGACAATTTCTTGCAGCCAGATATTAAAATAATTCTGTGTTACTGCCACTCAAACTATGAAGAACTATACCTTTTTTTATTATTATTATTAACCCCATATGAAGAGAAAAAAAATCTTTAAGCTTGAAGTACTGGAATCTGACAGTGCTACAACTATTACATTGAAGGTAAAATCCAGGACTGTTTTAACAGATTAAGAATAAAAATTCCACCAATTGCAAAGTTGTCACAGATTTCATTCAGCCAACAATAATTCTTGGCTGTGATACTACAGACTTTCAAAACATTGTTCCATAATGTTCCATATTCAGATACAAGTTACTAATGGTTTAATAAAATAGAAATGTAAAATAGACTAATAAGTACAATTCTCAGAATAATTTGCTTAAAGAGAATTTACTGAATTCAGAGTTTCATCAGAAACTAATTATTCCAGCACTCTTTTTTTTCAGGCCTGAAATCTGGACCCAGAGTAAGTGGCTTTGTTGACTCAGAAGGACATTGACCTTTGTTAGCTATACAATTAGTACAGTGACAGGAAACGAGCAGAGTCATACCCATGCTAGAGTTCCTGCAAGAGTTATTTCATGCTGAAGGACCTTTTTGAATGGAAGAATTCATAATGTTTGCAACGTGGTTGTTTCATTTGCAACAGGAACTGAATAATAGCTTAAAAAAAAGTTAGAAAATTATATTGTGACAGAAAGCGTCTACCAAATTACAATAAAATGTTGTGACATTTATTTGAAGTTATTTCCTCAGAAACTCTCAGTTACATATTGTGACAAATACAGCAAGGAGTATTAACAGCCTAAGTAGTAGCATAATACTGTACCAACCCATTACTATCATAAATGACCAGCTAAACCCTGTGCATCACACATAAGCTGTTCTTCAAATCACTTTTAGCTTTAGCTCAGGAGTTTTCCTTAATATTCAAGTCAGCTTCACATTTTCAAAACATTTAGATTCAACCATGTCAATGCAATGGTGGTTCACATACATATAGAGTAGGTAGCAAGAAAATAAATGCTCACTGAAGTGCAAAAGCAGCTCAACCAAAGTTAACAATCCAAAAACACTGACACAGGGAAAGCAGAGACAGCAGAATGCAAAATGCAATTGTTCACAAGCCTGACTTGCACTGTGCAGCAACTACTTTGTCAGCAGAGGGAGAGGGGAATAGGGAATATTCAGTCAGAATAAACTAGAGGCTCTCAAACTTGCCAGGCTCTACCATCAGCTTCATTTGTTCTCTCTGTGCGTGCTCTTTATACCTCCACCTTAAACATGACAAAGACATAACACTGATGAAGATGCCAGAGGCAAGCTGCCATTTTATACTTCATCAAATTAGACAGAAGGCTCATCTATACAATTTGTCACAAGAAGACATACTAAGCTTCCCAAAGATCACACTGATTCCAGAACTGAAACTCAGGAAAGCCTTCAATTGCAGGACTGGGGGGGTAAATGGGAAGACAGAGCTGTAGAGATTATCAGTCCTTATGCAAGGACTAATTACAAGTCCTAGACGATAATTTTGACCACGGTTATTAAAAAATAACAACCAAGAAGGATCCTCCCCATCTTAACATTGCAAGTATCTATGACAGTTGTCATTTGTTGTATCGCCCAGAATGAGTGAATGCCAACAGAGTCAATCCCCATGTTTCAAGATAAAGTAACATGCCTGAAATAATAAGGAAAACAGTAAACCCAGATCTGATCAGCTATCTCTAGAAGATAGATAACAGTATGGGAGTATCTGGCTTCTTAAGATAGTTTCTGCACTTCTGGTTGTTACTTGAGTTAGATCATAATTGCCTTTGAAGGCAGTTTGACACTACTAGTTCCCAGTCAGTGTCAAAATTAATTCTCTTTTCTTTGTCTAATGCCACATAACTGGTAATGTATGATAAAATTCCTTTCAAGGTGAGAATGGCAGTGTGGGAAGATACTTGCACAAACATTTTGTAGCTGGACTCTTATTTTAGGGCCTGGCCTTTAAGTCACCCTACTGCATTTGGTTTGCACCACCTGATAAAAATGCAGAGTTGAATATTTCTGGAAACCTAAACCCAGACTGACTAAGAGTCTGCATTCCATATCAAAGGAAATTCTGGAATTCCTGTCCCTTGAGGACTATTGCTTCCCTGATTGTACATTACAGTGCTCTTTCGGGGTATAATTAATATCTGTGAGATGGTTTAATAGAATGCTGATTAATGTCTGAAATAGCAATAATCTAATTAAATTAACTGAAATAAATTCTGCCACCAGCAAAGACAATTAAAATTAAAACTGAAATAATGATATATTTAACTGAAAAGATACCATTCAGTTATTAGAGATATTCTGACTCATTTTGAGGCAATTTGTGGGTGAAAAAATTGCTGTCACAGTTTTGTCTGCAGAATTTAAGAATAAAATAATTTAGGTTACACTGTCTCTGAAATAAAAACAAAGTGAAAATTAAGCCAGTGTTCCCCTGGGCAGCTATAAATCAGGCTTCTACAAAGGCTTGAATTGCCTAAAATAGCATATAGCAGCTTCTTCACCCAACCAAGTAATTCAACGTAAACCCAGCTTAACTATGTAAGTATTTGGCAAAGATTCACAGGTGTCTTCTCTGGAAAAGGTGCTTAAGGGTGGATACTTCATTAAAATTCTATTTTTCTTGCCCAGTGTAACAGTAATTCTAATTCACTGGAGGCAGGACCCATTTTCCATGGCTATGGAAGCTATTTATTTTATTTTTGAAGTTAATCCAAGTCTGCGATGAAGCAGCATTGGGAAAAAATCCCTTTCCCTTTAGGAGCAGAAACTTTGTTTAGATGGTATGAGGGAATGTAACTTTAATACTAGATACACAGAACAAGCACTTTTGGTTTCTCATTTATTCAGCAGGACACCACTGCTACCACACATCAGTAGCGTTCAAGGAGACTTTGAGGGAAACACCTAACAATGCAGAGAATGAATTACTTAAAAGATCTTGTATCAAGTCGGGATAAAGAAGCAGAAGGGACCACATCTCTGGTTATTTCTACAAGTTTTGTTCTGAGGGTGAAAATCACTGAAGTGAAGGGAACCAATGCAAAACCTGTGCAATCCCACTTACAATTACTTGAAACATAATTTCACCCTCAGTGACTACATTGCCTCAAAAAAGTATAGTAATGCATGGTACTCACCTAGTC
Source organism: Pseudotriccus pelzelni (assembly GCA_035584735.1). Classification (NCBI taxonomy): domain Eukaryota; kingdom Metazoa; phylum Chordata; class Aves; order Passeriformes; family Tyrannidae; genus Pseudotriccus; species Pseudotriccus pelzelni. Next base: position 20,904,369 of record JAWMRA010000162.1, on the reverse strand, counting down.
TCATTAAATGCACCTTCAAAGACCAAGTATGTCATGTTACGCTTGACTGTGTGTGTCTTTTATGACTCAAAAGGAACCTAGACAGTTTCTCAGAGTACAAGACACCTGAGCACTCCTCTTCTTGTCATGATAATGGGGTTTCTTTAAGCTTTGCTTTAACAGATATTTAATGTAATGCAATAAGAAAAGATAAATCAGAAAACAGTTATTCAACTGAAGAACTTAAATGACCAGCAGTACAGCTAAACTTACACTTATTCACTGATCTTAGAAAGCTCTATTAGATTATCTGCATTAAAATTATTTAATGGGTTAAAAATATTATAATGCAAAAGTTGAAAATATTTCCTTGCCTTGTGAAAGCAGTGAATGGTGTGTTTATATATTGGCTTCTGTGTACCTTCAGCCAAATGGTTATTTCAAAGCATATTTGGTTTAAAAAAGATCTGTGTGAGGATGCTTTTATACCCAGATACCTAAGAAGAACATTATATTGTGGAACTTCATAAAAATTCTAAGAGAAGTTGAAGTTTGAAGAACACATGGAAAAAAAATTGATCACAAACAAAAACATTAAAAACAAACTGGCTCACTACTTTTGTACATAATACCTTGAGCAGGACCACTTTATATCTGAGCTAACATCATATGGTATGAAATATCCCCTCGGTCAGTTTGGGTCAGCTGGCCTACTTGGGTCCCCTCCCAGGACCTTGCCCTCGACTGAGGAAGGAATGATACGGTGCTGATGCTGTGCTCAGCAGTAACCAAAACACCGGCGTGTTATCAACACCCTTCAACTACCAAGGTAAAGCACAAAGCACAGCACTGTGAGGGCTGCTATGGGGAAACCAACTCCAGCTCAGGTAGGCTCAATATACCCACAGAGTAAATAAGTTATCTCACTGTGAGAAGAACATATTTGTCTTCTTTCCATGACACAGATGCCTGAATGTGGCTGTCACCAATTATACCCTGATGCTGATTATTTATCGCTTTTTGGCTTGCACAGATGACTTTTTGCTGCTAATAGTTCTAGCCTCTCTGAATCCTCCAGCTGAAGTAAATTCACTATTCACCAACCAAACCAAAACTATGCTTAAGCTCTGAATCACTGCAAGTGCTGTCTCAATTTCATATAAATAACGCAACTGTACCTGGAAGCTCTCCATATAATTTCAAACCTTTAAACTTTATGAAATGTACCACACCAATCTGTCACAGTTTTATTTAAAGTCATGAAATACATTGCTGAAGTTCTGCTTTTGCTGTCTTGGCAAATCCTTTAAATTACACTTCATTTCAAACAAACATTTCAAATGACATCATAGAAACTTCCTGCATACACAAATTTTGCAGAGTGCCAATCAATGACAAAACAAAACCTCTTTCAACACTGTTTGAAAAAGACCTACACTCCAATAAGTATTGATATGGATTTGGGATCTCATATATTCAGCTGAAATGTGAGGTATGCAGATTGATTTAGTCTTAAAACATCTATCTAGTTTTGCATACATATGTAAACTCCACTGTCAGCATATTCTGTAATAGCATGGAACAAGCTTTCTCACTCTCAAAAAGCAGTCTGTAAGACAGTAGTACAGCATCTTGGGTTACTAGAAACAGTAAAATTTTAATTATTCTGAAACCTGCAGGAAAAAAGAATATATTCCAATGTGTAGAAAGTACTGAAGAATCAGGCTTGACTGGATAGAAGGTGCATTTTTATTATTTATAAAAGCAGACATCTCAGACTAGACCTGCTCAGACATCCTGAAACACCTAGTCTCTTTTGGCCTAATTAAAAGCCTTAATGAAGATTTTAGAACTATGCAAACTGGGAGACAAGGAAATTCAACTACCACTAATTATGAGAGACTAAGAGATCAGCGTACTCAAAGATGGCAGACGTTTTACTGAGCATCCAGAGAGTATTATGTACTTTGGAAGAACAAAAAAACCCAAATAAACAAAGAAAACCACAAAGAAATTAAGGTAAAGAAAACTACCTCTCCCTTTACCAAACAATCAATGTGAAATGATGAAAGAGAAGGTTAAGATTTTTAGGACTTCTAGCTGACTTCTTTGGAGTTAGTTGGTGACTGGCACTTTTCAGGACGGACTGCCACAAACCAGGAAAGAGCTGGACCCTTCTAGATCTGGGTTATTCATTATATATAGATATCTATATTATATATAGATATATAGATATTGCTTTGCTTCAAGACAAATTCAGGTGCAGTTGCATCACGTTCTGCTAGTGTTCTGCCAGGGAAGCGTTGGCTGCAGATTAAACATGTATTCCAAATGCCTAAAGGTAGAACAGAATGGTTGAAATGCACTGGCATTTATATGTCAGAAAGCTTTCTGTTTTTTCTGCTTCCATCTCAGCTGGTGCATAATCTGCTCAGGTGCCACATTGCAAACAGCATTAGTTGCAAACCGAAACCTCAGCTAAGCGAGATATATATTGCTAGAACAGTAACTTAGTGATCTCTTTATTATCATTAATAATGCAGCAGAGAAAACAGAAAGGTCAGCTGCATTCAAATTATTTACTGAAATAAGTAGACAAAAGTCTGAATTACTAATTTTGAAAGATGTATATTAAAAAAATGCTACTTGTAATAATTTTTTTTTAACTAGAAAAAAAAAAGATTTTGCCACTAAAGCAGTTTCCATTTACTAGTTTAGATTTCTTTTTTCCCCAAGAGAAAACTGCTTGGTTCAGAAACACATTTCTATTTTACTTACTGAGAATCTCATGAATATATATAAGCTAATATTTAAGATACTTTAAAGAATAAGGGAAAAGGTATTTTTCTATACAGATACTATAAAAAAATTAACAAATAGATTTATAGCAACCATTTGTGATGTAGTGAAGCTTTCTGGCAGTAGATTGAAAATGTGCATTGAATCCCAGTCCATTTTAATTCGCTCTAGCAAATTCTCTTCAGACTTTCAAAAGGATTATTCCCTTTGTCAGAGAAACTTCCATCAAAAAGTTCTTTTTCATGCATGTCTACTTTGGCATTTCCAAAAATCAAAACATTCACTTTAAACAATTTAAAAGACGATATTAATGTTCATGCGTGGAAGAAAACATGCTTTTTCAAAATGTCTGCACGATCTTAAATGTTCAGCCTGGGTTTCACTTACTTGGCAGTGATGGGACAATCTGTAGAATCAACCTACCATAAAAATAAAGGTTTCTATTTGCTTCCTGCTCAGCTGTACTGGAAGTTATATAAACATGACAGTTTTTCTATTAAAATTCCTTGAACTGAGAAATAGATTGCTTGCATCCACTGCAAAAAAAAAAAAAAAAAAAAGACAACCAAAAAAATACATCCCCCAGAAATTCTAACATAAAACAGGATCAACACTTCTGTTTGAGCTGGTGGTGGTGTGATGGCTGAGGAGTGTAGGTAATTGTTCACACATTTGGGTTAGTGGCAAAGACATGAGGAGCCAATATATGAAGTTGAACTTCCCGGCATTTTGTGGCAATATACGTAATTCTACTAGAGTTGTGATTAAGCTATTTTACCAATCTATTCTATCTAATGGTATCTAATTTCAATTTAACCATTTGCGTGGTTGCTAGCACACAGCTGCAGGATGGCAAGCTTGAGTCTAGCCTTTCTACTGAGATGCGAAAGTTTTACTCTAGTACTTCTGAAAAAAATATGCAGTTCAAACTTCAAGCATGTGTAAAATCTGTTTAGTTATAAGAACGTTGCCCTCTCACTTGAATTTTTAGAGTGAACTGTTAAATCTTTCCAGGACTGGGGTGACATACAGATTTTCCGTACACTTGATGTCCTAAAGGACCTCGCTGCCACCGTCCAAGCGTGCTTGGCCCCGGCAGATGAACCTTAGGATTAAAGGGTGGGCTC
>JAWMRA010000162.1:20497250-20900364 GCA_035584735.1 Pseudotriccus pelzelni | reverse complement strand
AAATCCAATGCGCAGGCTTGAAGGTGTAAAGACCTTCCCCGGATCTTCGTTCGTGAAGACTGGCCATTATTATTATACCCCTACTGCAAGTAAGGTAGGTGGGAATTTTAAAGAAGCATAATCCAGAGAAAGTGGGATTCCTCTCCTTTCATTTGGATTTTGTAATACACTCATTTTGTCTAAGGGAAGAGGACTTTACTCTTAATCTATGGGATACACTTAGAAAACCAGTCTTTTACAGAGAAAATACAATTTACTAATAAAATGAACAAATTTTACACCATAATTACAGCATAGAACAACTATGATCAGTTTTCAAACACAAACTGAAATTCAAAACTTGGCTACTTGGTCTACATCAGCGGTTTGCCAAGATAGCTGTGTTGTGTGAACACGCACACCGTTAGCCAGCAATTCCCTGAAATAGTTACACCCCTTAGACTAAAACAGGTTATTCCATTTGAGAAAATAATTTAAACTATGCTATCAAAGGAACACTGCACCTCCTCAGAGAAAGGCTGCCAATATATTCTACAAGTATAAGCACACCAGAAAAGCTTTTTAAAGTATGGACAAGCCTGTCATTAAATCTAACTTCTAACTTAAGTAAATCTCTCCATTGTGATATCTTGTTACCCTCCTTTACAAAATTCCCTTGCTCTTCTTCAAGATGTGATCCTCCATCAGTCTAAGGAGCTCATGAAGTTGACTTAGTTGATATAATTTTAAATTGAAAACTTCTCTCATTATTATTAACCAACTTCCTTAATTCCCAAACCATGGCAAGGAAATACTCTGAGATTGTAACTTCTTAGAGTTTTCTCTGTGCCCTTTTTCCTATATATATAAAATCTCTTTTCCTATATATATAAAATGTTTAGCCACATATTTTCAGAGTGTTTCTCAAAGAGTCAGTCACGTCATGTTTCTCTTAACTCTTGTTCTGACTTCTTTCTGAATATAATCCTGAGTTTTTCGACCTGCACTGTTGTGTGACCTCAAGGAATGGTACATTCAAAGGTCATCTTCAATATGGGTACATATTTTAATTTTTTCATGTGAAACTGTGAGGATGCATTCCCTGGGCCACCATTTCTTGCCAGTTCAATTTCTCAAATAATCAGTTGAAATTGTCCTCCTATTTTGTCATGATTCAGCTGAAATAATTGTCAAAGCTCTCACTGACCTTTTAGTTAGAATGTACCAATAGGCTGTTCACAATTCATTTATGATATTAGAATGGTGGAGTTATGACCTACATTGACTAAGTCTGGATGTAGTACTATTTATAGTAGCGATACAAATGAATACTCTAACAACATCAAGATATTTCATACGCAACAAAGAAATGAGAATATTATATCCAATGAAGATATTATTAATAATGTAAACAAATTAAGTGCAACTGGATACAGAAACCAGTGCAACAGGAACAAGTAACCAGGAATGTTTGCTGTGTTTACCCACTAGAACTGTGTCTAGGTGTAAGATGTTCCAAGATTAAAGGAAAATGTTCTGCTTTCATTGATTGTTAGCATAAAATACAGAGTATAAGGTTATTAGTTCATGAATTAGCATGAGTTTATAAACATGTATATGAGAAGAAGCAATCCATCCATAAAGCTTTAATGGGTTTGGGGTTCTTTTGTTATCCAAGATAGCCCCTAGGAATATCACAGAACAATTATAGCTGATGGTTATAACCAAGTCTATCTTATCAAGTTTTGCTGTTCTCCATTCAATGTCAAATTTCCATTCTTCAGAAAGGTTGCCTAAAACATTTCTATCCAACTCTCCCACAGTATAGCAACAATTCATAATATATTCCACCATTCCCAAACTGAAAGCAACTACAAATACTATTTCTGACTGTACCTTTTAATTCAGACATTTCATGTATGATTTATTGTAAACCTTTTTAGTCTTTTCTTTGTTATCCAACATGTAGAAAATCTCCTGTCTGACTCACATCATAATCCAAAAAAAAAAAAAAATCAACCAGCAGTTACCTCCTTGTTAGCAAGTCCCCACACCAGTACCATGATCACGTCACACTTAATTAAAATGTTACGGCTACACTTGCTCACAGGGATCTGCAAAATGTATCCTCTGGTTGCAAGGTCACTGATGTTTGCAGCTTTTCTCATTATTATCTGCCAGGAAAACATCATTCTTAGCTAGCACTGTCAACCATCCTTCCAGCAACTAACTAGCCTATAATAAACTTAGACTTCTGCTAAAGGGTATATCAGCAATAAGTAAACTGTGCTATAAATGTCCTGCTTTCAAGACAGGTTTCCAGGAATAAAACCACAGAAAAAAATTATGCCATACATTTACATAGTATAATTAGAACTTATTTTTCATCTCTTGACTCTAAACAACAGGCATTTGATCTTGCAAATCCTGAACTACCTGGTGTCTGCAAAACCTTTCTGGAAGCAGTGAACCACAGATTATTTTCATTCATCTTAGTAACTGTTTACTAATAGAGTGAAAAATAGATGCCCCGAAACACTTACAAGTAAAACATACAAACAAACAAAATTACAGTAAGAAATATAATCGAAAACACTGAGGCATCAAAAACCTCTCAGAGGAAACAACACACGTTCAAGAAACACTGCACACTAGACAAAATGTATTATTTCTAATTCTGTCCTGAATCCCTTAGGCACAGGCATCAGAGTTCATAGGTAAAGAGATGCTTAAGTACCATTGCCTGAAACAAAACAAGAAAGAGGCTCTTGTTCTCTGGTGCACTAGAAGTGTCTGGCAGAAAGCTGGCTAAGCATCATTAGCACTACTCTGTCTTAACATATTAATTAAGTCTCTTAAGCACAGCCAGGCCCTAACCTTGGCCGAGTAATGGTACCTTACAACTGACTTTACTGCTTGGAACTTAGTCTGACTGCTGCCAGATTTTTGTTTCAGTTACCTTTGTGAAGAGTTTTGATTTGATTTTCCTTTATAAAGAATGCCACTTTCTTCTGCATGTTTCTTAGCATTACAAAGACAGTGTTACTGTCTGTCTCTTCATTCCATTCCCACCCTGAGTAGCCTGGATTTTGTAAGGCATCCTCTTTTTAGCAGGTGAACCCCAATAAAACTATTTTATAGATAAAATGTAAGGAAAAGAACCACCTATCAAACAAGACATCTCCATCTCATCAAGGCCATGTACATGTGTGATTTGACCTCTTGTGCTTTATGTTTCTCTTTTATCTTACTATTTTATCTCATGTCTCCTGTCCCATTTTTTTACTCTTGCTTCTTCATCATTCCCTGAATACACTACACTATCTTAATAGTCCTCCTTGTACCTAATGCTCTATAACTTGTAGAAGATTTTTTTACTTACCAGTTTTATGTAGTATCATGACTATATTTTCTTCAATAGCTATTTATTTGTGAGAGAGCTTGTAAGACTTTTAGTGCCCATCCATATACAGCAAATACTTTTCAAGTCATATATTTTAAATAGTATACTTGAACATACTTCCTGGCCTAAGTATTAAAATTGATCCATTTAAATTCACTGGCTGAGCATTTCAGAAATCAATGAATGATATTAGCTGTATTCATGTCAAATGTTTATGAGAGACACTCCAATTATTGGACTCTTCAGAGCAGCAATTCAAAATATGATGCCTTCCTACAATATCCATGTAAAAGGCAAAAAACCTCGAACATTAAAAAAATTACTAATGACTGGAAAATATTTGCCAGTGCTTGCTTTTGCTAAAAATTCTGAGTGACAGTTATAGCTGGTAGTTTATTCTCCCTCTTTCTCTAATCACTCAATTTACTATTTACACAGAGGATTTAGTAGAGTTGATCAAGAACATAAGAGAAAGCAGAAGGATTTCTGTGGACAGTTACATATAAATGAGACAGAAATGTTTTAATTCAAGTTGTCATTTCAATTTGTTGGCTAAAACCTGTATCAAAATATTTCAAGGATCTTGAAAAGGTATTGTGACACTTCACGGAGGTTTTTGTGCCTCTGACTACATCTTCCATGATAATCACAAAAGAGAAATTCTGACTAAAAAAACCCTCATTTTGCTAAAGAAATAAAAATCATTGAATTATAGCCCCTACCAGGCACCAAAATTATATTTCTGCACAGTTCTTCATTGAGAATTGAAAATTTTCACAGAAAACAAACAATACTTATAAATATTTTGACAGATATATTCCAGATAACCCTAAATATAAGTGATCTACCGCATTCAATAACTTAGTTTCTGTGTATAGATCTGTTCTATAACAACATTGGTATGTTTTGGCTTGCAATATTAAAATTGGCAGCATCCACTTCCATCAAGCCTCTTTCCCAAACAGCAATATAAAAATTCTCATATCCCCTAGTATTTAAAAAAAAAAAAATTTGCTGGAAAGCCACTAAAATAAAATTCCAAAGAGAAATAATCAAATATTCATTGGATTTAGACTCTTAATGCTTAGTGAAGCATGTGTTAAAATTCAAAACTTACTGAAAATTAGTTATTCTCCCTTTGTCATATTCCTAATATGTCTAATATCAGTAATGTGAAAAAGAATGAGTCTTCAAATTACATGAGCCCCCTTTCAAATTAATTGCAGAACACAGAACACAGCTCCACTATAGAATAGTTCTAAGGTTGCCATCATTGATCTTGCCTGAGTTTTCCTTGTAAAGAATTACTTGTCATTCTCTCTAGAGTTTGAAAATGAAGCCCATTCAGTCTATGAATACATCTCTGTACATATTAATGTTAGGAACCAATTATTTGCACAGCTTCCTTTTTAATCAGAACAGCTTTTATTCCCCCATGACATATCATACTAATCTACTCCCAAATTGCCCAAACATTCAAAGAGCAACAGTTCAACTTCAGTGTAGGAAGCAGGTTTTCCAGTTTATTAAATTATACTGATAAATCAATTTCAGTACATGCCGTGTAACATGCAAGCTGCCTCCCTGCCTCAGCCCCAGATTATACCTTATAATAATACCCGGAGCAGTTGGACTTGATGTGATTTTTTTTTTATAATTTTTGATGAAATGGTATCCTATTCAAACTGTCTCAGCACCACTGCCTATGTCCTGTGCCAGAGACCCTTTGTGAACTTATTTAATACATGTTTTATGCTCACTGGAAAATTATGTACTTGTATATTGGAAGAATTGTATTGAAGGAAAGGCAAAGCATTTCCCCTTCCAAAACACCAGAGGAATGTTTTCAAGAGAATTCACACCACAACATAGTAATTTACGTGTTTAATTTTCATAATGCAAACAGTAACCAGTCCTGCCTATGTTGGTTGTCCTAAAATGCCAAATAACACTTTTCGATTAACCTAGCATTACAAAATTCACAGCAATTTTTATTGCAATCTTTTTAAAATAGGAACAGTCCATAGAATACAGATTAGTAAATATATTTAATTGATATATTGTTATAGTTATATAAATACATTTATATTTATGTAATTATAAATATTTGCATGATAACCCCCTTTTATAACTTTTCAAGACATTCTCTCTGGCAAACTTGTCTAGAAAATCATGTAAATAATGCAAAATCTGTTTTTACATTTTGGAATTCTAATAGTATATTATCTTAAAGAGTGGCACTGCAGAAACCAGTGGAGCTTGGAGCTGGGAGTACTGTAATTCATACTGACAGCTGTCACTGCTTCTTTCCACTTAGGTGAGTCTAATGAGCCAGCCGTCATGAGAGATTGGTGTTTGTTTCAGGGCTAAGACTTCACATGAGGAGAAAGCAAGTTAGTTGTTAGCTATAATCTGGCACTCATACAAGCAACTAACATAGCAAACTGAAGTCAGTGCTGAAATCCACCCCAGCTAATGACAACACCATTCTCTTGCATTTTGATGACCAAAGCCACTAGAAAAGATACATCTACAGTCCAAACCACTCTCAGCCCAGCTCTTCTACATATCAGACGCCCCACATGGCTTTTGTCGTCTCCCATGCTGAGCAGTAAACCCAGAAGCTTCTTTCCCCATGCCTGCCCTGATACATTGTGAAGGTTTTATCACAGTAGGTCGTCTCTGTTACATAGTGAAGGTTTTGAGAAACTGTCATCCAAAAATGAGAACAAACATCAAACAGAATTATGGAAACATCAAAGATGCTTTTGAACAAACTATGGTAGATTTCTAACAATTCCTATTACTGTATAAAGCATACTATGTTGTAAACACTAAAATAATCCATGAAAAAATTAAAGTACAACAATTTTACATTAATATAAAATGAACCAATTTAAAAAACATTGGACATCTACTGTTTAGGGATTAGATTATCTGCAGGGTGTCAGAATAAGTTTATTAGGGGATTCTGCATTGTTAGCTCACTATTTTTCACACCATTTCATAAAATGTTTTCAGTGTGTGACATCCTGTCAAAGAATTTTCATCATTTCTCAGTCACACATCTTTCCTAAAGTCTTAAATAGATCTTCCCGAGTTCCTCTTCCTTAATTTCCATTCACTGATAAAACAAAGATGCTATGATTTTTTTTGTCTCATCTGTGCACATTATCACTAGCATTGTACAAAAAACTGTTGTTCTTTTGACATTGCACCTCTATAAATGGATTAAATGAGCTGTGAATATCATCATTTGACCAATAAAAAGAGATCTTTATTTATTTAGAATGTATCAGATCTGCTTCATCTAAAAGGTTAATTGAAAAGGCTATTCAGGTCAGCTGTGATATTAGAAGACAACTGAATCACATTTAATGCTACTTAAAGGATGTGAACAGGCAAAAAAAAAAAATTAAACCATGGCCATTAAAATTTAATTTGACTTAGTTATGCCATTAACATTTTAATTTTATGCGGTGGCAAGCATTCTAAGAAGTTTTCCATATAATTCCAAACCCTAGAATTGTCAAACAGTTGACCCTTATGTACCAAAAATAATTGAAAGTGACCTTAAAAGGCAAACCAGAAAAAAAAGCAAACCAAGAAAACCTCCTTGAATAACATTATTACCTGTCATTCTGTTCTTTCTTCATATACACAGCATCTTCTATTAATTGCACACTTTGTTTTTCATTTTAACATTGAATATCACATTTGGATATCAAATGAACAAGATGTGAACTGCAAGGAAGTAACTGATTTTAAAGACAATACCCTATCTTACTTCTACTAGTGTACTTGCAATATGCTGCTTTGCCACTACAAGTTTGCCTTTGCAATTTGAAAATGTTAATGCCAGTACCCCTTATAATCTCTATAATGACAAAGCAGTCATCAGTGCAGTCATTTCAAAATTTTGATTAGTTTCAAACAAAAGCCAGAATTAAAATGTTAACAAATTTGACCATGTATCTGTATGTAACTAAAATTTTGGATTGAGTGCCTGACAAGAAAATAGAAACTCCCACTTTTTGTTTTCATTCTCATCTTTTCCAACTCAGTTAGGGGAAAGAAGAAAAAAAAAAAAGGCTAATACAGGAGACTATAACAACTACTCTAGTACTTTTGAGTAGAGTAGGACATGTAAAAAAAAATCTCAAATCAACAAGTTTTCTAAAGGTTTTGAAAGAAAGTACTCAATTATTTTGTGGATTCTTACAAAGTTCTTTTTGTCCATAGCTCCCCAGTACCTCATTCATCAGCTTCTACTTCATGATTCATCAGGGCTAATAATAGACTAAATGAGTGGAAAAATAATCAAAGCTCTAATGACAAAAGGAAGTATCTGAATTACTCCAATAGATTATCTTCTAAATTGACTTGGCTAGCTATTAATTTGATTTTCTCCTTTCCCAACTTAATTTTTAATGCGTTACAGAAAATTAAAAACAGAAACTAGTGATGATCTCTGTTCTTTGCCAGTTGCAGTGCTTCTAACTCCAGTCACAGAATATGTTTACTTACAGCATCCCAATACCTCAAGGTCAAACATTTTTAAATTTAGAGAGTTTGGTAAAGCAAAGCTGTTTTGCTAAGCTTTAAAACCAACCAGATCAGATTAAAACATATCCAGATTAAAAGCCTCATCCAAAATGGACTACAGTTTATCAAAGGAAAAGCCATGCTCACGAATGAGAGCCAAGAAGTCTCTTCAGTCTGCTGCTGGAATAATTGCTAGATTATTCCAGGATCTGTTTAAATTAGAGTGTGTGCAAACTACCATATCAGCTCAAACACTGAGGGAGCAGCCTGCCTATACAGATATCTGTTATAGCAGATTTCTCCATGACAAAATGAAATAGCAGTAGAGAAAAATATTTACTTATCATAACAGCAGTGAAAGAAAGTAAGCAGAAATTACAGTATTGGAACTTGACTAGCTGGGTACAGTTTATATCTTCCCTTACTACTGTCTGTTTTTTGGAGTAAAAAACTCCCATAAAAATAACTGTATCTAAGAAAAATGTCAAGGCAAAGGCACACTGTAACAACAAAGTGTAAGCAAAATAAGCAACCTCTTTTTAGGAGTTCGCCTAAAAACTTAATGAAGGAATCTTTTGTTAAATTAAGTATATTAGTTTAGCAAGCCTGGCACTATTTTAATCCTAGATCTGCAGAGAAAGAAAACAATTTGTGTAATAGGACTTCAAATACATTTACTTTGACAACCTAAAAATATTTGGTAACCTGTCAGGTGTTCTGGTCTCATTGTAGAACACCTACAGTCTCCTAAAAACATTCTTATTAGGAGTATCCAATATTACAAGGTCAAATAGATCCTCTTATTAGGATCAGAATTTGTGTTCAAGTGTTTTATGATTTATCCAGAAGTTCAGTCAGAGACCACACGATAAACTCGGTTAAATAAACCACCAAGTCTTGAGCACATATCAAAAGCTTGGGAATTATAATATTCTTCATACACTCAATCTTACATTCTCTCATTTATGTGCCAACACAGCTGGATAAATGTGATTCCAGGTGCCATACAGAAGTCACATCTCTGAAGCAAAGGTGCCACAATAACACTGGTTATTTACCAGTGTGTGAACCTGTAAAATAATCTCTCAAAAGTGCTTCTTTATCCCAGCTATTTCATTTTACTTTATCTCCAAGACAGAAAGGAGGGATATTTTTAAATTATTATCTTGGTGCAGAACAGGAAAGACCAGAGTTCTGTCCCATATCATTCCTTTATGCATTCCTTTGCCTTGTAGGAAATGTCACTGCACACAGGAAAGAAGCTTTTGCACTGTAATATACAAAAGCATGGCAGTGGTGCCTGACAAACACACTGACCCTGTCCTTTGCTCTCTTCATTGCTTTTCTATTAACAATTCTTATCTATAATGTTTCAGAGTGTCAAACTCTGATTTCTAAAAGATAATGTAAAATTCAAGCAAGGAGATAGTGATCTATCAATCAATTAGGCTCGTGTTAGAACAGAATTAGTAATGAGAGTCTGAAACAAAAAGTTCCCTGCAGACTGGTGCAGCATGGAGGAATTAGCCTCCCACCAAGACAAATAATAGACAAGAGGCACTAGTTATTCTTCATGATGCATTGCCCAAGACACTTGGACAACTTCTTAAGAACTGCAATAAGAAAAATTACCTACAAAAAAGTATCTCCTTATTCTACTTCACTCTATCTTAAGGCAAAGATAGAAGCCAACAAAAGTATGTCTAGGCAAATATCTTTTGAGAAACTCAGAAGTGAAATCATAATACCAAGAGGAAGACTAGGTATCTTTCTAAAAAATAAGTGCCCATTGATGATACAGTAATATATATAAAAATACTCTCATTATTGTATGCAATTCTTATTCCAGATCCTTTTCTGAATTTTTCCAGAGAAATTTGGGGGTTTTGGGTGAATGTGTTGAGGTATGAACATTCAGTAAAGAGATTGAAGCCATAAACTACATATAGTATATAATCCTCCAAGCATTTTTGCTCTTAGGAAGCCCTCAACCTAGATCACCTCTTGTGGCAAACCCAAATATCAGCAGATAAATAGCATTAACACACTGCTAATAGGAATCAAATTTTCAGTAACATGCAGTGATATGCAGAAGATGAGATAATGCTATTACTATGGAAAAATCCTTAGTTCTCTTCATAGTATAAAATTACTTTTTTAATGACCAGGGAAAAAAGTTGTCAGGTCCACAGTTCAACTCTTATTTAAAAGTGATAACACACTTTGGCCTCAATTACACTCCTGCCTTGGATATAGCCGGACAAACACAGTAATCAGGGATGTTGCATGCTAGAATGAAGTTTCTTTTCTCCCTATCCCAGGACTTCTGCTAACTGAATGTTGAAAGGGAAACTTTACCCTTAGTGGCTTTTGCAACTTGTAATATGAGGTGCTATTCCCCATGTTGGAATTTGTCTTATTAACTTAAATCTCAAACTAAGAAAGGCTGAGCACTGAAAATAATGCCATGCCAATTCAAACAGACTCCATGGCAAATTCAGTCTTCCTGATAACATTGTCCATGGTATGATTTATATTGCATTATCAGCATATTCGGTACTTCCTTCTCTGCAGTCAAGCTGACACCCTCCCTAGATAGACAATGGAATACATTCCACACCATGTGGGTGTGATTTATCTATTTCATTACTACAATTGCTCTATTTCTGTATTTTCATGCATTTCAGTGCTGTAATTTCTGTTTCAAAATGACCCAGATAAGTGTTGGAAAAGGACGGAAAAAAAAAGAAAAAGAAAAATTCTCACAGCCTCTCATATGAAAATATACTAACTGAAACTTGAGAAGTATGTTTTACAGGCAGTTAGCTAAGGGTTCCTGTAGGAAAGCAGCAAGAGATAAACTCATACAGACTTCATTAATTTATTAATTCCTGCTCCTGATTGATTTCAAATTAGGAAGATATGGAATGGCTGCCATCACGATCCTTTTATTTTTTACAAGACAAATAAAAGAAGCCATAAAGAAGACTAAAGATGAAAGCTAAATCAAACCAAAGAAAAGTCTGCGAACAAGTTTGCTGGGATTTAAAAACAAACAAACAAAAACCCACCTGTTATTTACTTGAATTTCATACTATTCTTTCTAATTTTGATTAAAAGAATTTCTACATCATCTGATTTCATGTCATTTCAGGAATTTAAAGGAAAAGGTCCAGTTTCATTAAATACATCCAGCCACATGTGTGCTTAATAGGTTTGGGAAAAAGAATGTAACTTCCCTGTTCTCTACCCCATTGAATCTCCATGGCTGTAGATTGTAATTGCCTCTTGTAATTCATCCTGTCCTCCTGCATAGAAAAGTAAGGTTTATGATAGTCCTGACTTTCAACTCCCTCGTCAAATATGGAGGAAAACAATCAACTGCCAAACTTTATCCAAGTTATGAAACAGGTATACAAAGCAAGACAAGCCTGGATCCTGGGGAATTCATATATTATTCAGAGCAATCAGGAGCTGTTTTTTCCTCTTATGTTAGTAGCACACAAGGTGCAGCATGAGGGAATCAAGTTGTTTGACTTAGTAAATTGGCCTATTTCTTTTATTAAAATATTTATATAATTATGAATGAATGAAGTAATAATTTGTTAACTGAAAACTGAGAGCTACTTAGCTTACACATACTTCTCACTGAAGAATACTGCCACCATAAGAGACAGGCAAAAAAGAACAGATGTAATCAACTCTATGGCAGTTCAGCAATTAAAATATAGGTGCCTGATCCATCAAGTTTTCTACAATCTACAATCTATTTTCTATTCAATCTACAATCTATTTCTACAGTTTCTACAATCCTACACCATAGCATTTATGTTCCACAGGCTAGTAAAATATCATTTAGGACTGACATATTGAAACTTAGTTTAATATATTCCTGTATATGCATGCAACCAGTATACAGAATTACTCACTAGGCATAATTAGATACTTAAATAATGAAGAAACTGGGAATTTTCAATATAATAACCTGTAAGTCTCTGACCATCTAGACATGTGTTATCAGTTACACGTAAGTTACTAACAACACGAGGTCCCTGAATGACTCACACTGGTGCGCAGAGATTGTCATCACGTGCCTCTTAAACAGAGCTAGAAAACTGTGTATTTTGAGTTCTAAGAGAATACTTTAAATATTTTTGAAAGCTTTTTTTATTTTTAAAATACAGTCAAAGTTTTACAAAGTGACAAACTAAGCAGCAAGAGATCTGAGGTGCTGAGTAGGGATTTCTGCTTTATGAGCATGACATGTACTACAAGGACATCATTGGGGGCTGAGTACAGAGCAAGGAAACCAGAACTCCTGAAGATTATTCCCAGCCTCAATACTTTGCTGTGTGGCTTTAAGAAAGCTCTCAAGTAAGTGCTAAAAGAACGAATTATGGATGTTCTGAGCAACAGCTTCAGGTTTGGTTTTACAGAGCAAGCTTTAGGAACAAAAATCAGCCAGGAAAGAAATTCTGAGATCATTCCATCTGTACAGAGGTTAGTGTACATTTGGTTTAGTCATTTTTATAGTCATTTTAGTAAGTGTTTACTCTACAGTATACCTCTAACACTTCAAACTGCCTCAGCACATTTCAAACTCTTGTGACTTAAGATCTCTTTGAAAAAAAAAACCAAAACCAACCCCCTCTCCCCTCAAAAAAAACCCAACCAAAACAAAAAATCCAAGACTGCCTTAAGCCTATAGTATCTTTCCTTCAAGCATGGCCTTACAATAGTCTTAGCCTCAGGATTTCAGATCCAGTGAAAGAGAAGAAAAGATGCCCAAGTACAGAACATGATCTAAACATCATTTTTCCATCAAGCTATGCTTAGATTTTGCTCTAACAAACCAACCATTCACAATATCAAAACACAGCAATCTGGGAATGTCACAGAATTGTCCTCTGGTTTGAAAAAAACAAACAAGCAAACAACAAATCCAGGGGAAAAAAAAAAAAAGTTGAAAACAAACTGATACCTTCCCACCGAGCTTCTTTGATTTTTCCAATACACAACATCTATTTTTCATTTATCTGAATAAAACAGCCAAGTGATCCCATTTGTTTTCACTCACCTCCTGAAACCACCCGTTATGGTAACTAAAGCATCTGGTAGAAAGGTAGATACAGTATTCTTGACAATCAAGGTTACTGCATCTGCTTCTGCCTTAGATACACAGCTAACAAGGTCCTCATAGTAGAGAAACCCTGGAAATCAAAGGCAAAAAGTCCTGATCACTCCATGGAATTATCAAAATCTACACTGCATTATGCAAAGCCCGTGTAAATAGCCACCTGTCATCAAGAAGTTAAACCACAGAACTCATACCATGGGCAAGGGAACCCTATCTAATGGCAAGAACTAAGAAATGCTCCATCATGAACCTGAAATTACAGGTTTGGTTTAGGACATGTTGTGGGAAAAAAACAAATTTTGATTCAGCCTCTTTTGATCACAGAGCTTGCGTTGACATAGCCCAGCCGAGCAGCTTGTTTCACTTTGGTATATGATACATAAAAGAAAAAAGAACAAAGGAACACAAATGTAGGAAAGTTGATCCAAGGGATTCTGAGGTGATGTAAACCACATGAATTTAATGCAAAAATAAAGTTACATTATTATAATTTCATGTTATATAATATTTTTTTCTTAGTTTAACTAATTTCTTTGTTTAAACGAGTTCCTTTATTTAGGGAAACAGCACGCACACAAAAGTCTATGGGGAAGCAACACTATTCATGTGAGCACATTTAGCATTTTAAAGCTCAGATGTGTTAGGATTAAAGAAAGAATTTTATAAGTACTTTATTACAAATCTTGATTTAGCACTAAAGTAGAGCTGCCTTGAAGGAGACAGGTCTTCTCTGAAAAGTAGTTCTGGGTTTTCCCAATTTTTACAACCTGTGCAATAATGAACCATTAATAGTTTTGTGTATCAGAGATTTCATTTGGTATCTCTGCAAGCAATTTAAAAGCTATGCATATTCCTATGTTTTCAATGACACCATTTTTAATTAGCAGCTCTGTTAAACCCAATATTATTTTACTTAATAATTCGGTATTAACAAGACCCTGCAGCAAGAAAACAGATGTATAAATAAACTTTATCTCCTCCTGTGATTCTGTTATCAAATTCTTAGAGCACTGACATAGAAATTTTTTTGACACTTTCACCTTACCTGCTTTCTGCATTTTGGACAGCTTGAGGCTCTTGTCAGCTTTTAACTCTTCCACCGTTCGCAAACCCATTCTGAACCATTTCTCAGATGTCTTCACTCCCACTCCAAAGACTGAAGTAAATTGCTAAGGTCAGTAGAAAAACACACAATTCAGTGCTGTTTTCTAAAGGAGCAGTGAATTAATAGTAAGTAGGTAACAATCAGGTTTCACAAGGAAAATAATGGGCAGAGTTAATCCTACACTGAAGATCAATAATAGTGTAATGCAAACGTACAGATTCAGCTTCCCTTCTTTGCACAGCTACACTGAACAGAGACCTGGTTTTATACATGGACACTTCTCATTAAAGTGAAATCTAAACAAGAATACAGTAGTAGTCCAGCACCTGAGGTTTGAAATAAGGGTAGCATCTATTTTTACTCCATTTCTTAACAGAAATGCAAACAGTAACATTAAGTAGCTGTATTCCCTTACACTCCCTCTGTAGAATAATAAGAGGTGTCAAAAGACCATCCATAATTTGACTGACATTATGGTTTTGTATTATGTACTCTACCAGCTCTCAGTTGTACAGATAACATTGGTGTTGTAGCCCTGCTGAGAGATGGGGTCAGTGGGAACCCTGGGGATCCTGAAATTCTGTGGGACAATTGGGTCTCAGTGCTACATGGAGAAAGATCATAAGTACATAAAGACAACTAATCTATTCTTGCCTCATCTCTGCAAGTGTTCAAGGCCAGGTTTGATGCGGCTTTGAGCTACCTGGCCTAGTAAAAAAGTGTCCCTGCCCATGGCAGGGGGTTGGAATGAGATGATCCTTCAGGTCCCTTCCAGCCTAAACCATTCCATGATTCTTATATTGCATTCTATAAGGTATATGTTAGAGGCCACTACCAACATTGTTTTCCAAAATGAGATTTCATTTCAAGTAAAAACAGTAACTTTTGTTTTCTTGCATATTGCAAACCGCCTTATGATTTTCAGACCTCACATGAGCCAAGCTAAATTCCCGTACATCTTATTTGGAGTACATATGTCACTATTCTGCCTATTAGGAAAAAAAACAAAACAAAACAAAACAAAACAAAACCAACAAAACAAAAAAAAAAGCCCAAATCTACCCCTCTGTGAAGTTTTTGTGTGGTTGTATTCCATTTATTCCAAAGTAATTTTGTACACTGCATTATTCCCCACAAAAGGATGTAAAGCAAAAATGTCACAGTTGTAAGCGCTATTCAGTGGATCAATATCGCAGATGAACAGTGATATAAAAGCAAGAGGGGAAACTTTCATGCTTGCCTGAAAGCACATTCTTTATGTTCAGTTTGTCAATACCAAAGCTCTCCATAGTGTCTTTGTACTTTTATGGAATTCACTGAGTTGCTGTGTAAGACACAAATAACTGCTGTTTTCCATTGAATCTATAACCTCTGAATTCCAACCATGCTAGCTTTATTTTGTGTTCCTCTAAAAAGATTAATTCACTGGAAATAATTAAGATAAAGCAAAGAGAAAAATTAAAATCATGGATAATGTTAAATAGGAATAGCTCTACATTTTGTATATAATGAATGAAATTATCTACTCTTTGTCTGAATCATGGGTGCTTACGAAAGAATGTGATTTTTTAAATACTTAGATTGCTATCTTTTAATGTTTTTACTAATGCTAGAAGATTTTCAAAAGGGTCTATTACTGGGTTTTAAATGATTCTAAGAGACTTAATTAATGTTGGGATAGAGAACTAAAGAAAATGGATTCTACACCACTGTTCAAATTTTTAGGGGAAAAAAAACCCCACTGCACTTTTTTCTTTCCATACAAAGATCCATTATTATTTGGTACATTTATAGATGTCAATTGAGAGATGCTGCCAGCAGTGCAGCACAAGTAGCAGGTAGCCCGTTTCTCCGACTGTGGATGCAGCCACTGCTTTTTTTCAGCTCGTGAAATAAGTTACATGAACTCATTCTCTGCAGCATCCCCTTCCATAAGGAGGCAAACTGCCCATGTCAATTCAAGTATCCTACATCTAAAACACAGACTACAGCTTAATTCAGTCATTTGATAACTATGGTCCTGGGGCCAGCAGTGATCTTTTAACCCATGGTGAGTGATGCAGCAGTCACCACGACTATGCTAAACAGTAAAATCTAGGAATTCACTAATATGGGATTCTTCTTGGCTTTCTTAGGAACTCATAAAAATTGGTAGAAATGACTGGTTACAAGCAATTTAGCAAAAATGTCAAGACATATGCTTGGCTAACAAGCTTGTTGTCATTTTGCACATGAAACAACGCATAAGGAGTATTTGACACAATTTTTCCCAGTAGGTTTTATTCTAATCTCCAAGAGATTAGAACCCCAAAATATTAGATTTAATGGGAGATCCTCAATCTCACAATAGTGCAATCATGAATTAATAAGCAAGTCTGGTTCATGAATCCTGCTTTACATGTTAATCTACACCTCTCTTCTGAATATTGCTAGATACATCAACTGTCGCTGGACATTACCTGTATCACAGGTCAGAGAATAGATGAGCCTTGGATAGCTGAAGTAAAAGTGAGTAATGCAGGGGAGAGTTAAACAGTCTCATTTGATTTACTCTCTGTTTTAATTTTTTCTGAAGACAGAAACTGTTATTTACAGATACTAAAACTGCAGATAAAATTGAAAAATATATTTGTTCATATATATAGTTTATGTATTTCCAATGGAGAATTCAATGAACATTTCAGAAACAGGAACTGAAATATTTATGTGGTTTAGATTCCCTGCAACTATGAAGTAGTGTGACTGTGACTCTACAATCTGCCCAAGACAGAAATATCTCCAGTCCTCTTCCTTCTGCCTCACACCAAAGAGAATTATAATAGATTTGAGTCATCTTCTTCACCTGGTATTTTCTTAATGCCAGAATAAGATAATGTAGTATCAAAACGATAATCAACTGAGGCAGAAATAAACCCAACCTTCCACTAAACTTACAACAAAGAGTATGCATTACATTAGCTTTCAGGAAAAAGGGATGGTTTAGTTCAAGCTTAGGAGCAACTACATGCATCGCATTAATTAAAAATAGAAAATGATTTCACCATTATTCCTCACTCTAACAGTTTCTTGATCTCCTTTTTATTTAAGACCTTTCTTTCTTTGCATTTGATATCAGTTGTTACTTTATAATAAAATTGATGGTTATGTCAAAGTTCTACTGAAGGGAGGGAAATTTTAAACTACAACAAGAAAACTCCAAGGATTTACCTTAAAAGCCTTGTATCGGTCATCATTTAACACTTCTTTAACTCTAGAACTCTCTCCTTCTTCAATAATCTCCTAAACAAAGAAAAAGGTTACTTATAAAAAATAAATTAAAAAAAAAAAACAATTGTAAAATCTTACTACTGTGATGAGATTTAGTAAAACAACTTAAAAGCAAGTTTTATCAATCTGTACAAATATGAAAAGAACCCTTAGCAAACATATTGTTTTACTGCATTAGGATCAAATTCTGGCATCTTTTTAAAGACAGAAAATTACTGAAGGATAAAGAAGAAACTGGAACCACAGAATAAATTTCACAGTACTTATTTACTCATAAATTTACTCAAAGATGAAGTAAAAACTGGGACCATGGAATACATTTCACAGTACTTATTTACTTATAAATTCACAGCCAGATAGCAGTTTTTTATCATAAACTATCAGTGACTTGTCCTGAAAATTAGATTTCATTATTTGGTTCAGTTTACTTCTCTTAAAAGTAAGAGCACTGTAAGAACAAATATATTTTTTTCTTGAGTGTACAGTTCTTCTAGTCTTTCTGATAAAAACTAGAACCGAAACAAACATAAAACCCCATCCATATAACCCCAGTAAGTCATCCTATTTTCTGTGGGATCATAATTGAATTCCCAGCCCCCAACTAGTAGGTACAAAAAGCACTTCAGAGGCTACATTCTTAACTGGTGGAATGAGGCAAACAAAAAGGAGCGTAACATTCAGCAATGACCCCTCCAGATAGCTGAGACCCTCTGATCAGCTGCCTGCTGGAATGACAGCACCTAACATGTAGGGTCCTGAAAAGGCTAAGAAGTAAAAAAAAAAAATGTAGAGAATACTCAAAGTTCCAAGAAGAATGGAAAGTTCATCCATCACCTGGATAAAAGGCTCTGCTACAACTATATATAACTTGCTATAGCAAGGCAGGATTTAACACTAAAGTACTAAAATATTTAGCAGCTTTGCAAAAATAGTATTTCTAATAAAGCATTCAGGTGAGCAAAGGGCAGTAATCACATGAGCAAAACTTAAACCTGTTGCGTCCAAATCACAGTGAGCCTTTAAAAATTACATGCGAAGTTGATACTGCACTATTTAACGCTAGTTATTCACTAGTTCCCCTTATTCCTAAGGGTAGAGATTCCATGGCAGAACCTCATGTCACTACAAAAGATTTCCAGAAATCATTCCATTCTTAGTAACAAGGATAATATATCCATATTACAGGAAATACAGAAGGCTGTTTACATACACACAGATACCAGTGCTGCTCTCTGTGACCTCTAAATGTAGATCTGTAAAAGAATCAATTGACAGATAATTCAGAAGTACATTACCTCAATGACATCTCTGGCTTGGTCTCCTATGCAGGGCAACCCTTGTATATCTTTCATTCTGGTTACTGGAAATGGAAGATATTTCAGCAAAGAAGCTGCCCTCAGAAATTCCAGGCAGAATATTTCGTTTTCTTTGAACTCATAATTTTCGGCCATTATCTCAAAGGCATCCTGAGGTGGGGGGGAGGTATAGAAAAAAAAATTAATAAAAGCTTAAAATATTCAGTATACTCCTTAGAAAGGTTACTTTGTATTCTAATTCAAGAATTACTTCTTTACACTAGCGTGAAAAGAGAAAGGTCATTTAAAAAATAAAAAAACCAGCCTAATTTTCTAACCACTTGAAAATTTCCAGGGATCGTAAAAATTTTATTCTCTTACATTTGTCTCTAAAATATTTTGATCTGTAACAAACTTGAAAATCTTTTCTGAGATATTCTTGCTGTATTTTGTGAAGATCTTATTAAATCAATGTGAAATAGAGCCATAATTTTTAGAATTATGCTCAACTATGAATAATCCAGCAGGCCAGTATGTGACATCTGCACTTTCAGACACAGCCAAATAGGAGCCCATGGCAATACTGGAAACCACCCCCTTCTTTTTGAACATGTAGCCATGCTTCTATTTAGCAATTTAGGAAACAAACAGTCTGCTTCCTCATTTTCCAGATGTATAACCCACTCAAATAGAAATACAATTTCTTTATGGTTCTTCAGCTGTCCAAGGTTTGGTTCATTTGACATTGCACTCAAAAATACCTGAGAATGTTCATATAATTATTTTTTTTAAACTGCCCTTATGCAATTTATGCAGCTCTGAGGTCTACCTTACTCCTTATATATATATCCATCTATCTATCTTGATTGCAGGAATTTTTAGAAATTAAATGCAGGGAAGAGACCTCACAGTAGTGTAGAGGCATTTCTGTTGTTGCTTCCCATTTTTGTTGTTGTTGCTATCCCATCCTTGTAGAATATGAGATTTTGAGAGAGAACGAACACTGCAAAATAATTTGTGAATAATCTAAGAACTTACGAAGGTTTGTAGCTGATTAGCAGCTGGAAATCCAAGTTCTTATTGCAGCCTTTCACAAACATCAAAAATTTTCAAGACTGCAAAATTAAGTGGTTCCTTCAGAAATGTTTAAAAGTGTTCCAGAAGAGACTTTCACTGTTCAGAATATTTATCTAAAATATATTCAACACTTGGCCATTCAGGATGCTCTTGTGCATGACTCAAATGGCAGAGGGCAGGCGAAGTATGGCCCAGGAACAAGCCAGCCATGCAAAGCACTCACTCTGCACTGGGTCCTGCACTCCTGCCAGAGACCCCATTTCCTACTCTTCAGGTACGCTCTTAAGAGCAGCTGGCAAATCCCAGCCTTGTGTTCCTCTACATCTGTTGCTGCTTATCCTTCCTGTTTTCCACCTTACTCCTGTTTCCTCTTTGACCCACAAGGCATTACAAAAAAAAGTCCCCGAAGAAGTGGCTGCCAGTTTGCATCTGCCTGCAACTACCACTTAACAGAGCTGTAGCCCAAGTGCCTGTTCAGAAATGCTTTTGGAATGAGTAACATCCCGTGATACAATCAGCAAGAGACAGCAAATGGCTTACCAGAGCAATGGCTACAGTGGATAGTAGGAAGGAGTAAGATTAAACTTCTTTTTCCTGCCCTCAGTGTTTATTGGACCACTGTTCATGTTTAGCCTCAAATTTCATTTAATTTGTAATAAATATATAGTCTGTATAAAGAAAAATAATTTTAGATTTTGCTTTGATTTTTATCTTGGCATTACTGTGCTTTACAGCCAAAGATAAAGCCAAGTAAAAACCAGCAGGCCTTGTACATCCTAAATGCTACATGTGTAATATCTCCAGGTGAGTCTGTCTCCAGCCCACTAACTGATGTGACAGCAAATCCAGTGAAGTCAACTCCTTATTACGTATGTGGAACAGAGAATGGCATCTGTCACCCTGCATCGAAGGAATACTGCCTGATTTAAACAACAAGATTTTACTTTATCTACCATCATTTACATTGTTAAAACAGAACAACTTCTTAAAATTAAAAGTACCTTTCACATATTACATTTTATTGTTTAGTCAGTTCTAGAAAAATAGACCATCCGACATGATGAGTTATTTAGATAATAAACATTATAGTCTCACTGAAGTAAAATTAAGGTTTTACTCAAAATCTTCAAGAAAACTTTGTCTTCATTGACCCTAGGATTTGCAAAACTTCCCTCTTAACAAAACAAAAATATGAGATCTTAATGGGTTTGACAGTATCTCTCAAGAAGAAATAGGTACCTTAGCTGAACAGAACCACTTTCCTTTTATTTACCTGCACTAATATGTTAAAGTGTATAAAAATAATCCCGGCTTGCTGCAGATAATTTGCTTTATTCTATATCACCAGCATACCTTCACTCCTTGATCTAAGAATCGGTCACCTGTTGTCTGTCGCCATGGAACAATCCTCCCTTTAGCTGCATATTTATTTATCAGCTACCCTGATTAGCAAGAGCTGTGCAATTCCATGTTCATAACATTTCATGAAAGGCTTCATGAGAAAGACAGCTGTTTAGCAACATGCTTTGACTACCATTCACTTTCAACTAGTCCTTGGGTACAGGGAATTAAAGGGGAGAGGAGAGAGTGCTCCTTGGGGAGGGGGCATGGGGGTTGGAAGCATAAAAACCCAACCAAAAAAGAAAAAAAAAAAAAACAAACCCAAAACAATCCAAAAATCAATCTATTAGAAAAATAATGCACAAACCTTAGCTTCCTAACAGCTGTGTTTAAGCTCTTACAGTGGCTAATTGTCAGATTTATTTAACTGCTATTCTTTTTTCCACATTTAAGATCTTTATTTACTTGACAGATTATGTTGTACGCAATTACATACTTTCTGGTAAGAGGTGCACATTTTAGTTTCCATTTAGAAAGAGAGCTAATGCAGGAAAAGGTGAAACTACCAGTCTGAGGTCATGAGCAATATGGATTCATTGCAGTTTGTATATGGAAGAAAAAAGAGAGCACAGAGAGTACTGCAAAGCAAATGGGAAAATACATTCTACAAGTAAGGTGACAGAAGTCAATGTTTCTTCTGCTATGGGGTTTTTTGGATCTTCTCCCAAGTTCTTACTATTTTTATTCTTTATCAGCTTCAGAAATTCTTTCCTACTATGCAGTAGAAGCTGCTAATTCTTGCTTCAATTAAGATTTACTGTTCCACTCACAAAATTACGATTACTTTTGCTTTCTTTTTCTCTCTTTATAATCTGTACACATGAATACTCAAGAAAGCAGTGTTTGGCAAGAAATTTCCTACTCCTGTTAGCACTAACAGCATTAATCAGAGGCAGAACTAAAAAGATATAATTGTTACCTTCTTGTTAAAATAGTCTCTACTGATAAGATTGTCAGAAAATAGTTCTCAAAAGTAGCTGCTCAGCAGTATGTATTATTGACAGAGACTGGCATTACTCTTGATTAGGATACTCAAAAAGCCTGGGGATGTTTTTTCCTCATTCCCTACAGGCAGCCTCTCACATGCACATCTAAATAGTTGTATTCTATGCTGAGTAATCAGCCACTGTGATAAATGTGTCTTCATATACCAGCACCACTGATGCTGCAGAGAGGTGTTAGTCCCTTCCTACTAGCAGGAGGGCAGTTTTCAGAAAAGCTATGTCACCATCACTGCTGAAAAAAATAATCTCGCGTAAGCATTTTACTCAGAGGTTGTTGATAGTCAATGAGAAAATATAATCAAAGCATTTTTATGAATCTAGCTTGCATTTTTCTGTTTTCCTGCCTTTGTGAAGCTCATTAAGCTGCTTAAAATAAACAATTAAAGATTATTGAATATTCATTATTCCCTGTAAAATTAAAAAAAAACACCTTTCCTGCAAATGCTGCAACTAATTACAGATCTGTCTTTTTACATAAAACTGCTTCTGACACTCTTTCTGATAAAGTTCTATTTGATTTTTTTAAGAAAGCAATTGGAGCTGCTGTCTATTGAATACTATAGCTCACAATGAACAATATTCCGTAGGGAAAAGCATATAAAACATTTCTCAGCATATTTAGCTGAGAAAAATCTTGCAATCTAGTAGATCTCTGCTGAAATCTTCTTAACATAAAAAGGAAAGATTACTGACCCCTCCTTTAATGTAAACCGACAATATTTCTTACATTAAGCACCTTGCCATCACTTTATCGATCAGATTAACATTCAGATTTCCTGTTTAAAAAGTACCAGTTTAAAGGAAACTAACTTTCTAGACATTTCTAGCACATGGGATTTTCATTATCTTCCAGATATTCTTCAGTGTCTGTTCTAATTCAGTGTGACAGTTGGGCTACATTTCACTCCTTCAGTTATTGCGAATTTTACTTCTGTGGCTGAAATTGTGGAATATATGTTCATGAGACTTGGACTATGGAAAAATCTGGGGATCAAATGGACTTCCAGACCCCAGTGGGTCAGATCCAAAAGTACATAAAAATTTTGTTGAGTGGTGTTAAAAATAAGGAAGATGACAGATGTAGAGACACAGAAATTTTGAAACTCATTTTAAAATGAGATAAAATGTCATTAACAATGCAAAGTTACCATAAGCATCTTACACATGTAAAAATGTACACCAAAATACCATAAAAGCTAAAAAATTAAAAAAGTGTAACCAACACAGAGCAAGACTCTCAACTAATATATGAGAATGATTCTCGGAATTAAATAATAATCCATAAAGCTATGGTGGTTTCTGCCATCTGAACAGCTGATCCAATAACATTCAGTATGAATATCAGAGCAAAAGTCATGCAGACAAGCAAAAGATACTCATGGTCCCATGCTATGCTTCATCCTATCCTGCTCATTTCAATAAGACTGCCAGAGCAGTTCCACTGCTATTTGCAAAGTAGTCTTCAAAACACTCAGTTTAAGACTCTGCTAGAACAAAAGTTACCAGTATTACCATGCCAAAAAACATATTTTAAATCCAATCTGTTTTGTAAAGAAATCATTACAGCTTCAGGGACAGGGCACTTGTCTTATTCTCATGCTTACATTCAACTCCTCTGCTGTGAGACTTTGGAAAGCTGCTTCACACCTCCCTGCCATTGTTTCTCATTATCTTTCATTCACTGCCTATTAAAACTGTGAACACTCCAAGGCTTGAATTGTCTTTAACGAAGTGCTTGTACAGCATCTCTTATAAAAAAGGCTCCTATTTCATTTGAGCCTGTAAACACTTCTGCAGCACAAATTAAAAAAGTATGAACATACCAGTGTATGGGTAAATTTAATTCACCAAGGAGCTAAACAGCAAAGTGTGATTAAAAAAAAATAAAATAAAATCCTACATGATACCTGTTTGAAAAACTATTATACTCAGAAAAGCAGTTTGAGTTAAATTGCTTTCCTTCTCACTAACTGTTTTCTACTTGAAGTTTATTTAGTAAACTATAAATCCCAAGAATGGGTCCTAGTTCTCATAACATCAGTGTCATCAGTGTTTGATGCCCATTCAAAACTGACCGAAGTTTTAGAATGCCCCTTTCATTCAAATAATTTTCTTCTCTCTTTCTCCAGTGTGAAACCTTATTTTGTGTTTCCGTGGGAAGATATATACGGCATGTGAACACTTGGATAGACCAACAGAGAAAATAAATACATTCAGGTGCTTATTTCAAGAAAAATTAAGCAATTTGAGCCGACCTGTAGCCTTGACTAAACTGATTTCCAACAAAAGGAAATGGTTCATTTTTTGTTCGGTCTGATTTTTTTTATCTGAACTGAAAAGCCCAATACTTGCCCAGATCCAAAGATTTTAACATGTTATCTTACACAGCCGGAGAAACAAAGAAGCTGAGAGAGTAATGTAATAGCATAATGTGCACGATCCCAGGGTCTATGCATCATTGGAAATAAATGTTAGCTCCAGTTACTCCTCCTATAAACCAAGAATATCAGGTTCATTCCTTAAAACAGAGTGGAACTCATGAGAAGTTTCCATATTTTTCCACATAATGTGAAAGCAAACAATACAATTGTGAGAAAAGATCTGCTGACACAGTACAAAAATGCAGTTAGAGTGTTAATCACATAACCATGCCCTAGATGAAAAACATAATGTGATAAGAAATATAAAATACAAAATGTCTATTACACATATACACGAGTCCAAGAAAGCAACACAGACTTGACGTATACATAAAATTTGGACTGGCTGAAAGGTACAGCTGTATTTATACTCTGTCTGTATTTTAGGGAGCATCCTCCCACTTACCTTGAAAATCAGAAGAGAAATTTACTCTTAGGATCAAACCATCAGTTAATTTTGAATAGGTATACACTTTGTATACACGTAAGAAGTTTGCAATTTTGAGGTGCAATCTGGAGAATTTTTAGTGAAGTAACCTATATCAGTAAGACACTACATGTTATTAGAAGTATCCATTCAGTTAGTGGTTTCCTACTGTACAGCTCCCAAGTTCATTATAAAGCTAAAGTTGAGGTTCTTCTGAGGTCTGTTTTAAAATGGAATAATAATAATTGCTTGAGCCACTGGCATAACTGATACATGTTTCTGTAGATAGAAAAGAAAAAATATTTGAAAGGAATATTTTTTGCCTGACAGAGTGGAAAAGAAGCCAGGCGTTTTTCCCATGCTAAACATCCACGTTCTCATTACTGTGAGTAACAGCCAAAGCAAAGTAACATTCAGTAGCATTAGCAGTAAGCCTCAGAATCACAGAACCATTTGCCTCTGACTTAATTAGTTTCTTCTGTAAGAATTAAATTGTATTTTCCTCACAAAGAATGTCTTTCTGAATTTTATTGCAGTCTGGTATTAATATTCAAATTCAACTACCCCTCTGAGGCACAGCAGAATGACTCCTTTCATTTTAGCATAAGAAAACACAATGCAGCCCCCAAGTGTAAATTTTCAGTAGGAGAGGGAGCCCAGCTCCAAACGAGCCAGAGAATAATATTGCAATATTATATTCCATAATAACATTAATGTTTAAGACAAACATAAAGGAAACACGCTAAGGTACAGACTCCAATGAAAGCATTTGCTCTTTTGTTTTGCAGCTTTACCCATCTGAGCAGCTACACACCTGTGGAGTCAGGTTTATGCGTAGAGGTGTATTCCTGGAACACTCAAATCAATAAAGCCTGTGGCAGTGGTTCTCATCCTACACACCATGAGGCCACAGCTGACGATGCACAGTGACCCAAAGACAGCACAAAGCCCAAGTCTGAAGCAGTTGGGTTTCTACTCTGTGAACTGACACACAATGCTGCCATCTCCTCCTTGGCACGCAATTTGACTGACTTACTCCGTTCCTCACATAACAAGCCCTACCACTCAACAGCTCATGAAAAATTATCTGGCTAGGATTTGCCCCATACCGAACATAATAACAAAATCTTGACATCTGCACAGTTTTTGCCAACCCTTCTGTAGCTTCTTCCATGGTCTAAAACCAGGTTGTTGCAACTTTCTGCAAGTTATTTTCTGGCTATTACAACAGAAAGGAAACATGAGACAGTTGAACACAGACACTGCATCTTGTGTATTAATCCACCATATTTTCCTCACCAAATCTCTGCTACTTTGTTTTAATAAGTGGTCTTTCATGGGGAAATATATGCAGGACTCAAGACTAAAACTATCACTAATTATCAATTTCTACAGAAATCAAGTCCCCAAATGCCTCTTCCAAGAAACAAGCACATCCAAATCCTTGTACGCATGTCATTGCCTATTAGTGACCGTTCCAATGTAACAATTCCACTTTCTCAAACTCAACTACTACTTATGTGAAAGAGGGCATTGGTACAATGTATCAGGGAAAAATGTAGCAAAAGGAAGACTCAGAGTTCATCCAAGAATGCATAAGCAAATAATAGCTTTATACCCCTATTACAGTCAAAATCAGAAAGCAATTTTGTCAAGCTAACAGAGGAAAACAGAAAACCTGTAAGAAAAGGGAACAACCCTGGCTCACAAAATAAAGTTGTTATAATAAAATACTACCATCAACGCATAACTCAAGATGGTTTGGACCCAATTTTCAGGATGTATGGTATTGAGCCAGGGAAAATCTGTCATTTAATGGTTGGCTGCCCACAGCATGCACAAGTGAATTATGCCAATGCTTCAGTGCATTTGCTAAATGCTTGCACTGAAAAATCTGTTGGAACACTTTTATTTGAGAACGTGAATTACAGGTTTAATATAAGTCTGACAAAACAACAGCAAATCTAAAAATCAGGCTCCTGTGACATTAGTCAGACTAACTGGAAGGCTTGCAGGGAATGGGCCAGCACTGGCAGTCCATGAACACCCAAGCCCTTCACCTGTCATTGCAAGCTTTGGTTGTGAGGGACAAGAGCAACAGCCCTAAAGAGTTCCATTACAACTCTCAAGATGCAGATGTTCGTCAGACTCACAGGCATTATCAACTTGCCCAGCTGCACCTCCAGAAAGAAAACACAGCATGAACTCATAACGGTTGCTGTCAAAGTATGAAGATGAAAAACTGACATCTTTGTTGCTGCAAACCTAATTTCTACCCAGACTCAGAAATGTTTGATATACAGGAGAACAGAACGGAGTCTCAGTGCTCCAGTCACCAAACAGCCGCGCTTCTAATGTGTTCAGCTAAATTAATTTATCAAATCCGAGTAGTACTCTGACATTAAGACTGGTGCAATGATAAACTTGGAAGTAATTTAGGGATCGCCCCTGTGAAATACATAGAAACCACTCAAAATGCATGTGCTCAAAATGTTAATGATAATTAAAAATCAACAACAACTTTGTGCCTCCTAGGGCAACCATTTTGCTTTGCCATTATCCATCCTAATTACTTTTAATTTTTTTACCTTCAGAATGTCTGACAAAATGTTGTAATACAGAAAATTCAATGACCCACATTCCACTGTTTGCAGGAAGTGTAGAACTAAGACACTTAATTCCTTTTTCTCCAAGAAAGCCAGTATTTTGCATAATCTTTAGGTCATACTATGTTTGGTCTGACATTTTCCCCTACGGAAGCTTGTATTTGATCTTTGTAAACAGTGGAAAAGAATGACTGCTTTGAAGAGGTGTAATGGTAACATTTGCAACCTTGTTTTTCTAACAGGAGGTGGGGCACAACAGCCCTTCAAAAGAAGCAGTTTGGGGAATGTTAGAATCATTGCAGTTGCAAGGGACCTCAGGAGGTCTCTAGTCCAACCTCAGGCTCAAAACAGGGTCAAAAACTGAATCGTCTTGCTCAAAAAAGGACTTTTATTAAATAAGCAAACAGTTTAACTTTTTTGAGTACCATAAACAGTATTATATAATTGATATAATTGATGATTATTTCAAAGCATCACTACAAGGCAAATTTTAAGTTATTTAACTGTGCATTCCCAGATAATTTTGGAGTTGCTTGTAGGTTTATCTTTAGTTCTGAATTCTCAGAGGTTTAAGTATTTACATTGCAAATGTTTTTTATTCACAAAGAACTGGTATCCATTGCTATTCTTTTCATATGGATCTTACAAATAATGTTTACTTGAAAGATTTGTGTGTATTTATAGTCAGACACAAAGCAGAATCATAAAAATTAGAAATAATAAATAATAACCAAATAAATAAAGTTTTAGAAAAAAATGAGGAAATGTTTAATGTTATAGTTGAAATATATGCATATAAATATGCCAGATGTATCCAGACTACACTCCATTAGAGTGTCTGACAAATGTTTCCTGTTGCAGAGTGGTCACTGAGTATTTAGAGCCAGCCAAGAGGAGCCATTAGGCACAATAAAACTTAAGAGCAATTTAGACCAGAGGACTCAGGCTCTTCATACCCACTGAAATGTGTAACGTTATGAGCTCTAACTGGGATATCAGACAGTCTCCAAGATTTCTATTTAACGAGACAATTCAAGGGGGGGGGGGTCATGTTAAAGTAATTAACCTGCAGTCTGTTTTCAGAACTACAGAACTGAAAATCTAAAATTTAGAATCATACTTCGAAGAACCAAACACCTGAGCAAACTGGAAGACAGCATAGCAATTGTGAAGTACCTTGGACTGACCTAAACCAAGCTTTTGCTTATCATCACTTTTAACTTGTCAAATAAGACTGTGATGAAAGGCTAAAACACATTGTCAGATTATTGTTCTATCATTTGTTTGAAAAATTCATGTGTTTACAAGCTATTAGTGTATTTAAAGATCCACTGTGTTAAGCTTTCAGCAATACTTAGAAGACGGGATTAAGCTTGCACTCAATTTTAATTTAAGAATGGAAGATTTATAACTGTTTTTAATTGTTGTGCTGCCTGTTTACTCCTGAATTTGCTGAAGGCATCATAAAAAATACTGATGCAGATACTATATTAGTTATTTTACTTATATTGGGTTTTACTTCATGGTTGGGATAAGTATTACCGTGAATTTCTTGTTGTAGTTATGTAAAGTTGTCTTCCTCTGGCACGAATACTGAGATACTTTTCTTGCAATAAGTGATGGCACTTCCGATGTAGGTGTATTCAAAGGAGATTGACTTTGCTCCTAAAAACAAAAAAAAAAAGAGAAGGGATAGTGACACACCTGTCAAATAGCTTGAAAATACAAAAAATACATTTCATGGGCCCAAAATATGTACTTTTAAAGAGAAGGCAAGTGAATAATAACGTTCCTACCATCCTCCTAGAAAAAACATTCAATTTCACATTGCTTGCACTGACAGTACCAGTGTATCTGGTGGTTACTGGGATTTTTGATTTTCTGCAGTAAGCTCTTACAGGGAACTTTAAATTGCACTGCCATTTTTTAAAAAGAGTCTGTCTAAATGGTGTGTGTCTCTACTACTCTTACTATTGCAGTAAGATTGGAAAACTACAAAGCTTTAAGAGTAGATAAGCTCAAAAGAATGGAAAATTTTCCTAGAAAACATTAGGTTATTCAATATAAGATCAGGAATATTAGACCGAAGACAAAAAAAAATTTAAAAAGGTAAATTCTCAAATAACTGACTTTTTCAAGTGTGTAGGTAAATTCAGTGGTGGAGGAAAAACATTTATATGACTTGAAAATAGGGTTTTCTCCCCTCTTGCAGATAAAATGATAGAAAACTTTTTTATTTGGATGTAATTCACTAAGCTAAATGTTTAATTTTGGTGTCATTTTAGAGTGAAGGAAACATTCATAAGCAGCTACAGAAGAGTCATGTCCATCCTTTTCTCATTCAACAGATAGTGTTCACCTTCTGATGTGGTTTTTCACCCAGTCAATTCCCATACATGCTGATCCAATTCAGACATCACTTTTAGATGTTCACTGAAGCAAGGAAAAGGATCCAGATCCCAAATCTCTAACGGGCATTATCTAATCACCAGGCAACCCACCTCTGAAGGATGGAAAAGGAATTCTCCTGAAAGAGAGGATACAGAGACATAACCCCACTGGCAAAAGAGTGCTGAGCATGACTCCTGATTGTGTGAGTGTCCTGACCAGTGAGGATCAGAAAAAAAGACGATCTTGCACCGTTTTTTCTGCGGCTTTATATACCCAGTGCCTTTGCTTTCATTAAATATGCCAAATCTGAAATACTTTAGAAACGCATAGTGTCCTCATCATTTCTGTGTATTTTTTTTGGTATTTGTCATCTTGTCTGAAAACTTTGGGCAGATCTGTCAAAAACATATTGCAGTGCATTATCCAAAGCCACAGGGAAAGGGTTCAACAATAACAATTTAAAAAAAAAAAAATCACAAGGACAAACAGAAGACATTTTTGCCCCAATAATGGCACGATGAACCCTTTCTGCCTCATGTCCAAAGACACAGACAAAAGGTTAGCAAACCTATAAACATGCGCATTCACAAGCAGACTCTCACACACATATAATTTCATGCTAAATTACCTTTGTATTTGATACAGAGTAGTTAAATAACAGCATTCACACACACACAAAAGGCATTGCACAACTGAAGGAGCAGTGAATTATATGGTAGTTTTCATAATATAAAATGAAAGGAATAAAGCCATTTTATGTGTAGAGACCACTCTTGGAAATAACCAAAATGGGTTTCAGTCAGGATCAACAACACAACTCATCCACTTTTGCATGCATTCATGAATTATATTTTTAAATTGATTTTAAATCATATAAAGTATGATTGATGAGTGCTAATATACTGCTTGAAATTACCGTGTCAGCTGCAAAGACAGTGAACAAACAGAATGTTACTGAATGGAATATATAATGAGCTGTTGTCTTTTTTAGGACACAAACATACAAAGAACAAGAGCCCTACATGCAGCATTACCTGACATTGTGGATGAAAGCAAAATTAATGCAGAAAATTTATACATTTAAGAGGGTGATAGACTGGACATTAACATCCTCTTCCTGCTTTGGCAAAGATATTGGAGTTTTTTTGGTTGGTTTTTTTTAATCAGTAGGAGTTTTGTGTTTAACTAGAGGGATTTGATTATATATAACAGAAAAAACTCTGGAGAGAAATCAACAGCAAAAACATCTATCAAACAGTAGGTACTATAGTATGATTTTTAGGGAATATTATGATGCCTGTATGAGAACTATAGAGATGATCTATCAGCAGTAGAACAGGATTGATACTGCTTTTTGGTGGGAAAACCAGAAGGGAAAAAATTCTTTGTAAAGATTATGGGACAAACCTAAAGTTCCATCAGTAGCCATTACAGTGTAGAACAGTGTAGGGAATCCTGGAACCTCACTACATCACAAATAATTTCTAATACTAAAAAGAAACAACTACAGAGATGAGAAAAATATAAGCATTAAAATTCCTTCTATTTTTTTTTCAGATTACTACATGAAAATGAAATTATGGTGCACCGCAGAGAGGCAACCACTGAAAAATTTCCAAATGTAGGCTACTTAATCACTAGAGCTAGTCCGAGCTTGTACCCCACGTCCAGGCTTCAGTGATGGTGAATGTCACTTGCTACTCCTTCACAGTGACATTTTACACATGGCATGAGCAGGAAAATCAGCCTGTACCACAAATATTGGTTTGTACAGCAGAGGGACTTCATTACAGAATTAATCTTGTGGAGGACTACTTTGCCCTTTGTCAAATTATTTTTTTAACACGCAGAAGTAACACTAACAAAGAAGTATAATGACATAGGGAAATAACAGAGAGAAAAATGAAGCAGCAGTGAATAAGGTGCACAAATACAACCAGCCAGCAGCTCTGTAAAGTCCAGACAGCATTGATCAAATAATAAAGACTGCTGATACCCAGCATTTTACAAAGAGGCAGCAGCCAGTTTATAAGTTTCATTTTATTTTCCGGGAAACTCTGACTGACAGTATGAAGGATCTCTTGCATTAGTTGCAGCCTCTCTCTTTCAGAAGAAAACAGTGAAAGGCTTCAGAAAACGTTAAATATTAGTTGCCTGACACACAATAAGGCAAGGGATCAAAAGATGGCACTTCCTTTTCCTAATGTGGAGGAAAATCTTTTGTTCAAAGAAATAAATCTCTTTTGCTTTCTAGGAGGAAAAAAAAAAACAAACACAAAAACAAAACCGACCAAAACAACAACAAAAGGAAAAGCAACAACCAAAAAAACAACTAAAAACACAAACAAACTAAATAACTATGAACTTTTGGATTCTGACTGAGAAAAAGGCAGAAAAGATGCAGTCACAGCACAGTTCTCAAGGCTGCTGAATGTGCCAAGCCCCTTATGGTTCTCTTCCTTTTTGTCCCTCTGAAAACTTCCCCTCTGCCTCTTTCTTTTCCACTACCCAGGAAACAGCTGTACTTTCCAGCACATGGGGATGCCCTTGCATACATCTCAATGTCCACAACCTGCTATTGTCAAGAATACCCATCTCCTTGTGGTGGGAAAGGTGCCTCTGGACAAAGACATACATTTGCCAGAGAAATATTTTGAATTCCCTTTAAAACAGATGTTCAGCTACCACATTTCCAAAGACTATTAAATCAAATGATGGCTATTAACTATAAAAGTCAACTGTTACCAAATGAATCAATAATAATTCAGACCATCTTAGATCTAGTCAACCAATCTTTTATATGCTATAAATCATTAACATCAGAGCATCTCTCGGATCATTCGCAACCACAAAAAGATGTACTTTAATGACAATTGTAATTAGTATGTAAGCTAATGGTCTGTAACTCTGACTTTATTCCCCTTGTTTTGCATGGAGAAGGGCATTTCTTTCCAGTAATACATTAAAACAAATGTCCTGAATGAAGAATGACCTTCCAACTAGGCTACTTTAAGATCTGAAAGATGAAATCTTACTGCTATTGATATTAATGGGAGTTTTACCACTAACTACATGTGGATGAGATTTCACCCAAAACATCCCCCGCACTGCAATCCATTCCTTTTACCTCAAAACCTTCATGATGCAGCCCGAGTTCAAGGTTTGTTAATTCACTTCCATTTCACATTTTACAAGTCTGGCATAATGGACCAAATTTGTCTTCAGTGAAACTCCAATTAAATTACATTATGTATGAGTTCAGTCTAGTACTTAAAAAAAAAATTAACCTTTACTTCAAACCTTCCTCATTTCTCAAGGCAGAAAAAAAAATTATCATGGTGACACTGCAACAATAAAATTATTTTTAGATTTGCTGCACTTCCAGAATCCTTCTGGGTTTTTTACCTTGTTTGCTTTACAAAAATGTTTATTACTTTAGAGCAAATATATAATTAAGACTGGTCTTAACTATAAGCTTTAAAGTTAATGGTACAGCTGTCACTGGCTTCCGTATCGTACTTTACATTTTCACTTGCTTTGAAAAGAAAAAGAAATTATCAAAATACATTTGCTGAGATAACTGAATTTATAGGTCTGCATGGACTGCTGAAATTAAGAATGTACATAAAGGTGTTTGATTTATTTTTAATGCCGTTGTGAAACTCTCAGCAAAGTTCACAGGATTTTGCTCATGTTTCTGATTTATTTCTTGTTTAGAGAACTTCTTTGCAATCCCTGAATTTATATTTTTATGGCCTGTGAGATAACACAATACAGTATTTACAAGGCTCCCCCTTTTTTTTTTTTTTCTTTTTATATTAATTTCTTTGGTCCATCCTCCCTCCAGCAGATTCACTGAAAATATTTTAAATATACTGCAAAAATATTTCATTGGAAACATTTCAAATATGAACACATTCTTTCTTGGAATCATGCTGAGTCTGAGAGCGACAGCTGCATCTGGTGTATTCACTCCCCACACGCCACCCCCCAACCCACAGTGTTATTAAACAGTAATTCTTCTATGTAAAAACCTGGAAAATAGTTTCCGGCAATGAAAATGAAAGATGACTGAAAAAGATAATCAGGAGCTACAGTTTTTCTTGGGGAAGGGTAGCATTTAGGAATCACCCTTCATAATCTAAACATCAGGATGAAGAAGCAGCCAATAGTGCAATATTGCTGTTGAATATTCAGGCATTCTCTGCCTCACAGGAAGGACATGCTGCAGATCCTGCCATGGTTCCAGTGTTCACAGTTACCATTTTGCAGGGAGGTCATAGTTCAGACAAAGCCTAATCCAAACCCTCACAAATGAGCAGGAATCCCTCATTTTACTTAAGAGAGCTTTAGGTCAGACTCATAGCTGTCTTGTCAGATGAATTAATTTCTTCACCATCGCTGTGAGGCTCAAGTGTGTGCAGAACAAGGGCACAGGTTCATCCTCTGCCGCACACGGCTCGTTTTATGGCCCAGTGGCACATGCTGTCACTGTGCTGGGCACAGCATGCCCAGGCATCCTTACCAACGCCTCATCATTTACTGTTTGTGCTGGGGACACTGAACACCACTGTCTCTCACTATGCTCCAATCCAAGAAATTAGAGATAATTTTGTCAGATATAGATCAGAGGAAAACTTATCATCCATTGCTCCAAGGTCAAACACCATTCATCAAATCATCAATATAATAAAAAATCCTCTCTCTTAGCACAATTTTACTTGATGGTGCCAAGTTTGTAAACGCATGTCCACAGACCACAGCAGCCTTCATTTCCCAGGTCCTTCAAAGAGCCAGCTGTTAGCTGATCACCCACAACTGCAGAAGTTTTAGTATTTTTGCATTGTTTTGAGAAGGCAAAACATTCCATCAAAAGCCTACTAAAATACACTTCTCTCAGTGGGATATCTACCATGATATAGAAGCATTTGAGCAAATACCACAAGTACCAAAACTGCAACAAGATGCATTGACGGATATTTCACCTTTAACAGCTTTCTTTTTTTTTTTTTTTTTTAATACAAGAATGATGCATGTTCACTGATAACTTTTACAGGCTTAGAAAGTTGGGATTGTTCAGCCTCTTCAGGCTCTGGAAAGACTGAACAGCAGTCTTATAACAGTGTTATAAGAGAGTTGGAGAGAGAATTTTGACCAGGGCAAGTAGTGACAGGACAACAGCTAATGGCTTTAAACTGACAGAGGGGAGATTGAATTAGAAATAAAGAAGGAATTCTTTACTGTGACAGTGGTGAGACAGTGCAAAAAGTTCTCCAGAGAAACTGTGGATGCCCCATCCCTGGAAGTGTTCAAGGCCAGGTTGGGTGCGACTTTAAGTGACCTGGTCTAGCAGGACGTGACCTTGCCCATGGTAAGGCAGTGGGAGTTAGAAGATTCTTAAGGTCCCTTCCATCCCAAACCATTCTGTGATTGTGTATTACCACTTTTTAACACATAATGACACGGTAACTTCACGTTACCAGACACTGATAGAGAAGGCATGGAAGGTGTTTTCAATCTCTTAAAACTGAGTGAATTACTTATGTAAACTTCTGGGAAAAAGTTCAAATTTAAAAAAAATCAGAAATTATATCACAAGTATATATGTTTTAGGTTAGATTTAAAAAAAAACAACAAACAGAAGTTCATTTTTAATGTTACCGTACTCACATTGCAATATCTCTTACCATGAGACGATATTTCATTTCTGAATCAACTGGTCTTCCTGCTTCCATGCAGGCTGTAAACCAGGAGATATCCAGTAGTTCAAACCTGGAGCTGTCACCCACAGCCTGTCCTTTCAGCCAGTCCAGCACCTCCGAGTAAGAGTTGTTCTCAGCCACAATATGAGTGACAGAATCAC
This sequence comes from Pseudotriccus pelzelni, assembly GCA_035584735.1. Taxonomy (NCBI): domain Eukaryota; kingdom Metazoa; phylum Chordata; class Aves; order Passeriformes; family Tyrannidae; genus Pseudotriccus; species Pseudotriccus pelzelni. The sequence continues at coordinate 20,864,444 of JAWMRA010000162.1, read as the reverse complement.
TGTCAGGAAGCACAAAAAAATTTATGGTTTTTTTCCTGAATCCAACTGTACACAGATAGAGAGCTGTTATTTCCATATTTACTGAGCATCTATTTCCTGAAAATTGTAGTATATATTGCAGGTTAGGATGTGGGAAGCAGTTATGTTTTCATATCACCATAAATCTATTCCAGTCACTGACTCTGTTTTGAGGAAAGACTATAGTCTGACAGCTCCTGTAAGTGCAACATTTTCTTTCAGCATCATTTACCTTCCAAAAGGCTCTATCCTAATACACATTCTTTGCAACTCTGAAAATATTTAGCTTGCACAAGCAGTACCATAATAAGAAGGCTGCTTGATGATACCTGACAGCCCCTTCCCAATATTTCTCATTAATGAGTGACAGCTTTGCAGTATTAAGTCTTTTCACAATAATTATTTAAAGCTTTAAAGCTAGTAATGTATTTTTGAATATTTAAGTTTTCTGTACTTACTCTTTACATATTGCGCTGTCAGATGTTTATAAATTGAATCTTATTAATAACATGTTCCATCTAAACACCACTTCCTTGCTGCCAAGAGGCCAGTCTCATACAAAACTGATAGTTTAGTAAATATTAAATTTGCAACTTGAGTTGTTGTTCAATAGATTATATGGTGTACATTGCCTAAAAGTACAGTAGCACAAAGGTTATTGCAGTAAATATGGATTGATGTACTAGATCCTTTCCATTGGAAAGGATCACATGATTAAAAAGACACACTTCTGTACCTGCCACAGGAAAATAATGGACAGGGATAAAGTTATGTTTCAGAAAAAGATTATGTACATACTTGGCATGATCTGTAATCTTCTATCTGGCCTGCTAATATTTCTCAGCAATTTTAGAAAACTACTAACTTTGACAGGAAATTTTGAATGATTCTGAATGTTCCCTCTCCCCACACATCCCATGAGGGTGCTGTCACACAGAAAACCAGCAGAGATAATGTAGAAAATTCTTTATTTTCACGAAACCCATAGGACCTCAGTATCTCTGAAGTATATACCAACTTTAACTTCTACCATTCAACAGATTCCCGAGCTTCTTGTGGGAAAGGCACAATCAGACAGTGTCACTGCTTGACACTATTTTTAGAGAAGTAAAGTTAGAATTGGAACATAAATTATCTTGATGGCAGCCACCTCCATTTGCAAGCCTCTGTGACTTACTGCTAGCCCATGCTGGTGACAGCCTCGTGCATACACAGTAAATTTCAAATAGAGCTGACAGACTGCTTTGCAACCCCTCTGTAACACCTGGAGAAGTCAAGCCGTCAACCCGTCCAAGCAGACAAGGCACCACTGGTAGAGACAGCTGGTTAACAGCACACATAATTTTTGAAGTCCATGCTAAAGGCAAACTGCAGAACCTTTCAAAGCAAAGTACTTTCCAGAAGACCAATAAAATCCCTTGGCCTATCTCTGTGACCTTTATTCAAACAAATAATCACTGAATTCATCAAGTCATGAAAGCACAATGAAAAGTACTAGAATCACTCCACAGAAGACTGTGCAGTAAACATTTCCAATGCAATAAGCATACTATTTTTTGAAATATAAGAAAGGTACTGAATGTACTATACTTCAGAAACATGAATGATATAGCACAATTTTTTTTCTCTCCATGTAGTGGAACATGAAGAGCAGAGTCCATTGAAAAAGAATAAATTCCAATTTATTTTATTCTAATAGATTACAAAAGTAAATAAAGTGAACCTCCATTAAATACTGCTTGATTTGTTATAATTTAACCCTGCTAGGTCCTACTTTAATTAAACTGTCACATCTTTACTTGAGTAAAAAAAAAAAAAAAAATCAGTTAGAGACACCGAACTTCTGCTTCCTGTGGTTTATTTCACTTCATATAAAATATTCATATGTAATGTATTTGTAACAAGCTGCAGATCTGGGAACTTTGCCATCACTATCCTCACAGCAGCAGTTTAGGTGCTGTGCACCAGTTTCCTCTGGTACCTGTACAGCTGTGCTTTTTTCTTGGCACAGAACATAACAAATTTAGCATTTCCTCTGGCATTTTCAGAACCAAAAATCAGTTAAATAGGTCTGTTTTATCCAGTAGCAGCTAAGCTGAAATTAAATATAACACCTGCTCATGCAACTTACAGAAGTCTGAAATATGGACAACAAATATCTGTGTGTCAAAGCAGCCCAGATAAAGCCTCAGCTCAGTCTTGAACAGATTGTTAATGCAGGATTCAGAACAGCACACTAGATTTTTTTTTCCCAAGAAGCCAATTAGTTTTGTACAGATGCTAATTGCCTTCTTCTGTTCAATACTTACTTGAATCCTGCTTTACAAATAATTTCATCCTCCCTGCTTTCTCAGGCTTTCCAAGTTGACGAGATTGAAAAAAAATCAGTGGAAATGAGCTTTTATAGGGATGATTCAGTTGTATACTATCTTTATACAGATACATGATCAATATTGGTTTTCCTTCAGCCACACAGTAATGTAGCTTTTGGAAAACTGTATAATGATGTAACTAGCACTCATGCAAAGCCCTGTTTGGATGATGGCTTCCTTCAGAATGCATTGGCTTATTGAAACACCACCAGACAAATCTGCAGCTGGAGAGTATATTCTCACTCTAAAATGCCACATCTGTCATATTTCACTCCTAAGTTTCTTTCTTCAATGCTCTTCCAGATTGTGCCAAAGTGTAAGCCAGTAACTTTGAGACTCACATCAGGATACTACAGAAAGATTAAATACTGTAATACCAGTGAGTGCTGTAAAGAAATACCCACCTCAACCCCTCACATTTTCCATTCCTGGATATTTAATTTTTTTTGTTTCAGAAATTGACCGCAAAGTTTAGATTAATGTTAACCTGACTTCAAGGGAGACATAAACAATGGCTGATTTAGATGAGTTTAAAGTGTGGTTCATTTGCAGAAGCATTAAAAGTGACAGACTTAAGATAAATCAGAATCACAGATTTTAAAAGCGAAAAATCAGAAATTTTGCTAAAGTTTGTGCTCTCCCTGCTCTCTCCTCAGAAAACAATAGAAATGAGCCACACACAAGGAACAGCCATTGAAACTCTAAAGCATCTTTAAAGTGGGAAGAGCAAAGTATATCCACCAAATACATAGGCAAATACTTCAATTACAGTCACTTGTATGACTACATTTATTAAATTAGAATGCTCCAAACAGCATTGTTATTTCAAAACATACAAACATTTTCCTACCTTAGCTCACTTTCTACTCTGAAACCTTTTCTTCTTGCCAGCTCCGTCAGAAACATCCTCCTGGTTATCCCCATCTTCCTCTGCATAATAAAGATTACAAAGTTAGTAAATTTTATTTCATAACTGCAGGAAAGTTTTGGGGATCGTAACCCCTTCTGTCTCTTCCTGTGGGAGATTACAGCTGAAGCTTTGATTTTATCCATGATGCAAAGGTAAAAGTGCTTTCACTTGGGTAAAAAAGAGATAACGTGCTTTCTGCCAGGCAGCAGCTGTATTTAATGTCACCACCCATTGAAGTAATTTTCTTGTTTCCCTTCTGAAATCAAAAACAGGTGCTACACAAGCAGAAACATCACTTGATCTCTACCAGCTGGGACCTGTTGCACAGAAATACTCCAGACAGGTGCAAAAAATGCTTTCATTCCTTCATTGCCTATAAAGACTTCATCCAAATAATATTGATCATAGCAAAATTATCTCAAAACATCAACCACGTCTTCAGCTGTTTTAATGGTCCGGTTGCATCAATTTCTACTTTCAAATCTTTTCCAAATCTCCCTTTTCCAAATCACAGAGCACATTAATTCACTAAATTACATTCCATTTAGTAGGAAAAAAACCCTGCCTATTTTCAGCTAGGAACCATGTTTTAGAATACAGCCAAATAACAGTATACAAATTTGTTGTAGAACAGCCCATACACTAGCTACCTCAGTGTAATTAACTGGATTAGAAAGGAATCTTAATTTATGAGCGCAAAGGAAAAATAGCTTTTGAAATTAAATTTACAATAAACCAAGTCCTTTTCTGTTTTGTTATTAAAGCAATAAAAGAAAAATCATTAGAAATGCATTTAAATGTACCTTTGGCACACATTGCCAATATTGCTCTCTACTTATACCCTGCAATGCCCTGCTATCTGTGGCAGTTACAGAAGTGAAAACATAACTACCTTTTTGCTTTGAAGCACCCGGTGACCTAAAAAACAGCTGCAGAGGAGATTTTGGAGGCTATGTACCATCCTCGCCTGGGTTATGGGCTATTGCTCACCACAGAACTACAATTAAGTTGGTTGCAAACGTTGTGTTGGATCCAGTTAAGTATGACCCCAAATTTCTGTTAGAGAAAGGTGAGCAAAAACAACCAGGTTTACAGCATGTGTATCTATTTCAGCATAAATCTACTTCAGTGGTAAATATCCCCCTTCCCACATCAAGATTGATTTTTATTTTTAGTGCGGCAGAGAATTTGGATTTCACCAGTCCTTCAGAACACGTCAGAAACGTTTTATCTTACAATTCTCACTGCTCATGTTCGGGAAGCAAGGTGGAAAAATCCCTGCCTAAGTCAGATCTATCAATTTTATTTTCAGTCATTTTATCACAGGTGGATATAGAACCTGAGTTTCAGGAAAATGAGTCAAAACCTGTTTCCTGCAATTATGGCCATGAGTTTAAAATTAAATTATTAAAGTATTACTGACATTTTCCAAGCCCTATAGCTCTCACTGCTTCAACTGTATTATTGCAGATATAAAGAAACATGTTTCATCAAAATAGAAACTAACCATCAAAAATTAATATAGAGCTTTCAGTTCTGGGGTCTTCCTGAGGGCATGAAGAAAATATATACACAGTGCTGTATATAGATTAGACTCCACTCATTTCTTCCCTTGCCTAAGGATAACCCAGAAGCCAATATATCTATTCCTCTTTCGCATTCATAACATTAAAATTGTCAAAATAAATCATTTCAAGGTTATTTTGAAATTATATGAGATATTTTCATAGGAACTGGAAAATGGACAAGCAGACTTTAAGAGGCTTAAGCAAAAGAATAGCAGCATGGCAGAAAAAAAATTAATAGTGATGGATCTAGCATTAAGGCTGAGCAATCCTGTTTTGGTTGTTCCATGTCTTTTTTCCAGACTTCTTATCAGCTACTGAATACTGGTCACTTCCCTGTTTAGAGCTTTCCTAGTCTTGGTAAAACTCTTTATCTCAAGCCCTACAAGGAATAATGCATTTGAGAACAGATTCTTTACATATGTTAAACAAAGTCTTATTTTATGTTATAATTAATTCAGTGCTCTAAAACATGTAAATATAATTTTCCCCCGTGTAACATCAATACGCTCAGTGCCAGTAAAATCCTTCTGGCATGAATAACAAGTTATTATTCCTCTGTGTTACTGTTATAAGTCTTAAACCAGATTTTCAAGGGTATTTAGGTGCCAAAAAGCTGCAAACAGAAACCTAGTGGGATTTTCAAAATATCTAAGCAACCTAAGCACTCGGCTCCTTTGGAAATCAATTTCTGGCTTTGAACCTAATGCAAAGAGATTTTCTCTAATAAACACAGTATAATATCATGGAAAAGTCTCTGCCAATGATGCAATTTTATTAAGTGTACCTTCTAAAATTAACAGGATTTCCATATCCCAGGTGAGTGAATATCCCACTCTCCTACATTATAACATTTTTGACATACCAAAGAAAGTAGAATATGCATTAGGGAGAGAGCAAATGTAGCAGAGAAAAAGCATGTCTCTTATTTATGACAAAGGAAAAGTATCCTCTTGTCAGAGTCATGACACCACATATGATTAATGGTCTAAAACCACAGAAACTTGCAGAAATTTTTCCATCTCATTACAATCTCCTGGAGTTCAGAGTATTTCACACCCCTCAAGAGGAATACAGAACAAAGCTTCATGTTCTTGCTGTGGATCAGTTTTGCACACTATCAAAGGCAAAGATTAAGAATGAGATGTACACAAATATTGATGGCCATTTAAGTAGACATCTTTCATCACTTGTGATGTTGATGCCAACAACAGCATCCCAAACCATCCTCAAACAGTGGCTTGTACCTCAGCCTGAAGCCAGGGTACTGATCCAGCTTCAGAGGGGGTTCTTTAGCAGGAAAAGTGCAGGAACACACAATTTCTGGAAAGCACAGTTCAGATCCTCTGAATTTCAGCATTCACATATGCTTTCACTGCACCCTTTTGATTATTGTCAGACAGTCTTATAGTGCTCTGCTTTCAAGCTAACTGCATTGTAAATATTTTATAAAATGTTACTTGACCATTTCATGTAGCTTTCATGCAAGGAATGGTGGAAAGTGCTTTTAATACACAGCTGCAGTCTGCTAACCTTCAGAGAAAGCATCTCTCAGGTACCACCAAAAAAAAACAGAGAAGTGAGTGTTTGAATACTTTTTTATTTCACATAAATAACAGCCTCTCACACAGTATTGTTTCACAATGATTACTTTTTCTTAACCTTTTCATTTTAAAAATTTACTATTTTAGCACTTTCCAATTAAAAATTCCATGGAAATTTTTTAATACTTTAATACATCCAGATATTTCCATGACTTTACTTTTGTTTAAATTCTGGATTTCTTGAATGCTAAGCATTCCCTTTGCTGTTTATATCTGTCCTAACAATCTCTCAATGCCTAAAAAGCATATGGGAAACGTTTTTCCCAATTTAAAAAATTAATTCTCCCACATCCCCTTTTATAGTTTCAGGCCGTCATAGGGGAGGTTCAATTTGGACATTAGGAGGAATTTCATCACAGAAAGGGTGATTGAACATTGGAAAGAACTGTCCAGGAAGGTGCTGGAGTCGTTCTCCCTGGAGGTGTTTCAGAGAAGACTGGACATAAAACTTAGTGCCATGGTCTAGTTGACCAGGTGGTGTTCAGACCCAGGTTGGACTCGATCTCAAAGGTCTTTTCTAACGTCATTGATTCTGTGGTATTTATATTCTTTGAATACTAGAATATTTTCAGGGGACAACTCTGAGATATGCATGCTGGGATTATTCACACCAAAGACAATAAACTCCTTAAGATGCCCAGATGACCAAGAATTTTGAAAATATGATTAAGCATTAATATGCTTTGAATGTGCTTACTTGGTTTTATGATGGTATTTGGCACGTAAGATAAAGCAGACTTAGAGAGGACACAAAACTTCTTATTTGCTGTCATCAGTGTCCAATATTTCTCATGTATATGGTCAGAATAGCTGCTTATTATGTCTTTTTTTTTTTTAGTCCCTAATTGGAGATGAAAACCTGAATAAAAAGAATGTATTTAGCAACGGCTCTCAAATCAGACCAAGAGTTGACAGCTTGTTTAATTTACTGTATACACAGGTATTCTAGAAAGAGTTTGTTCTTCTAAGGCCTTTCTGAGGAAACCAGGGAAGAGCAGTATCACAGTGCTGAATAATTAAGTAGAGCAAAAGGATTCTCCCATACAGCATGGGGAAAAGTAATTGGCAACAAATCCTGGCAGGAGCTACTTCCTTACATCAAAATGCCTATATTCCCTGGAAACTATTATTTTCACTCTTCCTTCAGTCTCTCTGTTCAGTAACAAGGTTTACAATTGCTCTCTTCAGTTACTCTGCTTATGGTAGCTGCTGTTCCTTGTTGTGATTGTTATTGGAATAGTCTTTGATTTTTGGTGTGCTGGTACATCAGTGGTTTTCTTTATACTGTAGTCTCATGAGAGCCCCATGAAACTTTCAGCAACAAGCAAAGACATATCTGCATAATCCCATCAACATACATGGTCCAGCAGGCCATTTGGCAGTTATGCATCTCTCCTAAAGACAGTTTACAAAGGTAAATTTGTCTGGATACTGAGTACCATTTATTTAGACAGTCACATTCATCTCATAGCTAGTATTAAAGACATTTCCATTAATTAAGAGGTACCAAACAACTTTCCAGAGAGGAAGAGCTACACAAATGGGGTTGCAAGGTCTATATTCAGGCAGCTGTAAAGATAATTTATCTCAACAATGGCCCAGTAAAGTTTTTGTGAGCATTTCAGAAACTTCTTATATAACCATATAATACTAGAAATTAATACAATGTTATAATAAAAATTCTTATCTTTCCTTATCTTGTAAAGAAGCCTTATGGTCTCCCCTGCTCCTCTAGTAGGACACTGCAAATATAACATCTAAATTGTTCGTGTATCATTTAATTAGTTATGATAGTTACCAGGTGGTAGAATTAATGCACCTTGCAGTAACACTGCAGCATTTCTAGACCTATTTACAATAAAGAATATACAGTAGAACATGTGAGATTTATGCCTTCCACGTTTAGAGATAGTAAAACATGATGCATTTAATAAAGATAGATGTACTTAAACCAAAATATGGGAAACTGGGAAAAGGCTATTGCTGTCATTCACAAAAAGGCTATTGCCATGATTCACAAAAACCTTTTGACTCTACATTCAATTTGGAGTAGTACAAGAAAGCTTCTTTGGCTTGCAGTTCCCACATCATCAAGCTAATTAGACCAGGTAATATAAAAGAGAGAAGTTAATAAGAGTAAGTACCATAAATAGTGTTGTTGCAGAGGGAAGAAAAACTTATGAATACTATTATGTGATATGTTGCCTGCTCAAAAATTTTTGCAAATCATGCCAAGGTAAGAGCTTCTCTCACTCCCTGGCTATGGAGCAAAAGCATCAGGTAACAATTAACAGCACGCTGAGCGCTGACAGAGCTCTTCCTGCACACTCCACTGAAGTAAGCTGTGACAAAAGTCAGAGCCAGCATCAGAGAAGCTGAAGGAATTGCTGATGAGGATTAGACATTTCTTTGTGTTATCTACAGAGAGAAAACAAAACAGATGTTCATCCGAGTGATGTGTAGAGAATTCTGCAGGTGAAAGAAAAATCAATTAGAAGCCTTTTTTTATCCTAGAAATTTGAACTGAAGGAAGGTGAAAAGCAGAGTGGAATGGAGCAGAATTCTCACCTTTTTTGATTTATTGAGGTTCACAGTTCCACTAATGCAGAACTAATTACAGCAGAAGTAACTTAGCTGGGTAATTAATTCATAGCAGAAAATCTTGTATTATCCAGCAGAAGTTCTTTAACCTAAAAGCACTCTTGACAGAGTTTACACAAAAGCATTCTTTCCATTTCTTACTGACTTCACTTAACAATTTGGCAGCTGCCAAATGTGCAGTGCACATTTTTTATTTTGCAGGGTGCATTTCATGGCTCTACCTTTAGCTACAATCAAGGGGTTTTTCCAACTTCATAGAAATTTATTTCTCCAAGCCACCAGCAATGCTTTTTCCAGGCTATCTCAAGATTTGCTTCCCTTGTTTCACCTTGCAGAAAGTTCAATAATACTAAGTCAATTCAAAGGTGGAATAGCCCCTAGAAACCCTGTCCCAGTGTAGCACTGCATGTTTACTTAGCTGTGAACATATGTTGATCTATCTTTATAAAAAAATATGCTGTACCTAGACATCTTTGAGAAAACAGCCTTTAGAGTCATCTTTTTGACTCTTTAAATGACAGGTGCAAGTCCCATGCCATTATTTTATGATGCACACCTGCTTATTAGAAAATTCCATCATAAGTTTTAACACATTTTTATGCTATTCGAAGAGATAGGATAATTCCACCTAATTGAACTAGTTGTATTATGAGCTTTCCTTCTCTTTACTGTGTTTACTGCTGCAGAGTGGATTCAGTTTTAAGAAATGAAAATTAATTTCTATGTGAAAACTCAGACTCAACGTAGTATCACAAAACTATTAATCAAGCTGGTAATTCACAAGACCACATCATATGGAAGAACTTCATAGAAAGCTTCAATGTCTTTCTTCCCATAAGGCTTCCTATATCTCTCTGGTTTTCTGTTCCTATGGTAAACTAATTATTAGCATATATTACGAAGCACAACAGCAGGAAGGATATAAAGCAGGTAAATAAACTTGTAAATGCTGATCTGTTACAATAATTTACTCAAAATTTTATTAAAAATACATGCTATTTTTAGTCACTGCATTTCTTGATGTTATTAAGAACACAATTCAATAATTTTCCTTTGCTGCTGGCATATCATTATGAGGTTTACGCTGCATTAGAATGTCATCAATACAAGCATAATGAACAAAACAGAGGCTATATTTGTCTGTGAAACTGTGTTATATGTGGAATTAATGAGTTGTAAAATCAGGTCACACTGGAGGAGAGAAAGGCCTAAATCCTGAGGCTGTGCTAATGGTTATGAAAAACAGGTACCAGTAGGTGCCAAAATTACCATATAGCCCAGGAAAAATATTTTGACAACATTACTAAATACATGTTTTCAAAACCCAGTCAGCTCATTCCCTGCTACTCTGGGCTGTTCTTCCACAAGCTTGAGTCAAGCACCATAGAAGCGACAAGCTATCACTCAAGCTTTCACTGTCCCAAGCAAATAAGAGAATTTGGAGAAAATATCTTGTATACACTTAGGTCAGACCACTGATTTGCTTACATGAGGTGCTGGGGAAAATACTGCTTTTTGTCTCTTACAGCCTTACCCATCAGTCTGTGCTCTACAGACTCATCACACAGAGCACCTGAATATCCGAACATAACACTCACAGCAACTGCACAATAACCTTCAAAGAACGTGGAAGGAATGGGTATAACAACATACCCAGACTACAGCTTTGACAGCTGTAAGTGAATGTGTATCAAAACCTTGTCAAGAAGGTATGTGGAGGACGATACTCCAGTACTAGTGAATCACACAGATTAAAATAACTATATAAGATGTAGTCATGCTTTTTAATGTGTGGGAAAGTAACACAAGGTGTCTCTTGCTAGCATAATAAAATCTTATGTAAGCAAAATGGGACATGATATAGAAACTATATACACGGGGGTGAAGAGTGCATATAAGAGTCATAATCAGTGAATCATGCATTTAACATTGATAAAATCATATTTTGCTAGCAATATGTCTCTACAGAAAATATGCTGATTCTATTATCGTGTGTAGGCATCTAATAAGGTACAAAATGTGTCATACTGCACAAGCCACAGAGGGAAAAGTCTACGTACATTTTCATACATCAGTAAATCCAGAAAAGTCTCTGTCACAAGTAATTATATGTACAGTATATCTTTCCTTTTATACAGATTCCATGGCTTCCTGGTTCCTTATTTCACCTCTATATAAGGTTGTGTGAGTTAAAATGTCTTCTTTATCCTTTCCTGCACATTCTACAGGTGTTGAAAACAAGGAAAGAGGCTGGGATGGGGACACAAAAACATGACAGGGGACAGAGGGGGGACAGAACCGTGGGCAATTACGCTCAGCTTAGAGGGCTGAAAGAAAAGAGTCAGACCATCTTTTCAAGAGCCCTTACTGTTCTGGTTGTAAACAACATAGTGAAAGGAAACTGAATGAATGAATGAATACTTGATGAATACTGACAGAGGGAGGTTAAAGAAACTACCTAATAAAACTGTAACAGTGGATGTTTCTGAGAGTGAATTAAAAAAAAAAAAAGTCACATATAAGGGAGAAAATATTAGAGGAATTAATATTCTTCATTTTGATGCAGTGAGTGGAAAAAGATGGCTCTGTCCAGGAGAACAGCTTCTCAGTAGAACGGATTTGATGATGGCAAGGATGTAAGCATATATCAAGGGCATATGATACAGAACACTAACAAATACCCTAAATTGCTATTCCCTGGTAGACCTTGTCAAATAAAAGTTAAAAGGTATCAAAAATATCTTCAGAGCATTTGCATTTAATTGTAAATTATGTATGCACATACTATATATACTTACACAATTTTATCTCTTTAGTTCCTTATAAAATGATTTTTACCAAGTATATAAGATACAGCTACATGTAGTAATTGTTGGGGAAAACACTCTTCAGGAACCATTTATACATATTCTCTTCACTAGTCACTGGTCAAAACCAGCAGACAACAAAACACAGACCCACCAACCTTTGTGGTGAGATGCACATGCTCCCTCCTGCTTCACAGCAAACCACAACAGAATCACCTCATGTCACCTCCACAGCTGCACTACCCACAGGCATGTTACAGCACAAACACCAGGGCAAACGAGCAGCAGTAAAATGTTGAAGGGTAAAAGGCAGAAACCCGGTCACTCACAACCTAATATTGCACATTTGACATCAAAGCTTCCAACTCACCCTCTCGCTAAAATGTCTGAGCCAAAAGAAGTCAACTGCTGTACCTGACTCTGTGACCACCAAAGAAAACTTGAAAAACCTTGCTCTTGCAAAGTCTGAGCAAACTGGGGTTAGAAAAATCAGCTGAGAAGGCATTTTGTTTGATAGTATAGCCAGCTGCTTTCTGACTTACTTCTTAAAAAGGCTGTGGAGCCTTCTCAATCATCTCCAGAGCAAGTAAGAAAGATTTTAGCAATACATTAAAACAGCGATTGCTTAGGTTTTCATTTCTTGCTAAATTTGAGACTATTTTCTCATTACAGCAGTGACTCCAGGTCTATCCTATTGCTGTCTTTCCCAAGAACATTTAATAGACCTCTGTTTAAATGAATACATTAAAAACACTCAACCTTGTTAAGATTGCTCCAGTACTACACCTGAATAGTGATACATCACTTTTCACACTAATTCGTGCTGAATATGCCTGAAAAGCAGTCCATACTCTTCCCATTCCTCACATTTTAAAATAGGCACATATGTAAATTTAAGCAGCATACTTGGTGCTCTTTAGGCTTTTATTTTCACAAGTGACTAGAAGATCCAAACTCATTCGCCTTCCATTTTGATCGCTGTTTTTCAATCTTTTTCAGCTGTGAGAACACACAATGGTTTTCCAGTGCAGTCCTAAGACTCAAATACAGAAAGCTTAAACCCTACATATTTCAGAAAGCCTATGTTGCAAATTACTAAGCAGCAATCCTGTTACCCCCAGATATATGTATCTGACCCCACAATCTTCTGAGATACTGCCTTAGCTCTGTGCCTGAAATATAAACACCAGCCCACCTGTATACAAACCTTGAACTGAGGAACCACTTTTATTCCCACTCTAAATATGGCAAAATGACGAAAGAAGTGTTGACCTGAAATCAAGGGCAATGGCTTTTACAGGATCATGATAAAGTAAGGTTAGGACTATGCTTAGGCCAAATTTAGTGTTCTTAACATAATTTTACCTCCTTGGCCATGATATTTTGGATAATAAATATTGCTTTACACATTAATAAAATAGGATATCTTGGATAAGGTTACAACTATAGCTGAAAGATACAAGACCGGGGGAAAAAAAAGGATTAAGGAAGGTTCAGAAATACATATTAGGATTTAAGTTTGGCTTGTGCTTACCCAGAAGAGATGTTAAGTATGGATACAAACAAGAGCAGTAACAATAACCCTGGACTTATAGTAGCTAAGATAAGAAAGCCTAAATATGGGATAAGGGTCAGATAACGGTCCAGATCAACAAAGTTAAATAATGTATACTTTGCTATCACTATCAAAGGAGTCAGCAGCCAGCAGCCTCCAGTTACTATAAGTGATGCAATATATCCATATCTACGATCAGGTTAGAATAATCATTAGGTTTGGGGAAAACAGAGCTCATTTGTGTGTCTTTTCAACCAAGTCTAGAAATAAGAAAATTTTGATTGAGCACTGATGTGAGCAAGGGTCTAAAACCTGTGCTTGGATTTTGGCTAAAAGGAATTACTTTTGAACATTTTGAACAGGTTAAATCTTTAGTTCAGAGTTCAGCAGAGCTAAGGACTGAATTCAATATGATCCCATGGCCTAAAAGTACTATAGCCCAAGAATTCTGGGCATATGGACACTGTTAGGGTAGCTGGGGTCAGAATTGCTGGGATTATTTATCCACATTACCAGACAGGTTCATGGTTAACTAATTCCGGTGTAAATAAAGGGTCTTTCTTGTTTGTATAAGGGTGTTAGGTGTGGGGAGGCAACAGCTGTCTTTGGGCTAACAGCGTCCAACAGACAGGAGTCAGACCTGACTCAGAACAAGCTACCAGGCTTGTTTTTGTTGTCATACAAGCAATAATTTCCCTCTGCAGAACTCTGAGCTGAGCTTTTGCACCTCTTTTCTCCTTAATGTACTCTAACTCTTTTCATCATCCTGCAGAGCGGTCATATTAGGCCCCAAATTAAATAGTTACTGAGCAAATTAGTGCATTGATGTGGGCAAGTGCTTTTTACTGAATACAGAGATGCACTCATGGTATAGTAGTGCAAGCAGGTAAAGAAAATGGTTTTGGTTCATTTGCTAAACAATTGTTGAAAGAAATATTTGTTTGATTGCAAAAGGCAAAACATTGTCCACAAAATGAAACCAAAATGTTTCTCTGTGAGTAAAAGTGTTCATTCAACCAAAAAATGATAGTTCTTGTATCAATTGTCCAAAAATAACCCACATTCAGCTTAGGTTGAACAATGTGTTTCACTTGATGTGAAGCCAGGCAATATTGCATAAAGCAGTTTTGAAATACTCTCCTAATTCTTTATTTTAGTTTTAAATGTAGGGCTATTTTTATTATAAAATATAATTTTTGAATGAGAAGTAAAAAAAAAAAAATCACCTTATTCTGCTGATTACATTTAGTGGTTTATCTAAGTTCTGTAAACATCAAGTCTTAGATAAACATGAATCAGTTCCATATATTATGTTTTGGATCCCTGGCTTTTGTTAGATTTTGGTAACAGCACTGAACAGTGTTTGGGGTGGAAGTTGTTTACTTTTGGGGTGCTTTTTTTTTTTCGACACATGTAGTTGTTTAAACAAGTTACAGGCGTTCCTTTAACTATCATCTTGATTTTTAATAGTCATATTTTGATATATCAGGACTAGCCCTGATGGGATATACTCAGACTGATATGAAGCCATACATAGTTATCTTGATAAATTCAAGCTCTCACCAGAAATACACAGCAAATGTGATCCACTCACCTTCATTAACTTCTGTGCAGGTGGATTGGTGGCAAATTCTCAAACACTGGAAACTCTTTATCAAAGCTGGATATTTTTAAGAAGTACAAGCTTAGTTCAATCACAGTCATGAGATATGAAACAAGATTTTTTTTCAACATAAATCAATTTCTGTTATGCAAAACTCTCTATATAACTCTACACTCTATAATGACTGTTAGTCATTTGCAATCTTAACACCTATGAATTTACATATCCATTTGAAGGCTTGATGTTAAAGAACAAGATGAGTGCTGTGATTTTTACATGAAGTAGTTTCCATTTTCATTCCTGGTTTAAGGCCAGCTTCTGGATTATTTCTGCCTCAGCTAGTACAACTGAAATTTCAATAGATGACAAGAAAAAGCTCGTGTTTCAATAAGAGATTCATCTACGGTTTTCAGAAGCCTAAATAAGTAAACAAGAGTTCAGCAGGAGTTAAGGAAGAATGGTGCCCTTTACTCTACAACTGGTGCAGAAAAAATGTGCTTTTAACTTGTGATGCGTGCACACATGTATACACATCTCACTTCCATGAATGTTAAAAACATTTCGTCCGTATTGGCTAGGTCAATGCTCAAAGCTGGAAACATTTATCATTCAGTTGGTACTACTTTAGTGGAGACAGCAGTCATATATCAGCAAAGATTCAGGACAGTGTCTTTTTCCCAAGAGATTGAGAGACTAAGGGAGTACATTAACCAGGAGTGCATTTTCTTTCCATCCAGCTATTTATTACTACACCATGGAGGAAAGAAGACTATACTATAATATTTTACATAATGGCTGAACATGTTACCTGCCTCTTTAACACATGACAAGTAGAGTCCAGTCTGATCACACTTATGACCCGTCACAGAAACTTTAGTATTATCCGTAGATGTTTCTTCATGAATTGTTCATGAATTCAGAACTTGTTCTACATATAAATTCTTCTGGACCTAATCCCATAATTTTGATTGAAACTCATAAGCCAACAATACTGTCTATAAAATGAAAAATAAAATCCTTTTTTTTAAAAAAGCCAGATTCCAGTGCTGGATCTAACAATATTTTATCTCACAAGTATTTGAAGAGTAAACTGAAATGGAGAAAGAATTGTTCAGGGAAAAGTTTAGGTCAATTACTTCAACACAAAAGGTTGATGTCCCTACATGAAGACAATTCTGTGCTAAGAACAGCTCAGCTAAAATCCCATGTTCTTGTGATCACTGTTTCTGGTGGAAAAGGGGAAGAATGTCAAATACTCAAATAGCTCACCTGAGAAAGGAGGGGGAACTACTGCACCAGACTGAGAATACACTCCCTGTTTCCTCTAAAATCAAACTTATTTAAATAAAATATTCCTTTCAGAAATGCAACAATTGTCTTTGGCTCATTGTGAAGACAGAAATTTCAAAATTTGGGCCATTTTCAGAAATGGTTTGATAAAGGTATTGTTTCCAACATACTGTTGACAGATTTCTTGAACTTGACTTAATGAAGCATAAAAACATCTGCATTCAATATCACTTATTCACAAATGTCTAACTCAGAAATCACTGTTTAATCATTTCAAAAGGGGAGAGAAAAATCCATTAGGCTTAAAATCAATGGCTGCAGATCGTCTTCAAATAAAGCCTTCACTAAAGACCTCATTTCAAACTGAACAAACATTAAATCCTGAAATTATATGATCAGCAAACATCTATTCACCAGAAAGTGTATCAAAGTCAGAACTTGGCATGTCGTAATACAGCTCCTATTTGGAAGGTATGTACATTGGGAATATCAGCCCTGGCAGACAAATGAGAAGGTTAAACTGAGCACTTTAACACTTATTTCCCTTTCATCCACTGGTTACAATAAAAAGTAAATTTTGAAAATATTTTCTAGAGTTTGCACAATATTTTGCTTGTAAAGGTACAGTGAGAGACTGCACACCTGTACAGGGCAAAATTTTGTATTTGTTTTATTTTCACTGCTGACAAATAGGAGAACATCAGAATTCTGTCTAACTTCAGTAATTATGACTTGCTTGAACATGAAGATTTCCAAACAAAAGGTAAAGTATATCATTTTCTCTAAAAAGCATGGCATTACTCTAGTATAGTCTTCCACACAGAATTTGCCAGGATAAAGTATAGTCAACTGTCATGTTTAGCCCCCTTGATACCAAGCCTCAGCTATCAAAAAAACCCGAATCCTATATCTTGTCATTAATCTGCACTGGGTTTTATCCACAGATCTCAAAACAAGCCAATGAGCTGCCAACTATCTGACAGCTGCAAATGTCTCCTGCATGAATGTGTACTGTGGGCTAGATTCTTATCTCAGTTCAACAGTAACAATAAAAGGTCTTTTTGTAAACACCATCAACATAAAAGAAGTGCATCAACTATCTATGGTAAAATTACAGGTAGAACCTATATACATATAGGAAAGAAAACAAACCAGTTTTGTATGCGTAAGTGTTCCAAAATATACACTTAAGTTAGCCATCCAGTCAAATAAATGAAGACACTACTACACTCCTTTTCAAGTGACAAAAAAACCCCACCACTCCATTTTTGTAAACTAATTATACTTGTTCTGGTTCAGTAAGACATCTACTATTTGATTTTATGTATACATGGGATGACCATTATTCTGAGTCTAAAGATCTGCCAAACTTTTCTTTCAGGCTATTACTTTTCATTGTCAACAGGAGTTGAGGAGATTACCTGTGTTCAACCGCCTTGCATTAGAGCTCCTGCTTTCAGTCTTTCTTCCCCAGCTCTAACGACTGAATGCAGTTAAATACTCCCCCTTATGGTGTGTTACAACATGGCATAGTGCTGTGTATTCCTCTTTAAATGCCAGCACAACGTAGATGCACTGCATATATATCATCAGAGTTAAGACAGGCTTATAGCAGTACAACCCATCTCGGAAACCGTTTCACTGAATAAATCCGTGATATCAGATTTTTGCAACTGCAGATTGTCATTCATTGTTGTGCTCTGACGTGTGCTTTTGAGCATCATTATTGAATTTCAGAATAAATATATAGAATATACAGAAAAAGAATTTATTAAATCAGGACTGGCTGACTAGTGTTTTGCTCTTATTGGGAATTACTCTGGACAATAACTACATCTATGCACTGTTGACAGGAGATTTGCCACTGAATTCAATTATTTGAAATTGCATTACTTAATCCTGTAAGAAACAGATGTATCACAATGAAATGAAATATCATTAAAATGGCATTCAATACATTTTCCTGAAGAAGTGGGAAAAACTGTTCAGTATGTGTATGAGGCCACTGATACCTACTCTCTGAGTATATCTGGTGAAAACAACTTTCACCCCCTAGTTCACTCTTTCTTCAATTCAAGCAATCTATTTCAAAACGATTAGCAACTTCATTGTGCTACTGTTCTAGAAGAAAGCTTTACTAGTTAGATATCATATAAGATCAGCTGGACTAGATTAAAAGCTATTCAACCTAAAATGCCTTTCACCATTCTAAGTCTTCCACTGTTTTTATTTTCACTCTAGTGTTGACTGAAAACACACAGGGTATCTCACCTGCTATAACTGACTGTAATACCTTATTCCTCAGTGCAGTTTGTGCTAGCATACATTCCCTGTTCTACTACATCCTCATCATGCTTGGGCAGGGAGCTGCAGGCAGGGGGGAAGCATATTGATGTCCTTACCCAAAACGTTATTTAGACAGTAAAATGCATAGTTACCATTGATCCTCTTCTTTTTAACACCAGCTCATCTTCTCCAAACATGCTGAAAAACAATCGTTAACAGTGATATGATTTTACCTCCTTTGTGCTATGTCAGTCCAGCAAAGTGCTCTGTTCTCTTGTGAAGTCTTCAGAATTCAGCTGGTAACTTCAAAGAGCAGCAAGTGCTAACTTCTCCCAGAAGATCCTGTAATGTTAAGCAAAGCACATTAAGCATTAAGATCCTCTCTGGAAATAAGCAGCACTTAATTTGATTCAAGTTGTTCTGCCTGAACTTTAACTGAATAGTTCTGGGGTCATTTTGATAAAACTGCTCACTAAAAGGCATCCTTTCTGAAAGTGCTTTTATCTTTGCTTACTCAGTTTATAAAAATGAGTGGGTTTATCTGCAATGGATTTGTGGTCTACATCTTTAAACAAAATGATCAGATTAAAAATTTTCTGCACCATATTTTTTGAGAGTGAATGTCAAAAAAAATTAGAACATTTATTAAAACACTCAAAAGTGTGTGAATAGTACAACAGACACAATCAACTAGGGAATTAGGCAAAAACCTACTAAAATTCCCTCACCAAAAACTAAGCATCCATACTGAAATCCCCATAGAACATTTAATCAATAGTTTCCAGTGCTATTTTTATCTCCTCTGTGAGCATAAGGGGGTGGTTTCAGCTCCATTCAAAAAGTTCTCTTGATTCTGCTTTTGGAGTTTCCGTACAATGTCATGTCAAAAAAAAAAAATCTTCTATTAGACAAATATTTTACAACTAAATCTTAAGAAATGTGGCTGCCTTTTGAAACAGGGAAGGTTATTCAATATTTCTCTTAAATTCTACAGTTATGAAGCTATGAAATAGCACTGAGGAATTTTATATGAAATGCTAAATTTCAACTTTGCTCTTTCTGAGACCGATTGTATTCAAACAGTCTACTTTTGTAGGACAGATATTCTAGGATTCTTCATATACATTTGCACAGAAATACTTTTAAGAGTTTTTAAAATCAGAGTTAATAGTGGAAACTAGTTGTAAAGGTATTTCCTTACTATTTATAGGAAGTACAGACAGGGAAGTTTGTATCAGAGGATTAAAAGCCATAGACACAAAAGCTCTGATTTTCAGATAGGGTGTGCAAACAGAAAGTAGCTTTTTCACCTTAGAATCACCTTATTGTTGACATGTTTTTAATCTTTCAAGAGGGGGACAGCACCCAACTCCCACAGGCAGTGTTTAATCTAAAGGCAGACAAATTGACAGAAACTCAGGAAAAAAAGGCAGAAAGACAACCCTTATGAATATATTGCCTCATGTCAAACAGAGGGGTCTGGTTCTTTTTTCCTCGGTGAGCTTTCCATCGGTGGCAGGGTGAAAGCCATTCTTTCAGAGACAAAGTTGTCCACCACATGCCTCCTAGGATGTTTCTTGCGCTATCAGAGATTCATAACTGCACTTTGTTCAGGAGTGATGTGTTTCAGCCTGCTTTGTTTGACAAGCAAGTATCTGAGCTCTCAAGTTTCCTGGGATACAAATAAGAAATCTGAAGGAGACTAACCTAAGAAAACCCTCACAAATATATTGCATTCTTTGTGGCCTTCCTTCCCTGCTGTTCTGCTCTTACAGAGTGGGTTGACTCACATGGGTTTTCATGCTGTGAGAAACAGCAAGAGATAGGAACTGAGTGCAATTCATCTGTTATGAGAATGAAAAGGAAAATGAAAAGAATTATTTATAGTATCATGAAGTTCCTGAGCTCAGTCCATCCAGAGCAGAACCTCAGTTTCTACACTTAAGTCTTACAATACCTCAATTTAAGCTTTTGCTTGAACCTGCAATTATTTCTCAAGTCTTGGCAGATAAAGTTATGATTCAAAAAAGGAGAGGAAAATGCCCCGAAAAGAAAGAAATTATTTAATGAGTGATTGTGGGGCTTTTCAGATGTAATCTCAAAATTACTTCCTAGTTATTGTCCCTTACACATTACTGAGCTTTCTTTAAAACCAGAAACAAAAACATGACTCTGGAAGCTGATGTAAGCACTTTGCAAACTATCAACAGAAATTCAAAAGCTGGGCTGGCCAATTAAACAACACTGGAGGCATCATCTCAGTGATGCAATAGGGACACTGGATCAGAGTGCCTGCCGCACACGCTTATCTGTTATAAGTTCAGGGCCATTCCATTTCCTTTTGCTGATACAGGTATATCAGGGCAGTGTGTGCTCCCATAGCTTTGGCACGACACGCCAGTCATGCATACAGCACATAAAGTGCTTTGGTTATGAACTGGGGCACAGCTGGCCAAGAGCAGGGAATTGCCAGGGAATTCAACTGTCTGCTGTAGTCCACCAGTAATGGAGAGAAGCAAAATTGCAAGCAGAAATAATAGATCATGCTCTAGTCAGTGGTACAGAGGTGACAAATGAGGCATGGGATGTTATGCAGAGTGTGTAGGTTCCAGAGGACAAAAGTCGTCACTGCATCATCTGATTTGTAACTTCTAACCTCAGAGGATAACCATATCATAGTCAAATCCCACTGCTTTGAAGGTCAGTGGTAAGGTTTTTATCAGCCTGACATTTGTTGTTGACTTTTCTTTTAAGTTCTCATTTCATTTTAATAATAAAGGAATGAGGACATGAAGGCTATGTGTAAAAATTTCCCACTGGTTTTTCATAAAAAACTTCAATCAAAAGAGACTTCAATTTATCAGGAATGCAGGTAACATTATAAAGGTCTTATTCACAACATACATCCAATCAACTTTTGAAAACAGGCATGGAATTGTAAGGTAGGGCTGCTTTTGAGGTGTTCAAAAGCATAAAAGAAGCATATAAAAAAACCTTATACTGGAGTGTAAATTTTTGTGTTCATTTCTTCTCTTTCTCACTTTGTATGGTTTACTGTTCACTTCTCTAGAAATGAAGTTAATTTCTACTGGTTCTAGAGTAGAGAATATTTCTAGAGAAGTGAAGGGAAAACAGGATTCTATTTCAGTTTACTGTCTTGCAGTGAAGGTTTGCCCAATGCAATGCATAGGAAAGCAAAAGCAAAGGGAAATCCAACTAAAACCATAATTCCAACACTCAGTATCCAGCCAAATAGTAACTTATCCTCCTTTATACTATCTGATGTTCTTAGATACACCCATGTTATGTAAATCCTTTATACTGGATAGGCCTACTGAAATAGCCTATACTGGAAAATGCCTACTGAAGTAGACATCTTGCAATGAAAGTCTTGTTGCAAATGAAGTTTATTGCCCACATTGCTTCAAAGTATATTCATCATTTGAGATATGTCATTCCCATGACAATGGGATCACAAGGAATTATGGTATAACAATGCTAGACCAAACAGACAGAATGTCAGCAGTGTCAAACTGGCAAATACATCATTTAACCAGAGATCAAGAGAGAAAATCTGAAGGTCAGAAATGCAATATTTATAATGCTGTCAGTAGACGGATTGCATACCAAACACCTCGTATCTAGACCCCTAAAAAGCTTATCAGAGGAATGTTTACAACACACAAAAGTGGTGTTACTGGGATATCCTCCATTAGTTTCCAAAATGCATGGATACTGAGCTGAGCATTTCCTAGTACATTGCCTAGAAACAGAAAAAAAATCTTGAGATACATTTTAATAGTACCAACACAAGCAGCAGTCAGCTACTACCCTCATTCCCACTAATTCCCACAAACTCCCCCCAGCATTTTTCCAATAGGCAACACGTATTTCCTTGGAAATAAAACAACATGATTAGGATGGTTTCTGGCTTTGGAAGAGAGAAGAGAATAAACTAAAACAACTCTGTATTGTTAGTGATTCATACAAGATAGTTGGGCACTGTGCAAAGAAAATACCTGTGAAAACATTCAGTTTTTCTTGAGTATCTCTGTGACAACTGGAGATGCTAAAGCTATAAGGAAAAGGTTGGCAACTGCAGAAGTTAGTTCACAAGAAAAATGGAAGAAGAATTAACATAAGCACACTAAACTCTGACTTTATTCAGTATATAACAATAGAACACTCCTCCACATTTGTTGTGGGGAAGAATCTGTCACTGAGTGTTTGTTCCTTTCATACCTTTCCTGTAATCATAACAACATTTTACCTGGATCTAATTTCACTTAACACCATGGTGATAAAGATGTTCATTGACATTACCATTACCTAATTGATAAACAAAACTAAACTAATAAAAAGGTTCTAGAATAAAAGGTTATGAAATTAAGTTTTGTGAGTCAAATGAAAAAAATTCAAAAGCACTTTTCATCCTTTTCTTCTTGATAGTTCTTTCTTTTTAAATTTATTATCATAAATATAATATCTCTTTGATATCTCCCCAAACACATTCAGAATTCAAAACCAAACCAAATAAAACAAAACCAATAGATTTCTCAGCTTTTATGGTCCTTTTCATTTATTGAGATTTTTATCATATTTTCTATTAACTGTCAAAAAAACCCTGCTCATTAAATTTTATCTATGTCAACAGTCTAGGACAAAAGACATACAAAAGACCTTTTTATGAGTACAAAAACCTTGACAAACATTCTAGGGATGGGACATCCATAACTTCTCTGAGCAACTGTTTCAGTGCCTCACCACCCTCACAGTGGTGAGGCACTGGAAAAGCCCTCTCTTCTCCAGACTGAACACCACCAATTCTCAGCCTGTCTTCACAGGAGAGGTGCTCCAGCCCTCTGATTATTTTTGACAACCCATGTCCTTATGTCGGGGGCCAGAAAACTGAGTGCAGCACTGCAGGAGTGGTCTCACAAGAGCAGAGGGGCAGAATCCCCTCCCTTGGTCTGCTGGCGACTCTGCTTTTGATGCAGCCCAGGACAGAGATGGTTTTCTGGGCTGCAAGTGCACATTGCCAAGTCACATCAAGCTTCTCATCCACCAGCATCCCCAAGTCCTACTCCATAGGGTTACTCTGAATCCATTTTCCTCCTAGCCTGTATTTGTGCTTGGGATTGCCACAACCCAGGTGCACAACTTTGGCCTTGTTGAACTTCATGAGGCTGGCACAGGTTCACTTCTCAAGCCTGTTAAAATCCCTCTGGATGGCATCCCTTCTCCTCAATCTGTCAACTACACCACAGCTTGAAAGAAATGCCTCTTCAAAACAGAACCAACTCTGTTTTCCATCATACACCTTACATTTGCTCTTAACAATGCATCCCAACAACAACTACTTCAGTTATAACTCCAGAGTCTGTTGTGATTGAAGTTTTTCTTGTTCAAGCCACTATGAATTCAGTGATCTCCAGTATTACTAGTTCACTGTGGAAATCAAAAGAACTGCTGCTTGGTAGCTGGATATACTGAAATATCAAAGGCTCTTCCAAAGCTTACGAGGATTGTAAGGAGCACAGTGGAAGTACAGGGCAAATGGGGAATCGAGATGGACCTCTGTGCCTATACCTCAGAGAAGTGAGTGGTATCCGTAACACTTCAAGTAAATGCACATCTTTGTGTAGTTTTATTTAAATTTAGCCTTCTTTAGGAAGTCATACTGAGGCAGATTTCCTAGAAACATCATTTAGAATTTTCTCTTACTACAATTAGCAGGAGGTGGCCAAGTTCATTGCAGTGACAGACAACTCTGGACCTGGGAAGCAGATGCAGCAAAAACAATCACCACTCTGGTTTTTAATCTAAACTTCGTGGCACACTTCTGCACCAACAGGGTCACCTTTTGCTGAGATCTTCCTCTGTAAAATACCATGAAATGATGCCCATTGGGAGTTGAAGTATTATTTTGACCTTTTCCCATTTATCTCAAGAGTCATGTGCATGGTGAAATGCTTTCTAGACATATCACTATTCCAGCCTCTAAAAAAATCAATAGTGGTTGAACAAGATCTCATTAGACTGACAAAATCCAACAAAAAAATAAAAAAATTAAAACAAGCATCAGCCACAGCATTTCAAATTTAAACTGCCTAGAAATTTTATTTAAATAAGGCAAGACACAGAAATAAGACTGGTTTTCTGTTTTTAAATTTACTCAGTAGGTTTTAATGCATATAAATGTTGCCAGATGGAAATCTGTTCATAC
This sequence comes from Pseudotriccus pelzelni, assembly GCA_035584735.1. Taxonomy (NCBI): domain Eukaryota; kingdom Metazoa; phylum Chordata; class Aves; order Passeriformes; family Tyrannidae; genus Pseudotriccus; species Pseudotriccus pelzelni. The sequence goes on along the minus strand of JAWMRA010000162.1, from coordinate 20,839,607 downwards.
ATATTTTTCTATATTTTATCAGAAGAGTCAACACAGATGAATTTCAAAGGAGAAGTTCTTTAAAGAAACTATATAAAATCTAAGTGCAAACTATACAAGTCAGCATATGAATCTAGAGGAATAGACAGCGAGCTTTGCCAAGGTGTTCAAAAGAGTAAAAATCAAAAAGTGGCTCAGTTAAACAGCAAGGAATACTGAGCACTTGCAAAGAATATCACAAACAAGCACTACAGCATCAATTCCAGCCTTCAAAAAAAATCAAAGAGAATTTCTAATGAACAATGTCACTTTTGTAGCAGGTTGTGTTTTTATTGTTGTTATATTTTATTGTACTAGTTAAAAACATAAATTTTTTAAAAGATAAAGAAAACTAGGTGCAAAATCCAGGTTACAAACAAACACCTATGAGAGTAAGTACATTTGTAATGCATGGTTAGTTTGGCAAAGCTCTCTAGAATAAAGGTTGAATCTGTTGCTAGTTGCAAAGAGCAGGTCAAACTAACAATCAAAAGCTATATAAAAAGATTCCTTAAGACAATGGATTGTGTTAGATGCCCCAGGAATGGGTTGAAGAATGAGTGAAATAAAGAAACAGGGCATATTTATGCAGCAAACTGGACATAGGGGACGTGATTTAAAGGTGACAAGTTTCAAATCAGCCTTGATGTACAAATGGTGCCAACCATTCTTAGCAAGTTTTTGGGTGTCTAGGGTTTGGTTTTTGCGGTTTATGTTCCCTCCTGTTTTGAGTCTTCTTTGGATCTGGGTCTTTTGTGATCACAAGGAAGAAATGTTTTTTAGTGCTACTGTTTAGAGCTACATATTACTTCAATTAAATTTGCAAATTGATGTTTTTCATTCTTTACCGTGAACAGTTAATTATTTTTCAGTAACATAGGTTCCAGAACCCTCCAACAAATTTTATGTTGATTTGTAATATAACTGCTCAGATAGTTTCTACATATTATTGCTCTGTATTACAACTTATAACAAACAGTGCACAAAACCAGTGAATACAAAATGCAGCTAGTAGAAGTGAAAAGACACTGTTAATTTAAAAAAAAAAACCAAAACACACCAACCAAACAAAACCACTCCCCCACCCCACACACACTAAAACCAGAAGAACAGACATGTAAAAAACTCACATGCTCATTTCATAACAGAAATGTTTTCATAACTTTTGGACAAACATTGACATATTAAAGCTTCCTAAAATTCTCCCTGCTACAGTAGTAAACACTCTCATAGAAACAAGGATGGAGGAAAACATTAGGACAGGAAACAAGGAGATTTGCAAAGATCCATGAAGCATTTAGGCAGGCATAGTTCCCTCTGGCCTCGGAAAAAACTCCTTAACTGTCTTATTAAAGTCATAAAAAATAAACTACCTCAGTCACAAAGGGAACTCAAGACTCCTGAACTGCATTTTCATACCTCATAACTGGCTGGCATAGTAGGAGGGAAAAAACCCCAACAGTACCTGTTGCCCCTGTTGGAGTGTGTTGTCATATGGAAAGAGATACAACTCTACAAAACAAAATTATTTTGAATACTTGCTTGTTTCATGACTTTTAGAATTTCAACAAGCCCTTTCAAAAAACAAATACTGAAAACCAAAAAGAAATCTAATGACAAAGGCACACATCAGAGTGCAATTAAGCTAAACTAGATGAAGTACACAATTACTTTCTGCAGGAACATTTGTATAAGAAACTCTTGCCCTTATTACTCATCTGTGGCACCACTGGAAAAGCCTGTGACACTTCCTTCACCCACTAGTTCAAACTCCACTCAAGTCACTGTGACTTCTGAAATATTTGAAAGAAAAAACCAGGAGGTATTTCCAGATCTACACCTTAACAAGAAAACAAAAAGAATAAATAATAAATATGAGAGAAAACTGAAGCATTTCAATAATCTAATTTAAATAAACAGAAGAAGTTGTGACCAGATGCTTAATTTTTACAGCAGCCACAGCAGGATCAGGATATTTATTACCAATGTTAAAGTGAATTAGAAGTTTAATTAAGAGTGGCATAATGAAACTATCAACACAATATCCCCAAATTCTCAGTGCTATGAATTCAGAACCTACTGTAGGTCAGTAAAATGACAACAGCTAAACAAGAGCAAACATCCACCCTTTAAGATGAGGGGAGAAGGAGGACAGAACAGTCAGCCTAACTTCAATTCTCACAAATCATGGGCCTCAATGCATTGACTTGTCAGGAATAAACTTGTCTCATTCCTTCCTCAGTATCATGGCTGACTAGATAATGGGCACAAAGTACGTATCACTGAGGCTTTCAATGAGGTTTCATACACAAATTATCACATACAAACTAGAGAAATGGGATTAAAACACTATGTTTTAAGTGCTCATCTGACTCATACTGAGAAGATATCTGTGAATCACTTCCAAACTCAAAAGGTATTTCAAGTAGAATCCCACAGGAGTTTGTTCTGGACTTAATTATATTCAATAATTTGTATATAACATAGATGCTGCATAACAAGTACACTCCTAAAGTACATCAAGATAGCACTGAGACAGAAGCAGGTTTTTTTTTTACCAAGGGGTAAAGAACAGTACACTGGGACCAACCCGAACACCTCATTTTTCAGTTAATACTGAACCCAAATTGAAGAGTGAAAAGACTAAACAAAAGTTTACCAAATCAGTACTTATGAACAAATGCTAGTGAAACAGGGTTTGCTTCTTCAGAAACAAGAGGATATCGCGGTTGAGCCCATCTGGTGCTTGGACCGTAATTATCCTCACAAACAGGCACTTCCTCTTGCTCCCTCCAGCAGCATAGCACAGAAATTACTACAGTTCTTTCTCCTGCTGTTCCAAGGATGTGCTGAACCTGATGCTTCCCCAAGAACTAAGTTAGAAAAATGGGTTAGCAAACTGATTTACAAGACTGACCCAATTTCCACTAGTTGTATTTGATCCTGCCTCTCTGCTCAAGTCCTGCCAAGATCTCCCGAGGTTCCTTTCACACACTATGATTTCTGTTGATTATGTTGCTATTTTTATTTCCTGGTAAGTGGGGGAAAAAAAATACAAAAGCAATTAGCAAAATTCTTGTCAAACTTCTAGACAGCTGTAAGCAAAACTTCATTTTCCAACATTCCTTGTAGACTTACTCAGATTCAGAATATTTCAACTTTTTTACTTTAAGAATGTTTTTCTCCCACCCACCATGAATGCCAAGCCTGTCAATCACACTAACAACAACAAAATACATATGGGACAGTTTAAGGAGGAAGAGCAGATGAGAGAAACTGCTCCTTTAACTTACTTGGAATCAACTCCAATGTGTGCCTGGGAGCAGAAAAACAAGTATGTGGTAAGTCATGTTACTTTCATTATTTTTTTATAAAATGGGAAAAAGCAAACAGTGATAGTAGTTCATATTTTCTATAGAGTAAGATTTCATTGAGCTATTTTGCTCAAGTATATTGTCCTAAGAGCAGCACTCTAGTGTTACATACAGTAAAACAAGTTGCTTACAGCAAATACAGGTTTTTGCAAAGCAGAACTTGACTTTGAAAGTTTTGAACTAAGTTTAACACATTTAGCACTTATGTTCATGAAAATTTATGAATCAAAATTAAAAATTACTTATATTGAGTAAGAAATACCAGCAGCATGATCTAGGAACCCATTTTTATACTGTTTTTTAACTATCTCTATGAAATCACAAATCGAGAACCCACTTCACAAAAAACCTGTAAAAACTTGTCTGTTATGTGGCTTGCACATTTCAGACTCTAGGAAACAAACTTATTAAAATATATACTGTAATGATGTGTTAACTCTGCTTTATATACAAATTATACATGAGAATTAAATTCTGTTTAGAGGTCAAATCACCTGGTGTATAAAATGCACACATGAAGAGATCTATGAAATTTGGTAGCTCTCAAGTACTAGATATCTTTTTTGATTAAGAAAAAAATAAATTCTTAATATAGAGAATCAAATTGCTACCTTTTTTGGAGAAGTGAAATTGTAAAGAGTACAGATTAAAAGTGTTAGTATCTCCAGTAAGACACAAGTTTAAAATAACAAGTTATACTCTGTACATGTACCCAAACACAGTGTCCATGCCGGATCAAGAGGCTCCAGGGAATATTTAGTAGTAAGTGAGCTTGACCTGCCCAAGGCTAGTGCTGTTCCACACTCAAGTATCTACAGTTTGCTTCAAAGCTTTATATAGCGCCTGTATGTTAGGAAAGAAACAGTGTCTGTAGCCTCTCTTTATCTGAGAGTGTCTGGAAGCCTCAGTATTCTGTTCAGGGATTCCCCCTCTGCAGTCCTCAAAGCCAACATGTGTTCAAGTGCATGTATTTGAATTGCCATGAAAGGGGATACACTACACAGAGTAACTAGAAGTATTTGGGTACAAAGTAGAATCGGTAACCTAAGCAGGGGTTCTTCTAGCCAGCAATTCTTGAAACAATCCCCTTGAGGGTAGTTGAAAGCCGGTGGAAGCATATGGTAATATTCTCCATTTCTGTTGCACACACTTGAGGAAAGAAGACTACAGTATTGATCAAGCCAAGGACATCAAGAGACTAGATGCAGGATCCCAGATGAGCATCTCCATGTCCCTGGGGCTTTTTGTTGTTGTTGTTGTTTTTCTCTTTATAGTGTTGTCATCATCTTTAATCTGATTAACACAAATGGAAAAATATTTCTTGCAAGCTACAGTCCTTTGATTCAACCACCTACACTACAGCCCCTTTGGGAACACAAAAATGAACATAACCTTCCCAAATAGATTTGTGTCAGTGGAGAGAGGTGAACTGCATAAACACTGGTTTCTGGAGAATACTCTCCCAAGACCCTGGAACACAAATCAAATTAGTGTCAACGTAGGCAATGACAGAAGAATTCACCAGAAGATCGTTTGGGGGGAGAGCGGTCAGAGAGAAACCAGGTGCAAGAAGGAGGCCTGGGCACAGCACCATGGGTGAGCTGGCAGGGCAGAGCCTCAGCTCACACTGCAGACCACCAGGCAGTGTAGGAACACAACAGTGGAGGGCAGCAGCAGCCAGGAGCAGCTGCTCACATATCAGGATTTCTGAAAACGCTCATGACCTCATAGGCAGTGTAAGAAGAGGGGCAGGCATGGCTGGCAGCACGTACTGAATTGCAAAATTCTTAAAGCACTATTTTTAATTTGCCTTTGAGACATTCTGAAGTAGAACTGGCTTACACTGACTCAGTAACCAAACAGCCTGTACTGCATAAATAACAGCATTGCTGCACTTCACGTTATTCACGTTTCACACCTGATGGCCTCTGTTATTTTGTTGTTTCCCATAAGCAGCCATTAAACCTGTAAACTCACACATCTTCCACCCAGCTCCATCACACATGAAGACTCAACCACTCACAAAAATCAGTCCTGTGTGCAAACTAGGCAAGCAAAATTTCTTAAGGAATACATGCTCTTCTGGTCCTGCACAGAGCAGAAGAGAGTATTGACACCTCCTGTCATCCAGGGAGATGGTGTGCTCCCCTTGGAAAAACTCACAGCCAACACTATGAAATATTAAACACTACAAAACACTATGTAATTCAACATAATTTTTTTATAATATACCAGCCAGGCACCTAGAGATTATTCTGAGGCCAAATTTAAGCTGCAAGGGCTTCTATCTCATTTCTGAAATTCCAGGAATTGAGTTTTGCCAGATTCACCGCTCTGCAAAATCAAAAGACAGCAAAAAGAGTATTCACTGTCAACAACTGACCTGTCAGTCACTCTAGCAGTAAAAATACATTCAGAGAAATCTGAAGGACAGCAGATGAGACATTTCAGCTTATCTGAAATCCATTTCAGTCATTGAACATGTGCCCCAAATCCATTTTGCACCAGGAAATAAAACAGGAAGAGTAATTGGAAAGCAGAATATAACAGTCCTTGGTCTCTGGCCTTTTATGGAAGCTTTCATATTTGTCCTGTTGTGGTGACTCATAATTGCTGAGCAAAATAATCTGGGTTTGTTTCAACAGCTGCAGCTGTATCTTGGCAATTTTATTGCCCATTTTATAGAGCAATGGCTCTCAAACATTCCCCCCCTTATATTAGAATATGTACCCTGACCCCTTCTCCAATTTAAAAAATTCATATCCTGTTTTCTCCAACTGGAAGCATATTCTGTGTTTGTATTAGAGTCGAAAAGGAAGAGATAGGATTGTGGAAGTCTTACGTGCTTGCCCTCTTTCCATACAGTTTCCTAGGTAGCTCACTTCTGACCATAGTCAGAAAAGAAGATGCTGGGCTGTGTGAGCTTACGGTTTGACTCAGTACAAGCATTTTATATTAGCCCCACCTTTTGAAAAGATAGTGTAGCACTGGAATGAATTGACTGACGATTTGTTCTTTAGAATAGTGACAAGGGGAAAAAAAACCAAAAACAAACCCCAAAACTTTAGATCGTACATCATCTTAGAATACCTGAGTGATTTATCTAAGTGCAAAAGTATGATGTCCAAACTTGACAAAAAATGAGATTATATGATATGGCAATAAGGAAGTGAAAGTTCTGCAGTTGAGCTCTACTTTTTCTGTCTAAACACCAGAGCACAATGTGTCAAAACCCGCAAGCAAGTCAAATGCAATCTGAAGGCAGAACCAAGCAGCTGAGTCAAGGAGTTCAAGGTAGGCAACTGAAAGCTATCACTAATTCTTTTTGTAATAGATATGAAAAACAGTTTCCATATTTAAACCTCTAAGATGCTGATGACTCAAATGTTTTATACACTGATTTCAGTAATGACAGATATGTGCATATGTTGATATAATAACTTACAGTTTCCTTATACTGGAGTTGCTCACACAAGAACATTAGTACTTCCTAAATCACTCTATGGGTGTTCACTTTAAGTGAGTAAACAGGAAAAAAGTTGCAAAAAGGACTTCCTCCTTGGATTTCTACATCAGTTCAGTAAAAACCAATAAAGCAACAGTTCAGTGTTACTCATATAGATTAAGTCTTTCTTCCCGGATAGAAACATGGCCACAAAACTACCATCTCAAGAGGAATTTGAGAACTGGACAGCTTTTCAAGTTGCAGATCTCCTAAGACAGGTACTGAATGTATATGTAACACTTTGGACGGTTCAGTCTATATTCAGCTAGCAGAAACTCATACTGGATTGATCTTTGAAAACCAGATATAGTATCCCAAATCTAGCACAAAAATTCATTAGTACTGAAAATAGATTAGTCACCAATTGCCATCCCCAAGAACTTATTAATATTACTTGAGTTTTTTGGCACTTTCCTGTTTTCTATAGAAATCTCATTCACGGTAGAAGCTGCTAGCTAAGATCTCCTACATGACAAATCATACAAAAAATGTTTGCTCACGGGGATATTTCTTATAAGAGAAAAGGTATTTCATACCCAAATTTATTTCCTGAGGGGAAGAAATAACCATTTCACAGAAAATAGGTCTAGGTTTTATATTGAAATATCACTTTATAATTTACAGCCTTTCAATAAGAATTTACTGTTAATCTTTTCTTCTCAATGCATATATACCCACAGTAGTTGCTAAATGTTGCTTAAGTGTAAGGTACTTGAGCTTTTTCAGGGGTTTGAATCATTACTTTACTGTACATTTCTTAGTTCTACAATGTCCTTTCTGGTATATGTAAAATAACCTGAATTGCACAAAGTATTCCAAGCTCATTTTCAGACATCTTTCACTACGTTAATAATCTCCTCCCAGATATATAAAATATATCCTCCACGATATAACCTTTTTTGAATATCATATTTTTCCTTATAACTTACTGACTAGTATGACTCAAGTTTTAGACTTCTACCTGTAAGTTATAAAGTCCATTCACTGCAGTTGCAAATATAGTCTCACTTTACATTCTTTATGTTTTTAGACAAGTTTCTCTCTATAACTTTTTCTATAAGATTTTTCTGTCTTGTGTTTATCTTAATTGTAACTGTAGGAGCACCAATCTTTTGTGCTACCTTCTTTACACTAAAAGTGAGAATTTATTGTCATTAAGATTTCTCATCCTTTTCTACAGAAGGAGCATACAATTTTTGTCAAGGAAAATAACAGTGCCATGAAGTCTTTCCACAATAGTTTCATTTGCAGCCATGCAAAAAGTAGCCATGCAAAGTTTGAGATGTTAATTTTGTATTATTATTTTTCCATCTTGCCTGTGTATAAATACATGTGCTCATTCCTGGATAATTAAAGCAAAAACCAACACAACAAAACCACAAACAGATTCCTAATGGAGATGTACCAACATTGTCCCCACGCTGAGAAAGCTAACCTGTTCCATGGAATTAATTCATACCATAACGATAACATATCAGGTAACCAGTGAAGTTATTACTGTGAACAGCTACTCAGAGGATTATTTAGCTCAAAGCCTTTCAGCTGAAAGGAAGTCAGACTAATTTATAGAAGTTATAATGGTTTTAAAGTTCTCCAATTCTACAGCAGAATACAAAACAGAAAGTTAATAATAATTGTTCAACAACCCAGAGGCTTTCAGGGAAATTCCAGGCACACCATAACTACTGGCTTCATACTTGTTAAGAGAATATCTTCCAACTTTATAAAAAGCTGTTAATGCCTATGCTTACATTCTTGTCACTGATTAAAGCGGCTAAATAATCCAATTACTATAGGATAACCCACATTAAGTGCTTGGCCATTCTACACTGGAAGCAGCAACGATTTGCCTGTGGCCACCGTGTACAGAGCTGTCAGCTCCCACTGCCAGCACTCCAGAGAGCCTCAGCACCACATGCTACCATCATGTCTGTAGTCAGACAACACACTGGAGGCTGTGCTGGATCTCCCCATCCTGAGACGGGCCATAAATGTGCAATAAGCCTAAAATAACACTCTTAAGGTTACAGAAAAAAGCACTGAAGTGTACCAGAACTGGGATTACCTCTATAAGCTGAATTTCTCATCCTTTTACATACACACCACAACAGCCTGTAATTGCTTCTTCACGTATTACCTTTTCCATTCACAAACATCTGCCTCTGTCAATGCAGAAAAAACAGTAGGTTTATGCACTACTTTCGGCCGTTACAGAGTTTGTAAGGTGCACAAGGCCAGGGCTTGGCGTAAAAGAGAGAATGAATGCAGAGTAACGTTGATTTAATTCTGCCCTGAAATATCAGATTCTGTCACTGCCCCAGTTCTATATTTTTATCTGAAGACATGCAAGTCATCCAGAAAAAATATGATATTGCCCAAGGGCTTGACCTGTGGCAGTGAGAAGTAAGAGCTGCAACCACAGTGGCAGCTCCTCTCAGAAGGTAAAATGCCAAAATATTGAATATACAAACATAACGTGTACATCTCATAGATCTAAACATTTGTAGTTAGGCATCCAAAAACACTGGATGCTGTGCAAGGTTTTTTATTTCATGCACCTCAACTTCCCTTACTAACGGAGTTTTCATCTCACAGGGTGGGCTCAGAAAAAGCAGTTATTAGTCCTTCTGAAGCACTTGGACAATAAAGAACGCTGTAGAACAGGTCAAATAAAAAATCATTCTGGGTTCAGAGAAAGCTTTGCGTACCATGCACTACAGGTATGCAAGATAGCAGACAAGCACTGAACAGAACATAATATGTCAAACAGCAGTTCAGGAAAGTAACATCAGCTTTTATGTGCTGTGACTGAGGCTGGGTTCTCTGGAAGAGGTCTACTGATGCTGCTGTCATAATACATACATAAAATGGGTATGTACATATCTACAGCGTAATTTTAGAATTTTCTTAACTTTGAAAGTCTTAATTATATAGATATCTGTGTGTCACAAGTACAGAAGTTATTAACTAGCCATTCTGCAAAGTGTTTCCAGCCTCATAAAAGGCATTTTGTATCGAATCAATAACTTAACTACTAAATAATAGTTAACCATATTGATTTTGCTTTTGGATGTACTTCCGTGTTACCTTGTATCTTATTCTATAATTGCAACAACTCTGTGACATTCCAGGTTGTGTTCAGGGTTTGTCTGCTTGGCCTCCATTTGCCACGTAGTCTGGTCCTCTCCTCAATACTGATCTTACTGTGTTTGTAAGGAAAGTTAAGGTATTTGTAACAAAATGAAAGATTCCACTGTCATCATTAAACACCAATAGCAAGACATCCGCTTGTCTGATGAGCCAACCATGTAAAGGGAACAAATTTTCCCTTACACAAAAGTTAGATGCTTGATTAATAGCATAAGGCAGAGCTCAAAAGCAGCTCATCAGAGCTAATAACTACAAACAGACGGGCAAAAGCCAAGAGCAGAAAGTGTGCATAGCTTTGATTCTTTCCCTCTGCACCAACATCAGTGCAACTGATGGCAAACTAACACAGTTCACAACCACTCATTGGTCCAACACCCACAGCAACCCTCTCAGTTGAATTGTGATCTATTCTTTATTGCAGTCAAGCAGTATTCTCCCAATCATAGTATAAAAAAATTATAAACTCAGGCATATCAGCTAGTAGGCCAAAAACCAGTCTGAATGTATATCTGAACCTGAAATTTCCATATCAAAAAGTAGATCAAATACACTTGGAATGTTTAAGCATGATCAATTTTAAGTAGTCTAGAAATAAAGAATTATCTTGGAAAAGCCACAAAAATATAAGAATAATTTATTTTCACTAATATTTCTCTGTTAATGTTGGAGTTGGTCTTTACTACTACTACTACTATTTACAGCTAAGCATTACAAACAGTAAAATTCATTTCAAGAGTGGTACATTCCTAAATAAAAAATTTCTTTAGAAATTTAGAGATGTAACATTTCTGGACATTCCCGTTCCATAATAATTTATAGTCAGCACCAACTTTCTTATTAAACACCACCACCACAACCATGTTACAGAAAAGAAATCCTTTTTCTGAACCCGAATTCAGAATGTCCCTCATCATGGTAAGTTCAAGACACACTTAGCCCAAATATCTGCTGCTGAAGTCAAGCAGCCACCAGTGCATACAAAGGTTGCTAAACAGATCTATAGGATGATGACATGGCTACTGATGAACTTTAGCTTCAAAATACCTTTGAACCTGTGTCTAATCCTGGCCTCCTCTTATCCCACAGCAATTGCAGTTCCACAGTGTATTTCTGCTGGGCTCCTTGCTCCATTTATATTCCATTTGCTGCTACATAATTTCATCTCATCTACTCCATTCACAGTTTTATCAGCCCTTATTTCCCATAATCTTTCTTCCTAAGAAAGAGGTAATACCCTGTCTTATCTCTCATGAGAAAGTCACTGCTGAAGCATTGTAGTTATTCTGTCCAATACTCTTTTTCTAATTATCCTTGTCAACTAATATAACTATTTCCACAACCCTGAGTATTTGAGTATGGAAATATTAATTAGTTTGCTTACAAATGGCAAGTTTCATACTATTGTAATTATTCTATCTTATTCTCACCTCAGTTTGGAATGCCTGAATCCGCTGTGATCGTAGAAAAACTGCGCATGAACGGATCTCACTTCTTGGTAAGCAAATATTCTGTAAGAGCAATCATTAAACCATATCTCAACATGAGGATTGTATTCCTTACAGTGCCAGGAAACAATCTGAAATTTTCCTTCTGTATACACACTACATCAATTGCTCTGGTTTTGGATTTTAGTGGACTTGTTTACACCTCTGACTCAAGGAATCCCCCTACACAAAAGAAATCCCAGCCAAGCCTTCCCTGCTCCAGCGAAAGGGCAGATATATAGTATCAGCCACTAGCACACTGGTGTGTCAGGGAATGTCTCATGAAATATGACTTGAAGGAGGCTGGCAGCTTTTTTAACAATATGCATGTTTTAAAGCCATTGTTTATGTAAAAGCTTTTTCATAAAACATGCATTATTAAGAACATTTCCCAGTACAGAATTCTACATAAATTTTACAATAAAAGTTCAGAGATATTGGAAAAAATCTCGTAAAAAATCTGGTAACTTTCTTTCTTGACGTATATAGAATTTTTTACATAACAGTGTGTTTAATTGATTGCAACTAATTAGTAGACACGAATAGAATAATTTCTTGAACTGCAGCAATTCCACTACCACTCATTCCAGCTATCGAAGCAAAAGTTCATTAAGATCTATTTTAAAGGTAAAATTGTTGTTATGGCATATTTATGCAATGCAGAGATAACCATGTTTGCTTGGCAATTCATTGCTCAACAAAGCTGTTTTCTGGGTGCATCAGGAGTTTTGCCTGCTGTTTGTGCTAACAAGGGCTTCAGTCCTGCAAAGTGATTCATTAGGCCACGGGTGCGTGCATGGTCACAGTAAAATTGGGTTTTACTAACAATTCATACTAGCACAGTAGAGCTAACAAAGCTGTAAAATACAGACTGATTCCTATCCCATTCATCCATTCTAAACTGAGTCACTAAAGGTGCTGTAGTGTCCATTGCTGGATGAGAGGCAGTGAAGTTAAACCTAAGGATGGTCGTGTTGTCTTCTTGTGCCTGCTGCAAATAAAGCTGTACAGCAGCAGTGGACAAGGATCTGAGAAGTAATTTCAGATGTTACTGGTAACCTATTCAAAACACAAGTGAAAAAAGCAAGGAGAACAATGGATGATCTTTGGTGACAGTCTGCAATACCAAAAGCAGCATGATTAAAAATGAAAGCATTTGTTAGTATGTTCTCCAAACTATGTAGGCTCTTCAACGTGTCTTTAAAGATTATTTTGCACTGCAGAAAACATGACATTATACATGTGATACAATGAGCAACATCCATTTCTCATGTCGTTATAGAGAAAATGAGACAGGTCTCACACACTGTCAGAAACCTTACTACAAATTTCATTGAATTGTTCAGTAGCATTGTCAGCATGATAAATCTGTATGCTTGAAACAGAATTATTTATGACAATACTAAAAAAAAAATAATTATTCAAGAACCTATATTTTGCTATCATTAATAGCATTATTTGAGTAATTCTAAGACACTGGTCTCCTATGTACAGGCTAATATGTAGGCTAACCTGTAAGTAATGAAATCAACAGCCAAGGTTTTTGTTCCAAGCTCCCAGCCAAACATACAAGAAATCTATATTATGCCAGGAATTTAATGTTCCTTCTCTGTTACAAGGTGTGGTTTAGAAATCACTCCCTTAGTAGATCCACTTTAATATACGATGGAGTAACCAGATGGCTAAGGTACACATTTCCACTCAGAAAATCTGAGTTTCTGTCCATGTCTCTTACAATGTGATTCCTTAACTGGATTTACTGGTTTGTGTAGAGGTGTCCAGAACTTCAAAATTCACAAAATCCTTATGCTGTTATTTTGTTTATTTATTGCCTTTTGCAAGAACCCAAGGTTTGGCACTTCAGTTTATCATTCAGTTATAAGACTTCCTCCTACTGCTGTCTGCAAAGTCTAAACAGAAGCTCAATATCACCTTCACACACTGAGCTCAGAGTCACTAGAGAAAAGCTGGCCATCTATTGCTAGACAGCAGTGAACAAAATAAACACAAACAAACAGAAACAAAAACCTGTAAAACAAAACACTTAAGCAAGCCTGATGCCATCTACGAAATAGGAGTGGCAGATTTACCTTCACATATTAATAATTTTTAAGAAGCAAATACACTATCTGCGTGTGCATAGAGACACTGTGAACACATGTAGATCTCTTGATACATGTGCAGTGTTTCTATATGTCTACCCAATGTTAGATTCATATGTAGATATAGATCTGTTTTGCTATGAGATCTGTTAGGAATCATGGGATAGAAAATTCCTTCTAGCCTGATAAAGAGGAAAGCAACTCCGTGGTATCTGCCACGAGAACACACTGAACTTTCCCCCGCCACACATTCAGAGAGGCACAAGTTACTGCTTTTCCTTTCCACAGGCTGAAAAACTGTTTTCCATCATGAGTGTTGCTGCAGAAGGCACACCAGAGCGCCTCTAAAGGCTGGCAGGACATCCAAAGGGGAGGATCCTGACCCCTACCAGCAGCTCTTCACAATTCTCAAACAAACCCCTCTCACTGTAAAACTCCTTCAGCCTGCCCCAAACCTCTACTATAGAAATAACACGGGAAGCATATACAGCACAGGTATTTTGTACCAGTGAGATATGCCAAAATCCAGAGGCAGTGCCCCTTGGGGCAGGTGGCATGCTGGCCCACTGGTGCACAGCACTGGAAGGAACCTTTCCTGGAAAGAAACACATGCGGCCTCTGTGCTGCACTTTAACCATGGGATATAAACACCCACTAGATGTGCCTCTGCTTCCTCTGTGGTTTCAGCAGGGCACTCATCTTTTTTAATCTTTTCAAAGGGGAATGTTGTTAAATGTTGGGGAAATGCTGCAGAAAGTAATTATTCTTAAAGCCTACCACTGAACTAATGAAAAACTTCTTCAGGGGCCATCCTGCATGTCCTTTGTGTAAGATGCAAATGACATTTTATTTGAAAGTGAATCAGATGAACTTATCAATACTAAAGTCTTTTTGAAGTTTAGAGTGTTCAAAGTTGAGTCATGCAGATATTATAGCCACAATATCTGTGATAAGTTAGCCACAACACCTTAAATTGATTTGACTGCTTTCAGAAAAGAAATAATCAACATTTATATGGTCATTTCTTTGAATATGTCTTGTCTTTGAGTGGCTAAAAGACAATCACTTTTATAGTAATATTATATTCCATTTTATAAACATACTAAGTATCAAACTGAACTTTTATAGGAAACTAAATTACATGCATTTTATAAAAATTTAGAAGGAATAGCTCTTCCTTTACACTTCTGTAGAATCTAAAAACACAAAAGGGTTGTATATTACATCTGAATTGTACCATGCAGATTCATTTTTCATCAATAGTACCATATTTGTGATAGTTATTCAATATGCAGATCACATCTGAGTGATGCTAATCTAGTCCTAATGTGCAAATCAGCATTTAGCCACAACTGCATTGCACAGAGCATATTATATTCTCTCTTGCTTTTTAATGTCTGAACTTGCTACACTGTACTCCTGCTTTTCAGTTCCTTCTAAGAGTAGGTTGCTTCTTTGATGTTTTTTCAAATTCTGTTTTGAATTTTCAGTGACAGATTGCAACAGATACAAAAAATAGTGAAGTCTTACTTGAACTTCAGAACTGAAAAAAGGTAGACTCTTATTGGATTTGTATATAGAAATTTACCAAAAGAAATCTCAAACACAGCAAAATGGTCAGACATTGATTCTAAACAGCCTTCATGTATTTCTCCTTTCTTGCTATTTCAAAATGTGTTTTAAATTTCATGGCTGGAATTGGAGTGCCTTGGAGAAAACCAGACCCATGCTATTCACCACTATTCTGCTGAGGATTTTTGAATAACACTGAGAGAACAGAACCTGTGTCTTCCTGTGGGAGATTCCTGACTCCCTGTCAGGGCAAAACGCTGCCAGAGCTTGCCAGGTTCAACTCAACAAGCCTGTCCTTTGACATTCATTTCTGTCAGCACTGCTACTGAGAAAAAGCAACTATTGTCTCACTTGGATGCTCATTTCCAGCCCTGCAATTCAGAAGCAGCAGATAGGAAAGGACAGATATCACATCTGCTTTCTCCAGTGACCACAGCAACTACACACACCACAGCTAGTGTTCTGCTGCTGCTATTTGAAAGCTGCAAAGTCCCACCCCATCATCTTCTCCAGTTTCAGCTAAAAGTTTTTCCCAATGCTGAGAGTAGTAATTTCACAGCACAGGGTCAGGGAGTAGGTGGAAGGACAGATTAAAATTAGTTTAGGATGCTTGGGTATCTGTTAGGAAAAAAGCTAACCAACATTAGCTTCTGTTCAGCCTGATCTGACATCCAACCCTTGTACACTTAGTTTTACAAATAAAATTCAGACCATCGATGCCCTGAGTTTCCAGAGGAGGAGGGAAGGGACAGGAATCTTATAAACAACAGAAAATAGAGACTTACTAAGTACATCTTCATAACCTAATTCCTCTGGGAAGGAGACAAAAAAATTCCTGCAGTGTTTTCCCTGGGTATCAAGCAAGCATAGAAACCTTGCATACAGGGAAGGTCAGAGAAATACAGTGCAAGTTGCAGGTACTGCTGAGTCCTACTCTTAGGTTGACTGTTGATAGATTAATGCCACAAGTGCATAGCAAGGCTTTAATATTATACTGCTTAGCTCAGAAAGCCATAAAACAAGCTTTTTACAATCACACAGAACCTTAATATTAATGTTTTGGGGTATGCTGTGGTATGGTGTGTTGTGCAAGTGGAAGCGATGTAGGCATCGTTTGTCTCGCCTTTGGCAAACACACAAGGTCATCACAGCAAGAAAACAATTGTTCACCACAGAAAAGTAATGTTACAAAAATACACATTTTTGGCTGCAAAATATGATTAGGCCGTGTAGCTGTATTAATTTAATTGCATTTTTGCACAATTTCTATTCCTCTGACATTGCTTTCTCCTTTTCACATTAATCTACCATCTGATATACACGCCTCCCTCACCTTTCCCCACTGCACTTTGTAAGGGCTGAGTCTTTCTTTGCTCCCTTCCCTTTACATCTCCTTGCCTTAGGTGCCTTCCAACATCTACTCTTTGTTTCTGTTCTTCTTTTAGGCAGGCTCCTCCTTCGCTTTGCTCCTTAATTAGGTTCTACTGGTTATGGACAGAAACTGCTCCTGCTGATATTTCTCATGGATTTTCTCATGCAGTCCTTCCTTATTTCCACTCTTCTTAGATGTAGAGGTTTCCAGTCAGAGGCAGCAGAGGTGGCTCAGATATGAAAAGTACTTTTTCAGAAACACCTTAATTTCCAGGTATTTCTACAGCCTCACTTTCCAAATGAAGAGCCTGGGTAATGGTAGGAGCTGGGCACCTTAGAGCCTGATCTCTTTTATGCAAAGACAAGTGATCTTGGCACCTACCCCTCTAGGAAGACTTTGAAAACACGGTTAAAATAAAGCTGTTTAAAATGAAAGTTTTTCAGGGCAGGTAGAAACCAAAAATAGTTTCTCCTCCAGGGAGATGGATGCAAAGCATTAAAACAGAAGGCAGAAAATGTAACAGAGCTGAGAAGTGCAAGCTTTGCCCCCGAGCAGTTCTTGCAGAAAGATGCAGTGGGGGGCTGAGCAAAGGGACAGGTAATAACAGCTCCCTAAGTGGCCCTGAACATCATCGGCTGCCAAGTACAGATGGCTTTGGTTCTGCTTCTAACCAAAGAGGAAACTGTTTCCGAAAGCAGAATTACAGTTACTTAATAGTCATTTCAAGAAGAGGAAAATGATAAGAACATACCTCAGAAAGGAGGCAAAAGTTATTTAGCATATAAAGTAACTAGAAGCAAATTGTGACCTTAAAGAGCCCAGGGCTAAAAGGGAGATTTTTTATAGCTTAGCACCTCTGCTGCTTATCAATCATCTTCAATTTAGTAGTAAGGTACAATGGCATTACATATTCATGTATCATCAACAAAGCATAAGGCAACTGTAAAGTAAAAGCAAAATTTGCATATTTATCCTTATTCTTCAAAAAATCCACAAAAAGATAAAGACAGATAGGTTACTGAATGTAGACATAATTTCTGAAATCTAGGGCACCACGAAGTTATGCATCATTATCTAGTGCATGATTTTAGATATTAATTTATTAATTACAAATATATAAATATTATAAAGAAAACACTTAGAAGAAATTATTAGACTAAGATACAAACTCAAACATCATTATCACCAGATTCCCATAAATGTTAGCTTGGAAACTGAATTTTTATCCAATCATTTTGAATTATTTTCCTGCCAAGAATTTTCAAATATCTCTAATAAAACTGTTTAATGTCATAATCTAGCAATGTAATCATGCAGTCAGAAATCCTGAGCCAGTGCAAAAGTATTTATTGCAGGAGTGGTCCCTTAATTTTTTCTGTGACACAAGAGCGTGTCTATTCATATTCAAATTTTGCTGCCAGAAATTATTTGAACATTTTTGTTTTGTGCAGTAGCTGTGAATAATGGGAAGTGCTCGCCTGCTTTGCAGTCTTTAAGCTCCAGCACACAACAACCCAATCAAATTCAAAATGTCATGTTAGTCATAATTACATTAAATATAGATTAAAGAACTATCTTTTGACATAGAATTCTTTCTTCTTAAAGTTTACTGATAATTTTAAATGTTATTAAGTTCTGTGTACCTTTCAAGTTCAAGAAACATGAAAAAGAATGGAAAAGTTGCGGAAATTTTTAAGCTGTTGTGTCATAGTTTCTTTCTAACGTGGACTTTGTAAGGTCTTAGCTGAAAAGTAGGAAAACTCCACAGTCTCAGGCTTTGTAATTTTTAATTTCCTCCTGTCTCTAGTTTGTTCAAATATCCTATTTATATAAGTGCACTCCCTCTTTTGAGACAATTTGTGATTTGAAGAATCTTCATTTTGGTTCCTTTTGTACTCTTTCCTTCCTGAAAACTCAGAAGCTTTTACAAGACATGTAAGTTGCAACTTCAAAACACCCAAAATGCCCAAAATTATTAATAATGTTTAAAAACCCAGCCAGAAACTAATCACTCTCCCATTGTTAAGTACCAGCTGCTAACCATTTCAGAAATCTTCTAGCATCCCTAATCAGAAATTTTGTCCTTATGTTTTCACATCATCTGTTTCCAATACAAAGCTATAAACTCCTAATTCTCCACTCTTTATTCTATCCTTAAAGAGGCAGGTGAATGTGGGAAACTAAAATGCAAAGTACACTTGATCAATGTTTGTATTCTGTACAAGATTGATCCTACCAAAAAAAAAAAAAAAAGGCAGAAAAATAATCAGTAGCATATTGTAAGTATCATAAGGATTATTTAGGTTAGTTTTTGTAAGTTTCAGTGAGCAAGTCCAAAAGGAAGTCTGCAAAGTATCTCAGAAGATAGCAGGTTTTCTCTTCTCCCAGTAAATACTTAGTAAAATTAGTTTTATATATATAAGCATATGTAAGGGTGGACCAAGTTTGTCATCACCTACTGATAGCTGCAGCTCCAGCCATGCAGAGCTACCAAACTAGACAATTATAGGCGGCTTTCTCTGTGTTTGACTAAATGCCACTGCAGGCACACAGCAGTTGGAAAGCATTAACCAACTGTGGCTCAAAGAAGCATTTGAGGAAGTTATAATTCATGCTTTTGTGTTAACAGAGAATTACACTGGGGCAGTCAGTGAGAACTTCCCAGAGATACAGATGTAGACAAGGCCACATTTGTAAGATGGGTACTGTACCTTCCTGGCAGAGTGGAAGAAAAGGTTCAGGAACACAGGTTTTTCAGGAGCACTTGGCTTTTAAAAATTAATGTTTTCAAAGACTGAGAAAGAACTGAACTATTCACTGGGAACACTAATAAATTTGCAAGTAGCATCTCCTTCTGTAAATACCCAAAATGAACCCAAAATTTGTGAGGGTTTTTAAGAACAAAAAGAAATACTGCAAATTTAGTAATCATATTATAGAAATGCCTCACTGAGCAGACTAAACTGATATCTCTATCATTCCTTAACATCATGACAATTGAAAGAAGTTGACAACAAATTCGAAGTAGATGCAATTAAAGCCAGGAGTTGCCAAGGATAAAACACTTGCATGGATTTAACTGCCTTCTTGGTGAGAGGGACCATAGAGCTCTTAACCTGAAAGGTATTTCTGAAGGTTTCTGAAAAAATACATTTTTCTGCACAGAAGACTAAAGCCACCTGAATATTATCAATTCTCATGAGAAAGCATCAGCAAGGTTAAAAATCAATGTTGTAGAGGAGTTTTTCCAAGAAAAGGATGACTCTTAGGGCTTTTTGGTTCTGAAAGGTGAATGCATACAATTCCACCGAAAACATCAAAATCCTCTGAGAACCAGACAACATAGCAGGGAGAAGGGGCTCCTTGGGAATAGGCTGGGGAGAGCCTGAAATTTTAAGTTGTTTATTTCTACTGGGTTTAGAAAGTAAGGACTTCATCAACTTTCTATGTAAAAACAGGATTGCATTAAATATAGCTGGCTGTAGGGCAGGCTTCTATTCCACACAGAGGGAACCTGGAAAGGCCCCGAATATTAACACGCTACTTGAGGCAGTGAGTGATGGTAGCACCAAAATGAGCTAAGTTTCCAAGGAGATACATTTCAAGCTGCTGTCAGTCAAAGAAGAACTAACTGGAGTTCTAATTAGAAAAATGAAAGATGCTAGAAATAATTATAAAAACAAATAAAAGCAACTTTAATTTCAAAAAAAAAAAAGCAGAGAAAGAAGATCCTTTTTTTGAGACAAACTTCCAGCACTGTCTGGACACGGCTACTACAAAGCTACTAAATGTAAAGTGACATGAACTAAAGCAAAACAAGTGCACTGTTACTCCCACCAGGACATCCACCGGGATGTTACGTGAGGATGATTATGCCAGGACAGTTCTGTTGGTAAATTTTTCACGCAGACACGCTTGTAGCTTAAGAACTAGATATAACCCACAACAGCCTGAGCACATTTTGCTAATGCTGACTGAGCTATTACGGCTGTATGAAAATCCATGAAGTATGCAATGCAAATTTATAGAAATTAGAAACATTGAGGCAGAAAGACCAAGTTACTAAAGTGTCAGGGGGTTTTCCTCAGTAAAATGAAGCTATCCTGTGTTCTTTTACGGGATGACATCTGCTCTGAATAAGCATGATGCTAAGGGGAAGAAAAAAAGGCAAACAGGAAAGAAACACCAAATTCATAGATTGATACAAATGTAACAGCTGATAACTTTCAGTGCAATATTGTCTTTAACTTAAAGTAATCAGCAGATGGCTTGCAAAATCTGTCAGTTATCAGTACACTGCTAAGAGAAAAGAAAGCTTCCAGCCATTCCTAGCATGGCTCAGAGGAGACTATTAAATATTTATCAACCTTCCCATAACTAAAAACTCATGGAATTTACTCACATTAAAAAATAAAACCAAAACACATACAAATGCAATTGCAGAGATCTTTCATTAATGAGTTTTCCCAGTGCCAATTCTGTGCATAAGCACAGACTTTACCATTAGGGAATCCAGCCTGAAGTTTGGGTTGCATTGCTGGGAAACCACATCACACACTGGTGCTCAGGAAGAGGAAAGAATTTAGAATTCCCAGTGGTCCTACAAAACTAGTGTTTAGAAGAATAAGAATTTCAATAATTTAATGTATTTTGGGACTCTGGAATACTAAAAACCGTCCAGAATTCACATCAGTGTGGCAAATGCAGAAACACAGTTTCTATTTGCAGGGTACTTAGTCTCCTGTAGGGACTGTTACCTGCAGCATTTGACTTTGTATTAGTAAACAAATAGACAAAAAATTCCTATGAAAGATATTTTAAATTGTTTATTAGTATTCTTGAGACCTGCTGTAGAATGTTTTTATT
Source organism: Pseudotriccus pelzelni (assembly GCA_035584735.1). Lineage (NCBI taxonomy): Eukaryota > Metazoa > Chordata > Aves > Passeriformes > Tyrannidae > Pseudotriccus > Pseudotriccus pelzelni. The sequence continues at coordinate 20,818,164 of JAWMRA010000162.1, read as the reverse complement.
TTGTTTCTTTGCTTTTCTGTTTAGTTCCTCCACTCTTCCTGTGTAGCCGGGCTTTTTCATTTAAGAGTTTAACTATTTTGCCCCTTGATACTTGAATACAATTTACACTTTTAAAAGGTGTTATTGTCTGTGTCCATTGCAACATAGTCCTTGAAAAGCGTAAGGTTGACAACTGGTAAAACTCTACAAATGCCCAGGGTTGATTTGCCATGCTGTGACCCTGGCAGAGTAAAAACTTGATTTCCTATTAAACTTATTTAAATGTTCCAGTAAACTAGAACATCTGATCAGCATAATAGAAGTAGGCAGGGTGCTCAACTATCTGAATGTAGGATGAGATATACACAAATTGAACAAGTCATGCAGCTTTTTTGACTAAAAAAGTATACAGACATCAGATTACAAATGTATATTATTTACTTACAGCTGATGACCTATTTCACTCACTCAGAACTACTCAAGGCAAATGTTGACATTTGCCCTTAATCCCTAGTTTCCTGTGAAGAGGAAAATGCAATACTTCGTTTGTGCATTAGATTGTCTGGGTCCTGTAGTATATAAAAATCAGATTAGAGAAATGTCTATATGTGCCAGCAATGCATTGGTAAGTGAAGGAGACTCTTCACTAGAACAAACAAACCAATCAACCTCACAACTCAATCTCTTACCTGAATGTTTTTGATTCAGGTGGTTTCAGAGTACCTGAAATGCATCTGTACAAACACAGCACTGAATTTTAAAGAGGCAGTAGGGGAAAAAAAAAAAAAAAGCAAATAAGTACTGAAAGAATGAGGGTATCATCCCCAAAGCCTGGGGTTATATTTGGTCATATATACACTCTCCGAACAGAAAGTCCTCTACTGACAAAATTTCAGTCTTTTTCAGAACTGTACCATGCATTATTTATGGTGTTATCGTTTCTTCCTTTTCCCTGTCCAATTAAGTATTCTTGAACTTTACAGTGTAGTGCTACATTTTCTGTTGGGTCTTGAAGGATTTTTGTGGCTGTGCTCATGAATAAATTCAGGAATATAAGAAACTGACAAACTCAACAATTAGGTCATAGGATTTTTTTTTATATTTTCCTATGCTTTTCATCATAATGCACAAACCACCACGTTGATTGCGAATGGGAGAAATATCCATTTTAGCAGCACAGATAAAACTGGTACAATCCGACATTTGCAGACAATACCTGGATTTCCACAGCGTAACATGAAGTATGGTCGAACCTCAAGAGTTTCTTGAATACGATTTTGCCTTTGTTGAGCTTCAGCTTGAAGTAACCCCTATTCATGAATTTTAATCAGCTACAGCCAAATAGAGCCACTTTTGTCATGTTAAACGGTAGCCAGACTCACAGACACTCTGCATAAGCTTGGTTATCAGTCAGAAGGTCAACAACTATCCCAACATCCATCATCTGAACACGTGCATCCTCCCATACACATCTGAATGAGCTGCAGATTCACTTTCTCACACAGAGAAAATAATGGAAGCAAGAGTCATTTTAGAAACATCTTACAGTGTGAAATACTAGGGTCTTCTACTCGGCAGGTACTACTGCAACAGGAGAAAAAATATCATTTGTTTTTACTTATTTAAGCATTCTAGAAGATATCTGGTCATACTATGCAGGTATATTATATGGCTGGGCAATCACAGTCACATGTAAAAAAACATAGAAAGTACAAAGTAAAAATACAATTTACTTTTATTACTTAATGCTTTATTTTTCTGGTGTAGAAATGCAACATTTCTGTTTAGGTGTATGTAGGAGGTGCACACCATTATGGCTTATTGCATTAATTTATAAGGAGAAGTTTCTAAATTGATTTCATTTTCTAAGTCCTCATGTCTGAAATTTAAAAACTATGGTTTCCTCCCCCTCAATACTGAGAAAAATACATGAAGGCAAAATACAAATTTAGCAAAAACATCCATCCAGTGGCCATCCTAAACTATTGAGGAGTTGGGGTTTTCTTACATTTTTTACACTTCTATTGCACCAGAAACAGCTACAAGTAGTTGCATCCTATAACTGAAGTGATATGGTCATTGCTAGCAGCTTTAGTTACTAGAGTGAACATGGAAAGCCATGTTGAAAATAATACTACTTACAGCATTTACTGAACTATGAAGAAGCTTATGTAATCAAAATTGACCTGTTTTATCCAATAAAGTTATTTCATTTTGCTCATGGTCCACTAAAAAAAAAAATAAAATAACTGGATTCACACTGATATTGAACTCCTTACAAACCTTTTAACACAGTGGAGGAACAACTTCTAATAAACATGCACAATTTGTCAAGGTTTGACAATTAATTGACTCATATCAAAACTCAAATGTTTTCTCTTTGAATTTTTTTCCTCTTTTACAAGTGTAAGGATGGCTGTTATGTCATATGATCATCATCTGTTATTGTGTCTTGACTTTGACAAATCCAGCAAATCATTTAGAGAGCAACATGGTTTTTATACTAGTGCTCAATGTTCATTCAATTTCTAGTTTGTTTCTGCGCATAAACAGTACTAAATGACAGTCACTCTGTGCTATAAATTTCTTTAAAACCTTGATTAAAGCATTTAAACAGAAAAATAGAAATATTCACTGTAAGTTAAATTTCAGTATTAGTCAATAACTAAGAGTGAGAAAGGGAGAGAAAAAGTCAACCAACAATAACTTTTTCCTAAAAAGAAAGTATGCCCGCACACAAGGAAACTGGGTTTAGGAGAGTAATTTAAAATTAACTTATTGGTCACTTCCATGATGCATAAACTTCACTGGCTTTCAGATACTATTATAAGAACAGGCTAATATTAGAACTGTTTGCAAATATCTGCATTGTTCCCCTGGAATGGGCTTATTTTTGAAGCCATGTGAATTTTCAGAAATTACTACTATGTGAAAGGACACTTGCATGTACAGCTTTGACCTCTTCTATTGCTCTTTGCCCATTAATGTATCTCGGCTGGTTTGTCTTTTAACATTCCAAAACTTTCAGTAGCTTTCAAAGCTCAGCTTCTCTCAAAGAAAACATGCTGCTTTTCCTTTGTCCTCCCACTCTGAACTCTGCACAAGCTTGTTAACAGATTTAAAGATATACTGCTCCAAAATGGTCAGATGGTAGGAGACTGAAATTCAAATTTTGTTTCATGAACTGCCAGGAAAGCAAACAGTGCCTTATGTCAGTGGAAATTTGGGATTTTTTGTAAGCATTTAATCTTGGTTGTCAACATCATGCTGGGTCATTGACTTATAAAGCCTTGAAACAAAACTATTTCTTTTTAGATACTACTATTTCTTTCACTTCAAGACTCCTGCTTGCTAGCTACTGTAATCTAAATTTTAAAAACTGGTAGAAAAAGTTCTTTGCTAACAGAGATTCATGTATGCTTATATACAGTGGACAGTCATTTCAGTGACATTGGACATCATTTTTATAACCCACTTTAAATGCCTTGTTCACAAATAACTTGGATCACTTCAAGAAAGAGCCAAAAGGAAGTCTGTTTCATATCCACTCCTGATCAGTATTGAATGCTATCAAAAAATCAATGTAGAATTATACAGTCTGAATACTTCGAAGATTTGAGAACTTCAGACAGACATGGGCTTCACTGGCTAACATGAAGCGTCAAAGGGAAAAGACTGATATTTATGTTTTTGAAGATTCATCATGCTAAGAGGAAAGGGAATACACACTGGGTACCCCAGGAGCATGATTAAGTATGCAGATCCAGCATGAAATCCAAATAAATAAATCTTTGTGTATGAAGACCAAACAGCAATACAGATGTATAAATACACAAATTATTTACATATATTTCTCTTCAGAGTATTAATAAGTGCACATGAACACAGCAACTTCGTTTAACCTAATATGATGAGTCCTGTATTCAAAACCACATCTCCTTTTTCCTATTGAAATCAACTAACAGTTTAAGATGTATTAGATACGATATACATCATTTGACAAATAGTTCATTATACTGTTAAATTTCTGTACAAGAATAAAGATGGTGAGATATTTTCAAAGCACCTTCTACTTTGCTTCTTTCTAACTGACATTATCTGTTCTGCTCATGATAGCTAAAGTAAAAGGAAATCAAACCTCTCAAATTAAGTTACTCTTTACCTTTGCAGCTGACCCCACAACATCTATCATCCAGAAGCATCATTAGCATCAGATATGTTACACTGACAGAAGACATTGTTGATTGCATTAGACCAGAAAAGACTTTAATTAAACTATTTAAGCACACTAGTAAATCTAATGGCATCCCAGAAAAGCAGGGGACATTAGGATGTGGGGGAAGGAGTGTTATATTTATAGGCTGTCTTTCAAATTTCCAAACTGAGAAAAATAAAGCAGATGTTACCCTTAACCACTTTGTAGCCAAGTACTTACTGAGAAAGTTTCTAATGCTCTTTGTGTCACTGGTAAGCACTGAATAATAGCACACTAGCCTTGGCTTCACCCCTTCAAGCTGTGGCTCTCACACTGTGGGGCTATCCTGGCCATAAACCACTAAGCAGCACTCTGCACTGTATCACAGACCAGGAGAGGTCACCACTCTCTGCTACACCTGTCTTCCACCCCATCTTAGAAATCATCATCCACATTCACCATGCTGTGACCCAACAGAGATGTTGTTCATACTTTGAAGACATATACAGACATAAACAACTACACATGCCTTCCTCCAGAGGCAGAAATAGTTTTTTCTGTTTGAGACAGTGCCACATGTTTTGTGCACTATTGGCAGATGGCCTTTTGAACACATGACAATCATGAAGGTTGAGTTCTTGCAGCAACTTAAATCTAGCATGTATGCTTTATAGTAAGAGATCTTAATTGTATTGAATCTTGATGTTTCAGCTGCTTACCAAAATTACCAAAACTACATATGGTGTTCTTTCTCTTACTTGCTGGGACTGCCAGCACCTTAAGGTCTACCTTTTCACAAAGTTATTTCAGCCATTGAAATGCAGCAGTCATGATCTTATTGACAGAGTCAGTGATCACTCATTATTAATGATGTTGCTTGCTGTGGTTGAGGTAACATGAATCAAGCAAATCAAGTGCTCATTTCCACAATGCCTACAGTTTCCACGATACATACCTAACAGTTCTGTGACTGTAGGATTTAAAGAGTATCTATACCAGATAGCTATAACCATTGTGATCATTAAAATGAAGCTGAGCAGTGGAACTAAAGCACTACCTCAAAAACATAAACCATTATGAAAGAGGTACAGCAAATCCATCCAACTCTCCAGGGGGTGCTTTCAAAGTCAAGTAGCTTGGCAGATTTCTGGGTGGGCATACGAAATTGTTTTTTCAATGTAAATGGACAAGGAGCTTATGAGGTGGTTTATTTGCAAACAGAAGGCACCAGCCATCAGAGCATTTAGAGCTGACAGGCATGAACTAAGTCGCATTTGGTTTCTGATTCAGCAAGGGCATTTATTCTTATCATTAAGATTTTCTACTTCCAGTTCCCTTAATGAAATTTAATGTGCTTACAATTAGGCAGATGTTCTTCCTTAATCTTTCAAGAATACTCTCACGTACAGGTTTTGCTTTTAGGACTGCTGTTGCAGCTGACTGCTGCTGACAGCTTCTGCCATAGTATTTGCTCTGAGAGGCAAGATGATTCTCATATCCCTTCTCTACAGCTTTTTCGACTCAGCTATTTCCCAGCACTTCTTGTTATAATTATTGTTTTTGTCTAGATGCAGGAACATGGAAGGCAGCTGATTCTGCAGGCAGTGTCAGCAGGGAGCACATCTGCAGAGTTCCCAGGCCCTTGGCCAACAGGGGAAAGCTGAATGCCCTAAGTCCCACACTTTCTAGGATTCTCCGAGATGGATCCCGTTGCTCCCAACAGCCTGAGATACTTGTGGAGCCTCTGTATTCATTTATTTGGCTTGTATAGCAGCATTTAACTAAGATTATGACAACTTTCCCCAAGAAACAAGGGTCTTTGCCAGTTTCACCTGCCAGTGACCTGAGAACTGATTCCTGCTGAGCTATTTCCTGTTATTATTTTCAGCCTCCCTCATGACAGCAGGATGGAAGCAATTAGCACCCAGAAAATAGTTTTCTATTTCAGTGCAATGCACAGAGCATCTTCCACCAAGACAGCCTCAGACACTGTTCCAAGACATTCCTCTTTCTACAAAGTCAATATTCAAATACTAAAAATATCACCACCACCACCAGAACTGTTTTAGCTCTTGGCTCCCCTCATTCCTTCATAAGCAAATTAGATTAATGAAGGGACTGTTTCATACCTGCTCTACCTTCCACCTTTGAAACATGTATCCGTTACAAGCAGATTTTTGCTAGCACCAGCTCTTATTTGGCGCATCAGGGTTTTATCCAGATGGAAACTTTTGGTTTTGTATGATTATTTTTCAGCCAGGCCTCTTTTCTAGTCCAGTTCCCCATACAACAGCTGGTGCCAGCATGGAGAAAGTAGGGGAAGCACAGTGCCCAGAGAATCCACCTCTCCTGGAGGTTTAAGGCAGCTGTGAAAAACACTTCTGTGGGAGATTTCACATAAACACAGACAACTGAAGGGTGAAGGGGGTGGGTCTCCTCACAAACTGTTTTCTCCATCTCACCCTGCCTTTCTAGCCAGAAGCTTCCCTTGGTTCAAGAGAGTTCCCTTGATTAATTTATAGCTGGTTCAACTCCCAAAAGGATCAGAGAAGCATCAAAGTCAGCACAAGGATGGGAGACATCCCTCCAAGCCAGGAAGCCAAAGGAGAAGGGAAGGAGCAAGACTGGTCCTTTTAACAGTGACACCCACTGAACTGCATGTTCAGGTGTCCATACTGGCCCCGTCCTGCCTGGTGTCATCTCACTGGCATCCAGCAGAAGGCTCCATCATAGCTGTGTTTTAAAACACACACACAAATACGATGTGAGGTAATAAAAATAAAACTTCCTCAGGTTATCTAGGGGCAAGTGATTCTGTGAGGGGTAGGAAGGATCGTCGAAGAGCCCCCATGTCCTCACCTCAGCGAGAGTCAGGTAGACCAGCCACAGCAGAGACATCTGCTTGCTAAAGGAAATACCATATCACAAAACCAGACTGTTTCAGTAGGAAAGATGAGCTAGAAAAAAAACTGCCCATAACCACACAGAAAAAGGAAGAGATTTTTTTCACAGCCTAAGCTAGACACAGAAGGGCACCACTTGACTCAAATCACCTGCATGCAGTTACTGGAATAGGACTCAGGTGGCTGGAAGCAGCAGCTGGCCTCAGACCTGGTTCAGCACTGTCAAAGAACAGGATTATTAATAGAAGCTGACAGCGTCAATTCTGTTAGATGTCACTATTAAACTGAGTTGACAGCATATTGCATTCCCACCTTGGGCTGAGTCCTGGGGAAAAGTCAGTTCCTACAGCACCAGTTCTGCTTCTAGCAGGACTCCATGCTGAGGACATTTCTCCAACATGTCCTGTTTCTCGGAGATCTCAGGTGACTGGTGTCTTGACTACAGACTAGAAATATTTTCCAGGCCATTAATTCTTTGATGTGGAACTTCTGACTCTTCAATATTTTCCTTTGCTCTGAATCAGAAGGAATAGTTGCAAGCTTCCCACAAAAGTAAAAATAAAGTGTTTCAGAACCACTAAAGTCGTAGCATTTATGTGCCTCATTTGCATCTTTTACCTTACATTAAAAAACAAAATAAATTCATTAAACTTCCCCAAAATATTTTTTAGATTCTTAATCATCAATGAAGTGAAAGGAGCCCTGCAGAACAACTTGTTTTAATTCATGAAGCATTTTTAGAGATAAATGGTTCTGCTAGAGGACTTTCAGCTGGCCTTCTGAATTCTCTTTTCTCACAAAAAGAACTCAGATTTCCTAATCTTGCAGCTTACATCAGCAGAGGCTCTGTTGGTTTCTGCTGAGGCTAAATTTCTACTGGTCACAGTTGTTATTTCTGAATGTGGTGGCTTGCTTCCTTTTTTCAAACACTAAAACCCATTTTAATTTGCTTAAGGATATAGTGGTGCATCACTATAAAGATATGGGAAGTGGTTTTATTTCCTGTGTTCCAGTAAATATCATTTTAATAAGAACACGTGAATATAGAGCTCGTCCCACAGAACATTACACTGTCAGTGAGGAAGACTATCATTTCTGAAAGAACTTTGTAAACCTCTCATTTCTCCATCAAGTCAGCCTAAGAATAATGGGGACACCTATGTTCTAGGAAAAATAACATGAACTTTCCAATTTTATGCACTATACAAACAGATTTATGTTGCAAATCAAGCCTAAATGTCTTAGAACAAGGCTATTTCTGCAGCCAGCTTTCAAGAAGGGGACCATTCACTGCGTATGTGAGATTGCAGAGAGGTTCAAAGTCCTGGACAGTCAAGTATGAGCAAGCAGCTCCTGGGTTGAGAACCCTAGGTCATAAACAAATAAATCATAGGTGAGCCCACTCACAGCACATAAGAGAATAAAGGATAACTAATTGAATCTTTCGTTGGAACTCTTTAAAAGCAAAAGGGATTAGTCTTAATGTGTGCCCTTTAGGTACTATTGCAATCGACAGTTTCCTCAGAACAGTGCAAACCACAAGGATTCACTGAACTACTGTTGCAGGAAAACATCTTTCTTTCAAGGAAATAACAAGTTTCTAACATCTCAACAGTTAAAAAAATGTGGTAGTGAAGGCAGTACAGACTCCTCAGTCTTGGAGTTCCAGCAAAACCATACAGTCCAGTGCATATTAAACCTAATCAAATAACTCTAAAAATACCTTTAGTTTTCATTTGGAATGTCAGAGCAGCAGTACTACAGTCAGATCTCCATCAGTGGTAATAAACTAATCCCTACTGCTCTAAAAAACTGTGAAGTACTTTACTGTTCCTTCCACCATGAGAGACATCTACATCTCAAATTCCCATAACATGTTGAACACATTAGATGAGGAGTTTTTTAACTAAAAAACAGCCTGAGGACAAAATACTGGCAGCACTTCCTGATGGATAACAAATCCACAGTGGACCAAGAAAACCAGCCCCAGTAGACCTATTTACAACAAGTATTTCCTGAATATAGTCCCTTGCTACCAACACTGCTCTCAACACAACTTCATTTGTACTATGCAGGATTTTATGTACGCCAAATGCAGAGATAGCTGCTGTGAAATCTTAGAGATGTCATGTATATCAACAGCTCTGGTGCTACTAGCATGACTTATCCTTATGCTTCCACTACTTTGGAAAAGCATCAGTGTTCGAGTAGTAAGGAGCAGCCCCAGTGACTGCACACAGCAACTGCCCTCCTGTCATTGCAAGTGCTCCCACTCAGACCCAAAAGGTCAACAGCATATTAGAACTGCTAAGCACCTGCACTGGATTACCAGCTTCAGGACAGATAAGATTGCATCTCCCAGCTCTGGCTGGCACAACTGTTAACAACTAATCTCGTCCTTAGAGAGCAGCTCTGCAGCAAACAGGATTGCTGTTCGCCTCTACTTTCGCACTAAAGCAGGAGGCTCGCCTATCTGAAAAGACAGCTGCTGTTTCTTACACCCCTTCTATAACTGTGACTTTAGTTTCACGGCAGAATATCAACATTTGTGTTCAACAAATATGATTCACCATGTTTTGAAAGTAAGAGAGACGGAATCATAGAGGCAGCATATGATTCACCACAGCCTTGAAACTGCACAGAGCTTTGTTTCACTAGAATTATATACCAATATTTTTTATCTCAGATTTTTTCAACAATTATTATGAACTAAGAAGATTCTAAAATAGACATTTGCAACCAAAAATTGACCAATACAGTTTGACAGTTCTTGCCACAAATGCTAACCCCCCAAAAAATAGATTTTTTTTTGCCCACTCCTAATTACACTTTCACTGAAGCACTTTTGCTTTCCTTCCTCCTTCAGATTCATCTGTCTTCACCCAGCCTTCTCTTGCTGATCCATTTAATTATCCAGAAGACAGATTTGAATGATGCTTTTATATTTTTCTATGTTCTTTTTAAATTGCACCCTTTAATTATAGATATGGCACTCCTAAGCTGTGTTTTAAAAAATAATTTTTAAAATAACTAATATTTCATTTTTGTGTATCTTTGCTCTTCTTGTTTTAAGTAATTTACCCATTATGTGAATAATGGCACCGCAGGAAAACTAAATTAAAGCCTCAGTGGGATAGCTATCACACAGAGGTTTAGCAAGGGTTTTTTTCTTCAAAGATACTAAAAACAACAGCTAGATAAAACATGGAAGAGAACAGAAGAATATTTGTTGAAATGCTCTTTGAATAAAAATGTTAATGAGAAACAAGGATATCAACCGCGATTTGCCCAATGAACATGGGAATTATTTAAGCACACAACTATATGCTCTATTGATTCAGACTCCACACACCTTGCCCAAATTCATGTGAGATCTCAGTTTTGGCCATGAAGTCCTGTTTCCCCTCCTCCAGGAGCTTACACTTGTGAATAGTGCCACACCTGAGACACGCATCACAGCTGTGAAGCCAGATTTCTCCTGTTCGTCCATAAGAGGTCTGAAATTGGCAGCCGTCAAACAATTTCTTAAGTGGCCCTGATGAAATTCTTTAACCCTTACCCTCACCTTTTTTAATCCTTATGCTCCTTTCAGCCTTTTCTGATGAGACTGTTCATTGGGATGACCCTTCTCTAGCAGGAGGCCATGCACTCATAAAGGTGCACCAGCACCTTGCGTTACAGACATGAGTTATTAATAAGATTTAGTTTTAATTGCTCTGTACCGAGCTAAAGTACAGGAAATTGCAATTTTAGTATGTAATATAGTTACAGTCTGCTAATCTGCTATGAAAACTGATCTTACTATAAAGTCACTTAGTGCTCTTGCTACCACTAGATGTCAGTTTTACACGCTTTAAAATGGACCAATACCTTAAAAATTACTATTCTCTGTTCACAATAGAAACATCTATTATGTAATTCTTTCTTGACTGACCTTTAATTTTAAGGATTTCACATTTTATTTACCTTTTTCTCTCCAGCCCCCAACACCCCTCATGGCACAGTTCTTCTTTATCTAAGAAAAAAAGACCTAACACTTTCCACTACGCATTTATGCCATGATTTACTCAGTCTGAGACACTCTGACAGTTTTTGCCAGGTATTACTGGCAAAAGTCTGCAGCTTAAGGCTGCAATTCTAGAGGCCAGCACTGAAATCTTACCTACTATTGTCTTTGACTAATTACAGATAGCCTACTATGCCAGTTAATAAAGGATATAATTAACATGGCTTATTACGTTTCTATGATTTTTCAGATTTTTATTTATATTGATTGCCTTATTTTAGATCATTTTTATTTACACTCCAAATTTCTGCCTCTCAGAAATGACAAATGTCACTGCAATCTTTGTCAATACCAAACAGTTTTCATAGACTAGTCTTAACATAAATTTGGTCACAGTGAATACAGAACTTCTGTATCACACATTTTCTTTAGCATACCAAAATGAAATTTCTTTATGTCAAGTAAATGTCCTTACTTCCCTCCCTCCCTCCCCAAAAAAACCCCAGGAAATTAGGAGGAAGTCAAACTCATTATGCATTATTATATTCAAGTGCACTTATACATACAAAAAAACCAATGAACTCATTTCACAGCAAACATTTCCAAAGTCACACACAATAAGAACGGACAGATACAGAACATAACTCTGCATCGTTGTAAGGCAATGACAAGACTGTCACCTTACATGCAACTTTACTGCCCAGAGATTGACAGCTTATCTAGCAACACAGTATGTTTGTTTATCGTAATGTCAAAGGAATCCCCTCATTCTCATTCACATCAAAATCTGACCTTTTCAAACTCCTACTGATGCTTCACAGCTCTCCTGGGTTGTTCAAGGTATTATTTGCACCTGCAGCCATCATCATCTTACACAGGTGCTTACCTACTAGAAGGACTGGAAAGTAAGGAAGGGGAAAAGATGTGCTTCTATGAACTTAAAAATATAGTTGTAAAGACCGTATCATGCAATCAGCTGTACCAACAGCCTTTTTCAAAGACATCTGAAAACTTTTTTGAGGCAACAACACTATTGAAAAGCATGGCAAAAAAATCCAAAGGAAATGCACAGGCCAAAACACATGAAGTCTCATGACTTCTGACTTAGGAGCCTTGCACAGGGAAGTGCTACCCTGGGGCAGGCCAAGGTGCAGTATATGCTTTGTATTGTTACAACGTATTATTCCATTCCCCTTATCTTCCTACCACACTTACTCGGCTTCCTTAACCAGGAACCCACTTGTATGCTCACTATCCCTTACCCACCTCCCAGCCACCGTCTACACTCTCCCAAAAGTGCAAAATGCCCGAAGTCCCACCCAGTCGAGGCATGTAAGCCACATGCACACATACTGATTGCTTGCGAGCACATGTGCAGAACCAGAGTGCCTCAGACATGCCAGATTCCCCTGGATGTATCGCACAGCCCACATGCATGAGCCAGTTTAAACTTCTCCAACCAAAAATACACAAAACCTACTTACAGGCCTGCAGCTCCAGATGGTACAGAAACTTACCTTCTCTTCGCTTTTGATGTAAGGTGTCCCCTTCGTCAGCACCCATGCTGGCAAACAGCTACGGCAGGAGAGGCTCAGGTCCAAGAAGTGCTTCTGCAAGTTAAGGAGCAAAAGACATACCTCAGACATTTGCACCATTACAGCCTTTCTCCCCCTCCACAGTGCTGGTTGGCTTGATCTGCAAGCTAAGAATTTTAGTTACTCAGCTACTGAGCTAAACAAGTGAGCTGCTGAGAAAGATGATGTTGGGTGAATGAAGCAGTCAGTAGAAATGAAGAAATCAATAGCAGGTTAAAAGGGAACATAATTTTTATATGCTTTCCCAATTGCACTCCAATATGAAACTATAAACACAAATCAAATAAACACCCCAATCTGTCCCTTTAGTTCCTTCATTGTATATTTGGCAACTCAAATCCCTCCAGGAAAGAAACTACTTTAACTTCTTCTTTATCACATATATTCATTTGCAACTTATTCCATTCATGCCAATATGAATCACTACCAACATATATCAAAAGCTGCAACAGAAGCAATGGGTAATTAAAACCTGGAAGCATTAGTCAACTTCCTACAGAAGCTACCATGTAATTTCAAAAGTGTTGAGTTTGCAAGATATTCTCATACTCTTTCCTAAGACCAGAATTTTGTTCCAAAAAAAGCAGCAGCAGCTCTTAGTTTCAATCCATAGTGAATTAAAAAAACAAACAAACAAACAAACAAAAGACCCCAAAACTTTCAGCTGGACCCACAGGTATCAACCTCTTCAAAACTCAGAGAGACTCATAGCTTAATTCCCCCATTGAAGACTGTCTCAGAAAAAAAAAAAAAAAGAAACATGAATAAAGTTAAAACTCTCGATAAAACATTCATCAATATAGGAATTGCTTAGATCCGTTGCTTCCTTCACTACCAAGCTCCGCTGCTAGTTTAAAAAGTGCTCGATCTGACCGTGCTCACAGCACTCCCCTGTGTGGAAATGCAAGTGTGCTTAGGCAGCAGGTTCCAGCAAACATCACCTAGGAAGGACGGAGAGAATTACACAAGTTATTTGTCTGAAATCACCAAGCAATTACACCCCCGACAATCTTAATGCACACAAGTAAACGTTTACATAATCTGTTTTGCAAAGAAAAGAGAACGAGCAAGAATCAAACCCTTACAACAAAAAGCATGGCTGCCTCCTGCTGCTCTTGTTTAAAAGGTGCAAGAGTAGGGGAGGAAATGGCCCTAATCCTGCTGGTCGTTGATATGCAGAAGCAATTTGGTGAGTCATCACTTCAGCTGATGTCTGGACAAGCCCAGATGGGCCTTGTATGGCAATCAGATGGCTCAGTCCAGTTTTAAATTTCCCCAAGAATTTGGTGATTTCTAGATCTGCTAGGTCATCTGCTCATTACCATACCATCTACACGTAGATATGCAGCTGCTTTTTTGTTACAGTATAATTACAGGCTAACTATTAAATGTAGGGAGTTCTCTACTGTCTGAAACGGCATATTTTCACAACAAATACGTCAAAGAAATGCAGAGATTCACTGGAACTTAAATATGGACTGAGGAAATATGTTTTCTCTGAGAACTTACATGTTCTCCACTTGATCTTCTCTCATACACTCTTTATTAGTGTTTCCATTTGTATGGCTGATACAAACACATGTATCATGCTGGTGAGATGGAGAGAGAAGAGGCAAAATAGTTTGGTTTGGGACTGATGGCTGGGGTGTAATTCACAAAAACAGACCTGGGCAAACACCAATCATACTACAGTGAACTCAATATCACTGAGTTCACTGGAAAGTATCTGTTTCAGAGATTTCACATCCATTGTTAGGTGTGCCAAGGAAGTCTCAGGAAACAGGCAAAATTAATTTCCTCTTTCTGACACAAAAATAGATGGAGGGTTAGAACTGCATCTATTAAATAAACGTGTTTTCAGCCTGACCTATCCGCTGAAACCTATGCTGACAAAGAGGGCATTTTAGCACTGGCAGGTTTCTGAACAGAAACCATGCAATCCCACACTTGGTCTGGGTACAATCCAGAGACTTTACTGGAAATTTTACACTAAAGAAAAATCCATAGATTTAAAAAAAAGGTTTACTTAGACTAGCTTAGAACTCTGACTTGAATGCAAGTTGCACACTAGCTTGAACATCAAAAGCAGTGCATGGACTCCTTGACATATTAAGCTGAAAGGTCTATAGAGCTACACAAACTTTTGAGATCATTTGGTGAAACTGTTTTCAGTACCTGAATTAGCTTGTGCAGCACTACAATGGGCACTGTATGTGCCAAGGCGACACACTACAAATTCTATTCCTTTTCATCACCAGCTTTTCATGGGTTGAGAAGTGATGCAGAACTTTAGCACAAGAACAGACCAAACATGGAGTTAATAATATCCCAACCATTGTTACAGTATCTTCCATTCAGCCATTGCTATACTAACCTACTGGTTTCAGTAAAAGAAACCCAAAGAAATTCTGTGCTGGAAAGACCATATTAAATAGCTTGCTTATCACTTTTTGAATGATACATTTACCAGCCTAATTTAATCTGCCACATGCCCAGTAAAATTCCAGTTTAACAACGTAATGTGAGCTACCAGCTTTTTAGAAATGTTACAACAGGCCAGTAACAAAAAGTTAAGCATTAACCAAGATGAGACAAGTATGTAGCTACAGAACTAAAAGCTGTTTTTTCAGTTCTTTGCTTAGTTCACTCTTAAAAAAAATCATGTCATTCACTTCATGGGTTGCTCTTGATTAAAATAACCTTTATTTAAAATATAAAACTTACTTTCTTTCTTTTCAGAATATATCAGACTGTGAGCTGAACCGATTCAAAATAATGCACCAGCCGTAAGTTTCTCATTATTTTCTGCTTCTCCACTGAATGACTACTATACTGCTGTACTCTGACTGTTTCTATGTTAATAAATTAGGGAAAATGAGAACTGAAACCACCTGTTCATGTGAACAACATTAATTGATGTGGGTGGAACTTCCTCAGGATTAGGATCTTGGAATGTTTACAAGAGCTGTGGTTCAGATCAGCTGACAGCTATTCTGCCGGGTTATATTCTTCCTCAGAACAGACAGGGACAACCTTAACATTCAAAAAAGCATGAGTTCATCTTATTCCAGAATACAAAAGCTCTTTGCTTGTAGGGTGTAATTTTGGAACTGCTTCATCTGCTGCTTAAGGATCAATTTAAGTGATCAGTTTAACAAAGTGCTATGTTCAAAGTAATTTAAATAGAATTTAAATACAGTACTGAATAAGCAAGTACACATATAACAGTTGGGAAATACCTTAATGTTTTTTGTGACAAATTAAGTTCATTTAAAGGATATCCATAATGTTAAAGTATATTATTTCTCTTGTAGTAACACACAGAAATAATATTAGGGAATTTTTTCTACTACCCAATGAAACCAAGAAGACTTCAGTTTAATACAGAGGGTCTTGCTGATCTTCACCTAATGGTTGTTATTATTCCATGTAGCTTCCCCCGTCACCTCCTAGCAGGGAAAACACTGTATATATTTACGAATTGCTTTCTGAATTCCACTCTATTGGTAAGAAACTGAATGAACTTGAAGGGATTTTTACCCATTAAATTCCTATTCCTATTGATAGGAATTTGATGAGCACATAGGTAAATATTATTCTGGGTTTAATTTAATAATTAACTAGATAGGTAAAGAAAATATCAAAGGACTTTCTTGCAAAGCAATTAAGTCTAACGGGACATCATTTTGAGAGAAAATGTAGAGAGAATTAATATAAAGTTAATCAAGGATATATCCTCTGTTTCTGTGGTATACATGAATCTTATCTACAACATGGAGGCAAACAGAAATCTATTGAACTAAGGCCAAGGGTTCCCCACTGATGAGGGAATTCAAGCTTTGGATTCTCAAACTGTATATTGGAATAACTAAGGCGTTCTGCCATATGAATTCTGTTGTCGAAAGTATTAAAACTCCTTAAATGCACAGTGTGGATGTCATATCCCTAGTACCCACTTCCCCTCTAAAATCTGTTACTCTTACATCGTACTACTTGCTACTGGAAAAATTGCCTGAGTTTGTAGCACTCAAACAGTTTAACTCGGGAGGGTCTGTATTGATCCACCTAAGCCAGATGAACTGGCCTATTCAAGCCTATTCATACAGAAGGTAATTCCCAATGGACCAAAACACTAAGGATAGATAAACAGAAAAAGAGTAATGGCAAGACAAGCTGAAACAAAAATCCTGTGTTTCTCCTGGCAGTGGCCAGTGCTTCAGGTCTCTGCCTTAATAAAGTTTCTTTGTGGGCCTTCATTACACAGAAGCCCCATGTCAGGTTCTCTGACACGCCACCAGCAAAAGCTCTTTGCCTTTCCCATTCTAGTTCTCACTAGTGAAACACTGGCATTCTTATTTTCTGTAAGATTTTGAGTCTACAAGGCTATAAATGCTCTGGGAAATAAATGCAGTTGTTCTGCATTCTGCTAGGGACATCTCATCACAGATATACCAGGAGCAGTTAGCAGCCATCCATGGGCAAGCTTCCCTGACCTCTGCAACAAATACCTCCACTAACTTAATGCAAGGCTCTTTTCCCTCGATTCAACACTAGAACTGTTCTCTAAGCAGGAAGAAACAAAATGGATAACCTGGGAAGAGTTTATCATAGTGATTCTGTTTTGCTACTCCGAAGAAAACTTCTTTGCACTACACTTTTCATGAAGTCTCTTACCATATTCTGTTTTTTCAATCAGTGTTGGCTTTGACAGCCTAATGACAGCTTGATATAAACTAGTTCCCAACAACACTTAAAGCCACAGGTCTACCTTGACTGCTTCTGAGCAGCTGCTAAATCTTTGTAGGGGAATTACCAAGCTGCAGTCTCTACTAGTGCTCTGTCCTACCCCTGAAATGCAATAATCAAATATTTCTTTCCCCACTTGCCAAAACAATAACAGAAGATAAGTGCTGCTTTCAAACACAGGACAAAGGAGTTCCAACTCACTTATCCAAACCCTCTCTGGAGCTGGCTGCTGAGGTTGTGCAACAAACTGCTCTCACAGGTTTATATGTTTTCAGCAGTCCTGAAATCATGTTGAAACCTTGAGCTTTGCTTAAAGCCCTTCCTCCTGCAGAAGCACCACTGTATTTTTCACTCGACACAGCAGACTCAGTTGATACACCCAAAACACTAAACAAGTTCACTCTCAAGAATGCCAGTACAACTGCATTTTCCACATTCTTCCCATCAGAGAAGTTTCAAACATCCCACCGATTACAGTCATGGGCTCATTTATTCATTGTTAACATTTATGCCAGGAAGAACACTATGTAGAACATCACACTACGTTCAGGAGCACTCTTTAAGAGAGTGCAGATAACAAAATCAACCTCACACCATAGACATATCAGAATACTGGAACTTAAGTCCTTTCCAAACATGTCTTGTTGTCTTTACTTAACATTTTAATAAGCAGTGCACATAAGATTAGTATTTATAACTGTATTCAGGAAAAACTGGCACATAAGCTATAACTCAGTTATAAACATCCATAACTTGGAAGCACATCTTCCAAAGAAAGAAATTTAATTACAGCTCCATCACTTTAGTGTAAATAGTCCAAGACTTACAGTATCAGATGTTTATGCAGATGTTGTTCCACAATGCTTTCAGCTTACTGAAGTTCCATCTTCCCAGGGACCATGACATTAAAAGGCTGCCTTCATAGCTAATGTGATTAGAAATTCATTCCAGATCAAACTCAAAGTAAATTTTGCTCTCAGCTCAGGAGCTCTGGGGACTGTTTTCCAAAATCCAGATTGAAATCTTTCGTCACAAAATCAGTGCTCTCTATCACATGTGCAAATTCAAAAGCCAGTTCTGGCTGTGTCAGGTTGCCAGGTAAATGAGAAACCTCCGCCTGCAAATCAGGTATGAGGTGTCAAGTCTTGAGTTTACCATTCGTATATAGCAACATGCAGTTATGGAAGATCCTGCGTAATAAGTGAGCTGTGTTGGGGAACACATAATTACAAGCTCTGTTTAATTGTGGTGTGGGCAGCATTTGATCTCCTTTGCTTGAAATAAACATCTACCAATTTTCACTGCTGTGAAAAATGCTATTTATTTTACCAGGAATTTATAGTATATGCAGAAAAATTTTATAATCTTAAACCAAGTAAGTATTTTGTAATTAAGATTGATTTCTAGATTCATTTCTAACATTTGCCTTTCATTTGTTCATCATTTTTAGTAACTCCAAACTGAAATTGTCCATCCTGGCCTTCCAATAATAGGCAATGCCTTTTCCTGAGACATATGAATAAATTCTCAATTGTGAGAGCTGTTACCTTTGTAATGTTGAGGTGTTCCACTTAAGATGTCTGCACTCGCATTAATTCAAAGTACAAGAATTAGAAATGTTACACACAAACACTTCTTTTTTATCTCTCCCCTCCACTCTCATTATTTTCTTTTATTTCTTCATTATAAAAGTAAACAACCTAATGTGGAAAATTCACTTTTCAGTTTGTCACAGACATCAGCATTTAAGTACAGGGACAGGTTCCCCACATACCAGATGCAAATGCCTGGATCATCTCTTAGCTCCTTTGTCTGGGTCAGAAGTCAGTTCCTATGGCAAAATCTTTTGTGATTATGGTGTCCAATAATGACTAAACCTGCATTTCATAAAAGCTCAGAGCAGAAAAAGCAAAGGTTGTAGATTACTTCTTTCCCTATACTTAGCAAGCAGGGATGGTCCCCTCCTTGGTATATACCATATGCCACAATGGTTTTCTACTACCCCATATCCTTTAAATGCCAGAGCTGACTCAGGCTGAATGTTTTATGTCTAATATGTAGATTTAGTTCCTTGCTTTCCCTAGTTCTTGATGTAGCTTAAATGGCACTGAAAAATCTCCACTTATTCCCAAAACTGTAAAAGGCCAGGGCTGCAAATTCAGAAGATACCTCTCCATACAGTGGGATTTCCCAATAAAAAATGATACTGAAAAGAGACCAAAAGAGATTTTCATCAATCTAGTCTCTACGGAAAGCCTCCTTGGTAGCTATAAACATTCCAAATGAGAATAAAAAAGTATCTGATTTTTACTTCAAATCACACTTTTATAAATTATTTACTAATTTTTAGCATAGAAAAGCTATAACAAAAGTCTTCCCAGGCATCAAATATTTACAGAGGCAGCCATTTCCTGCTGATTAGAATGAATTCTGGATATTCTCTGTTCACAGGAGGATATAGGAAATTTTTTCTCAGTGAAGCAACACCACCTGGCCTCTTTTTACAGCAGAACTACACTTCTGCAGCAGAAAGGGGGCAACAGACACTTGCATTGCAGCAGTGTCTCTTCCATTCAGCCATGAGCCATGGAGACTTTGCCATGACATGGTTACTTGAGAAGGAGGAAAGGCCCCCTCACAACTAAGGAGCATATTGCGTTCCAAGTTCTCAGAAGCTCACTTCTCTCTTGTAACTAGGCTGCTCCCTGTGTCATCTTGGACCTAATGCCAAGCAAAACTAGTGTTTCGAAATAATTTTTGAAGTGTTTCGCCAAAGCCTAGCAGTGAAAGAATGGAAAGATCACAGCATTAAAAGCCTTGTGGCACCCCCATAAACCACATGTATTTGAGCCTGAAGCCACAGTTTAATCGTAACACCTTCTCCATCTCAGTTCCCATGTCAAAACAAGTATTTAGCCAGGCAAACACAGACAGACACATTCCACTACTAGAAATCTATAACTGCGCATTTTTCCTAGTACTAAGGAAATTCAATTCAATATTCTAAGCAAACTTTGCCACAATTTTGAAAAGTGCCAAAAATTTATGACACCCTATCTTGGCAAAATATACCGTTAACTATTTAAGACCAATAACACTCGATATTTTCCATAGACAAACAGAGAGTTTATATTTTATTCATTGGTTTATACTGAAAGTAATGCATACAGGAAAATGTAAAAGGGAGAAACTGTTTCTGTACATCACATTCTCCTATGACTGTAACACAGAAGACCTTTTCAAATGATCTTTCTGAACTGGACAGGGAGGTGTCAGGTGGAATTACGTTAGCAGTGTTCTACGTGGGATAAAAACCCAAACCCAACACAGAAGCCATTCAAGCTGTTGGTATGTTCAGTTGAAGAGCAACGTATATCACATTTTATTCAGTCTTGTGCAGTGTGGCTTTTAGATCTGAGTGACTTGCCTTCTATCCGCCCATCATCTGATTATATGTCACAATTAAGACATCTCAGAGATGCACTACATAGGCAAGTGTCTTATCTGTGTTGCAGCATCCCATAAAATTTTAAATGAACAATATTTTAAGTGAACACAACTATTTCAGTGGCCTTTCTCACCACACAATTTATTCAACTGCAATTCAATAAAGCTACTAAAGAAAGTTGACAGGAAATAACTGATTACAAGCCTATATTTCTTATAAAAATAAAGATGTAACTAGAAACTACATTTAGCAGAGTTTGTAGAGGGAAAACAGATACTACAAATCATTGGAAGTTGCTGGAGATTGTAAGTAAAACAGCATTCATTCTTTGAAAAAGATACTAGAAACAGTAGCAATACAGTTCTCTCTAAAGTTGAAAAAATACAAAAATACACAAAATATACAAGTTTGTATTGCCTGATCAAGTCCTGACATCAAGATACTTGCTGAGGTCTTACTGCTTTTCAAATAGCAATGGTGGCACTTCAGATGTTACAGTGCTAAAGTGTTACAGGTGTGGGTAAAATGGGAACTAACCTGGCAACATTTTAGTTCCTGTGGTTCTGTCGACTCTATTCCTGCCACTGGGCTGAACAGAAAGAATATACAAAAAAAGGTTTTCTTTATGAACATACCACTGTCAGACTGAATTATCATTACTGCAATTATGAGGAATGCCTCAAGATTACAGATATACTGTCAGAGTTGAAGGGGTTTTTCCATTTTCATGAAAGTTGCATCCATAAACTCCAATGAAATAAAACAATTTTGTCTTTTCTTACTGAAAACAATCCCACCCTCAAACAGATGAAATACCACTTGATATTATCTGGTGGTCACCAAAGAACTGATAGAGTATGAAGATGTTGGAGAAAATCCCAAATTATCTTCCCAATGCCCTTCATGCCTGCAGTGGAAACCAGTTTCAAGCTGTCTGAGTATCTTCCTTGGCACATTTTGTCCTCCCTGTTCCAGTTAGGAAAACTCAGAGAGAAGCACAGAGGTTGCTGTCTTAGCTGGCTTATGCCTGTACATATAACATATAAATCAGTACTAGAACTGTCTCCAGAGTCTCCTCTTCTTCAGCCCCATGATCTTCCATTACACATCAATATTACCATGTTCAGGACCATTTCTAAATTAGAAAATTACAGAATTAGTCAACCTTGCCTAATCATTTTTCATGGTACCCTACCATGCTCAGCCATCTATGGAATGTCATTTGAGGGGGTGAGGCAGAGGTAACAGTCTAAGAGTTTCTTTAATATTGGAGAACATTATGCTCATTTTTATATATGTTAAGATATATCACTTAAGATACTTTTTGATAACAGAGTAACAGACTAGTGCTAAATAATACTAGATATCTATTAATCTTTTTTGAAGAGCAAGGGTGGATTAACCTCTCAGAACAAAGCCTGTACTGGTGCAGCTGGAGGGACTGTAACAATCAGCTTCATCTCACTAAGTTTTAGTGAAAGTAGAAACGTTTATCTTTGTAAGCCTAAATAGTAATAGAATTTCAGTCACACAACTCAGTTAGGGTACCAAAAATCAAAGAAATGGGTCATCTTTTTAGGACACATATCCAAATGACCTGCTTGTGTTTCTACACAGAAGCAGGACCAGAAGTGGAAACTGTTGACCAAATCACAAACTAGTTCTTCACCTGTCTGGACAGGATTCTTTTCCTCTGCTCTGTCAGTTGATGTTCTTTCCTTTCCTCTATTACATGGCTGTACTCAGATCACAGAGAAGAGGTTGTTGTAGTTTCGATTCACTGGTTTTTCTTCCCTTTTAGAAGAAGAAAATAACTTCTAGCTCATGCAAGCAATGAAGTGTGAAGGGCCATTAATTTATAATCTCATTTTAGCAGAATTCCACATGTGCCCCAGCTCAAGCACATACTGGGCAAAAAACAGAACAGATGTCTTGGCTCATTTTGCTCCAAGTGTCCAAACTAGAATTCTCTCAGTTTTTGAAAGAAATAGAATATTTAATTTACAGTGTGTGATCAACATATATTTATGCTCTGTGAAAGAGAGACATTTTATTCTTCTTGCTTTAGACTAGTCTCTGTGAAAATGAGTGGAAACACGAACTCTTTTTTGCTTTTGTATAAGCATGTGGAGCTTCATTCATTAGTTCATACGTTTGTGCTGTGATGTCAGGTGGTCTATGCAGTATTTCTAAGATAATGAAGGAAAGTATTAAACACAATCATTCAAACTTTCTTCAGTTCAGAAATGAGAAAACAGCAAGTTGAGATAGGATACTAAACAATGAAAACTGTGGTGCTTAAAAATGGGGTCAGCTAGACAAGCAAAATGGAAAAGTTAACAAGGTGAGCTGCAAGGAGAAGTTAAGGGAGTGTAGCAGGAGGGCCTGATGCAGCTGCAAGCCAGACAGTTGGGGTTGTAGCAACCAGTCACTTGAAACAGCTTCAGGAGAAGCTGCTCAGCACAGCTGGCCCAGCGAAAGATGAAGTGCACTTGGTAGGAATGCCACAGCAGACCTCTGTGCAACAGAATTCAAGACCTGAAACCCAGTACAGCTACGGGTGGCCACCCATAGAATTAATAAATTTGCCAAAAATACATATTTCAAATATTTGCCCCCCAAAAAATGCAAAAATTGCGTTCAGCACGCAAATAAATGCCTTTTTACTACCACCTTCCCCATAAAAACCCTTTCCAAGAGTAACACCAGCGTGAGGAATGGAGAAGTACTTTAGCAACAGCACTGACACTGACATGACAGTCCTTGTGCATAACTATGTGCAGATGGGATTAACGCTTGTCAACACATGATTCAGGGCATCAGAGAGCCTCTCTGGATAGATCACCTGTAACCACCTAAACGCAGGCGGCATCATACTGTACATATTTATGAGATCATGAGTCACAAGCAGCCTTCATGCAAGCTTTCTCTCAGTTTCACTGCTTCAGAGCACCTGTGTGCTTGCACTGGATACAGTACAGGAACTGAGGAGCTATCAGCAAGCACAGGAGCTGCTCAGCTGCCAGAAGCAAGAAAGCTGCTTTACTGGATGCTGCACATGACCAGAAGCATCTTGTCTCAAGGTGCAGCTCTGCTACATCTTGTTTCAGAGACTGCTCACTCGTCACCATTCCGACACCCTGCTC
Source organism: Pseudotriccus pelzelni (assembly GCA_035584735.1). Classification (NCBI taxonomy): domain Eukaryota; kingdom Metazoa; phylum Chordata; class Aves; order Passeriformes; family Tyrannidae; genus Pseudotriccus; species Pseudotriccus pelzelni. The sequence goes on along the minus strand of JAWMRA010000162.1, from coordinate 20,794,146 downwards.
CGGCCCACAGTGTAAACACACTTTGACTTTACAATCTTGACGTTGTTCATAATTCTTAGAGACAAAATTCAGATATGCTCTGAATTCAGGCCATATCATGGCCAGTCTCTTGCCATGCTAACAGCAGCTTCCCTGCAGGATTCTACAGTTTAGGACTACTCAGACCACATCTCACTGGTCCTTGGAGGACAGAGAGATGAAAGGACATTCTCCAGAGTAGGGAGGCAGGTCAGTCTCCCTGCCCAAAGCCATCTTGGTCTGGACTGAGACTGCTGCTAAAAATTATAATGGAACAGTATTACCTAATATGTCTCCAAAAGTATTTCATTTTTATTCTTTCACAAGCCATGCCTGATTTTTCAGACCCTGACAATCTCCTTCTGTTCCTAATAGCCAAGAGTTCGGAGAGGAAAAAGATTTTATATATTTTACAGTTCTTATACTAGCTTTCCTGTTTTCCATTCTCCTCCACTCACTGCCATTGCAGTTTAGGTACTCTCCAATGATATCCTTGACAGAGCACTAGGTCTCAGTTTCTTCTTCACAATTCTGGCACTTCAGTTTCCCCAGACACCTGCTACCACAGCTTTGCCATTTCTCCTATTTAGTTCCTCACTTCTCAGTTTCATGGCTTTTTATTATTTTGCAAATCTCTCAGAATACAGACAATAACCTAAAAATATGTTATAATTTCAGTTAATTTACCTTACCATACATCCCATAAGCATAAGCAGATCCTTCTCTAAATCACTGATCTGGCTGATATCATTAATTACCTTTATCAGTATATAACTTCCTCTGGCTCAAGCAATAATATTCTGAAGGAATACATAGGAATATAAGACGTATCCACACTGTTGCTTTAATGAATAGATATTACACATCAAGAACACAGAAGCAAAGGATTTCTTTGTATTGCTTGAAATGTCAGCATGAACTACCAGTTTTTGTATTACTGGTACATACCCTTTTATAGTATTGGAACAAATAATGTTCACATATAGCCCACAAATATATAGATTTAAATACATCCTGAAAAAAAATTTTAAATTAACTTATTTCCCATCATTACTTTTTCTTTTCAAAGAAAGAGAAGTATGATTCACATGTATAGTCTTGCAGGTTTTCTCTGCTAGATAATCCCTTTGCAGGGGTGTATTGAAAATTACAGATAAACCAAAATGTCAACAATTTCAGCTTTTAATCAAAAGCAGTACTAAACATGTATGATACATCTCCAACATGTTGGTATTCTATTGGATTTTACCCTAAAAAAAAAAAAAAAGACGGTTCCAAGAAAACACTGAGAAATAACAAATGCAGCTAATTGCAGATCACAGACCAGTGCCCTTACAGATGACGTTTTTATACATCTATACCTGTCATGTAACTTGCTGAGTCCACAGGATGGAATACCAGTTTCTGGGAAAGCCCCACTTTCTGAACGAGTTTGACGTGTTGTTCATTCACAACCAATGCTCGAAGAACACTCTGAGAGGCAGCCCCACGGCACAGCTCCACCAGACGCCTGGGCAGGCTTGGAAGTCATTCTAAACCAAGCTCAAAATGCTGCTTCTCTCCTATGGCACTTCTTTCTACTCTGGCATTCTTAAGTATCAGCTTACTTAAAGTAAAGCAATTCTGGGTCAGATCAAAGGTCTGTCTCACGTGACGTTTGTGACATTAGTCTGCAGCAGATACCTGAGGAAGAAAGGAACGAGAGAGGGGTGGGTGTCTCCAGACACGTGCATGAACAGTACGTCACTCACTGAGCTGGTGCAACACCCCAATGGGAAATGCTGAAACAAATGAAATTACACTATGAACTTTGATTCAGGAAAGTGTTGGTGATATCAGTTCCACCAGGAATGGGAATAATAATTGAAATCTGTAATTTTTTTTACCAGCTCTTGATTCTTTGAGGAGGATTTTTTTTTTTTCACAAAAGAAGAAATTCTCCTGTAACAGAATGATTAAAGTTAACAGACCTCGAGGAAAGGTTAAGCTTAAAAGAAATTACAACCCTTAAGGAAAAGATACCTTGAAAACCAATAATTTCTCCATGAAAGACTCTATTGTATCACTATTGTCTTCCTCTTTGCTAAATATTATGAACATTTTACAGCAAAACCTATACAAATAATATATACCTTGTCAACAGTTTCAAATTACAAATAGTACACAGCAATCTGGCCTTCACTCATCAGTCTATTTATAAACATAGTCCTGACTCAACATCATCATGGCAATAACAAACAGGACTGCTTCAAATGTATGACATAACCCCACGCAGATCTCTACAATACAGAGAAAGGTTCAACTACCAAAGTCCATGCTGCAGCTGTTGGTAAAATCCACTAATGACCAGAAATTAAATATCTTGTACAGCTGTCATTCATGTATATTATTTCTAAACTAACAAGCAATCAGAAACCTTTTCTTTCTAATCACAAAATATTTAAGATTGTAATTTCCTCAGTGCTGAGACCTTCTTGCTCTCTATTAGAATAATATGAAAAGTGATACTTGTTTATAAATAATACAATGCACTATAATGGATATTCAATACATATATGTGTTTCTTTATATGTAGACTCCTATCGGATTTTCTTTCTGTTTTTGCTTCTGACTGAAGTTTTTATACTTTAAATCTAAAGGGATGACAGAAACAAAACAAGAAGTAGAAACAGATATTTTGAAATCCAGTGTTTGATACTAAATGCGGAATTTTTTCTCCCAGTGTACTCTGAGAGTAGAAAGATGCAGGCTTACATGACCACAAATTTATGAAGTAACTGTTTTAAATGCTGTACTACAGCAATAAATGTTCCAAACTAGAATTTATAAAATTAATAACTGTCTCTGACATAGGGTGGCAGTCCTATTAATCTGCTACAGTTTTGTGGTCTTAATGCAATTAAAGTTACCAACTGTGTAAACATATTCTTAGCAATAATCCACAAAATTTGCAGTTTTAGACACAGAATAACTTCACGGCTATAGTTACAAGTCTGAGCAATTTTTCTCCACGGAAGAGAATATACGATGAAACTCTTTACCTTTGGTCATGAAATGTTCTCTTGTTGACATTTCAAATAGTAGTTTGATACATTTTAATTAATAAGACAATGATTTCTTTCTTGGGAAAGTCTCCCATTTCCTTGATCATTTCACTACCTTTTTTTGAAGGTGGTATTTCAAATCCACTATATTTTTGGGTGAGAAGGACTTTTGAAACTTCTGTTTGGTGACATCTCTGCTCCCAGAACACAGTGTTAGGCAATTCCAGTTAGCCAAGAAACAAGGGAGAGCAGTATTAAGAAGATGGAAACACATGGAAATAGAAATGACTACAGACAAGAGTATTTTTCTTAAGCAGGAACAGGAATACAAAAATGCTCAGACAGCATAATTATGGTCAGTGGAGCAGTGCAGATCAACAAACTCTGCCAGAGAATACAAGCTCCAACCTTTGCCTGTATGTATTGCAGGCCAGTGCAGGAAAGAAGTGGTTTAAAAAGTGGGTTTTTTCAGCATTTTTCAGGAATTGAAGGCATTGTGATATGTGTAACAGCAATATATAATCTTATTTCAAGACATCCTTTTCATTTTGTGCGCAGCCTTTTGTCTGTGTGAGCAATTTTGTCAGTGGGGCCACAAAGATATTGAGACCATTCACCATCTGTGGCTGAATGCTGACTGATGCTTGGTAGGTACATGCTGAAAGGAAGGACACAAACCACTGCCTCTCCCCTCTGCCCTGTGCTCCTGTCATTCTCAAAGGCAGGGCCCAGTAACCCAAGCTCCTAAGCACTCCTACAGAGGCCTCCTGGGTAGCCTTCAGGGTAAATCCACACCCCAAACAGGAGGACAGACAGGAAAGCAAACTTGTCCAATTTAATCCTGTTGCAACAAGGGGTGAGGAGGAAGGAGAGCAGTGTGTACAGGCTCTGCAGAAGAGGCAGACACAAGCATGGGCTGCCAGTCTGCAAAGAAGCCTGTGTCCCCACACCCTCCCTTCCGCGGTTAGGATCCAGATTAGGCTGGACAATTAGGATTATCTCCACTGCAGGCACTCTTGACTACGGAAGGGAATCAGATTTGCAGCAGAAAGAGCAGCACTGTTCCTAAGAGTCACTGTAGCTGTCAGCTGACTCCAACACAGGTCACTACCTCTGAGGCAATCTGATCTCAAACACTTGAGTTTAACATTAAACAATCCGTGTGTCTGTAGGACCAAATGTTGTGTTTCTGGATGCATGTGGAACAGATGACAGTAAAACTGAAAAGCAGAAGTGCAGCTTTTTACACAGTCCCCAGAGAAATAAAACACATTTTCTCAGCAGGTGCTAAAATGTGTTTGCTCAGAACACACTTCATGAGAAAATCCTATTAAATTTACTGTATTCACATCTTTGCCTACCCTGTATGACCTGTTTCCTCCAGTGAGCCTAATGACAAACCCAAATCCCATTCAATTAAATTTAGAGTTGCATTTTCAAATGCATCTCCTGCTACTATTACTATGTGAACAACTTTGAAAACGCCATTAGTATACAAAGTGATACAGGATAAAAGTTTTAAGATTTCTAGGGCAGTTGATAGGAGTCTTCCAAAATCAACACTGTGGCATTGAGCCACTTGACCCACAGTGAGAAGACTAAAACTTCTGAAAAATCAGTATTATTTAAAAACAATTGGGACAGAAATGTACCCTCCTCTCATTTGCTAAGACACAACTAAATGCCCACATGTAACTTTCCCTACTCAAGTAGTGTTCTCTAGTTTAAAACAGCTTATATGAATCCTGGAAAAGGGAAAAACCCATGGAAATAGATTAGTTGTAAAAATGTGTATTATTTTAAACAAGAAGCAGCACTGTGTCACCTGTTTGTAGCAAGCAGTAAGTAGCAAATATAGATAATATCATGAGAAATCATGTTCCATAAACTCATGGTTTCCAAAAACCAGCTATGGGACACTGAAGAGGAAGTTAAGTAGGCAGTGTATCAACAAAGATAGACATTGAGGGGGAAAAGAACTATGTTTAAATTGACATAGTTTTAAACAATAGCATTTGAGTGCTTTTATGGCCTGGTATAAAGTACCACAAATTTGCATTCAGATCCATATGATCAAGCATAAACCCTCACAGGCAGCATGTGACAGTCTACTGCTAACCCTGTTTCCCCTCCACTCTTCACTGCTACAGCTTATTGCTGGCACATCTTCCTACAAATATTCTGAAAGCAGAAGAAATCAAATACATACAAAATACTTGCAAATAGCAGATTCTGTCAGGAAAAATTTGAGCCTGCTACATGACTACAGATTCCAGTTCAGATTCAGGAGGTTTGAATTTGAGCTGTTTTCTGATTCAGATGTAGATGGTACCAATTTGGGCTATTTTCACTAAACCTCTACAGCCTTGAAAAACAGAACTGTGGCAATCATTTCCTGACTTTCATGTGAAGGCAGACTGATCAAGCCAAATTCCTGTTACTGAACAGTTACATTTACATTCACATTACACTGCTTCCATGGTTGGGGCTCTCCCTTTAGTGCTATTCCAGTAGTAGTACAAAATCAGAGCTCAAGCAGTAGATGCATATTTTAAATAGAGACCTCTACATATGAATAAATACTCTCTTTGAAGCAATTATCAGTCAGGGAGAGATTAAAGACAGCATGTAGGTATAGTCAGAGTGAAGCACCTCTGAGCTAGGTGAAACACTATCACCTCAAGACAGTAAAATCAAACACATATTCTGAAGTGAATTTTCAATCATTTTACACATTGCTCAGGAAAGCTTACACTGCTACTGTACTGTCAGGATTTCCTGAAGAAAAAGCCACACAAAAGCTAACAAAGCTGCCTTTTAAAGAGCAAAACGTGCAACACCTTGTGATTCCCCACATTCCCCAAAAGTAGGAAAGTCAAAATCGAAAGCACACTACTACTTGGCAAGATAGGTAGTACATGAAATTCTCTTGACAAATTCTTTCTAATAAAGAACAGTTGTATCCTTGACTCCTGAGTACTTCTAAGAAAAAAATGTAGCCCAATCACCTCTATTAATGTTGAAGACAAAACTTTGTTAATAGAAAATGGGTTAAGAACTGTTTTTTCTAACGTGACTGAGAGAAAAATCACATCTTATATATATGTACATCTTATAATGGTCATGTGATGAATAAGAGTGAAACCTGGTTATCAATCGATTGCTTACTTCAAATCAGACTCCTCGTCTGTTTTATATGCATTGAAGGCACTAGACTGTACCTATGAGCATTAATGTAATCTGTAAAAAAGAGCTTCCTCTTGAAATAGTCATGCACAGTTCATTGAGATCCTTTGATGCAGCACTGTCTCCTCAAAACATTAAAAACAAAAATAAACATTAAAGAGATTTACTGTAAATTGATATTCTAAACTAAGCTATTTGCAGTTCTTTTCATTTTCCTTCTCATTGCTAAATGTTTATGCTATATGACACAGTTTATGACTCTCTGTGTTTTATTACAACCGTGTGAAATCCCCAGTAGTTCAGAAATGGCAACTGAGAGCCAAGGCTGTACCTCTACCCTGGCTCACACTTTTCACACTCTTTCCTGCAGCTCGATTGCCCATCTCTCCGGTGTGCCACAGCTGCTACCTGGGGTACATTCCTAGGGTTTCTTGCCATGCACAGAAGGCTATGGGTAGATGCTGTTGCATCACTAAGCCTCACCACAGCATGCAGTCAGGATGCAGCCTTTGGTCTCCAACCCAGATCAGGAACTCAAATGAGCCGTAGGTTCCGTGGACTAAACACAGTCAATTTGTAATCCACATTAAGACAATGGCATGAATGGTCTCCATAGAAAGATGTTACTATCAAAATTTATGAATCTGCAAGGAATATATACACAGCTGATATATTTAACATTAGTAGCTTCAGCAGGAACACCTGACAAACCAAAAATCATCATACAAACCATATACTAGAAGGTATTAAACCAGAGAGCATTAATTTCAGTGGAAATAAGAAAAGGCCTTGGAGGACTCAAAGGAGTCAGAGAGAAACCTCTGGACAAGTAAAAACACCAAGTCTTGTCAGTGACAGTAGTCAAACTCTGGAATTTGCCTACTTGTTTCTCTGCAGTTGGCTCTGTATGAAGATGCTTGTTCTGATCAAGGGACATCACTTATCAAGAACTAAAATGCTTCAGACAAGTAATCTGATCCCTAGTTTCTGTGCTACAGGAGTTTTCTACCTACCCAGAAATTCAAAGTCAAACCAAAAATTATCTTAACAACAGGATACAGAGAACTGCAGCCCTGAGTAAACAGGAAATACCTGGCAATTCACAGCAAATTTTGACGAAATGAAAGTGGGATACTTACAGCCTGGGACAGAGTTTGTTTCACTGAGTCTGGTTTTGACCATGCCTCAATGGCCTCAACAGCTCTTAACAGAACCCAGAACATGCTGCCAGAATGGGGCAGCATGTGGAAGGAATGAGGTGGTGGAAAATAAACAGCAGAAAATGACAGAGGGGTTAAAAAATAGGTTTTATTTCTGAATATGCAAGATAAAGAAGTTGCTTTTAAACATCTTTTTATTTATAAGCATAAATGGAGAGTTACACAGTCATATTGGGAGAGAATCAGAGACACAAACCCAGACTAAGCCATGCAGGGATGACGAAATCATGTTGCAATAGTCAGTGACATTTAGAAGGCCTTTTCCAAAATTACAACGGCATTTTGAGCATCAAAAGTTTAGAATAAAAATGCATGCATGTTCTGTAAGCCATCCTGCCAAGTGAATTTACTGGCAAATCCTGCACTACCTGTGTTAGATAAGAGTGACAAGAATTCATCCTCTATCTTTTGTAGCCATATACAGGAAAATAAAGTTAGTGGCTCTCTACATAATCACAAAAGTGGCAGTCTGTGTGGATGTGAGTTCTTAAAACATCAGACAAGAAAACACCATTTAGGTGGAGAGCTTCGATGATGTTGCTCCAGAGGACCAGTACTGTGGGAACAGCTCTGCAAAACACCTCATCCAAGACTTCAAGATCCTTCTGAGACATCACTATGCCCCAAATTTATGTGGACCTTGTCCCTCAGCTGGGAAGTGCAGGTTGGCACAGGCTTCCAGGCTATGTCTCAGCGGGCACCAGAACAATCCCCATTGGGCCCAGATGTGCCAGGGAGCACAGTGCTGACACAGACATTCCCCAAAACAAATGCCCATCTACCTAAAACAGCCCCTGTGGCTGGGGAGGAAAGTTTTGTGCTAACGATCACTATGGTCAAGATGCCACCCACGTGGTAAAACAAATCCCAGTTCCTCTTTGTCTTTATCCAATGAGCATATTATGTCAGAGGGACAGTTGCTGGGGTTACAACTACAAAAATAGCACGACGTTATATTTGCTGCAAGGCTCAAATCTGCCACCGCCCCCAGGCCCTCCCAGGTCTCCTGAAGAGGAAGGCAGGGTGTTTCCTGCAGTGGGGGTTAGTCAGGCCATGGCCACCCTGCCAGCCTGGGCCCCCAGAGACACCCTTTTTGGGTGATGAGTAATGTTGGAGGGATGAAGAAACTCCTGCTGCTCATGCACCCCGTCCATGGTGCAGGTCTGCAGGGCCAGCTTTGCCAGCCGCACACTGCGGTGTGTTCCTGCCATATCGGCTGTACAGAAGCCCACTTGACCACAGACAGGATCACTCCCAAAATGGGACAGGAGTTCAGACTCTGAAAACACCTGCAGGGCAAAAAGAAGAGGTCTAGGGCTGTTTGGAGAGGCTTGGCCTTGTTCTTCTTTATTGAAGGTTTTCTCTAGAAGTTTTTCTATCTTGTTGCACCCAACCAAGCCTTCCCAGCACCAGGACAGATGGCCACATAGGCTGACTTGCAGGCAGACCAGAAAGAGCTAAGCAGGCTGGAGGCATTTTCTGGTGAGGCTGTGCTGTTTAGAGCCAGAGGAGGAATTTCACTGTAACAAGAAAGGTTTTGTGTGACATTTGGGGTAGTGTGGCTTCCTTCTCCTAATTTCAGGACTTCATCTGCACTTGACTCTCCTTTGGTTTCCCAGGAACAGTATATTCCAAGGTGGTCAGGAGAATCTACTCTCTCAGATGCTTCAGGTTTAAGACAAATGTGAGATACTGCGTCCTAGATGTACTTTTTTGGGGAGGACTAGGAAATACTCTAAAGTTGTGCCAAGGGAGGTTTAGATTAGCTATTAGGAGAAATTTCTTCACTGAAAGGGTGGTCAGACATTGGAATAGGATTCTCAGGAAAATGATGGAATCACCATCCCTGGGAGGGTTCAAAAGGCCGGTGGATGTGGCATTTGGGAATTTTGTTTTTTTTGGCTACAAACTCCTTGTAGGTAGTAAAGTGAAGCACAGCTGCATCTAGGGCCATGCGTGTGGATGGAAAAATGGAAGAAGAAAACAGGCTGAGGTATGACCAGTGGACAGACCCCATAGAAGGTGCCACAAAATCTCATGAACAAGTCTCGTGCAATGAAGACTTTATTAGGAGTAACTTCTTGGCAGCAGTACCAGTGTAAGCAGTCACTCACCCTATTCTTCCAGCCCTGTGCTGCACCCTCACAAACATCTGTGCACCAAACCAAATCAAGGAACTGGTGCAGTTAAAAACCCTTTTTCTGTGACTTTTTGCTGGATTGTTTGTTGTGGACTCCTTCCCCAGTCCATGTCACTGCATAGCTACACAAACACAGGGGCCAGCAGATCACAGGGGTGAGAGATCCTGTGTGAGTCACGCTGTCACCAAGCCCTGAGCTCACGGGACTCAGTGACTGCCCTGAGCACAAGGCATCAGCAGTGGCCCCTTCCCAGGAGTAGCGGGGTGACAGAGCTGAGAGGACACGCGTGAAAGCCTCTGCACTGGGCACTGCTGAGCATTAAAACTAGACCTGTAACTTCTGTTGAGTCAGGAAGAAAAAAGGCAAAACCAGCACAGCAGTGCAAATGACAGGCTGCCACCAAAGATGTCAAAGAGAAACAGCCTGGGATTTCTGTGACAGCCAGGCAAGAGGCAGTTGTTGTGTAAGAGAAATCACTGCACGAGCCTACTGAGCAAATCTTTTATTCTGGTATGTGTTTAAATAAGTGGGAATATTATATAAGCAAATGGGAAAGTGACAGAGAAATTTATAATATCTACTTCATATTGTCGGAGCATTAATTTTAACTAATTCAAAATTAATTGAATTTTCAAAATAACTTTTAGGAATTAAAATTACAAAGCTGTCCAGTTCACAACTACATATAATGCAAGATGGAATTACAAAGTTTTGTGTATTGAATGACATTCAACATTATTATATTATTCCTTAAAGCCCATAGACTTCACAAGATACCCCAAAAAGGGCAATTTGTCCACTGTAGGTCCACCCTAGGAAAACACTCCATTCAAATATCAAGTAATTTCCCTGCTGGTAGCTCAGAGACCAAAAACATCAGCCATGCCAAGATCAGAGTGATACTGTTATCAAGGACTCAAATCTCCTGGCAGGCTATTTCCCCAGAGTCATCTGCACTAACCAGGAAAGTCTATTTTGCTGCTATGGCTTCACAAGGAAAAAAAATGCAGGATTTTTTTCTGAGGAGGAGAATTCCATGTAAAAGCTTAGCCTAAGTGGCAATGAGAATCTCCCCAAGAAATAACTCCGTGTGTCCTCAAAAGCATATTGTACTTACCAAAACATATTAACATGAGGCAGGTGTATGTACCTTTTTTAAAAAAGAACTAGTAGGTTTCCTACCTACAGCAGCCTCAGTTTATAAACTAAGCTGTGGACAGGCCAAAGATACAGAAGGGGAGCAACAAGTCATTCTCCAAAGGCACAGAATTCAAATTAATCAGCTCTCTGGGATAAAGGCAGAATGTGAATAACTGCTTACATTGCCCCTCAGAAGCAACCAGCTGCCTCCACAGGTCATCTTTAAAGAGGAAAAAATGGTCGAGACCAAAACTAAAAAAACAAGTCCCAGGCTCAGAGATATTAGAGCCATAAAATACAGTCAGCTGCCTGCATCTTGGGTGGGAATAGCCTTGCCCTGTGTCCCTGGAAGGATCAGGATTGCCTCCTGTCTTAGTTTAAGAAACAGAATGAGAATATTTTTTTTCTTTAGTTACATTCAAAAGATCAGGATCAACTGATGGTTTTCTCTAGCTTTTGCTGCAGAATCTCTGGGAAAGGAAAAGTTTCCACGGCAGCATGTTCCCACCTGTCACACCGTCACCAGAAGTGTGGAGGAGAGGGGAGGTGAGGGAGGCCAGACGCCCGCATCGCTGCCCGCTGCCAGCCAAGTTACCGGGGCCGGGCAGGTGACGGGAGCGGGTCCCGGCCCGCTGAGCTCACCGGCACCGACCTGCTGCGGCCTCACCTGCCGGGGGCCGAGCCCGCGCGTCCCGGAGGCGCTCCGGCAGCCCCAAAGGGAGGGGCGGATCAGCGACACGCGGTGCGCCCATTTCCAAAGGCTCCACCTCGGCTCCCGGCTCCGCAGCCACCTGTGCGCGCCCCGGGCGGGGCGGGGGCGGGCGGCGGGGCCGGGCCGAGCTCCGGGTCCCTCCTCCGGCGGTGCCCGCGGGCCGGACTGGGGAGGCAGCGCGGTACGGCCGCCGTCTGACCCGGCGGAGGCTCCGCCGCGCTCCGAGCCGGCCCCGGGAGGAGCCGTGCCCGGCTGTGCCGTGCCCTGCCCTGCCTGGCACCGGGAGCGGCCGCGCCGGTAGGTGCCGGGCCGGGGGCAGCGCGTCCCGGCGAGGGCAGCCAGCAGGATCATGGACAAGCTCAACAGGCTGACAGTGCCGGCCGGGGAGAAGTTCAGGTAGGGCCGGACCGCTCGCGGTCTCCTCCGGGAGCGGCACCGCGCGGGGGCTCCTGCGGGAACGGAGCGGGGGGATGAGCCGCTTCCCGCAGTGGCGTTCGCGGGGGACCGGGAGGCGCTGGGGCACGAGGAAGTTGGCAGAAGCTTTGAAGTAAAACGGAGTTATCACCGGTGGCCGGGGCGCTGCTGGGAAATGGGGAAGGTAAACACACTTAGTGATTTCAAAGCAAAATGTGCGTCGGCTTCACCTGGAGCGCGATGAGGAATGTTTTCAAAGTGTCGGTTTTCAGAGTTGTAAGAAAATAGTATGTGACTCACTAAGGATGAGCCTTATGCAAATTAGAAAAACTTAATTAATTGCTTAATGGTTTAATGCCTTATGAGGGTGGCGTTTGCAGTCAAGTTCTGTAATGTTTCCTAATCTTCGAAAGAACTGGTGGAATAGGGGGAACTGGAAAACGGGAAATGTTCCTAAGTGAAGAACAAAGTTAAATACAGGGTTTGAGAGGAGAAAAGCAGAAGCTGGCCATTACTGAAGTATTTTTAGTGTGACTCGATTGGTGTGCTGGTACAGTTGGCACCTCAAGGCTCTTTCATTGTGACTGGTGGTTTTCTTTTTCTAAATAGCTAAAAGAAGTTCTGTTTTGGATTAAAGTAACATAGAAACTTTTCCTTCCCCATAAAAATAAAAGTAAAATAGTGAAAAATATTTTTTCCTAAAGTAACTCGTACTTAAGCACTCAATTTATAAACCGTTCTCAAGTCTCTCTCCCTCTCCACCGCAGCCTTCAGGCAAATCGGAAAACTCCCTTGTAAAGCTCATTTTGATGCAATGCCGTTTCTTGATATCTGCTCTTTCCGTACACTTGGCGGGGGAGGGAGTGGGGGGTGTACTTGCAGAGCTGCAGTGACACTTTGTTCCTCAGTCAGGCACACCTAATAAAACTCCAGCAGACTGCATCCTGCAGCCCAGCCCGGGCAAGAAATTTGCGTGAGGCACAGAGGACAGGAGTAGGAAGACAGTGAATTTTCTCTCATTGTCTGCAATTTATCACCTTAAGTAGTCTAAACTGATCTAAATGCTGTCAGAGCTCAGTGTTGGTCTAAACCAGCTATATTAAGATAATACGCTGAGGAACAAGATGGAAAGCTTGATTCTATCAAGACAGTTACTGGTACATAAAGAAGTAAAGCACAATCTCTGCTATCATAAAATTGTAGCTGGGATGAATCTTCTGCACTTTTGCAAACCATTAAAGCAGGATTACTTTCAAGTACCCAGAGATGGTCTGTCAATATATGAAGTTTATAATGGTCCACAACTTGTTTGTGAACTGATGCATCGCAGCTCTGCTGCATCTTCACGTACCTGACACGTTGCATAGCTGACAGTCTTCATCTTGCTGAGGTTTTTTAATATTGTTTTAAAATAAGGAAGAGGAGGAAGTAGCTCTGTTTTCCTGTATTAACTGGAAGTATTAAAAGCTATTTTTTTTTCTCTCCTCCTCATGGCCAATTCACCCTAGTTGTGCAAGGAATGTAGGAGCACATGTTTCTCAAACATGAGCGTTCTCGGCACGTGCTGTGAAAGTGCACACATGCTTCGGTTTGAGCATGTTGAAATACATCCTTAAACAGAAACCTGGATATTTGGCTACATGATCTTACTGCAGCATCAGCATTTTAAAACCTTAAGGCAAGACTTTCCATGAGTAGGTATTAATAAATTTAGAGATGTGCAAATACAGGAAGAGATCAGCACAACATGGCGGCAGCCTTTTCCTCCTTCTTTGAAACAGCTGAATACCTCCTTGTGCTGAGTGACTTGTTAACAGTGTAGTTGACTTCCTAATATAGCTCTGTTGGTATTGAAAACACAAAGATGGTTAGAGTTTGTACTGAATGTTACATGAACTAAATGGTTACATTAAAAACCTATTTCTCCATATGCTAAGATGCAATGCCAAGAAATATTCTTGCCAAACATAGTTTCAATTGTAGTAATTACAGGTCACGTTTTTTTAAAGACAGCTTTCTTAAAATTTCTGCTTTTTAGAAGCAAAAATTGAAGAAGCACTGCTGTTGAGTCAGTGTCTGAGAGTAAATTATTTTTTTTTTTTAAGTATAGACCTGAAAAACTACATATTATGTGGCTTCGCTAAGCTCAGCTATTCTCCATGGGTATATTTGAGCCTACCAGACCTAGCTTTTTGTTGCGTCAGCAAATCTTATGTCAGATCTGAATTCTTAACGTATTCCATTTGGTAAGTTTATTGCAAGAATAAGAGACATAAGTGTTCTTACGTGCCTCTCACCTAACATGTTGTGGTATGAAAATTGTTTGCAGTTAAGTCACTCAATTAACTTCAATATCGGTAAGATAGGAATGCTGGAACTCCATGGAATTCCAGTATTAATTTTTATGTAGTGTTTCTTATAAGGCATGCACAGTATTATACAAATATTCTCTTAGAGTTCATTGCGTGTTCTGACTGCTTCCATATAGTCAGGAAAAATGAATTCCAAGGCTTGGTTATTTATGTGAGTGGTGCATACAAATAATTTGGTACTTTGAATTGTTTTGTAAAGTGTGGAGTGAATACATGAGCAATAGCCATGCTGCCATGACAGGCTCTAGTGTGCCTTGATTTCAGCCTAAACTTCAGGGGAAAAAAATATGCTGTAAATATATACATAAATAGATTCACTCACAACTGGGGAGAGTAGGCAACATGGGTAACAGGAAGTTAGCAACTCAAAAGGTACAGTGCTAAACTTGCAGACTCTTTTGTGGTTCAACTTCCTTAGACTATGAGCCTATGATTCCTGGTATTTGAATAATTTCTAGCTACTCTATATGACTGTGTCATAGCATCTCTTCAGAGAGGCTGCATTTTTTTTATTATGACCACAAACCTTAATAATGACCCTCTGCTCATAGCTGTCTTCAGCTGTGCATCACAAAATCCTTTTCAAAGACATCATTTCCATCACCATTGCAGTGATGGGGAAACCAGGGCATGAACCAGGAGTGTACCACATGTTTTCATTTGCCTAAGGTCATGCAGCTAGCAACTTCCAGATTGCAAACAGCCTTTTGCAAAAGCAGAGTTTCATGTTCGTTAATTTGCAGCAGTTCTTCCCCCACCCTTCTCAAAAAAAAAAATCCTAAAATCACCATCTCCAACCATAACTCCCAATTAAAAGCAAGTGGAAAAAAATACAATTGACTTTTTTCTGAGGTTGAACAAATGTGTCCAATTATTTGCAGTATTTTGTATTCACATCCCTTGCCAAACAGGAGGTTTTAAGCCCTAATTCTATGGAAATCAAGAGGAGTTCCCTTAAAGCCTGAATGTCTGTTGTCTATCAAATGTGAAGCTGTTTATGATCTTCACTATTTTTCTACTGATAAAGACAGATTGGCTGTAACTGCTAGAGCTTTTCTTTACCACAGGATTTTCCGGCACTATTTCTTCTTGAAAGTGGATAGTAGAAAATTAATTTACTTGGGGGTAAAATGATATTTAGCTGTAAACTGCTACCTTCTGTGCATAGGATGCTTTATCATAGTTCGCATTTACTTTTGGAGAAAAATGGGGAATATCTGACCAATAGTTCTACTAATTCCTTTTAGTTGTAGGAAACTGAAACTTAATCTGCTTTTTCAAGTTCAAATTTAACATTGTTTATTGCATCAATGGACTTGAATAGGACAAAAGAACAAAAATAAACTCAAGCAGGAAAGAAACTGGAGTTTCAAAGTAAGCTAAAGATTGCTCCCCGTGACAGAACTGGGCATCAAAGCCCACATCCAGCTTCAACATCTCATCCTCTTATTAGTTAGACTCCAGAGGAAAGGCTATGTAAATTATAGAATGATAGAATGGTTTGGGTTGGGAGGGACCATCTAGTTCCCATCCCTCTGCCACGGACAGGGACATCTTTCACTAGTCAACCTGGCCTGGAACACTTCCAGGGATGGGGCATCCACAAGTTCTCTGGACAACCTGTTCCAGTGCCTCACCACCCTCACGGTAAAGAATTTCTTCCTAATATCCAATCTAAACCTACTCTTTTTCACTTTGAACCCACTCCCCCTTGTCCTATCACTACATGCCCTTGTACAAACTTCCTGTCCAGATTTCTTGTAGGCCCCTTTCAGGTACTGAAAAGCTGCAATAAGGCCACCCTTGCATATCTGAAATAAGGTCAGCCTTCTCCAGGCTGAACAATTCCAATGCTCTAAGCCTTTACTCAAAGGAAAGATGTTCCAGTTCTCTGATGATTTTTCAATGATTCAAACGTCAAGTTACTTGGATGCTGTTCAGTGGCCTAAAAGCCCAAATAGAAACTGTTCCACATATGAGATTTTCCCAGACCAACCTCTTCTAATTGCTCATCACTGTCTCCTCTTCACAAGTCATGGCCACCTCGGTTATGCTCTTCTACCTGATCTGGTGTTCTCTTCTTTCTAGCAAAAGTCTAATCTGCCCCCAGCCTCAGGCCCTAAGGACATAACAGCTGGGAAGGTCTTCTGGTCCACCACCCATTGCCACCTCCAGCAGTCTTCCGTCTTCTCCTCACAGTTGTTCACTGCACAGTAACATTCTGTGACAACAGCAGCTTTTGTGGCATGCCCGTGTTTGAGCCCACCAAAATGTAGGCTGAATGCAAGGTCACATGAAATTACAGTGCAACGGTATGCAGTCTTCAAAGTTGAATTTCACAGGCACAGGGGAAAGGAGATCACCATCTACGTTTGCTGTGCTAATGAGTACAAACAAAAGTTTTCTGTAGGATTGCTAGGTTCAGTTTTCCATACAAAGCATAGGATTGTGATTAAAAGATAAAGCTGTATATTCTCCGTTTCTTCTAATTTTCTGTCAGCTTAAAGAGTTCATGAATCTCTTTCATCTCTGGACTTTGGAATGGAATGAGATAGGAAATGCAAACTTCCCCAAATATCGCTGCAAAAATCCATTCTTTCACTCCCAGTGTGACTTCTCCAGTCAAATCCTCTTGCTTCTCCTTCTGACCTTGCTTCAGCGTAGCACAGCCTCCATCCCATCTATATTTGTTCTCCTTTATTCCTTTCTCTCTGCACCATTTCCTTATACCAATCCCTTTAAAGCTTCTTTTCTTCTTTTCAGCTATGTTACCCTGCCTGGATCAGTCTCCAAGCTAAAAAAAATCAAATCAACAAACAAAAAACCCCAAAGCTGAAACATGCTACTTTTTACAAGAAAAAACAAAACACCATCCACAAACAAACAAAAAGGAAAAAAACCCAAATAAATAACCACCCAGTATTTATTCTCACACAGAACTTCCTGCCTATAATGCTGTTTATAGATATGTATATTTATGTATATATGTATATATATGTATATTATGATATATATATTTATGTATATAAATATGTTTGACTGTGATCTACCTGCGTGTTAAACAAAAATATGGCAATGTGGACAAAATGGCGTGATGTAATGTTGAAGCTATGGTGAGAAACCCTGGTTTAATCTCTGTATGTAGACAGTAGTGTAGAAGTGTAGTCTCTTCACAAGATGAGCTGTGCTTATGCAGTACCTATAGTTTCATTCTACTTGTGCTGGCAAAATTGTGCAGTCATTGGCATAGCTTGTTCCACCACTGCTTCATATGCACACTCTTCCAAATAACATTAAGTCCTGTAGTGACGTTGCAGTTCTGCCCAAAATAACTGTGCACAGTAGGAATATTTGTCAACTGCAGCAGTCACAAATGACACCATCTTAGGCCTGCGACTGTGAGTTATTCAGCAAAAGTGAGTAATTTAGAGTCGATCTAATGACTTTTCTTTTTTAGTCAAAAAATAAATGATGAATAGCCAAGCAAATAACCCAATAAATTAATTTTCTTTGCTGTGGAAAAAAACCCCAAACACATTTCAGCAAACTTGGCATAACCATCTTCTACTATTAGTTTATAACTATACCTCATACAGCTGTGCAGACTACTAGATATTAGATCATAATATGATATTGCAGGTACCCAGTGGTATGTTGATCCCAGAACAAAACAGTCTTGTTTTACAGAACCGTTCAAAACCTATATGCTGCACACTACATTACAATGATAGATGCTGTTCTTTTGGAAGGCAAATTTGACAATCATAAAATGTTGCAAAAAAAAGCCCTGCTGGAAAACCATATTACTTTATCATAATGGGGAAAAAGAGTTGCCACAACAGCAGAAATTCCTATAAATACCTCTGTATTGGAAAATAAGTACTGTTTTTAGTGGCTTCCTTTCCTACCTTGGAGAATGCCTCTCTGAGTGCTGTCTGATAGTGCTTGGAACCAAAGCTCTTGTAAATCAACAGCTGAAATAGTTAATCAAGAGTAAGAGAATCAAGTTCTGCTTTTGGTGAATTTAGTGTTGGAAAACCACTTAACCTGATCAGAAATCCTGACTACCAGTTGTTGCAGGCCAGATACGATGTAACTGGAACATTTTAAAATATCCTAAGCATTGTTTTGGAGGGATTTTTTAACAGTGAGTGGAATCTGGAGTTGCAGCATGCCATTCCAGCATTGTGACCAAACGTAGAGGAAAAAATAAGGTTTCAATTGTTTGCCAAAAAGAAACAAAAAAAAGTGACAACTTGTAGAGTTCAGATCACTTTTATTTCATGTTCACGATGCTACGTTAACTTAAATTTTTGACATTCAAAAAATTTGAATGTTTCCTTTTAATTTGTTAGACTGGTACAGTTCAGGATTGAAATGTGCTTCTCCTTTGTATTACATTATTTTATGCACATTGCAATGCGGAACATTTGTGATCTGCTCTATTAGATGCATTTAATGGAAATACCTCAACATGTGAAGTTTTTCAGGAATCACTTAAGAGTAACTTTTAGCCATCTTCAGATGTCTAAATCATTTGTAGATGATTTAGAAGTCGCTCTTTGTTAGAGAAGAAGTAACATATTTGCTCACTGCATAGTTTTTTCCATATGTTTTTGTGTGGTTTTTAAAATGACTGCTGCATTAGAGGACTAATTTTAGTTTTGGATAACATCTTTTATAGTCTAAGTACCCTAAAGCACGTTACAGTATGACAGATAAGGAATTATGTCTTTTAGAAAGCAAATATCACTGGGTTTATTTGCTCAGCAGCTATGAGAGTTGGAAAAATGATGGAAAACAGTGGCTGAAAGTGACAGTATTTTCCCATTTAGCTGCAGGGAATCATCCTAGATCTTTGGTAAACTGTAAAAGGACTTTACATACTCTGTAAATAAGTTTGTTTTGTGGCAGTCATAATAAATGACTGAGGGGTAAAAGATGCTTGAAAATTCTGTTAGCATCCTTATCCTAACGTATTAGTATATATATTTTGGACAGGTTCATTTTCTGGGTGTAAGCAAACCCAGATGTGCAATGCTCCAGGTTTATGACATCAACATAAATTAATACACAGTAAATACTTTAGAAAGAATTAAAATAATGCATCCCAAGGCAATAATATGAAAACATGAGTATATATTTTTCAATGCAAGGGCAACTGGGTGAATGAAGTAGGCTATGAATGCAAGTGGTGGCTATACCATGTGGCTAAATGTTTCCTTCATATCTTAAAATAGAGACACTGCAGGCATTTCTGCAAGAGGAACAGAGGCAACAAAGCACTACTGGAGCTGTAGTTACATGGCCAGTTTAACTTAGCGTTAAGTCTGAGCTGCTGCCAAAAGAGTAGGTCCCTTTCTTGCACCTTCCCGACAACCCTGCTCTCCCTGCCACTCATCTCCGCCCTCACACTGGCACCAGAGTTTCAGTGACCATGTGACAAAGCTGGATCTGATCCTGCTGATATATAAATTGGCAAAAGAAAAAAGAAGTTAGTTTCCCAGCTGGAAGTTCCATGATTCATCATAGCTGGGTAAGCACCGAGGGTACTAAAGAGTGGAATTTCCTCTTTCAATGGCAACCCATGTGGGCTCCATTAAAGTGACTTAGAGACCAAAGTACTTCTCCAAAGTTTTAACAAAATTTGATAGGCTTCAGAACAAAACAGATCCATGAGTAGCCTCTGTTAGACCCCTGTCAGTGCCACTCCACATCTATGATGGATGTACTGCTTCGGTCACTTGAGCAAAAACACTTGCAGCCCAAGTACAGCAGTGTTTGTTAGTGGTAATTTTCTGAGTCCGTACCAACTGCTGTCTTTATTCACTTCCCTGCAATGACTTTGTGCTTCTTCTTTTTGGTGAAATATAAAAACCCACTTAACTCTTCTAAATTTCTGCCCTTGCTGTCTTTCACCAACCAGGCTGTAGGGCACTAGTCCTTCAGGAAGGTACAGCACTCAGTTAATTTTAATGGGAACTGTATTTCAAAGTAACATCCTACTGCTTGGAAACCTTTCAGAAAAGATGGAGTAGGCCTTGTGAATGTATCTTCTCTGTGCGGTTACTTTTTGTTTGTTTTATAATGCATTAACTTATATCCAGAAAACTGCTGCAAAAAAGAGATCAGTTAGCTAAAAAAAAAGATTCAAAACAGAGCAGGTCAGTTACAGAACAGAAAATATACTTTTTGTGTCAAAAAGTGACATGTAATATTCATATTACATATTGCATATTATAATAGCTAATTGTTTTCTGTACTCTCTGCAGTATTACTAATATCCAGTTGGGATAAAGGGGGATCTGGATAAGGGGGAAGAGGTGCTCAAACCTCAAATGCTTCCACTTATTGTTAAATATCTATATATTTTTAAAGGTGTACTTAAAAAAATGCTTGTCCATCACTGCTTTCTGATATTCAGAATTGGCTGTCAAGTTGAAAAAATCAGGTCAACTATTCCCCACTAAATAAAAGAAAAAGGTCATTGTAAAAAATACTGTACAACTTAAACACTTGAAACCTTTGTTGTTAATATAGTCCATACAAACTCAGAACAAGCCTCAGCCTTGATCTAAATGAGGAAGCAGTTACACCACTCAGATGGTGACATTAATAGGGCTTTAGTTTTCTTTGTCCCACTGAGAAATCTTCATGGCTTCTTTCAACATGCAGAATTCCCAGTCACCTCAAAATACTTATACTTTCATATTAGGAGTGATTTGTGTCAAGGATGTATTATGCCTTTACACGCTATGTATTTTTATTTACTCCGTGTATGTTAGTACTTAGTAATACAAGAGGGACTGACAGCTCCTCTGTGAAGATTACGTAGAGGGCATATGAAGATGAAAAGTATAATCGATATTTAGCCTTTCTGTGCTTCTGTGTGTACAATGTAAACACACACCTGCTCTAATTATGGGGTTTGCCTTTAGGCAAAACAGTGGATGATTTAGAAGTGAGCAGAATAGGATGTTATTGAGACTTCTTAAAAAATCAACACTCTTGGCAAAACGACTATAAATTATTTATAGTCATTTCCCCTTGTGCATCTCATGAACACAGCAGAAGATAATTCCTTCTTCCCTCTTCCTCAGATAGGTAACTGTAATCGACTTCTCCCCACAAGCAAACTTCTTTGAACTTTTCTTCACAGCTTTGAGATAGCTTTACAGATAAAGATCAAAGGCTTGCTGCCTTGAATGGATGGTTTGGTGTCACAGGGTACCACCTCCAGCTCCAAACTTCCTTCTATCTCACCATGAAGGCCATTGCAGGGGATGGGTTGCGATAAGCCCCCACAGTGGATGAGGAGCTGTAGCCCCCTAACTTGGACCAGCAGCAACTGAAGTAATTTATCCGACTGCACCTCAAGAATTCAGCTCGGTCTTTATGCATGTAACGGCCACTGAAAACACCAGCTCCCAGCCTGTATTTCCTTGCAAAGGAATATCATTTAATTGGGTTGTCTTAGATGCACAAAACTGGCAGAAATATGAAAATATATCTTATGAAGACACCCAGTCCATCCAGATCCACATTGTTCCACAGAGACCAGCTCAGGAGCACTGTATTCATGAAAGCCCGTTGAGGGAAAGGTGGTACTTTACTTGTTTGTTAACTTAGTTTGAGAAGATAGTTCAAGATAAAAGCATTAAGCTTTAAAAATCTCAAGTGGTACTTTAACAAATCCCCTTCTCGGTAAACAGGTTCTTCCTACAAAAACAAGCACGAGTCTTCCCCTTTGTTCAGAAACAATAACTTTCTTTCTTAATTTGGTCCCCTGCATAGCTGTTTACGAAACTGAAGGCTAATAGAAACAACAGAGACAAAGACTGGCTGGGGAGAAGGGTGGTGGAATAACTGTGCTGTGAGGAGCCATAAAGGAGGGGTCTTTGAATGCTATTCCTTCTTTAGTTTCATAGTTTAATGTGGTTTTTTTAATTAACAGAGGTAACTGTATTTTTAATTTTGTGTTCTTTGAGTTGTGGTTTTTATTTTCTAATAACTTAGCTTTTATTCTGCAAGTTCCAGTATACTTTTCCTCACTTTGTTTTGTGGTTCTTTTCTGTAAAATTTTATAGCTGAGGCAGGTGGATATTTTCAGAGATGTTTTTGTTTTAAGTCTAAATTTGTACTTATTCTATTCTAGGTTTCCAATGCTAAGCATTTGAATTTGCTTGGGGGGGGGAAACAAAACACAAACAAAACCCTCAAACAACTACTTTTTGTTTTAATGTGATCTGTTATGCTGCCTTTCTTAAGACAAAAATGAGTGCTACACCTACCTACAGTCTTACTTTAAGTGAATGGACATAGTAATGATCTTCAGAAAATGTGGCTTTCTAGGCACACAATTACAGGTTGTCCTGTCAGTGAGAAAGGGATGTACCCAAAAAGGTATAAGAACTGAAACTGGAGTGCAAACTGTCTGATTTACAGCAGGATTAATTTTTTTAATTATTATTACTATTTTAAAACCAATTCAACGTCATCAGTAAAAGACTGAACTGATGCTAGGAGGAGAAGGAATATACAGGTCCCTTAATGCTGAATGTGTCAATATTGCTTGCAAAGCTTCCCTTGCAGACCTGTTTGAACATATCATGTTCAAAATTCTGCCCTTCTTCTAACTAAAGAAACTGGTTTGTGAGTACAGATGGGGATTTTTCAAGAGGCAAAACAGATAATTCAGACAGTCCTGTAAACACTAGAAGTATAAGGAGGTATAATTCTAATTCTCTTGTTAAGCAGAAAGAGGTATGCTTGTAATATAGAAAATTTCCTGTGAATCCTTTAAAACTGGTTTTGTTCTGTCAGCTCTCCCTACCATTGCTGCAGTCAGCCCTGTGTCCAGAAACATTATCAGGACCCATCCCAGCTGCAAGTGCTCACGACCAGACACCCTGAAGCAATTGTGCCCTGTCTGCCCACTCCAGAGACCTTGTAAGATACTCTTACAGCAGAGGGGCATCACTTGCTATGGGCTGTCACTTGCCCTGTGACACAGGCGGCTGTACAGCTAAAATACAACCAGTGTGCGCACTGAAGGTGCAAAGTACTGGATTCCCTGTGTGCAAGGAGGCGAACCGTGCTGTTCATGCACGCAGGGGGTCCCTCCCTGTTTTGAGGAGCAGGAAAAAGTCATGACAACTGAGGAACCATTCATGATGACTGCTCTGAGCCATAACAGATATATCTACATAATAAATACTTGTAAATGTCTTCACAGATTTATAATACTGACAAATACAATTTCTCAAAAATTAGTCTAATTAGGTATTACTCTTCTTTGTTATTTATATTTTTCTCCTCTAAACATTATTTTAACTTTAGGAAGCTAGTGTAGAATAGTGTGTGTGCAAAAGAGCCAAAAGCTTCCAGCTGATGTTTGAAGGTGGGAATGTGTCACAGGCCAGGTCCACCCAGCTTCCTTCTTTCAGTCATCACGCATTCCTCATATGCTGAGCTGTGACCAGATCAAAGAGAGGGCAGTTCTGTTTCATTTTGTTTCATCTCAAGGCGGCTCTGCCAGTCCTTGAGTGCAGACAGGTATTTTGTGACACAGCAAATACTTCTTTCAGGATATGTGGTATTTGCAGTGGTAAAACTTTCCACCTTCCTTTACACATGTAGTCACCCCTTTGTCAATAGATTTCATAATCCTGAATTACTGGAGGTTCAAATTGGTAAGATATGAAAAATAGCAACACAGGGCTAAAAAGTGTTTCATTTTTAGATTTTTTTTTTTTTATTCCCTCTGACATTTCTAATGTACTGTAAGAAACCTGAACATTTTTAGAAGCACCTAGAGCCAAGACTTCCAAACTTCTCAGCTGCAGAACTTTGAAAATCTATTGTCTTCAGTAAGTTCCTGATCAAAAGGGTCCCATCCCTGTCACAATTAAGCTGGATCTCAAAATATCTATCTATTGCTGAAATGTCTTTCAAAGATTAGCAGTGAGACAGGCTATACGTTTACCTGCAAGCCTGATTTTACATAAAAAGCTCTCAAGCAGATTGAGTGAAGAGTTGGTGCTTGTAGTTAAGAAGCAACTCTTAAGTTTGACCTCTTGATTACCTTTAATTACCTGTAATGCAAGGTAAAACTAGCATTACTTATTATTTTTGTTTAGAGTACTTGCTGATTGAGGTCCTTGAATGTTTCTCATATCACTCATCCCAAGAGAACACTAGAGGGTAAACATTAATTGGTAACGAGGTCCTGACTCAGATGTTGTGAAGAAAGAGGGTTGTAGTTCTGTATCTGAAGCAAGAGCTGTCTACATTGAGCCACAGTAGCCTCCATTTCCTAGATACTATCAGGGCTTGCTGCTCTGATAAATCCCTCCCACAGCAAACCTCTTTACTTGGAGTATAATCTGAAGTATTTGAGAGCCATACAAAGAGTATTTTAGTGCTGGTCAGATATGTAGAACTAGCAAAATGTTAAGTGTAGAAATATCCTTGTGTGCTTCACTTTCCTCATCGTTCTGGAGTGGCCTTCAGGCTTGGGATTGAGACCCGTAAGATTTGGAGAATCCTCTTGCCATTGACTTTGCTACCTGCCTCTCATCTTTTCTACTGTCTCCCTAAAGTCTCAAGTCAGACAGGCAGCTCTCTGTAAAACTTTTCAGTTGTTGCCTATTATATCACCTGGCACCTGAAGAAATCTCAGCCTCTAGCTAACTGGATAGACTGGTTTGTGCAGTTTGTTCAACTTTATGGGTCAAAGGGGATTCCACTTGAACTGGAGATCAGCCATGGTTGATGACTTCCTACACTTACCACTACACAGTGCACTGGTTATCTGCTTACTCTCACATGCTTGATACAAGTTAAATTGTCTGGAGGCAACAAACAAGTTTTCTAACAACTCATTTAAGAGCTGTGTCATTTTAAAAATTGAGAAAATTCACACAAACACATATTAGGAACCCTCTAATTTAACAAAGTTGTAATTAGAAAATGAAATGCCTCCATTAAAAAAAAAATAAAATAAATAAGAGCCACAGATTTTTAGGAAATTCAGTTATGCAAAAATAGGAATGTTTTGATTTCATTCCATCTGCATGGAAAAAACAGCATACCAGCAGCAGTGCATGTGATTATCTCTAAATGCACTTTTTTTCATAGACATTTGTATTGAAATGATGTTTTAATCTATAGCCTTATTCAAGACTCATGGAACACCCATGATACCCTAATCAACTTACCTGAATATGATAAAATGAAAAGCAAAGTGTTCTGGGTACTTACAGGGATCAGTTCTGAGGTGGGTTTTATTTGTGTATGGGTATGTATATGCTAGAGGGTTTTTTTAGTGACCAAATGACGATATAGAATAAAACCAGTAACGTGAAAAAAAGCCAAATTTTTCAAAATAAAGCCATATTTTAGTTAACGTAGCTAATGTTCATGTCAGCACTGAGCAATAAGCAATATTGAGATATAATTCTACAATTAGATTTTGTTGTTGATGATGTTTGAGTCCTATCTCTAATAAAGAACAAAGACAGGAAGAAATGTAATGGATGCTTACCTGTATGCCTAATTGAAGTGTGGCAAGCCTTTCTGAAAGAAACACAAACACTTACAACCATTCTCCCCAAACTAGAACTAAACAATTTAAATCTCTTCTCAGTCTTTTCATTCCTCATTACTTTTAATTTATAGACACTGCCAGGTGCCAGCTGGGGCACAATACAGAAACTGTAAACTGCAGAAAATGGCTGCGTGTGATGTTTCAAGCATAACCAGAAGCTGAATCTGTTAGGAAAAAACCCAATAACAAATACCACAGAAAAGCAGAAGTTCATCTGATCTTTTTACCCCAGATTTGATGTATCTGGTTAGTTCAGATAATAATCCAAGCTACTCTTGTAGGTGTAATGTGTTCTTGATGGAAATCTTGGAACATTTTGCTGTGCACCTGTTTTTCACCCCATAAGTAATTTATTTCTTTATATCAGTAGGTAACACTGTATCATTTTGCTGTAAATTAATAGTTTGACTTTTCAGCAGAAGTTAAAGATGTGCTTGTGAATTAGTTATCCATTATTCTCTTTTTTTTTTTTTTTTCCCTGAGTTGAGGATCTAGAAAGAATAAGTTGAATTGCTTTTTAAGTAAATTCGGGCAAAGATTTTGGCTCTAGGAATATCCTTTAAGTATCAGACTTATGATGTAGCTTGTCAGAGCATTATATACTATGTTACGGTATTAGAGGGATTTGGCTAATATAATGAAAAGGTACATTTCTTCTGTTCTGCTAATAAACATTAAGAATAAAATATATATATATAATAGATACAGAGGGCATTCCCATTGTAGCTGTGCAGTGTTGTAAAGTCAGATCTGGACAAAATGTTAACATTGAAATGTTCTAAACTATTAATTTAGCAATGATGTTTCTTCCTGATGGCACTCACTCTTAAATCGATTTGTTCAAACTGCATGTAATTGTATTAAGAAGGATAACACGAACAATGCTAAAGGGCTCTGTTAAAAAGGGAGGATAAACTTATGCAGAAATGATTTAGCAACTAAACTACTTATTGAAGACATATTAAGCATATTTTTCTTAATTTATATAAATGGATGTTCAATCATTTGGTAATTTTAATGCTGGCTTTGTTTAATATCTTACAGGAAGCTTCAAAAGATGGTGCATGACATCAAGAAAAATGAAACTGGGATAATAAACAAGTTCAAAAAGTAAGTTTGAAATGTCAATCCCTAGTTTTATCAATTTGGGGAAGTTCATGTTGTAACATAGTGTATAGTACTTTAGTGGTGGGACCATGTTATTCTAGAGGGATGTACTTCAGTGTATGGGAAAAGCTTCAGTTCAGACTGTGACATGCAGAATTTTCATGAGTATTAAGACTGCCATAAGTTGAAGAACTGGACTCCAATGACACGTTGTGTTTGTAGCCCTGAAAAAAAAGTATTTGAGTGAAAAGGACTTTCCTTGAATGCTCTGTGGGAGTGGTCATGGCTTGTTATTTGGATGTGTGCCTTTCTCCTTATGCAACTGTTTAGGCTACCTGCTGCAATTAAGTTTAATTTGAGCTCTGCCTTGAACCAACTGGTCAGGCATCATAGTTAAAATTCCCATAAAAATGTTAAATCCTCCTGTGTTCCATTCCCATAAGACAAAATCCAGCATTACCTAACATCCTTATTCCAGTAAAAAGTGCTGTACAGCATGCATACTGATGCCACATGCATGCGAGTATCATAAAATATTCATGGGTATGTATACATCAAAAGAGATTCCAGTAATTCAGCATCCTTGTCAAATGAATACACTATTCACTGTTTCCAGTCAAACATCTATTTAAACCAATTAGCTATTTAGCACACTTTTTCCTAATGCAATAGCTCATTTGAATAGGACTTCCATTTGGATGTGATTTTCTCATTCAGCTGTCTTTCTTTACATGGGTCATTGGCAACAAAAGTACTAAGTACTTTTAAAAGTTAATTAGTACACAGTACTTGAAGTGTTTCCAGGATGACCATATTAAATTCCAGAAAAACAGCTCTTGTACATAAGAGGCTCATAGAAAACATTGTTTAAAATTGTTCTTAAAAAGCGACCGCAATGTCTCAGTTAAGAGAAAAGAGCTTAGACTTGTTGTACATAAAGCAGTCAGTAGGCCGTTGAGAGAAGCAATAGGGTTCTGTCTGGTTTGGCTGTGCAAGAGCTCTGGAAAGCCAGGCTGGCTCAGCTATTGTCCCTGCTGCCAGCCCAGGCAGGGCTGGTGTTTGTGGGGCAGCTGCTGTCCCTGGCAGAGGAGTGGGATGCACTTCCAGAAACAGCAGTGATCTTCTGGCTCTCCTGTTCCCCAGGCAGAAGGAGTAACCTTGCGCTGCAGGCCCTGCTTTGTGGTCTCATTTTCACAGCTGTGTTTCTGTCCACAGGCCTTGAACAGGCTCTGACGGTAAAACACCTGATAGATTCTTGAGATAATTTTTTCCTTTACTCATCCTTCTTCACTCCAACACTGCTGCAATTTGCAGTAAATGACAGTTACTTGGTATATGCACTTGTTATTTCCACACAAAGTGCAATAGGAGAGTTTCCATTAAAATGACCCTATTTCAACTACTTGGGTCCTTAGTTTAATTTGTGTGGTTTGTTTTTAGCACAGTTTGTATCTATAAATAGACCACTGTGTTCAGAGACCCATCTGCAAAAAAACTCAGTTTCATCTAGGACCTGCTCACAGCGAAGAGCTGGTAGATGTCCAAAGGTTTTTGGTGGGTTTTTGAAGGAGATGAGGGTTTGTTGTTGTAGTTGCTGCTTTTTTAATAAAAGGTGGCTTCCTACTTCACAGGAGTAGTTTAATTGTATTTAATAATGTTGCAGTGGGTCCAGGTCAAAAGTCCTGGAAAAGGAAAGCAGATGGCAGAAACAATAGAAGCATCTCAAGTTTATAATTTGAGGCTGCAAATTGTCTCCCATAGTTGCCCGAATGTGAATTAATCAGTATTGCTCTGACTGTGTGTCCTTCCTAGAGAGTAAAAGGAGAAGAAAAGACAAGGGAGAAATAACAAGAACCAAATGTAGTGGAAGCTGGGAAGGTTAGAGGTATCATCATTAATGTCAGATACAAGATTGCTGATATAACACTGCAATTCTTTGATTCACTCAAGATATTAAAAAAAACCTATAAAAAAGAGCAGGCTCATAAAAACTCTTTTAACGTATGACTGCAGCACAAAGCTCACATCTCAACTCTTAGAGCTATAGGAATACAAATTGAGATATAAAAAGCATACATATAATAATCTTTTTCTGATGATGCTATGCTTCATTTGAGTCATATTAATCTTTTCTGCAGTTATGAAGATCAGAAATTTAGTTTTTAAAAAAATGAAGAAAAAATTTCTTACATTTGCATATGACTTCAGAACTCAAGTCTTGAACCCAGCACATAACAAGTTGCAATAAAAGCATGAGTTGACAGCACTGATAAGGATATGTACAAGAGGTGCTAAGCTTTACAGAATTAGAACTGGCTGTATTGCTTTCAGTGTGCCCTTAGGGGACTTTTTGTTGAATTTTTTTTAAGACTTTTTCTAAAAAATGTTGTTATCCAGTTGACCATTACTTCCATTTCAGTTATAGAATTATTTTATTAAGTGTTAAAGATTTAAATACAACTGAAGCCAGAATTGGGTGTGTTTTTTTTAATTGGCATTATGTAGCACAGATCTAGAACTTGTCTATATGCTGGAATAAAACCCATCAAATTCAAACCTATCATAAGTAGAAATAATTTTAGGGAATTCAAATACTATACTTGGTTATCTGAAGCCTAAAGTTGGCACACTGATGTATATTGTAAGCCTCTGCTACTCTAATTGAAAGAACAATCAGATATTCATTAAATACTTTTGACTTATTACCAGTATTTGTTAAAACACTTATAAAAACTGGATTGGCTCTTGATTATGCAAAAATGTAAGAAAAGTTCTTTCATCAAGAGTTGCTCTGCAGTTTAGCTCATGTAGGGTGCAGTTGTGGGGGGATTCCTCTACCATCCATGTGTTCTTAAAGGTCTGTAGAAAGCAGCCTGAGCCAGTGGTGGGAACAGGAAAGAAAGTGACAGGTTGTTTCTTCATTACTTAAAAGTTCTTGTATGTTCCCCATCCTGTCTCAGAATTTTCTGGCAGTAAAATTATTGGCCACTGCAGGATAGCAGTCACCCGCTTGCCCTTAATCACATGCAAAACTGTTTACAGTACTGGGGCTCCAGCTGCTGTGCAGATCCTCTCAAAGAGGATTATGTACTCAGGTGTAGAAGCAATGGGTGTAGCCAACGTTGTATAAACAATGAGAGCTGGGGGCATCTTTTTCATATTCACATCCTTGGTAACACAGAACAGGGAAGGAGAGAAATCATAGGTTTCACGCTGCAGGGTGGTGGTTGCCTGTGCTTGAAACACCCTGTAAAGACATAGCACTCTTCTGTAAACCATAAGCTTTAAGCCTCTAGGCTTTGTTCAGTGGAATTCTAGCTCCACTGAAGTTGCTGCTTAAAGTCATACTGAATGTACAGCGAAGTCTTCAGGACTTTACCCTAAAGTTTTGGTAGGTGCTGATCTACTGTGTTGAATAAGAAACTAGAAGGTCAGTTTACTCACCTTGTTGCAGTATCACATCCTATCAAAACTTCCTTTGCAATGCCATCAGAAATCATGCACTTGTAGTTGTATTTCTGACAGCACACCATCCAAATATGTTCATTTCTTGAAATCACATTTGCTATGTGACCTAAAAAACAAAAAGAAGATGCTTTACCCAGTGTTTTAGCTGGGTTAATCTTTACTTCAGATTTGTCTGGCCCATTTTTCTATACAATTTATAACTTAGTAATTTCAGGCAGAAAAATGGTCATTGTGTTACTAAACGTCTCTTCAACCTGCAGAGCTGCAGTGAGAAAACATCTGTGACCCAGCTCTTGGCAGAGGGAAAAGTGGTGTTTTATGAACCAAACAATGAGAGACATGTACTAAAATCAAGCTGTACCACACTTAGAAAAAGAAACCAGCAAAAAATATCACACCTGATTTTAACAGTTATTCTGAAGAAACATGAAAGTTACTGTGTAGCTGGACAGAATGTTTTGAGTGCCAGGATTTTATTAATATAACAATATTTCATCAAAGTGAAGACGAATAAATCACAGCTAGATGCCGTTTCACTGTCATAGCACACTGTAAAAAAATGTGTGAAAGAGTAGTAATAACACTTTCTGAAAAACCTTTCAGATTAATTTTATCTTACACAGTTGCCACATACTTCCAAATCTATAACAAACTATTCCACTACGTCATGAGAACACAGTTCAGGAAAAGTTTATCTGTCAGCTAGATAACACCTTTTGGAACTCTGAAAATGTTTCTGGCAAAGTTTGATTAATTTATCTTTTAATCACAAGTGTGATGATCTAGTGCACTTAAAAGTAGTATGTACTATATATATTCAACTCAGTAAAGATTATAAATACAATTTTTGTAAAAACTATTTAAAGTTTAAATGGTCCCTAAGAAGGGAGTGGACTTTGTACAGATTTAACAATAGAAAAATTGAAGGACTTTTGAACACATAGAGTTTTCAGGTGCATCTTAAATGCTGGGGGAGTAAGCAGAAACACTAGCTGGAAAATGCACCTGTGGGAGAATTAAGGGTGACACAGCAAGGACTACTACTACCCATATTTGGTTACTTTTCTGGGTGTAGCACATATAAATAAGTGTTGCTAGAGCAAAACACCCAGACCTCTCCTGCAGTTTATTTAAAAATCCTCCATTTAGTGTAGGAAAACAAAAACATGCTATGAATTCAAAGTCTGTAATTAATATTTGTGGTTTCCACATGTGAGAAAAGTTAAGCACATGCCTAAATGTTTTAGTATGCTATAGGGGGGCAATCTTGGAATACATTGTTTTAAAATGGCATAGCTTATTCTCTTTCAAGTTGTTATGAATTTTGTACCATGCATTTTGTTCATGTGTGAGAGGCATTTATACCCCATTGCATGAAATGTCTAAAATGCTACTTTGGTTATTTGTTGGAGCTAAAATATGTATACGAGGGTTAAATACACTTAAATGGGTATGCTAAATTGTATGGCATTTGGTTCTTTCAGTCCTTCCTCATTTACTTCAGAGGAACAGGACAAAGTCAGTTGCCAGTTTGCAAGCATTTGTGTGGATAGTGAGATCAGAATCTGAAATAGATACATAACCACACCTTGGCATAGGGTTATGTCTTTTGTGGTTTGCACATTTGGTAAAGTTCTTGTTCCTGTACAGCCAAGCTCTAGCTGACTTCAAAAGAGCCTAGATTACAGATCTGGCATTCAATAAATACAGTGAGAATGACTTTTTAAGTGGATTTGAATTTTAGAATAAATAACATATTTGATGAGATTCTAGCAAATGTAGATGCGGCCGTGAACTGTTTCAGCTCTGCGAAAGAAACATAATTTCTTTTCTTCTATTGATATTCAGGTTCCAAAATGAACAAGTGGCCTTAATTTGCAAAACTGGGAAAGATACTTGGGATCGGTATGCTACTTCATAGCTGCACAATAGCACGATAGGCTGCTTAGACACAGACTTCTGTTCTGTACTTCATTCGCTTTCGTTATAACGTATTGACATTTTCTGTCAGGGCCACTGCCAGGATTTACAGGGCCTGGGACAAAGTATGGAAGCCTTCTGCTTAGCAGCATTGAAATGTGTGATGTTGCTTAAGCCACATACTTTACACCATGACCCAGACAGCCTCTTACTGTTGCCTCAGTTCCACTATTTCCAAGTATCTACCCTTTCTGAACAACTCATGATAGACATGTTGGAAAGTACATCAGTAGATCTTGGTCTACCCTCCCTAAGACCTGAGATGTGCCCTGGCAGTGGCCCTGGGTTTTTCTTTCTAACATGGCTGTGCTAACCTGGAGGAAGACAAGAGCAAGGCTGTTGAGAATGCTTTTCATTTACTGTTTGTACGCCATCGTATTATACAGCAGGAGGAAGTTAAAAATCTTGGAGGAGGCAGCTATCCATCATTAGTGTTGTTAGTAACGAACAAAGCAGGTTAATATTGCCAAAATAATCTCCCTGGATTTGTTGGGGTAGGGGGTGGTTGGGCTTTTCTGAGCTCTAGCAATGCCCACACCATTTATTCATTGATTCATGCATGTGCATGGGATGATTTTGGTGACTGTCTGGACAACAGAATTCCATGGATTCAACTCAGAAGTAGCCAAAGCATTTCTTAAAACAGATAGAAAAAATTTGTCAGTTGATGTGTTAGTGCCAGCATGCACTAAGCATAACCCAGAGTTACAGTGGTATCTGACCAATGACACCCAAGCAGCATGCTCAGGACTTGAATATTAAGTGATATTCATGTGGTAAAGCAAAATTTGTAGACATCACTATTGCTCAACGATCACAAGAAAGCATTTTAAATTCTTTGTAGACTTCTTTTTTTTAATTACTTGCTCATTTTTGCAAATGAATTTGTTAGGACCTGACTGAAGGATGAGCGAAGCCATCAATTCAGTGGACAAAGCTTCAGGTCCACAGTGGGGTCTCATCAGTGGTACAGGGGAGCTGCCAGACCATGTCCAAAAATCACTTTGAAGAGTCATTCTAAAGTCATTAATTGTGTTAATGTTTTATCTGACTACAGAAAGCAAATGGTTGGAGTTTTTCCTCTTCAGAGGCATCAGTCTGGCCTCTGAGGTCACCCATGCACCATTCCATCTTAACCTTAAACCCAAATTCTTCTCTTTTATTACAGGGTAACGAAATAATTCACCTGACTAACTCAGTGTCTTTTTTGGACAGCTGCAAGTTAGCAAGGAGGGGTCTGTATGAATACCCACATATATATGTGTATACACATGTATTACATACACGTGTACTTCTCCTTGCTAAATATATATACATGTACATGCATATACATATGAATATGTATGGCCATAAATATCCTTTTAGTCTTCCTACAAGTTTTCTTTTGATTCACTTGGTATTAC
Source organism: Pseudotriccus pelzelni (assembly GCA_035584735.1). Lineage (NCBI taxonomy): Eukaryota > Metazoa > Chordata > Aves > Passeriformes > Tyrannidae > Pseudotriccus > Pseudotriccus pelzelni. The sequence goes on along the minus strand of JAWMRA010000162.1, from coordinate 20,760,333 downwards.
AAATGCCCTTATAACAGTTTTTACCGAAAAAGGGACATAACATCATAAAATAATAGTAAGTAGAAACAGAATCCGGCACTGAGAGACCTGGTATACATTTAAGCATTAATCAGTAAATGGAGTGCATGCAAAATTATAGTTCTAAAAATACAAACTGAGAGTGCTACACCACTTTCTTATGCCATAGTCTTAGCAAAGCCTCTTTGAACCTGAACAGATTTTCATCTTCCAAGTGACATGCATTTATCTCTGCCCCCTATGGTATCTGTTTCTGCTTTGGAAATTAAGAGGACAGGGGTGAGCAAAGAAGCCATTCTTTCAACATATGTTCTAAGTGAAAAGAAAAATTAAAATATCAGATTATATTTTAATATCTTATCTGTTTCTAGCTTTTCAAAGCATTCTTCTACAGCCATTTGCTAAGCATCTGTGATGGTAATCTGTATTTCCTCAGCTGCAGGTATCTTTTGTTATCAGCTTTTTTATGTGTCTGGCTAATGCTCCCTTCTAGTGAATGTCACTTATGAGATCGTAAATGTAATAATTATCATTTACAGCCTTAAAAAAAAGCCACCACCAAGTCTACCACAAAGGGATTATGCTTCAGGTAAGGCTGTATTAATGTAAATTTAAACTGCATGTCTGTGTAAATTTGTTATCTATATGTCTAACAGTATTTCAGTTATACATGGCCTCATAATTTGTTTTTAATGAGAGAACAGGATATCATTAGCAACAACTCTGAAGGTAGTTCATGCCTCTGAAATGAAAGGCTAGCAAAAAATAGCAAGTAGCTACTCTTTCAAAATCAGTCATTGTCCTTATGTAGGCTGCTGTAAAACATGGAGGAGAATTTGCATCCAGTCCCTCCCTGCTAGAAACTGTGATGTGAAAATAAGTAGGGAAAGAAAAAGAAGAAATGGATCATCACAGACTCAAAATCTTAATACTATTAATGTAATAATGACATCATTAATTATCTTGGAGTTAGAACTCGCTTATCATACAGCACTGCCCACAGACTAGTTCATGGCTATTTTTACAAGTTAACAGCCATCTTGTTAAGACAACAACTGAAGCAAAGAGAAGAGAGTTTGGAAGTTATCAGATAAATGTACCATGTTTAACATGAACACTTGTAAATAGTGTGCTGTCTTGGAGCTTTATCCAAGAAACAAGAAAGTGCAGAGCCCAGAGGTCAGCAATAGTTTCATTACCTAGAAATTGTCCCCCCTACTTAAAAATGAGATGCATTACCAGAACACTGTGGGTAAAGTGCATGCTCCTCTGTTTGGGCCATTTGCAGTCTGGCATTTTCTAATGCTTTCTCAACAGCCCTGAAACAATTTGTCAAAAACAGGCAAAACAGATGTGTTGCTCTGAACTGTTCAGGAAATTATCTCCACTCTTTTTAAAACTGAATATAAGTATAGATTGAAAAAACAATCTAAGATAAATGTTTATGTTCACTATTCCATCTCCTTAAATAATCTTATGTTTGCTTTAGAACATGCAGACAATGAAGAGGAACAATGGTCAGATGATTTTGTAAGTACATATTTTGGGGTAGTCAGAGGTTACTGTAGCAACAAATTAGCACAAGAAATAATAAGAAAAGTTTGGTTTTGAATCATCTACTTGGGGTTGAACTTAATACAACTGAAATATTACCTTATTTGTCACATCAGCTTTATTCACAAGTAGCCACTAACTTTTAGCTGCCTCCATTTTTTTACATTCAGCTTAGAAGTACTTTCAGAAGCACTGTCAGTGGCAGCCATGGACACTAAGCTTTTTGGATAAGTAAGCACATGGCATCAATTTGAGGGACTTCTCAAACTGAACAATAATTTCAAAAACCAGTGAGATCTTTTATTTGGTGGAAGGAGGGTAAGGAGGGGTAAGGAGAGGAAAGCCACTTTTTAAAAATTAGTAACTTCTGCTAAGCTTTTAGAAAGCACTAGAATGAAGCCAGCCATGGCCATCAGCCATGTAAAGTAATGGTGCAGCTGTCAGCCTGAAGTGACCAGTTTCCTTCTGAGTTAGATCTTGATTACCATTTTAATAGGAAAGGGAGAGAAAGTTCCAAGACACAGCGAGAGTCCCAGCTGGAACTAGAAGGGAACTGTCCTGTGAAGGGAAACAAGCTTTTGATCCATAATTTGAAGATTGAGCTCTTGAGGTGAAAGGATTCCTTGGAGATCACAAGAAGACAGGGAGCAGGAAGTTCCTGGGAGGAGCAGAAGGGGAGGCAGGTGAAAGTGCCTTTTTGTTTAAAGAAGCAGCACTGAAAAGGAATGTAATATGTCCTTTCAAGGATAGATTGTGGTAAGTTAGTTATTGTACTCCTGCAAGAATATTTGTGTTGTACATTGCTATGAAGCCATAAGTATGTTACGAGATGAGAAATGGGAAGTTCTGTCTTTCTAGGACAGTGATTATGAAAATCCAGATGACCACTCTGACTCTGAGATGTATGTGGTTCCCAGTGAAGAGAATCCTGATGACAGCTATGAGCCACCTCCAAGTGAGAAGGATAAAAAGAAGATTCCCTCTGCTTTCCCTATTTCTAGGGGTGAATATGCAGGTAGTTATGGAACAGTTGACTATGTCAGCTTGATAATTGCTTATTGATCAGTACCAAAATAGAAATGGCCTCAAATAGACTAACCTGTCCTTTCCTCAAGAGTTTGCTTTAAACTCTGTCAGTTGGGTCTTCAGCATTCAGTATTGATGTTAGTTAACTTAGTACTGATGGTAGTTAACTTTAGAATTTTAATATAATGTGTCCTAGAGACTTTCATATACATCCACTAACTACAAAATTTAAGCAAAATTATGGGAGAGATCACTAATTTGGCTCCAGATTAATCCACACGTGATGATGCAGGAATTCATATTAAAGATTAGGCACAGAAGACTAGACAGGTCCGTTCTTAATCTTCTCTGTTTTTCCAGTCATTATTCCAAAAGCAGTAAAACAGAGGACAAAGAAGCCCAAATATTCATTCCGTATTGTCCTTGAAGGTACTGAGAATGATAAATATCCTGTAAAACAGAACAGGATCAAGATTGTATTTACATCCATTTAGTGTAGAAGCTTTTTTTTTTTCTTTCAATTATTTTCAACCACGGAAAGATTGCACTGAAGTGAATGAAAGTTAGCTTCAGTTAGATAAAGATTTGAGACACGTGGAAATGAAACATTGACATGATGCCTGCTTTCACTTTTGTATGATACAAGACTGTTACTGGTTGCAGAATATTTATCAAAGTGTTAAAATACCACATATGTATTCACAGAAGTTGATCAGCAGTTCATTTATATGTTCTCTGTAAAGGCAGTTGTTAAAATGACATCCCAGAGAACCTGGCATAATTTATGTTCCAGTCCCACCCTTTGTGCTGTATAACAGTTGTTTTTCTGATATGTCAGATATGTTCTTTCTCAATTCCTATCACCAAAGTTTATACCAGCACAGGACATACTAACAAAAGGACTACACTACCCAGCTATGAGGTGTGTCAGCTGTGTAACTGCTTGTTTCCCCAAGGAGTTAAACAGCGGTTCATAGAACAGTCAGTGCCTAAGTAACCTCTGCAGCCTGTTACACAGGACTAGGTTGCCACCTTGAGCAATGAAATAGGACTAGTTTACCCATAAGTCTCAACATCAGGACCAGCTATGCTCAGGTCTGCCTTTTGACCTGAGCTGCAGCCACAAGTAAAGACTTGTTTGCACAGGTAGTAGAAGACAGTGCAGAGGCTAATGCGTAATTTTTGCTAAAATTGTTGGGTTTTTTCCACGTTGAAAGACAATCGTACCAGTCACCAGCAGCTTCCTCCCAGCAACAAACCTCTTCCAAGTACACCCAGTCCAGCCATGTCCAGACCAAAGAAACCATGTGTGCCATCCCTGCCACTGCCATCTCCTGCTGCAAAACCAAAGGTACCACCAAAGCCTAAGGAGTGCAGTGATGACGAGGTAAAGTTTACATATATATTTATTTTGACTGTTTAAATGTCTGATGACCCCAGACCAATAAGACAGATCAGAGCAATGCCATGACCTGGCCTCTTTGTTAGCCTCTATGGAAAATCACTTTGTACATCACAATGACCTGTGAGTACCATACTGATTCCTAGGGGATATCTGCCTACTCTGAGTACTAAGGAAACTCTTTAGACCACAAAGTAGCTTCTCATTATCCACAACAAGCTGTAGGCAGTGGGGAGATAGTAACCTCAAAGACTACACTAGGACCAAAGGGAAGGGAGGGCTTTCATCCACCAGTCTAGAACTGGAATTATTTGGTAAAGGGTTTTCAGTCTTTGGGAATCCCATCCACATAGGGGTGATACATGTGTGAAATAGCAGTCACTGTGAAATGAGAACTATTGTAAAACTGCTGCCAGGGCTTCAATCCCAACAGTTTGTTGATATGATAGAGGTTTAACTGGTAGATTTTTGTCCTGCATTTCTCATAGGATAATTACATTGTGCCAGTGGACAATGATGACGATAACTATATTGAACCCACAGAAAGCAGCATGTCACTACCTACAAAATGTGAGTTATAGTCATTTAAGCTAATAATTATTGTGTTATTAGGAACAACAGTGGAAAAAAATTTGATCACATTAGTGTCTCTTTCTAGGGTTCAAAGAGTGGAGATGCAGCTAGTAGAGAAAACACAGCCTGTAAAAAGGCATTTGGCTCGTGACCAGGCCAAGGAAAATTATTTTCAACTTCATTATTTTTAACCTTATTGGAAGCCATGTTTAACTTCTGCCTCCCTCAGTTATTTCCAAGCCCAGTCTTGTACAACCAGGCATGTGCTATCACTCCTCATCCAAGGGAGCTACAGCATTAAAATTCTGTTTACTGAAGTGTCTTGGGAGAGGAACAAACATTTTTAAATATTTCAGATAAAGACAGACTTTGATTGTAGTTTTTTATTTTGTTCCTAATCTCACTATTTAAAGTATATTTAACTGGAGAGTGAAATTACTGCAGCCCAAAGGTGAAAAGCAAACAGAGAAGACTATGTAATTCTGCTCTCTGACATCACTGACAGTATCAAACCTATTCAGGAAGGCATGAACACTGAATAATGTTTCCCTTTTAAACTAAGAGCTTCCTTCTGACTCAGTTGATTTATTCAAGGTCACACAAAAAGGCTACCACTTGGACCTACTTAATATTCAGTCTTATTGTATAAATGTTCCATTGTTAGTTTATTAACATATATATATAAAAATATATGTATATACCTATTTTATATATAAATAGATGTGTACCCATACATAAATATATGTGTATATGCACACACATGCACAAGTACGTATGTACATAAATAAAATATGTTTTTAGCTCCTGGGAACAGACTTATGAAGACAGCAAAGCCAGGTCCCCCTACTTCTCCAAAGCCTTCTCTTGCTTCTGATATGCAAGGTATGTGGAGTTTGTATCACTGTTAAAATAATCTAAGAGTGAGCAATATTAAATTACACTTAATATATTCATAACACAAACCTTATGACATACTTCAGTAAAACCTAAATACATTCCTCCTCAGTTTTGTGTTGTAGCAGTTGCTTTGTCTAGATTGAATAGTAAATCCATTTTAAGCATGAATAAAACTAGAGCAACTTCTTTGCCCAAATTAATTCATTTTTAGTCTTTTGTTCTAGTGGAGGAATGCAAATAGATCAATACTGCAAAAACAATTATAGGACTTGGTATCTTAGTAATCCCATTTCACTACAGGAATCAAGACCCAGTATTTTAAGGCCAGGATTTAACCATATAGAAGTTCCTCACAGGCTGATGTTTTGCATGTCCTTTGATAAGTATTCCCATTTAAGTTCTATATAGAGCAATTTATTTGGAAAAAAAACTCAAAAGCAGAAGCAAATAAGAGGAATCCTGTTTGCTTTTGTAAATGCAGATATACTTGTTCAATCTTCCAGTGCCAACTCAGAGTTGTTTTGTATGCTCATTATCCCATTAATTGCTTAGAAGGTAACCTTTACAGACTTATCACAGTTCTTTAAAAAGCTTTGCATATTCATTAGTAATATGTTTAGCTTTCAAGTCGCAAACTGCAAGTCGTAAACTAAAATTTTTTCTGAATGACTTCAGATTTCGTGAGTTACTTTCCAGGTATTTAAAAATGCCCTTTTCAATCTCAGCCTTTCTGTAAATCAATGTTGAGCGACAACCAGCTCCTGACAGACGTTACTAAAAAATAAAACATCTCCCCCTGGTGGGAACTTGAACACTTCGGTGCAACAAAGAGAGGAAACCTGACAGGAATTTTTTTAAAATAGGGTTCTATTTTCATTGAAGAAACGGGACACAGATAAGAATGTTTGTGGATTTTGCTCTTAACATCTATGAATTAAAACATACCCGTGTGTCAGAGCTCCAGCATGGATGCTGGCCATGCAAATGTGCCAGCTTGTATTTATGACTCATCTAATCTCTTCCTCCCTGAAAGTTAAGGAAATGCTAAATGCTAGCACAGATGCTAACTTATAACAAGTGTGATAACACCTTTTTTCCAAACTGTCCTGCGTTTGCACAACACAAGCATTCATCTTCCTCTGGGGGGGGGGTGGAGTGGGGGGGGGGAGAAAAGCAAAACAAAAAAAAAGGTTGTGGGGTGGGTGGTAACTTCATTAATATGTTTATTAGAATTCCTGGGATGTTTCCTTAAGTTTCCACTAGGACACCTGGGGTTTTGCTACTCCAGAGTTTTGGAGGCAGAATCAAGTTCTGAGCAGATTCTCCAAGTTATTTTTCCAGAGTCAGAAGTACAACTGATGCAAAACGTGGTAACATACAGTATGTTTTTGCTAACCAAAGAACACTTTTTTTTTTTCCTCCCTATCCTACAGAAGTCTACGAGGTTCCTGAAGAAGAGGTGAGGGCTTTCTATAGTATGACTTGCATTGCCCTCAGGCAGGGTACAAACGTGATTGTGAAAAAAGATTATCAGTCTTTCAAGGGGAAAATTGGGAACAAATCTCTGTCTGCACTTAAAACTTTCTGACACTCCCTTCTCAGAGAAGCTGTCAGACCAATTCTAAAGGTCTGCAGAACAGAGTAAATGGGAAGGGGCGGAAATTTCCCAGTCCTGTGTGATAGTTATCCAGTCTGGGAAGCAGCAACCTAAAAGAATGCTTTTCAGAAGCAGAACTGCAGCGGAGGAGCAATGACAGTTCTGACACAGTAATTTTCTTCCCTCTTGCTGGTACTGACATAAATGGCCAAAGCAGATTTACTGGTGTTGAGTTCTTGCCTCTCCTATCCTAGTGCAGATTACCAGACAGGGCTCCAGTAGAAATCTATACCACAATGCAAAAATAATATCTTGATGTGGTAACATAAACAGGATCATACAAATGTATTTCCTGAAATCAAAAAGTGACCAAAAAATTCAGTGCATTTTCTCTTACAGGAAAAACCATCACCACTACCACCACCAGTAACCAGGTAAGCCATTGCTGTGAATGTGCATTATTTAAAACTTGTCAGAAAATATATTTTCTTATCTAGATACAACGTGTTTGATAATTCTTTCTCTAGAAGATATATATGTAGTAAATATGTCTTTAGATTATCTATACAGAGATTATCAGCCATTTCTATGTTAATTTCAATAACCCAAGCACAACACATTAAAAAGAAATAACTCTCTTAAGGGTACGTTGTAGAATTTTGAGGGGGTAGGGAAGGAGAAAGAGAGCTTTTCTTTCTATTCACAGTTGTTAAATATAATTTTTCTTTTTTAATGTTTTATTACTAGGTTCACTAAGCCACTTCTGTCTGTGCCTGCTCAGAATACAGAGCACTCCCACATGCACAGTATGACCAGAGAGCCACCTAAACAGGAGACTTGTAGGTAAGTCAGCAGCAGCTTAGATCAGCAGGAAATATTAGCAGAGAGAAGATTTTCTCCTCTCTAATGTGTAGCCTTCTGACAACGAACAGTTGTCAGGACACTCACTGGGACAAGGTGAGAACTGAAAGCTCTAGTTTCCTTGTGGGCTTCTGTAGTCAAGCCAGTTTGCCAAATGGATAAGTATTTTCTGGAATATCCCTTTAGGGATCCAGTGAAGGAATAAAATATCTCTGCAAGCCAGTAAGTCCTATTAGCCATCTCTGCACCCTTGCAAATGCAATGTTTTTGCAGGGGCACAGGATTGCTTGTAAAGAAACTGGACACGGTAAATCCACCATTTGTATTCCAAGCCTCTGGAGGAAACAAGAAAAAGGATACTTAAGCATGCAGCCTACTTCGCTCCTGTGTCCCCAGAAGTGTAGGAAGATGCTTCATAACCGCTGTCTCATCTCTAGGACACTGCTTTACAAAATAGGCCATGTGCCCCAGGAAGAGCAGGTGGCCTCTGCAACACTGTGCGTGATGGTGTTTGGTGAGGCCCTGCACAGTCACGGGGGACCCCGAGGTCCAGGACAGAAGCTATTCTAGAGCAGTTCCACACCAAGAGCAACAGCATCACCACAGCCCCTGCAGCGCTGCATAGATGAAATTAAATCCATTTACAGGAGACCTCCTTCTCTCTAGATCTTGAAAAGCATAACTGAGCCAAGAAAATAAATCCTATTCAATTTATTTTGTATGTTTTTCAGAAATATTTTGCCTCTTCCCAGAAGTCGTTTTCATCCAAAAACAGTGAGTAATCAATGGGCCACTATAAAAGAATGTGTTAAACTTGGGTTGTGTTTTATATATAAATAGATGGATGCTTTTTATTATCTGGATTAAGTAATAGAAACAGATCACTCAATGTCAGATTCATATAATGTTGTAATTGTTGCTGTCAATCTTTTGGACAGAAGAGCATTGGACATCTGTACTGATCCAAAAAAAGTTTAAATATTTTAAGGGATATATTTCTCAGACCACAAAAATAATTTCTTGTATTACAAAATATCAGTTAAACACCAGGAAAATTACGTAGCAAAGGGCAATTTTGCCCAGTCTGAAGTACCTTCCTTGAGCCTCATTCCTCTCAGATGATGAATGATTAATGTTTTCCAAAAGTGGAAATGTTCTAAAATGTCAGACTGGGTAGTCTGAGTAACCAGTATCACTAAAAAATGCAGTCCATGAAGGGCTAATTACAAGCTTTGGGTTCCTAAGGCTGTGTTTCAGTCAGTTCTCTTCTCTCTCTACTCTAGTCCCCAGTCTGTCCCTTTGACTGTGCTGGAACAAAGGTTTTTTGAAGCAAACCACTTGGAAACTTGTCTAACTGCAGAAATGAGCAAAAGCAAATGCACAAAAGATTCTTCTTCAGCCAAATTAGTTACATAAATTGTTTTGCACCATAGCTCTACTCACAGTTGTGCCAGCACAAGAGGGTGTGCATGAGGAGCCAGGTCTCAAGAAACAGGGTGACAGTAACTGCACTGGTATCTGTGCCAAAAGCCATGTGCATCAAACTGTCTCCTGGCCCAATGCTCTCTGTTGCCTCTAAGAAATAATCAGTGTACCAATAGCTATGTAGAGAAATTAGACACTCAAAATTAGGAACTTGGGGTCATATAACAGGATGAGATGTTATGGTAACAGTGCAGGTGGTATACGAGTCTTATTTTCAATTTCTATATATACATCAAGTATTTTGTACATACAGCAGTATCAGCATTTTAGTTTCCCTTCCAACCCATCAGAAAGTTCTTCTCCTTTAGATCTATATCCCATGGGATGCTGAACAATTCCCAAGTTTTGCCAAGTTCAGGATTTTTCTTCTACAAAACAGTTTCTCAGCTTTTCTTACCAATACAAGATAAGGAAAAAAAAAGTGTTTCTGAAGGGGACAGTGTTGGACAGAAATTCCACTATCTGAGCAGCACTAAGAATACCCCTGCTTCAGAAGAGACTCGAGTGCCATATTGGAGCTGAAACCTCTCCATTTAATGTATTGTCAGAGCTTAGCTCTGAGAAAGATATCATCCCAGCTTTGCAGACAGTAAAAGGAGACTGTCCTTTTGCTGGAGCCATACACAAAGTTAGTTACAGCTCCAAGGCTGAAGCTCCCAGACAAACACTCATCTGGACCACGGATGTATTCAGCTCCTGGGTCATTGCAGTTAGCCAATTTGTCCCAAGAGTCAGCCTAGGAAAGAGTTACTCAGTTTAGTCCAAATTTTGGGGTCTTTGCTTGTAGTGTAAGTGGTCAGCCCTTACAGATTTAAACAAAAACATGGTAATGAGCATGATGTTTGTCAAATGCTGTGTTGTGCTTTTCCATCCCTGACTATGCACACTGACAAAGCAAACAATAACTGAAACATCTGCTAACTGCTCCCATTCAATCCTCTGTCAACACCAACCTGCACTGATCATGTGCACAGAACTGTAACCCTTGTTCCTCTCAAAGGCCTTGGCTGACTGGGAAAATAATTTCTCCACGTTTCACTTCCCCAACTGTTGGATGATGGATTACACCTCTCCAACCAGAGAATGGATGCATTTGTGGCCAACATTAGTGAGAAGCCATTAACCAGGAAGATGAAGATGGACAAATTAATAACTGGTGCCTCTTTGAAAGGTACATATGGGAGTCTGATTCCCTAAAAGACAAGAAATGAAGGCCAAAAGTAAGCATCTCCAAAAGAAGCCAGGAAATGAGGTGGATCGCTTCAATTCTAGCCTGGTGTAAAGACAGTTTACTCAGTTTCCTTCATTCAGTGGAAGATGTGTTTTTAGGATATTCAAATCTGCTGCAAAATTTCTGTCTTCCAGCTCAGAAATTAAACATAAACCAAAAGGTCTCACTGCAAAATTCAGGCCTAATTTTCTCAATACTACTTGCAATCTCAGGATTATTAGAAAGTTTGAACTTTGTTTGCTTAAAAATTTTCAAATTACATCCTAAAATGTGATTAAAAGTATTTTGGATCCTATATGCATTCTGTACAAATACTTCTTTAAAAATTACTACAGATACTAAAGCCATATCGATTATTTATGCACTTCTCATTAAAGAATCATTAAGGTTGGAAAAGACTTCCAAGATTGAGTCCAACTATTAACCCAGCCCCACTGTGTTCACCACTAAACAGTATCCTCAAGTGTCACATCCACGCACCTTTGAAACACTTCCAGGGATGGTAACTCCACCCTTCCCTGGGCAGCCTGTTCCAATGCCTGACCACCCTTTCAGTGAAGAAATTTTTTATAGTATTGAATCGAAACCTCCCCCAGTGCAACTTGAGGCCATTTCGCCCTGTCCTGTCATGTGTTACTTGGGAGAGCAGACCAATTCCCACCTGGCTACAACCTCCTTTCAGGTAGTTGTCGAGAGTGATAAGGTTCCCCCAAGCCTCCTTTTCTCCAAGCTCACCCCCAGCTCCCTCAGCCACTCTTTGTAAGACTTGTGTTCCAGATCCTTCACCAGTTTTGTTGCCCTTCTCTGGACATGTTCCAGCACCTCAATGTCCTTCTTGTAGTGAAGGACCCAAAACTGTACACAGTAATTCCTTTTTTAATTCCTTCACATCAAATCTAACCTATTTTTCCATTACAGGACCATGAAGCAAACAGTAATGATGAAAGTAAGTATTCCATATTGAAAGCATGGCAATATGAGAGGGATTGATATGTCACCGGTGACCTTAATATAGAATGCAGTGTAATGTGTCAGTGTAAATATTATCTGTAATGGTGAGCAACAATCAAGAAGTGTTACTGAACTGTTTTCTAATATAATCGGAGTGAAAATATGTTAAGACAAAAATTAAACCAATGGATATTTTTTACTTTTATTACATTAACACTAAAATGGCAGTGAGGAAAATCTACTGTTCAGATACAGCTACCATTGCATACTTAACATGTTGCTTGTATCTCTAGGTCAGAGATTCAGTAACACACAAGAATCCAGATTTCCCACTGGAGCAGCTCCATCTCCATTACCAAGGGGCCTGTGAGTAAAAAATAATAAAACTACTTCTGTGATGGGGAGTGCTTTAATAGGTATATTAAGAGCTAATTCCTATCCTTGCCTATGGCAATTGGAATGTAGGAATAATTTTTATTGCTGTTTGAGACAGATGTCCTAACTAGGGAAAGGTGAGCTAATATTTTATTTCCAGAGGAATACTCTTTGTGTGGCATAGCCCTTCACTGCCTGCCACTTAATGGCAGATGCTGGCTTGCTTAATGTAATGTCATACTGCAGCACTAGCATATGCAAGCCTAGTTGTGTTTTTCATTAAAGTTCTTCTGCCCCACCCAAGTGGTCATCTTAAGTATGGGACAGAGTGTATCTTCCTTGCATAAGTACCTTTCCCAAATACCCACATTACATCTGTTACCCTAATTCTTTTCTTATTCTTTTTGTTTCTAAGTCCTGTAGCTATCCAGTGCATCCCATCTTAGACAGAAATACCTTGAGAATCAATGAAACTGATCCTTAATTGCTGAATGAACTCATGTATCTGCCAAGTAACCATACTTATTTTTTTTGTTTTCTTTTCCTTCCAATTTTCAGCAAGAAAAATTCTAATGTGATAAATTTACCAGTAAGTTGACTTGTAATTGCATAATCAAATGATAATTTTATTAAGTTTTTAATGTACTGTAAAACCTAATTTTATTGTAAGTTTGGGTACAACCTAAATGCCTAAAAAGATAAGGGGGAAGAGAGTTATAAAGAAAGGAAATATCTGGTGCCATTACATGAATTAAGAGCAGTGTGAAAGCTCAAGTGGAAAAGTATTTTGATTAAAGGGGTGTTTGGATTTAATACTCTAGGATGTAACAATAAACACAGTGGAAGAACTGAATAAATGAGAAATAAATGGGAACACAGGCCATTCAGAAGTATTCCTGGAAACATACAGGGCTGCCTATGGGGAACATGAGTTCATTGTAAGAGTGACAGGTCAAGAAATATGCAGGATTGTACCAAATTTGTTAGAGGTTTTTTAGTAATTATTTCATCATTAGAAAAATATTCCGAAATCTCTTGTAGGAGAAAGTAAGGGGACTGGTTAAAATTTTCAGATAAATTAATTTGAAAAATGTTTCAAAACTGGCAGTTTATTATCATTGTTTCAAAATTAAGTAAAAAATTGAAACTGGAAGGTTGGGGTTTTTTTGGTTGGTTGGTTGGTTTTTTGGTTTTTTTACTGTGGGCTAAACTGGCAGTTTACCTTTCAGTAACAAGAAATCCATTCAGACATTTATGAGCATAGCTCAATAAGGGTGAAAATCAAATTTTGATTCACAAGTATTTGGGATAGACTCTTCATTTTTGGGCCTGAGATAAGAATGAATCTTTTGTTACACCATAAACTTCCCAATGGAAGTTTAAAAAAAAACCCACGTCTCCCGATTTTATTTTCTCTATTTATTACCCACAAACTGGGATGCTTTACAAATCTGTTTTGCAAAATCCTGAGCTTCAAGGTTGTACAATTAAGAGGCTCTTCAGAGAATGGCTGTGTCTCTGCCTCCTAATTCCTCCAGGATGTTGTCACGTCTAAATGTAAACTAGTTCACAAAAAGTATAAAAAGATAAACATTTGCCTTTTAATACTTGGTGTCCTTCTGTTTTACTGCAGAAACCATGTTTACCTTCCAGAGAGATCTTAACTGCAAATGAAGGTAAATTATCTCCACTACTGTGAAAAAGTTGGCATTTATCAGAATTAAATTTCCTTCTTATTAGAAACATGAAACAAATAACACTGGATTCAACTTATTCTGGTTTTTTGAGGGGTGTTTGGTTTTAGCCGTTTCAGACCGGATCTGGCCAGCCTTAGCTGCACTGAATATCATTGTTCTCTAAAATCAGTCACAGTAAAACTATTGAGGTTACTGGCGGGCTAATGTAGGACAATGATGGACCAGCAATGTGCCGTATAGCCCTCTGAGTGGCAAGGAGGGAAGGGAGGCAAATCACTCAGAACTCAGCCAGAACCACCTCACACGGAGCCGACTCCTGGCACAGGCACAAAATGCATCCCTTCTCTGCTCCTCCGGGCAAAAGCTCAGCGGGAGCTGCTGCCTGACACCAGAGTGAGATGCAGCCAACCAGCCCAGCTCTTGCAGGCAGCCTGCCCCAGCGTCCTCCCCGTGTCACACAGCTCGCCTCTCAGAAGGAAAGTCTCCCACTGTGACCCTGCAGGCACCCACAGCACAGCTATTTGCCTGCAAATTTGGTGGTATGCCACTAGTTAACAAAGAAAGTGGCACGATGGCAGGCTGCCATGTAAGGAAAAATCCCAGAAGTTGTAGTAAAAGAAACTTCAACTGCTGGGACTCTCTTATCTGAAACAGTGTGTGTCTGAAGAAATCTTGACTAACATTTGTTTTGCCAAACCATAGAAAAACCTACAGCAGCAGAACGACGACGAAGTTCCAACCAAGAGCTTCCACTTCCACCCCTTCCAAGTGGTGCACAAAAGTAAGATCCCTTTCCATGATCTTTTGAGTATTTCAGTGCACCAGCACCTACTGCTTGTTCTGAACACGGCTGTGAGAGGTTCAGAGGGAAGCACTGTTTTTCACTGTAGCCTTCTGTTGCTTTTTGAGAGTTGTGGTTCCTGAAGCCTCACAGTAGCAAAAAAATAAAGCAAATGAATGCATCCGAATACTACAACCATCACAAAAAAGCATGGGAGGATATAATCTCTCATAAGGAAGGTAATGGAGATTTAAACCAGGTTTAAATTCCTAGTTTTCAGTACTAGTGGGATATCATTTTTTTAAATACCTGTATCAGACCCTTAATTTCTCAATGGACGGATGGATAAGATGGAACACGTTCTATCACTGCATGCTTCAGATACACAATTTTCATAATATCAGAGCAGGGTAGATCCCCTCAGACCTCTCTGTAATCTCTTGATATTTATTTCAGGCCTCTGCTCCAAAAGTTCTCAATTCTGCCAAGTAAGTATAATTCAGTTTTTGAATTAAAATGTGACTAACTTGTAATTTCAAATTAATCTTTGACTTAAGATTATTTCAATATACCATGCATATTACTTACTTTGGAATGAATATATCTGTAATGCATACAAAGAGGAGATCAAGTGTCCAGGGGCTTAGCTCAACTAGTAAAATTAAGGGAGTATGTCAGGGTAATTGATGGAAATTGGGTGCTTCGTTTCCATTTATGACTACTGGAAATTTCTACCAAAGGCAGTTTGGGTCATTTCCCATCATAATAAAGATTCCATCAATCTTCCTTGCCACAAAAGAATCCTGATTATGACATTTCTGGGCTGTTCCAGGCTTCTGTTACCTAGAAGACAGACAGATTATTATTGCCTCCAATTTATTCTTTCTCTACAGGAGGAGGGGGAAAAAAGTATTTTTACAATGGCAAATGCTAAAGCTCTTCTGTAAGTAGTGTTTTCCAAGAGGGACTTAGTTTCAGTTCACAATTAAAAACAAATTAGGTAATATGTATATTAACTCTCTTTGCACAGAAGTGTAAATTAGTTTTAGCATTTTTCTAGTCTCTTGTTAGCAGACACTTGTCTGACCTTCCTATAAGCCCTTTTCTCCACATGTTCAAACGGTAAGAATTGCACACAGAAATCTGCATTTGGTGTAGCTTAAACTTATATGCTGCTGTTAGTGCATCTATTTCCTAAAAATGTTTGTCTGATGTATGTTGCATATTATATCTATGCTGAGAAAGTATAATAATGGTTCATCTTAATGAAATTGTCTGATGCTCTTAAGTTTGTCTGCTTCTGTCACACAACTGATGTGCTTCAACTTAAAGCATAAATTCTTACTACTCTCTGAAGTGTAACTATTTTTTGAGGTCATCTGGTGCTAAATGATGCTCTGATTAGTAAACTTTCTTTAACATTAACTTCTCAACTGTAGCTTTTGCAGCTGGTCAGTCAAAACTTTAGAGAAAACCCCCAAATTCTTAATATTGAATATCCTTCTTCAAGTGGTATCTAATCCACTGAGAGCTGGAACTGCTCCTTACGATGTCTCCTCTCTACTTGAAATGCAGCTTCCAAAGCGTTGCATTTGCAAAAGAAGTTTTAAGCATATTTCACACAGCTATCTCTGAGCTCTCCAGTCCAATTGAATTTTTTAACTCTGGTCATTATATGGGCTTATCTATAACAGTCTTATTCCTTTTGAAACTGAAATCTAAGTCAGAATTATATTAGTGAAGATTTAATAATGCAGTCTGCAGAGCACCATGTCCTGAAATAGGTGAGTGCTAACATTTCTGGTGGGATTTGTTTTCCGCAATAAGTAAAACACAAAATAAAGCTTCCCATAATAACAAAATAAGTAACACTTAACTTTCTACAATCATCTTCTCTAGTATATTGATCTGCACCCAACTCTGATCAGAAGTAGACACCTGTACTCTTAGACTAAGATTCTGTTTTACCAGAAAACAATGATCTATACTTATTTCCCATATTTCTATCATATCGTTACTAGGCAACACTACTCAAACATTTGGCTCCTGACTTCTAAACTCTTGACATCTGTATTTTAGCCCAAATAACTATTTTCTACGATGCTTTCGTATTATAATTAAGCTTCATAATCTTTCCTACTAGTTCTACTTCACTATTTAGCAGCCTGGGCTTCTTCCACATGCATACAAACAATTCAGTTGGACTAAATTAGTGAAAAATTACGTCTCAGCTACATTCATTTTCGCAATTCCCTCACCTACTTCTCATTCTGGACTGAGTGCTATTTGCATTGTGTTCCTGCATTTTCTTATCTATTGCTACATTCATTCACTTGAGTGGTGCTGGAGTTTTTTCTTGTGCCCTAATTCTAGATCTGGCTATTAACGAAATTGGTAACCAAACTGGTTTTCTCTTCGTAAGTAAGGCTACTCTTCCGGGCAGGCAAGTGTCCCAGCACTTAATATAGGCCCCATCCATTTACAGCAGACAGCTTTCCTGATATCAAAGGTCTAAGCCTTTCCAGATCTTGTAACAAATTGATTTCTTACATTATAACAAACCTACTTTGAAAACTTAAGCATGTTGTTCTTTCTCTTTTCTAGAAGTGCCGGAAGCTGCAAACCGTTCTCTGGGCACTTTCCCTCAAAGCAGCAGTTCATCTATTGCAAGTTCTGCAGATCAGGTATAACATTAGCTAAAGTTCATACCACAGAAATCTTCTTACCCTTTATTTTAAAATAGTATTTCCATCCCTACTCCCCTTCAAAATAAAAATGACACTCCTTTTGTGGAGGGCATTTAAAAAATAACATGCGGTAAGCAGATACAATGATGCTGTGATACTTCCCCCCCCCCCCAATCTGTTTTAGTCTCTCCCAAGTTCTAATCCTTTCTGTTCCTCTAAACAGATCTCTTCTCATTACAGTTAATGCTGTCACTTTGATGGCCAATTCTTCTTTTATGTGTTTTGTTTCAGCATTAATCTTTGAATAATCTAAGCAAATGCAAAGTTATTTTCATTTCAGTACTATTTCCCTTACTCTCATTTTGCATGGAGGGAGACTACAAAATGCAGAAATTCATTCTTACTAGCTTAGCAGTCATAAACAAGGTAAAAATAGTTCAGGTGAGAGTAAAACAAAGGCTCTGTCATGCACAGCCAGTGACGTTAAACATTTTAAAGCCTGACATGACAAAGATAATGCAGTAGTGAAGAAACACAAAGGATTTCAAGTTCTGGAAAAATTTTAACTGTATGTCATATTGTATATTTATTATAAAAATAACTTTCAAATAAACAATCCAGCAGACTCTAAATAAACAGCTTGTAGCAATTACATTTGTAGTTTTTATGTAACAGCCATGGGCAAACCCAAAGCTTAATAAAACATCCATTTTGTAAAAGAAAAAAAGAAAAATTAACCATTAGTGTTACTTTTTCACTAATTAATCTACAAGGGTATAATTTGCTGTAGCATCCTGCACAATACAGGTGCTCACAGATGTCATTCATTGCTCACTGAGGCTCACTATTTGTTTGGTTCCCATCCAAACTTTGACAGCAGCTGTCTGCTGCTTCATTATAGGCCACAGAGAGTGGTAGCAGAAAAGCCTGGGGGCAGTTGACTCCTTGTTCTGTTGAACGAAAGATTTGTTTATTGGACTCATTCTATACATGGCCAAGTACCTTTCATACTGGCAATTTTTCTCATCCTTTCTTTTTCCCATGAATAGTTTAACGGAAGAAATACAGGGAAGAACTTTATCTTCAAAGTTATGTTAACGGCTTGAGCCAGTCTAAGAATTTAGTGCAATGCTCTCTCCTAGTGTCAGCTCCCCTCCCAGCCAGACTTCTCTGGTGTTCCTTTCTGATCCTGCAGTGGGCTGAGCCAAGTCATTAAACTGACAGAAAACCAGCCTGGCAGTCAAACACAAAACACGGCTAAACAAAAAGGGAAACAGCTATTATTTTTTTTTCCTGCAAGATTAATAAAGTGAATTATCTCACCATGGGATCAGATGAGCAACAAAATGAGCACCAAGGAGAAGCCAAGACATTCCCTTTTTGGCAGCAACAATCCAGCTAGACCAGCTCAGCCATAATGTGCAACTTCAGCTTTCATCTGTTTTGTACAGAGGTGACAAAGCTTGTGTGAAAATTAACTTTCTGATTAGGCTTGTTACTGTAAAGTTGGAGGAATATTGTTCAAATAACCAGAAAGATTAATACCCAGATGTATTCATTAGGAAATACTCTTAGCACTATTTCTATAGACTTTCCACTCAGAGTTAGATTTTACATCAACCTCCTCAGTAAGAGCTCACTTTTCATGACTGCTGGTTTGATAACTTACTAATTTATTTTCTAGCTATTGAAGTCTGATAATGCATAGACCTCACGTTGCTTCTAATCCTTCATCCTGTCCTTCCTTTTCAAAATTCTCTAAAATCCTCCATACCTTTCCCCTAAACTCCACTCCTGTTTTCCAAATGTATTCTCATTCCTGCATCATTTTACTACCCAGATTTCTACCATTACTTCTCTCACTCAAATTATACTCTCCCATATATATACCACTCCCAACTGCTATCACCTCCTCACCGCTTTTTATCTTTGTACTTCCTTTGCTATGAGAGCTCCTACCTTCTAAAACAGAATCCACAAACATTTTAGGGTGTCAGTCTTTCTACTGTGTACCTTTAGGTCTGCACCTTTTATCCCATCCATGTAGTCCTTTGTCCCATGTTTCCCACTGGAAAATAGGTTTAAGTTCATTTGCTGTACAGCACACTGCCAAACATTTAACAGAATGGACAGAAGGCAGATAATCTTGGTGAGATGTTTACAGGGGATAACATACAGAAACGAGGGACCCAAGAAATGTGTTATAAAATATAAGCCACTCTTCTGTTTGGTCACAGATACAATCGTTCTCCACAGGTAAACATAGTTTTATGCCTTTTAGATAAGAGCACTGCTTCAAATGTAAGGATACATTCAGAGTCAATCCAACAGAGAACCAGAACTGAATCCATGTCTTGGGTGAAAGCCCTGTGGGCTGAATTGCTATATTATTAGAGGAAAGACGTTAATTACTGTTAAGTTTTGTAAGGACTCCATCCATTTGTCCTGACTTAGTAACAACAAAAAGAGCAAAATATGCACTTATCCAACCTTCATGATATCCAGGTGGAGACAATCATTATTGTGTTCACAAACAGCATTAAGTATACAGGAAACATAGTTTCCAAAGATGCCTACCAAATCTGAACACCTCGTGAGCTAGCACACAGCTGAGCAGCATTTAAACTGTTTACTGTCTATTTATTCCTCAGCATTTCTTGGATACCTTCTTTAAATTCGACTAGAATAGCTTCTTTCTTTAAAAATACCAAACTATCCCCCAGTTGAACCTGACTGCTTTCCTCAGGGTATCCCTCTGTTGTCATTTATCAGCCTTCTATCACGCATCTGTTACCACTGGTTTGACATCAAGTTTTATCTTGTCCTATCTCTATCCAACTAAAACAGTGAGCTCATGGCAAAGTTTTCTCAACTCTGTTTTCTGCATTTCTTCACAGCTGTCATTATTTAGTAGTAACTCCCCTACAGGCCACATTCATTATCATTATTTTACAGGTAAAACGCTGTTTCTCTCTTCTAGGATGCTGGTGTTCACAGTAAAGCATGGTATGCTGCTACCTGTGATAGGAAAATGGCAGAAGATGCATTGTACCGATCAAACAAGGTGGGTCACTTTTAAAAAATGCCTGGTTTATGAAAAAAAAAAAATTTCAAATAAAAAAATCAAAAGACAATCAAAAATATTCTAAGAACATCACTTGTATTCTGAATAAGACAGAATACTGTGCCATGCAAGTACTGTCAAATATCAAACCTGACATTATGGTGGTGAAACTATTTAACTGTGGTTTCATCACAGACAAAGGTGCATTAGTGTAATTCAATAACGGGAACCGTGTGGAGAAAGCTATTACAGACTGGAGAGCTGAGGAAGACCTGATAACTCAGGAGCATCCCTTAAAAGAAACGCAAAGCCCCCTGACTTTTAAGTGACCTCCAGCACTGTCTATTTGGAAAAGCTGAGGTTGCCATGCATTTTGAAATACCAACACTGTGCATTTAGGTACTTAGAGAATTTGAGTTCTCTCAACTGTTCTGTGTACAAAAGCCACTGTGTCCCAGGAGGCAATAGTAGAATGTACAGTTTCATCCTCAGCATCAGATAACATTCCCACACTTGCCTAACTCCACAAAGCAGGATGGAGTGGCAGAGCACAGGGTTTATCACCCAGTGTAGGCTACTGCTCCTTGGTGAGCACAGGGCTACAGTGTCAGTAGTGCAGATGCTTGACTTTGAGAGTGCTTTTTACAGCTCTGGAGAAACAGTATCTCCACCTCTCACTGCTTTCTTGCCTACTTACTGCCACTGATAGTAACTTTATTCCTGACAATCTGCGGACCCCAACAGATGACTGCCACTGTGTATTTATTTCTTCTTTTTTTCTCTCTGGTTGAGAGAGAGAATAGGCAGCAGCAAAGGTGATTCTTAAATGACACCTTTGTACGCTACTGTTAGACAGCAGGAATACATGCTACTTCTCATCTGCTGCTGTACCATCTTTCTAATAGGAGAAAAGAGTTTAATGCCAATATAAATTAAAATATTAAGTTAAAGCCAAACTAAGTTCTTTGAAAAAATTAAGCCAAATATTTACTTTTCTTTCTTCAGGATGGATCTTTTCTAGTAAGAAAGAGTTCTGGACAGGACTCACAGCAACCGTACACACTGGTTGTGTTTTACAACAGAAGAGTATACAACATTCCTATACGATTTATTGAATCAACAAGACAGTATGCACTGGGCAGAGAAAAAAGTGGTGAAGAGGTAAGATGATGAGGGGGTGTTTTTCTTGAAGTTTTCAGTTATATACCTTTAATAAGAAAGGATTAAGATATATTGCACTAAGATTCTTCATGTAACAAGATAAAAGTATACCTGTATAATGACTGATCTGTCAAGCTAGAGAAACCAGTGTCATTAATGTCAGCTCCTGCATACTATAATTAAAACCACAGATCAAGTTTAAAACATACTTGTAGAACAGTTTTGAAAAAAGTTAATAGGATCAGAACTACAGCTGCTAGATAAATTTTCTGACTGTTTATAGTCTTCCATTTACCTTCTATCTAAAGTTCTAGCTAAGTTTCTTGGAAAATTGTAAAAGAACAGCCACACTTAAGAAAACCCCCAACACTCCATCAAAAATGAGGCTGGCCTTACTTTTAATACTGTTTTCACATTAAAAAAATGTTAAACTATAGTTATAGAATGACAAAAATCACTGGTTGACTATTATACCACACAAGTGACTGTTCTGACAGGAAAACAGAAAGGATAAGACAGCTAGTGGCCATAATATCTTCCATGGTCCAAATTTAATCTGTTTATGACTAGAATCAGAATTAAAGCAGGATCAGTGCTTTTACTAAAAGGCAGAGCAGAGCATCTGACTTGGTAATAGTCATAGCTCAGCCCTCTTCAGTAATGTGAGAAGCAAAAGATAAAAAGGCATTAAAGGAAGGCAGCACTAATTATTTTTTGTTTGCTTTATCCAGCGCTTTGACAGTGTTGCTGAAATAGTAGAGAATCATCAGCGCACCTCTCTGGTTCTAATTGACAGCCAAAACAACACCAAAGACTCAACAAAACTGAGACACGTTGTAAGAGTTTCTTAATCAAACTGAACTGCTAAAATGAAGTCTTCTGTAATAATTTCTTTCAACATCCGAAGACATGGACAAGGTATTAAAAGAAGAAAAATCCAAAATAATGGAAAACTCTTTAAGAGCACCTACTGAGTAGTAAGAGATGCAGTTCATGGAGAAGTGTTCACATTTAACACAAAAAGCCAAAGCAGATATCCTCTCATCTGTGACTTCCATCTGGGACAACACAGGTATCCAAAGTCACGCAAAGAACAACTGCATATCACAGCCTGGTCCTTTGACTGCTGCTTAAAAACACGTATCCTGTAGGACATTTTCATTTTGAAAATGAGAATACCCACCATGTTTTCAGTTTGTTTGCCACAGATCACTGCTTTCAACATTTTCTTTGTAAAGGGCACAGCCACAGAAATTAGACCAAACTGACCTATTGTACCACTGTGCACAAGTTGAAAATAGGACAGTACTTTATGTGATCAGTGGCAGCAGAGGTGCCTGAATGTTACAGATTAATGGACATGGGTTGTCCTTTCCCTCAGCTTTACTGTGTTTCATTGATATTTTTGTCTATATTTTCAAATGTGCAGATAAAATAAAAAATATTGTAAAGTCAGTAGTGTATGGCGACACTGCTAGATCTCATTTCTTGGTATCCTTCCAGCAACAAAACATCAATTCACTATTGTTTTAATACATGTATTTGTATGTGCTCCTTCACAAGTTGTTAGGAAAACTATCCCTTTTTACAGCTTTAGCATGTATTTTATATTTGGCTTAATGGCTCTCAAATCTTTTGTCTTTAGATTACTTCCTGTTGGGGACTATTCACTCATGTATTGCACAGTATTTAAACTTCGTACTAACAAAACTGCCTGTCTGCTAACCTTTCTGTGTTGCTCCTCAGAAATGTCCTAAGTTCTTCAAACACTGCCTTCTGAGTGAAGTGTGTAGTATCATCATTCTAGAACTGGGGGGGGAATGTGAACAAATGAAATTCAAGCATACCTAAAGACTTCTGTATGAGAGATTAACTACCTGTTTTTTAAGGTAATTCTCATTACTGAGCACTTCAAAGCACTGCTGCTCCTGTCCATCAGCTCTGAGTGCTCAGCATTATATGTAACATTGTGGCTGACCTACAAATAAGTCTGCTCTAGGCAAAGGTGCAGTTACACTGACCCTCAGACTCTTCCTTTTATCCATGTTCTGCATGATTACAGGGGTACCACAAAGTTTTGACAACAAAATTAGACAGGGAGTTGGTAGCCAATACCACCTTGCACAAAATAGTCCGTTCAGCCTGAGATGAGAACATCCTAGGCACAAAATAAGGCTCTATGGAGGAAAAAAACTCCCACAAACCGCCAAACATGCAAATCCACCAGTATGGGATCACCTATTTTACTATACTCAGTGTTTTATACAGGAAGAAAGGAAGCAGACTAGTTACTCTGCTTTCCATACCCAAGCTGGATCTTCTATAGCTTGGCAGGGATGTGGTACCTGACATGTTTTGAAACAGAGTTTTAGCCAAAAAAGTGGAAGGTTTAAGCAAGTTTCAGGTATAGGATGGCATTAAGTTACCATTTCCTAGATTCTGGACATTAAATAAATTGGCCCTCAGGATGAAATATGGTATATTAGAAATCCCAGTGCTGTGGATTGAGCAGCCATTACAGAATGTAGGAGGTCAGGACTTGGAGCATGTGTTTGCACCAGGTAGCAGGTAAGTCAAGTCTGACCTGACAGACATAGCAACACATCTGTCCCCTCATATTTCATTGATATTGTTAGCCAATTTCTCTTCCATATAATTGTCATTAACTGAATAGCAAAAAAAAAAAAAAAAACACAACACACAAAAAAGTACCTAAAACTGGAACTAAAAAATAAGCTTTAAAATTAAATAATTTTTTTTGTCTGAGAACTCAGGACAAAGTATTCTATTTAATAATGTACAGAGAAGTGATGTCTGCCTACCTGATACAGAGAGTACAATGAGTAGTGCATATCATTCCTGACAATGTTGCTCCATGAAAGGAGTAAGAACTTCCATTCTCAAAAATCCAAGTGCTCAGATACACATAATAAAATTACTTTCCTCCTTCAATCAAAACCACCAGCAGAAGCCAGAGGTTAAGAAGTGCTGTAAAAAAAAAAACCAAACACGCATCATGTGACAACAGCTCCGTTAACAATTTTTTGTCGAAACACTGGAATTGCTGAGGAAGGGCAACTATGACTTCCTGATGAACACCAATCTTGAGAAATATACAATGGGCTGGATTTTAGGCCTCCTCAAGGCCTAACACAAATACTGTACATACAGCTGACAACCCTGTGCTTGCAGCTATTTCTGTATGTCCCAAAACACTATAACCAATTTAAGGCTTTATTATCTTGCTATGTGTTCAATGGTACAAGCTGTCCTAAACTGTTGCGGTTGCAAAGTCAAGCACTCTTCAAATCAGGTTACCTGTGCAACCATAATTTGTCATATCAGATATATCCGTTACAATATAAACATTACATATGATCATTAAATACTCTTCCATATGGAGTTACATATTTCACTTGGTTCAAAAAATATTCCATGGATGAATTATAGCAATGTAATGAAAGACTCTGTTTTGTAGGGTATTTGTAAGGTACCTTATCTGTTTACTGAAGATGCTGAGAAATGCACCAACATTGCAGGAGTCAGCCAGTAAAAAGGCAGCTTCATATGTTAAAGCAATTGAACATTTCTTTGAAGAACTGACCTGCACCTTCTATTGCCCCATCCGCTGTGACACCGGTCAGATTGCTTAAGCCAGATTTTCTCCTGACGTCATTAATTGTGATCTTAATTTCATTGAAGTCCCACATGAAAATTCTCTGAAATCTGATCTACAGAAATGCCAAACTCTGAGGACCTCAAACAAAGCATTATGGAAACGCTCATAAGAATAAAAGAATTATATATTCAGAACAGTACTTGAGCAATGTGTGCTAAGTAATACAAGGACAATAATTAAGGGTGGGGAAACAAAATATTAAATCTCTACTCAGGAGGGAGCAACAGTTCTCTGCACTGAATGAGATGGATGTCCATGGATAAAGTGACGCAGCAGTGAAATAATATTGTATAAAGCAACCTTATTTCAACATTTCCTACTTTTACAGTGTTCTTTTTCACAGTACCACTTAAGGTTACTTAATTCATAGGAAAACAAGCCAGTGAGAAAAAAATTCCAGTGACAATTGTCACTCTCACAATTCATAAATATAGAGAAACCCTCCTACAGCAGAACTTCCATCTTGATGCTAAGTAATTGTTAACAAAAATTGGTCATCCTTGCTGAAGTTGCAACAAGTAGGTTTAGCAAAAAACTTCACAGATATTTTTGCCAAAGAAGGCAAAGGCAACATCCAAAATTCGCAGGTTCAGTTTCAGGGTTAATAGGAGAGCAAGCTGAGGCAGACGAGAGCTTGATCCTTCCAGTCAGAAAAGCTTAACAATGCTTTTGTCCTTCCCTGATCCTGTTTCTTTTCAACATACTTCCTCACCACTACACTAGTCATCTTCAAAGTTCCTAGCCAAATTAATGTCAGAGCTCAACCCTGTTGTGCAGCACAAAATGATCCAGTTTTGATACAAAACACGTACCAACACACACCAACTTGCAATTCACCCAAACTATGCTGCCTTGACCGCTTCAGTTGACTCCCACCCATAACTCACCTGCTACAAGCCAGTGTGCATCTTCCTGCCAACAGACACATAAAGAAACAAAAACGTATCTAGCCAATGACTTTTTTTTTTTTTAATAATTTTAACATTTTTTAAAACAGAAGCTGAATTCAGGTTAGTGGACATGCCTGTGACATCCATGAAAGACTTCAAACTGTTTCACTGGTAGGAAAGCAATCTTCATTTTCACCTCATAGAAACAGTCACAGAGAACTACCTGGGCTTGCATACAATCTAAAATCTCCAAGATTTAAATACCCCAGTCTTCTCCAAGCCCAGTATTCAATTTTGGAAGTTTTTTCCATCAATACTTTGGGAAGCTGACTTGCACACCTAAAATGTAATCCTCCCATACTTGGGCAGAAGGTCTGGATCTTCTACCCTCCAGCTTCATTAAGAATTTGAAGGACAAAGCCTCTACATGTAATAATTACTGTGGATAGTAAGGACCTCCATCTGTGTACTCTCAGTCACTATAGATACAGATTTTTGTTTCCATACCCTCATAAACATTAAAAAATGTGAAGCATATTCTCTCTTCATCGTTAGCCCAAAAAGTCTAAGGAGGAAGCCAGCAGGCTTCTAAGAGCATTACCCTACTGGCTGGTAAAATGAGGGAGGAGCGACTCAAGCCTTGGTTTTGCCAAACCCCTGGTACCCTAAAAGGCAGTGTATCTGAATAAGCAGTAGTAGAAAACAAATTACATCCACCTGGGACAAAACTATAATGCAGTCACAGGCCTGAAATGGTGCTATGCACTTCCCAATACTGGGTTTGTGGCAGACACAGCAAGACAGGAATATTTTCTATAAATGCTCAAGGTCATCTTCTGTAAACACAAGTTGTAGCAAATTTAATAGTGACAAAGTCAATACAGATTAGGAATGTTCACCATTCTTTAACACCATATACATTATGAATATATATACTGTAAATTTCCAATCGATTTTATTCTGACTCACCGTATTAACACAAACGTAACATGTTTTATTAATTTATATGAAAAATACTTCACTAAGAAAGTAGACAAACTGCACAGAAATAGTACAAGTGTCATGTGCATAGCAAAATAGCTTAAAGCATTCACATATGGCTTTGTTTAAATGAAACTGTTGGGGGAATGGCCCTATACAGACCCATGGTTACACAGTCGACATAATGTAAACTGCTTCACATCTTTGAGGCACTTGCTAACAATAGTGTTCAATCCCTGAAAAACAAAATCAAGAGCTAATAAGTGAAAATAACAAAAATCCCAGGATAACAACTGTATCTGAAAAATTTTAAAAATTGGTTTTAGTAGTGCATGCACAGAACTGAAAAATGGGGAAGGGGGTGTAATTTCTGTGCAAGAATTATACCAAGTAACTGAAAAGTATAAAAATATTTACATGTTTAGGGATTTTTAAATATGTACAGAACAAAAGCCCTGAAGATTCATTCTATAGAATAAAAATATAGCACATGATAGTAGTAATAAAAAATAATATATCTTTTTATGGAATTGTATGTGCAGTTAGTTACAAGTTATTTAAACCACAAAAGTCCTTGATCTTTCTCAAAACTGGTGCCAATAGAAAATATGCTCTTTCTTTTAAAACACAAGCACTTTGCATCATTTTTGAACTTCAGTTACGATACTGACATAAAAAAAAAATCACTTGTGTATCCTAATTCAATTGAATATTTTTTTAAAACTTTAATGCATGGTATTTAAGTTTTACTTTCTTTACTGGTCATCATTAACGAATTCCAGTCTCGAGTAGCCTCCATCAGATGTCTCTGTCCATGTCCTACCCAATTATCCTGATTGTCAAATATTCTACCACAAAACCAGCAGCTAAACTTAGCTTTCAAGGTATTATTAGAGGTAGTTTTCACAATCTGGTAATTGTTTTTGCTAGTCTTTTTCAGTGTCAATTTTAAGACAAATCTTTCTTTTACAGGGCTAATAGGTTTTATTGTCCTGTATCTTTTTTGAGAAAAACCATCAGTAGTTACATCCAAAGGACTGCAGAAGGCTGGCTGCAGAAGCGCTTCAATAGTTCTTTTTGACAATGAAACCTTTAGAACATGTCCCTTAAATTTAGCAATGGTTTTCATTACATTTACAACTTCTGGAACATCTACATCAGGATGGTTAAGCACAACAACTGGTTGGTTTCTCCGAGGGCATTTTACAAGCTGGTTAGAATTAAAAGGAAGTAATTTCAAAGTCCTCACAGTTTTTTTTGATGCCCTTTGTTTGTAAGGGCTACCCGGTTCACTAACAACTGCAGCTTGATTCTTTTCCTTACACTTTCTGTGCAACATTACTTTCTTTCTTGGAGGTTCTGGGCAACTAGCCTTCCTTTTACGTTTGAAATTCTTATTTCTTTGCACACCCCGAGTTTCTGAACTTTTAGAGCCCCTTTTTTTTAAACGAGGTTTTACTTTTGCAGTTCTGTTTTGGGTGCTCCATGTGGACTTCTGACAACCGAAGTTATTCCTGTTGTTAGCAGTTATTACTTGTGTGCTCTCAATAGAACCTTTTTGCAATCGTGTCCCTGCAGATTTAGTAGAATAAACAGGTTCTACAGGAGGAACACAACATGCTGGATTAGAGCTTGCCAAAGAGGCATTTGCTGGCATTAACCCACCTGGTAAGATTAAGGCATTATTAAAACTAAGATTAGTTTGTTTCTGTGCTAGTGCAGGAGTAAGGAACTGCAAGTTATCCACCTGTAGTGAGGGCACTGAGTTGCTCACTGACTGAGTGGTATCAGCCAGTGCATCTGAAGTAGGAGGCTTCATTTTCGGCAAAAGCTGTTGTTGCATGGCTCCAGTTTTCTTTGGTTGACAATTTTGATAATGAGCATTATCCTGAAAAAAAAATGGTTTATGAACTACAGGCTTGTTTGGTGTCATACATTTCAGAAAAGCTCCCTGCTGTCCATCGGGCGAAAGTGCATAAACATCTTGTTCCTGTTTAATTTCCTGCTGGTTTACTGACTCCAAAGAACCAAAGACAGCATCCTGATGCTCTGGTAACACTTTCACAGAAGAAATTCCTTTCACAGATGACTCCAATGCATTTATAGTTACAGGAGATCCTCTGAAAGACATGCTATTCAACGAATCATCTGCTGTACTACATGCTTCCCTATTACAGGAATTTCTTACATTTCCAAAACTGTCATTTCCCCCCTTCACATTTGAAGTTGATATGGTTATTTTACCGAATTCTCTGGATGCAATTCCCCCTAAAACCTGAGAACTATCATTAGCGGCACTTGCAACTGTTCCAACTGCCCCGCTAGCAGTCAAATGCATTCCAGATCCTTTACTTGAAACAAAAGACGCAGGTACACCTTTAGTCACATGCCCATCTGATGAACTGGCTGATGGAAGAGATTTTCCTGAAGCCACCTGTTGTCCAGGCTGGTTAGCAAGGTGCAAAGGAACAAAAAATCCTGATGGAAGGGACTTAAAGAAAAGGGTTTTCTTCTGTTCCTGAAGAACAGGCAAAACTGGTGAACAGCTGCTGGGATTTTGAGCTGCAGACAGTATTTCCTCTTTCACTAACTGCTGTGCTATGACTGAATCTGTACTACTTTTTAGCAATGTACCAGCACCTGGAGTTATGGGTAATTTGTCCACACCTTGTGAATCAAATGATGTTCTGGATGTCTGTTTTTCTCTCCCATGTTGTGTACCTTCATTTGTGCTACATCTTGTGTTCAGCTCTCTCTTATATTCTAAATTAGAAGGAGGCCTCTGAAAACCACATGTAGTTGCAGAGTTTTTTAAATGCATGAAGGCTGTATTCCTGGTCTCATGATCAGAAAGCAGCTTGTCAGAACAAAGTTTTACACAGTTATTTGTCTTGCTGTGGAACTCTTGCTGAGAAGTTGTTTTTACTTTTAACACATCTTGCAGTATCTGTTTTATTTCAGGCGATAAATAATTAGCTGCTTGTTCACTTTGCAAGGAGAAAACAGACGTGATTTTAGGCATTAAGAAAGAGTTAACACAATCAGAGGCATTTTCTTGGAATTTCTCAGCTACGTTCTGAAAGTCTTGACCTATGTTAGTGTCCAAATTCTGCTGGCCATGATGCTGGTCCTCCGTAAAACACTCGCTGTCAACACCACATTTAGACTGGCCTTTAAAAGACACAGAGTTACTTTTAGTGTTTATGTGTTCGTAAGTTTTATTAATCTTCGATTGGGCTGACACAACTTTCTCTGCTTTTAAGCCTTTCATCAACTCTGAATATGAAGATGCAGATTTACTTCCACTGTTTTGAAAAGAAACTCTTCTGCTAGCTGCAAATTTTTTATGTCTGCCACCTGTTGACCTCCAAATGCTACATGGATTATCCAAAGAGTCCACTTTGGAATAGTTGTGAAAAGACAACAACTTTTCATTACAAGAACCCACTGAAGTTGAGTAACAGAGATTATTAGTTCCATTACTATTATTCAGGCCACCATTCTGTATTTTCAGTTCAGGAAAAAAGGGCATTTTCACAGGGTCATAATGAAGCGTATTTGTCATTGGGGGTGGTAATACCTGAGGATGACTTGAAGGGCTAAAGTTTCCCCATGAGACACTGTTTTCAGTTCCAGCTTTTGTTACCTTGTCACGTGGAGGTACAGTTGAGCCCAACTTCATTGGCAAATAATTTGAACTTTTTCCTACAGCTATATTAGAAGGTGCTACAGTTTCAGAAACAGTCCTCCCATACAATATGGAGTTATTTTGGTTTTCCACTTTTATTTTTCCTGAATGACGTGCAGGACAAGAAAACAGAGGGGAGGTTAATGGGTGAACAGAATTGTTCTTTAAGGTTGACTGATCAGTTATGTGTGCTGTAGCACCTGAAGACAAACCACAGGGATCAGAAGTCTGTAGCAAAGGAGTTGCAGAACCATCTTTAACAGGATCAGCTTCCTGACCCAAAAAATACTCATTTTGCTTACTTGTAGGTAGTAATTTTATAACAATATGTTGTTTTCCATCTACCATTTTAAAGCCCATAAATTTAGCACTGTAATTTGCCGGAACACATATTTTATTGTTTTTAACCATCAACACTGTTGGCCCATGAACAGCATTTTTCAATAATCCCAGGCCGTAACTTGTTCCATCATCTGCCTTATTGTATTGTGCAGTAGCAGCTGAGAACATTCCATCCATGAAATTATGCTTTTCTGTGTACTTAACTTGATCTTTTTCTTCATTTGCTTCCACATCTCTCATACACTGGTTCAGCTCCTCGGCATTTGTCTGAATTTTATTCACACTTCTTAGCACTTGTGCATTTTCTTCTCCAGTATTGTCGCTTCCACTGCTTATTTCTTTCCTTCTCCAGAATGCTTTTTTTGATGCCCCTATTTTATACCGTTTTAACACAAGCTTCAGTCCTGCTGGAGTCTTCACTATTCTTTTTTCATATTTATCCTTTTCCAGTTTTTCTTTTGCAATAAAGTGGTCTTTGTGTAAAGCTACGATGTGTTTTAAAAGATAATCTTTCCGTGACGTGCTGTAACTGCAATAATGACAACCAAAAGAAAACATATTGGTATGAACAAGACGATGATTTTGGAGCTCCTCTTCTGTGAAATTTTCTTGGTGGCATTTTCCACATTTATAGGGAATCTCTTTATGTCTGTGAATGTGCTGAACAAACGTGCCCACATCATGGGTAGAAAATGCACATTTTTCACATTGGAAGTGACCGTTTACACAATGCTTTGATATGAAGTGTTTTGTCAAGTCCAACAAAGTGTATATCTGTTGATCATTACAGAGCTCACATTTTACGAGAGTGCTACGATGGACGCGCCGATGCTGTTTAAAGGACTGGAAGTCATTCGCTGAGAAGCTGCACATCTCACAGGGATACAAAGGCAACTCGCCATAGTGTAACAGCTGAAAGTGTTTCTGGAGATCATTTGGGCTGTATCTAATGTTATCCTTGCACTTCGTACAAGTGAAATTCACTATCTTTGCTGCCGTTTTCAACTCTTTTTCAAATTGCACTTCTGGTTTGTTTTGCAAGTGGCTTCCCTCTGAACAATCAGGATTGCTTCTGTTTATTTTCTCTAGACTTAAGGACTTCCTTGTAGTTTGCTGCTTACACTGAAAGAGTTCTCTAAACCTATCAACTTCATGTTTCATTAATACTTCATTTGGAATGTTCACCTTGGGTAACTCGATTTTCACATTTTTTAGTCCATAAGCGAGACTGACATCTAAAATTGCTGGTTGAATCCTCATACTTAAAGGATCATTCACCGGTTCTTTTTCCAAAGTAGAACCTGTAGAACAGTTCCTCATAGCATTGTGATTTAAGAAACTAATTTGCTTTTTATCACAAAAAACCTGTTCCTTTTCAGATGACATGATTTTAGGCTTTAATTTTCTCTATGTGAATTCTTGAGATTAGTTTAACTTTTTGCAGCAAATGAGACTACTGCGCCGAGTCAAAGTTCTACAACTTCCCCATTTCATTCTCCTGAAATTAAAAAACAAAGCAAATATTACTTTTAAAACTAATGCAATTTGAACACTCATTACAATTCATTAACGAATACATGCCAATCTTGGAAGTTGTTGCTTTTTGTAACAGCATTTGAGGGAGTGGGGAAGGGAAAGGATGAGGCAAAAAAATAAGCGATTACACTGTAACCTTTGTTTGTTTGCTTGTGTTGGGGTTGTTTGTTGGTTCGTGGTTTATTTTCAAAAAACGTATATATAAAGCTTGAAAAATAAGTCTTACAGAACAACATCTCATCATGGCTAGGCTTCGCGAACGAAGATTTGGGAAGGGCTCTACCCACGCTTGCTACAAGCGCGCTGATGGCTAAAAAGGCCAATGCGGGACAGACAAGTCCGGTCGCAAAAGGCACAGCAGAAAGACTCTACTGAAAGGTGAAAACACTGAAATTCCATGCCATCAAATTTTGGGTTTCTTCCACCCTGTGAGCATAAGAAATCCCACGAGCTACTTTTTTTAAAATGAAGATTGCATTTATTACTCATTTGGGATTTCAAGCAAACATAAACACTCCTCTGTGACATGGCTCACTAACTGACCATAGCTGAAGTACTAAAAACGAGTCAAATTCATCAGGATTTGATATTTTCATTACTCAAGTCTGCTACTCTATTAGCAACTAACTATTGTGCTTAAAAGCAAAGACAAATTAAAATCAGAATCTGACAAAGTATCTACTCCACTAATGGAGACATGACCTTTAACAACACCCAAAAACCTACCACACTGATCCACATGAATTTTTCATATGCCTACCTTTAGTACCACACAAGTCTATAAAGCAGTGAATAGATAAAAGTTATCTCAGGTTTCTCACCACATGTTTAATCTTTTCAGAACAAGTGCATGACTGACAACAGTACTCCTCCATGCATTAAAAGGTTCAAAGAGGTATGGTCAGCATCACTGTCTCACTTCATGTCAGTGTTTCCACAACAGGCTGTGCCAACCATTTCTAGCAGCTCAAGTCTATGCTCGAACAACGCTCCCACATGTCGACACAGAATCAGCAGAAATGAAACAGCATCAAAAATAATTTGAATTTTGAAAAGCAACGCTGAAAAGAAAGAACTGTTTCTTCACTAGTACAACACGTTTTAGTAAAAACTTTTTCCACAGTAGAAGTCATAGAGTTCCTTTCTTCTTTCCTAACAAAAGTTAGTAAATTGTTTGCTGAAATCTGATCAGTGGTTCTCTCTCCACTACTCCCATGCCCACCCTGTGTTCCAACACAGACTTGGAACTCCTTAGATCATCTTACTTATTCACATCCAAACTGAAAAAATGATCACAGCCTCTCCCTCATTGTGAGGAAGTGCAAGGGCTGCTTCTAGAGCTCCAAGCCATCATAAGCAATAGCCCCACATATTTTCCCACAGTCCTATAAGAAGGAAATATCTAGCGTTAGACATGCAAATACCTGACAAAGAAAATGAAGACTAAGAAATTTACAAGTCCATGTAACAAGTTACTTTACAAGTTCATGTATCATGTAGCAAGAAAAGCAAAGCACTTCTTTTTTTAAGCATATGCTTTACTGCATTCTTCCGGAGAAGATATTAGAATTTGTGAACAATTCCTGAATAAGTAAAACAGGCTTTGACATTTTACACAGAACCCAATATCAAATAAATTCACTTAACTCAGTGACACACTTCCCATCTTCCACAACAGAAATTAATACATGGGACATTACCCTACTTTTGAGTCTTCAGAAGATGCAACTCATGTGCATTTACACTCCATTTCCACCAAAACATGTGTTATAATGTTCTCTTGTCAATAGCAAATTGTTATTTGAACAGGAGCAAGCAGAACTCCCACATAAAGAACAGGCAACTAAAAATTACTTGGATTTGTTTGCTTGAAGAACTTCTTTAATACACAGATGCAACACAAAGATTACAGGTTGCATGATGCAATACATCATCCTGTCAGGAGCTGCCCATCATTGAGATTAAAATGTTATACTGTCATACACTGATACCTGAAATATATTTACAATCACCATTCTAAAAATCAGAAATGGATAAAATACAGCAGAGAACAAGGTTCAGGCTTTTCACATGGGGTCAATGCGGTCCTTAACTGGGCAAAATTTTACTAACTGGATAAAACATTTACATTTGACAGAGTCCCAGTTGGGCATATTCAATCTCGATCTGAGATCTCCTTTTGCTAATTCTCCTTATAAATTACAACTTAACATTGTTATTAGTGGGTACTATGCAACTATGGACAAGCACCTGCCACATGACAAATAAAAATATTTCCCAGAAACAACCAACTGTTAACGTACATTATCAAAGAAGTCTGACTTACACGTTAGGAAAAGACTTCAATTCTTCAACAGCTGGTTTTTTTCCACAAACATAGAAGAGGTAAATATGCAAGACTCAGAAAAGGCCACAGTCAGGAGAAATACTAAAAAAGGTTCTGAAAACAAAAAGGAAAGCTATTTTA
This sequence comes from Pseudotriccus pelzelni, assembly GCA_035584735.1. Classification (NCBI taxonomy): domain Eukaryota; kingdom Metazoa; phylum Chordata; class Aves; order Passeriformes; family Tyrannidae; genus Pseudotriccus; species Pseudotriccus pelzelni. The sequence goes on along the minus strand of JAWMRA010000162.1, from coordinate 20,725,390 downwards.
AAAGCTGAAAAGTAGAAATTCCTCACAATTTTACATTATGTGCATTTTTAATACACTGAAGACAAAAAAAGGTAGTACGTTCTCTCTCAAGGAACGCCATCAAATATAGTATCAATATTGTATATAGTAATGGCCAGTCTTCGCGAACGAAGAACAGCCAGGGATACTCCCCGGGCAGGTGGAGCTCGTTAGCCCTGTAAGGCAATCCACCTACGTTCTAAGGACCTCACTGCCACCGTCCAAGCGTGCTTGGCCCGGCAATATTGTATATATACAATATAAAAAGGCCTATCTTAACCTTAGTTTTGCCACTACATCAGGCCTTTGTAACTGATAAGCATAAACATATGGTAACTTCAAAACAGGACAGAAAGAAGTAACTTTTGCCTCCGTCCACCAAATTTTAACTTGAACTCAAAAGGCATTTATCTTTTCTTCAGCAAAAACATTAATGAATTCTATAGCAAAGACCTAATTAGAAGTTCCTATAAAGTTCTGCAAATGCCTAGGACAGAGGCAGAATATTACATTCACAGCATCTGAAATAAGTAAGTAGATTTAAAACGATATAATGAACACAAACATTGAAAATATATAAGCACGTGCCACAGTTAACTCTCGCTAAAAAAAAAACCAAAACAAACCACTAAGCACAAGCGAAAGTAACCACTTGAGGCTCTAAGCCTCAATTTTCTTCCTCCAAAAACGCTCAATCTGTCTGAATTTTGTCTGAAAAACGTACACACAAAGTTTTAGCTATATACTTTGATCTAGTGAGAAATGAGAGACTGGAGTTTGACACCTCTAAATCAGGTAACTCTTAAGAGTTTTTCCATTTCGAACAAAATTCAAAATACGTATCCAGGCAGGCAGTATTTTCTGCATTTTTGTAAAAACTTACACTTATTTAAATTTTACTACGGGGGAAAAAAAAAACCACACCTTTATTGCAGCATATCCCATGCCTAATTCCATCCTATGTGCCTGCAAATTTAGAGTGGTGCCTTCATCTCTACCAAGATCTGGACACATGCAGGGACTTAACAGAACTAGACCTTAAGAAACCCATAGAGCTGGAGCGGTCAGATAGGACCTGACAGCACAACGCTGCACTTGAAAAAATAAAAGGAAACCAATCACCAGATCACTCTCACGGCTCACAGAGAGACGGACAGACACGCACACGGCAAACCTGCCACTCACGAACAGAGCAGCGACACCCGGGCAGCCCTGCCCACCCTGCGGGCACCGCCGCTGCCCCCGCCCGACCGGGGCCGCCGGGGCGAGAAGCGGGGAGCCCGGGGAGCGCGGGGACGGAGCGCCCGCGCTGCCACCGCCTCAGGGTGCGATCGCGGTCGCAGCGCCGGTGGGGGCGAGCGGGGCCGCCCCTCCGCCCGCCGGCTCCTCCTCGGCAGCCCCGCGGCCCCTCGGGCGGGCCCGGCGGAGGAACACGGTGCGGCGGACCGGAGAGCCCGGCATGAGGCGCCCCCGCCGCGCCCCGCGCGCCCGCCCGGTCGGCCCGCCCCGTGACCCGCCCGCGGCCGGAGGGCGAGCACTGTTTCGCGGTGCCGCGTCCCGCCCCGCTCCGCCGCGCCTGGTGCCCCCTGCCCGCCCCGCTCCGCCGCGGCGTCGCGCCGGGCCGCCCCTCCCGCACGGCTCGGGGAACCCCCCGCTCCCAGCCGGTGCCTCCCGCGCAGTTACCGCGGGTCCCGCCGCCGCCCGGCGCGGCGCTGCCGGAGGCCATCACAGTTTCCATCCGGGCACTGCGGCTGCGAGCCCGGAGAGGGGCGGCCGCGGCGGAGGGATACGCGTTCACCTGGGGGGGGACGGACGGCGGCCGCCGAGGGCCAAGGCGGGCGGGGCGGCACCGCCCCCGCGGGACCGGCACCCACAGACCCCGCTGCCTTCCTCCTCCTGCCCTTTGTCTTCCTCTTCCTGTTCCACCTTCCTCCTACTCCTCCTCCTCCGCTTCAGGCGTTGGGCACGTGGCACGTCCAAGGGCACCGCCCGTCGTTCCCTTCAGTGTTTGAGCGCTTCCCTGTGCCCAAGGGTGTGTTTGGGCCGATGGCGCTGGGCAGGGAGAGCTGATGCCCCTCACAAAACGCCCAGAAGGAAAGGACTGGCCCGAGCTCTTCATGCCCCACTCTAGACGTGGGTTTGCTGACCTGCATAGACACAACAGTAGGCAGGATATATAGGGAATGTCTGTAGGAGACGCCAGCAGTTAAAGCATCCGGAACATTATATGTGGATGGGATCAGTTGATGTGTTTTAATACGCTCAAAGTAACACAAAAAATCAAAGCTGAAAATCAGTACAAATGGAGCGCTTGTCTTGTTGGAGCCCCAGTACCGTTGCTGCTTAGAGGTGGGATAAACAGCGCTTGCTATCAGCAGCGTGGGCTCCACGTTTGTGCTGAGCTTTAACGCAGGTGGTCACCCAAAGGCTGCCAAGGGGCATGAAGGAATGGGAGAGGCAGGAGATTCAGAGGCACCACTGCCACAGAAGGGCGAATGCCCGTGGCAGAAATCAACCGTAAAGATGAATTGTGATTGAAGAGGTAATTGAAAAGGAAATCGTCTCTCCACTTGTGAAACAGTGTTCAAAAACCAAAAGCAAAGGGGGGAAAGGTTTCGCAGAGGAAATAGCCTAAACTATCTCATGAACAATTTAGCTGAGCAATTTAGCTAAACTTTTCTTGTGGCATCTTACTAGTTGCAACAAAGGTTAATAACTGCACTTTTTACTCATGATTAAATATGAGAGCAAGGAGGAGTGTTGCTGTCTTTGTTCGTGCATAATAAGAATAACTTAAACATGAATATAGTTTTAATTCCTTGTTCCAACTGACATCACTTATTTCCCTTGTGTCCCAGACTGTAACAGAAAATTAATAGAAGCCATTTTGGGGTGGGTTTTTTGGCCCTAAAAAATGTCTTCAAGAAAAGAATTGTATCATTGATGGTTCTGCTACACCCAAATGAAACAATCCATGCCAAAAGCAAGCAGGGAAATATATTCTGGTTTTTAATTCATTACATATTTCTAAGTAGTCAGAAGTGGAGATTGTATACATAGCCACTAGCGTTTGAAGGATTTGAAAACTTAAATACAGCTGAAGAAAGAAAAAAGAAATGTAGTTCTGGCAACAGCCTTAAAGTCAGAAAAAGAATTATCTGTGAAAATCATCAGTCTAAGGAGCAGCTACAGTAGCAAATTTGTGTTAGAATGCTAGTATTCCTAATCTGAAATTAAAATATACATCATGCTGTCAACTACTAATCCCAACAAATTCACATATAAGACGGAAACAAACATTTTATCTCTATTTTGTCACTTTGTTATTCAAATTTAGAACATATATGGATGTCAAGCACAAGACAGAAAAAGAAAACTTGTGAGGTAACACCAGCAAGAGAGAAGGAAAAAGGAAAGTTAACATTTAATTTATCACATACATTGAGATTCTTTATAGCACAAGAGGGATCAAAAATTACATCAAAACACACAGTTTAACTGTAAATTTCTGTTGGGATTAAGATCTGTGTAGAAATATAAGGGGAGAAAAAGGTGGCAGTACAGTGAAAAACTACAACAATGGGCAACCCCATCAAAAAGATTGACTTTGTATGCTAGCTTCTCCTAAAATTCATGAACGAGCTCCTTAGTCATGAGAGTCAGCATCCACAAAAATGCTCCCCAAAATTTCTCGGTAACAGGAACAGTCTACAGCCTTCCCATTTGCAGGAATACTAACTATGAAATACAAACTATGAAATGAGAGGCTGCCTTACCACTGAAGAGAGGACCAAGGAAGGCAACAACTGCTTTTTTACAAAGCTGAGAGCAGAAACTGAACCAAAACCCATCTGGGAAATCCAAGGAAGATCAAGGTCTTCTTAAGTGGTGCAGAAATAACCCTGATGCTGACAGTTGAAGCTCATGTGACATCAGGCATGAATTGTGACAGAGCACACGGATGCAAATTTACACATTTCTAAGTACTTTTATTTTATTCCTAGAGTATGACTTGTTTAAGGTGTCATCACACACTTTTATTTCAAGGGTCTTTCCAGGACCAATGAATGCTGCATGATGACTAAAATATCTCTCTATTATTTTTCCTTTATAGTGTGATTTTTGTTATTGTTTCTATTAATTCTGTATTTCTGATGTTTTAAAATTGAAAACTTAGTGCTTTACGTGGGTGTTCACAAACAGTAGGAGTACTACACCCCTGGTTTCATTTAGATATCCAGAATATTTATGAATAGCGGGATGGATTAGAACAATTTATTTCATAATCTGCTAGACTATCAGAAATTATTTATATCAGATATTTATCCCTATCAAATAATTGGGACTGATGGAAGTATTTCCTCAGAAACAGTTGGGGAAAAAAATATTTCATTTTCAAAAGTGTTTGCTAAGGCAAATACATGGATGATAAATGATTTTATGAAGTCTTCATTTCTAAAGAAAACTGTTTTTTAGTGTGAAGTTGCTCATGTGTTTTCCTGAAATCACTGAATTCGGTCATTCACAGGAAAGAGCTTCTTTCTGAGTTGAAATAATAATAAAGTGTTGCTGCTTGTGTGTTCCATTTTTGAATTACAAGAAAGTGGAACCAACTGGCTAAAAGTGAAAACATTGTTTCAGTTAGATTTTCACATCTGTGATTATTCACATTATTGTTACATGTAATAGAAAAATCTCAAAAAGATTTTTGATCTATGGCAACTTTTAGTCTTGGTTCTCTCACATTTTTTGCTCAATCTAACATGAATTTAAACTAATAAAGTTAAAAAAATATAATAAATCAATATATTCATGTATTCTATGCTTTCTTTACTGTTTGATCACTTTGCTCTGTAAGGACATAAGAGTTATTAGTAAATAGTTCTTTTGTTCAGCTTGTAAATCCTGTAAAAAAATAAATATGCCTCTTCTATTCTTTCACTTAAAGTGAAAGAAAGTTACATCTCAGACATAATCATGCAGTCCTTTCATTCTTTATTGCACTAGAACTCCTGGCTGTGGTCACACTGACCCTGCTACTGTTCACTTTGTTCTATAATCTTTTTCTACTGATACTTAGGAGACAATTTGACAGTCTTTCACACATAATTCATAAAGCAGAGTTTTAATGCAAAAACCTCCACAAGTCTGTTCTTACAGACGCAAATTCATTTTGGTTTTTCTCCTGTGGTTTGAAATTCTGGGTGCTTATCTTATAACTTGCTCATCTGTTGGCTATATAGATTTTCTGGAAGAGTTCCTATTTCTGAGACTTTTCTTACAATGTGACATAAATCATTCCTTAATTATAGCAAATAAAATTCTGAATCACGTTGTGACAGTAAATGAAACTTAATCTCATGCATTTTTCTATTTCAGCATTTAATGTATTTATTAAATATATACTTTATATAATATAATTAATTGATATTTCTTTTCTGGCTTTCATGTAATAAGATTATAAGGCATATCCTTATGTACTACTTGGCAGCTACAGCTACTACTTAGTATCACCAGAAAAGCTGAAGCGATTATCTGTTTATCCGTTTCTCCAGAAGACAGCACATTCTGAAAATGTCCATGAAAAGTAAATAAAAAATATGTCTGTCTTCATGGTACAACTAGGTGGGCAATATCACAGATAGCAGAGGCTGGAAATTCTTGGAGAAGGAATCAGGGACTAAAGGTACTTAGATGCAGGCAAATTCTGTTTAGGAATTTACAGACCTTACTTAGCCTTGAACTCTTATTATATCTTTACTTGCACATCTATAGCAATATTGCAACAGTGAAAGAAACCAACAACTTAGTTTTCTTTGTGTATTTCATGGAGCAAATTGGTCTTGGAGCTGTCCAAACCATAAATGTTAAAACTTCAGGAATAAAAGTTGAAATAAAAACAACTACAGCATTTAATCTCGCATAAATTTAAATTAGTTTCTCTTTCTACATGAAAGAGCCTACACTATGCCAAAATTTGTTGATGACAAGAAGTTTTTCAACTTTCCAGCTGGGGAAATATCAGCATTTGCCTTCCTTTTCTACAGTTCTGTAGGAATCTGCTTTTGGCCAGATGATGCTCTGCTAAATAGACTGCAGACATCAGTTACCTCTGTTAATTGTTTTAATACACCCACCAGATGGACACATCCAGTTAAGGAGCCCTCTTATAGGTGGATATCCTACATACATTTTTTCTCAGCACACCTTTTTCAAGTACACTTTTTGATCACTTGCATACTGTTGTACAGGTGAGAGAAATTCCTAGGAAGTTACTGAGTCATCTCTGGAAACTTGTGGAGAAAACATCTCTCTGCCTTTTCAGTATGTGAAATGAGTAAGAGACTTTTTTATTGTTATAATTTGGGAATGGGGGAGTGTTTCCAGAGAGCAAAAGGAAGAGGCATTATGAGAAATGTGTAAACAAAATGTTTTAAAAGTTTATCACTGTATTTATTTACCACATGTAACTCAATTACTAATAATCTGCTAAAAGATGTGATTCACATCACATGAATAGCTTGCCTTGGGTAAAGACCTAGAATTTCTACGTATCTTGTTTCTTGATTAGACTATACTAAATTCACTGTCCTTGGAGAATATTTTAACCTCACTAAAACTAAAGTTTGCATGGTTAAGTGAAGATCAGATTTGTCTCATCTCATTTTAGTCTTGATGTTTGCAAGTGTCTTCAGGATCATGAGCAGTCCACGCTGAAACAAGTTCAGGCAAGCTAACTTAAAGCAGAAACTAGGGCTGGAAAAGAAAGAGGCAAAACCTAGGAACAAAGGCTGAACAGATGAATGGCAGGATTAGGAACTAGCACTTAGTAGGAGGAGGAACTAGGACAAGGTCTAGAAAGCAGAAAATTGGATCAGGATTGTAGACAGAAACTAATACTCAAGAGCAAGAATCTAGAGCACAATTACAACTAAAAGGCATTAAGCCTCCCAGAGCATCCCATCCCATGTCACATATATCGAGACAGGTTATACCAACCAGCTGTCTCAGAGGTGAGGCCATTACCCTTTGGAAAACTAGTGACAGGCAGATGACTAAGAACGATTGCCTGAACTGACATCTTGACTTTACAGCTCTCAATGACACCTGAGCTAGCAGGATGTCTTGAGTGACACGAGCATCTTCTTTATCATCAGATACTAATGACTCTAACATTCTTAGTATCAGGAGTGAAGCGATATATGAGTGATAAGCTGGAAAACAATTGCCTGGATGAGACAAGAGAGACTGGCAAACCCAGAGAAGTTTGAATCAAAGCAAACTGCAGTAATCTGTTAATGCACAGAAACGCTGAGAAAACAGGATCAACGTCAAGCCTTTCTCTAAATGGGGAAGATTTTACTCTTGGTAGCAAACAAACTAGAAACCACACACCATTGCACATACTGTCCTGATGCAACATTACATAATACATCCTGAGTACTGGTCTGGTTTTCTTTGGCAAGGCGGGCACTAATTTCCGTTTTGCAAGGTGCAGATAAACTGAAATATCTAAACCACCAAGTTGTTCTATGCCATAATGTCAGGCATGGCATTACACATTCTTTAACACTACAGCTTCTGTCTGTTTTTGCATTTCTAATAGTTATGAGCACCTGAGAGCCCTCCCATGAGTTTTTACCATCTAGGCACACGTGTCCATACTTACACACTTCAGCTCAGGTTGTTTTCCCTCTCTCCCTCAATGCATCCATCAGCTGCAGTGAAGGAGTACACTCATGAGGGTCCTAGAGCATTAGTTATTTATAAGATTCATTTGTTTTTTTCAACAGCTCTGTACATTCTTTGATATAAATTAGGAAAATCTTGAGTTTCTTCTTCAAGAACTGTGTGACATTTCTCATAAAGCATCTTTTTTCCCATGAATATTAACAGAACTTCCTGCATTTTAACCTGGGATATATACATACACTTCACACCAAAATCAAATGAGAGAAGTAAACAACATTCAAGTATGAGTTTGCTTCCTGTAGGATTCTGTGGAAATCACAGAGATATCTCCATGTGGAATAGGACACAACTTGTTTCCTCTCTGCTGCTTGAACAATAACTTCCATTCCAGTCACTGCTGATAAACTTCTCCTAATGAAAACTGTACCAACCTTGAACCTAATGGGAAGCTACATTCCTTTCTTTTCCTCAGATACCTTTATACTTTTTGGTACCTCTACTGTGTCATTACATGTGGAATTTTATCTGGATCTTCTAGAAATTGCTCTGAGGATGTCTCAAAATGGTATCAGGTTAGACATTGGCAGAAATCTCTCCAGTTTTATCCAATTTTGAACCATTTCATTGGCTCCCTACAGGGTTTCAAATGGATTTTAAAGGATTATTATTAGACTAAAGTCTAATAATCCGTTGGTTTAATATAGTCAACAATTCTTATTTTTTGTGTCATCTTGCATCTTGAATCTTTAACTAGCAGATCCTCTACTGCACTCCAGGTCTGGCAAAGACAGCAGCACAACAGAGTTTCTGTGCATAGCCCCACAACTCTGTAATTGCATTCAGTCTTCTCTAATCACTGTGCAAGTGAGTCCCATTTCCATATTTATTCATCTTTGGAATTTCTGCTGAGATTATTAACATTGAGTGGTAACTTTCGAAGAGTGGAGATAGAGATTATAGGAGTTCAAGCCATATAGTACTGCACTAACTTTGAAACAGGAATTTACCATGGATAACCCTTCATATACCATCCTCAATCCCTTGATAAACTGCATATTCTCTTTCTAGCTATTTCAAAAGGTGTATTGGAGACAGCAGGTGCCAGGTTGCCTTTTAATTGTGCCCCATGGCTTTGAATTTCACAGCCTAATGGCAGGAGATCAGTTACACTGTGTTGGCATAGTTTAACAACAAGCTAAATAAAGACCTTTTTGTTTTTCTGGCTCCTTAATCCTTGTGAGAAGTGTTGGCTATTATTTTAGTTCTGTGCCCCATGAGCCTTTCCAAGAAGTTTTCCAGTCTTGTACATTGTACCCATTCCTACTTCCAGAAACAAGGCAGACTACTGGTGTGAACATGTTTGTTGGTTTGTAATGAAGTGTGTTTGTATTGGAGAAACTAAGCCTTTAATTAAAACCAGCTGGCACTATAAACTGTTTCATGCTCCATACTCCTTGCCATGGTTTTCAGTTAGAGATATGGAAAATAAGGGGTTTCCTTCATCCTGACTGAAAACTCTGTTGCTGGTTTTCCGCCTAAAGGTGGAGCGTTCCATCCCACAAAAGAGTAAAACAACTACAATATAACATTTTTGTATCCCAGATGCTGCCGTGTTTGCATCACAGAGAGTTTTACAAAAGAACAAATAAACCATGTGACAGCCATCTTGTTACTGTTTCTGCTTTTCCAGTCAGCCAATTTCTTTGAGTTATAATAAAGGTAAATACAGAGGCCAAATCTTTCAGCAAATATGCTTCTCAATAGCATGTCTTGACAGTGGAAAAGGGAGAGTGGTCAGATGAGCGCAGTTCTGAGACATAAGAGATCAAGAAGAGAAGTACAACATTGCCATCAAAATAATATCTCCCATAAGCAAAATCCAGTCCTAATTATTTTACATTTCAGTTAGGAGTTAGCTTTGTTAATGCTGTTTCATTATTTCCATTCTCATGAAATCTATTCCCCCAAATTAAGTGAATTTGCCCACAACATTGTGTTTGTGAAACTACAAATATGAACCCGCTAAGTATTTGCAAAAGAGACTAGAGTGATTAATAAGGCAAAAGATTAGGAGCGAGGCCAATCTGGGTCCTAATCCCAGCTGAGCCACTTATGGTGTAACCTTGGAGAAGTTACTTGACCTTCATGTTTCTTAGCAAACTCTGCTGGAAATTGGATACCAGCTGGACCTCAGAAGACACCAGACACGTCTGCTGAACTCCTCCCAATTAGCAATGTTAGAATAACAGTGAGCAGGCTTGCATTATTATTGTGGGGTACTATGCACATAAATACAGTCAGGGATTACAGACCTTCTTTCCTTCTCCTGAAAGGGCTAAACTGATACTAAGAGGTGACTTACACATTGCATGTCCTGTCCAATTGTTGGCTATATCAAACATTAAAATAGTGGTGCATATGAGGCAATTAAGATTTAAAAGGATTCCAACTCTTCCCTTCCACCCAGCATTCTTCTGAACTTCCAGCAAGGACATTTATCAGATTATCTGATTAGTACGTTTAGATTTATAGGCCCAGACTCTGAGCTGCATCCATGATGAACTATCTGCAGTTCTTTAATATGGGATCAGTTCTACGCAACTGGAAAAGGCAAGTCCAAGAATTGGTAATCCCTTAGCTGAAGTATCAGTCTGGCCACATTTACCCCAAACACACCTGCCAATGACCCTATGCCAGTGACTTTATATCATAAAGAAATTCCTCTTGTCAGGGGTATCCTAAAGTCCTTTCATACAACTAAGTTATTTTCCTGAACTGAGCCTAAATTTTCTGCTAGTATGCTGGTAATATTTGTTCTATTTTTATTTAAAAAAAAAAAAAGAAAAAGGAAAGGAAGGAAAAAAAATAAGGTAAAGGATAAAGGAAAGCAAAAAACACAACAATCCCACATAATCCTCAGACCTCACGGTTCACTGAAGGGAGGACAATGAGGAGTGTGCTCAATATGACTGCCATTATATATAGTTCAGACATGGTTTCATTCAGGTATCACAATAAAAGTAAAATCAAAAACCTAATATGTAAACATGGAAGTCATTTGAAAACACAAATTATAAACCAGCACCATATTATCATATGAAATCTTCTGTATTTCCTACAAAAAAGAAAATACTTCTCCAGAAATAATTAGAAGAGTAGCTAATTTGGTACAGTATAATAACTAATACAGTATTTCAAAATTATCAAATTGTGAAGGAGCTGTGATGTGCAAGCTTAAATAAAATGTCCAGAATTTGGGTTTTTATTGTAGTCCTCTCTCAGTATATTTGTTGCTTTTTTTGTTATTCACAATGGTACAGAGCTGTACTTTCCAAAACAAATATGCAGCACCTTTCTTACAAAGAAAGTGTTTGAAACTCCTTTATGTGACAATCCATGCCCCTTCTAGCCTTGGGGGGCAAGGAGAGTAGGGAATTTTGACAGATAACTTCTATTTTGATGCAAAGTTTTCCATCCATTATTTACTGTTCTATTATTTTACAACCAACTTATCTAAATGTGCAGTCACAACACAGCTGAAAATACTATACAAGCAAAGAAAAAGTAGAGATGAAATGATGTCCAGATGTCCACAGTCTGATAGGATTTTTTCTGCAGTTGGTACAGCTCATGCCTCATCAATTTTTCCTCTGTGCCAGGACCACCAAGTCAGCAGGGTCTGCTGGTAAATTTTGCGAGGATCAGCTCTGCAGGGAAGCAGATAACACCTCAAGGTTTAGCACTTAGCACCACATCTTCTTAGATGGGAAAGGTGCTGGCACATTCCTGCCACTTCCCAAGGGATCTGATGAACATCTACAAACATGGGATCTCTATAGGAACATGGGAAAATGTCACATTTCTGCAGTGTTTTGGAAGCCCCTGTAAAATGTATCCAAGGAGATAAACCAAACTTGAGCCCATCTTCTAGGATGGGCCCCTTTTCCATGTCCCATTGCCATGATATAGTTCACGGCAAAATCTGACATTTGGTAGGCACTACATTGTTTCTGTCAGAAAAACTGCGAGTGCACCTACTGAGTTGCATTTATTCCACCTTTGAGATTCATAATTTTCCACATTGTTCTACACCTGACTGAGAAACTCTCAGAAAGAATTTGTGCCCTATTCCTAATCCATGTCCCTGATCAAAGCAAGGAAGAATTTTTGCCTTTGCCAATGCAGCTAGAAAAATTAGATACATATATTGAAATCTTGTTCTCATTAAAACCGAAGAATATTTTGTGCTTGAAGTTTAATTGTTTAGAACTGGTCCTGAAAGACATGGTATGTGATTTAGAGAAGTAGACAATACTAAATTGCCATTCCCAAGGACAGCAAGCATAGAATTAATCCAAAATCAACAGGATATGTCAACTAGAGATGCCTTTCTCCATTAACTATCGAGGGAATGTAAACAACTATTTCTTAATTACATATTTAACCATTAGGTAACTAAAGATACATGGGCTGAGTACCATCTTTAATGGGATAAGAACACCGTAATGCACATGCACACACACATCACATACCAATAGCATCACTTTCTAGAAGCCTTCTTCCATCATTTGGTGTGAAGGCTTCAGTCTTTGGTTGAATGTCTTGCAAAAGTTCAGTCAGAAATGAGGAAACATTTAAACAAATTGAACATACAGTCCCTGGCACCTGACAGGATGTACCCTGTGAGTGCTGAAGGAGCTGGTTGAAGTCACTACAAGGCCACTTTTGATAACTTTTGAAAAGTCACAGCAGCTGGGCATTTCATGTCACTCATCTACAAGAAGAGCAAGAAAGAGAATCTGTAAAACTTCAGGCCAGTCAGACTCACTTCAATCCCTGGGAAGGTATAATCCTGACAAACCATTTGAAACTTATGACATACAAGAGGGTGATTGAGAGTAGTCATCAGAAATCAAGCCCGAACAACCTGATGGTCTCTATGATGACATGGATGATAGTTATCTTGGCTTTAGTGAAGGTTTTCAACACTGTCTCCCTCATCCTCATAGGCAAACTGATCATGTGTGAGTGGACAGTGAAGTGGGTTGAAAACTGAACTGCAGAGTCTTGCAATGACTGGCACGAAGGCAAATCACTAGTGCTGGACCCCAGGGTCAGTATGGGGTTCAGTACTGTTTAACATCCTCATTAAAGACTTTGATAATGGGGCAGAGTGCACCCTCAGCATGTTTGCAAGCCATACAAATTGGGAAGAGTGGTCAGTACACCAACTGATTGTGCAGAGAGGCCTGAACAGTCTGGAGAAATGGGCAGACAGGAATCTCATGTAGTTCAGCAAAACACAGAGGTTGGACAAGATGATCTCCACAGTGCCCTTCCAGCCTCACCAATTCAGTGATTCTGTGAGCCCAAATGAGCTTAAAAAAAAAAAAATTTTCCTTACATTAAATATGTCTATAGACACCTTTTTGACAGAGGTACTTCCTTCTTATCTGTTTTGAAGCAGCAGCTTGAAATTTGGCAGACATGGGGTTCGTATCAAGGACATTCAAATTCCTGATCAATAGTCCTGCAAAGATTAACAGTCCATAAGCTTACATGATATCTATTTTTACATATGCTCCGTGGAAATTTATTAGAGCTCAACACTTAAAATTCCAAAGATACTGTTATCCCTGAGCACAATGAAACTTACTTGCAGCTGCAGATGAAAATAGTCAAACACACTTCTTTTCACTTCTCTCTCAACATATATTACAGAATTTCATTCCATGGATAGCCAGAAACCTTCTAATTCCCACTCTAATTTTGGTCATGATGAATTATAGCCTTTGCCTCTTATATTGATACTAGCATTTAACATCTTGTTTAACTTTGTAAAATGACGGTTAAATAAAAATAAAGATTGTGTGAATTCTTTGCACAAGTAGGTAGAAGCAGGTTCAGGACAAAGGATGAGGCAAGAAAGATGCAAAACAAGAGGAGGGACTGTCTTGGCAAGGGGATTTTGTTAGGTGATAGAGACAAACTAGGATTAGTAATTGTTGAGGAATGCAGGAGAGGAACCACAAGCCATGGGCACAATAGGTGCTTTGTGTGATGGGGCCTTGTGGCTGACAAATTACTTAGGCAAAGGTACTGAGACAAGGAATCTACACTGAGAAATGAAGGAAAGAGAGGAAAACTTACTAGTAAGAGCCTGAGGATGGAGAGACAACTGGAATAGGTACTGTGAACAAACTGAGGGGCAAGTCTGAGACATAGGGAAGAGTTTGTGTGTGAGACTGACAATACAAGCAGATGACATAACTGAGTCAATACATTGCAATCTGATAGAATCAATCATCTATGGAATTTAAATAAGCAACTTTTAATGTGAAATTATGTTCATAAAGAAATTCATCACAATTAAAACAGTCAAAAACTTAATATCAGAACTAAGACTTTAAACATTTATTTCACCCATCTCAACAAAGCTGTTTATCAACAGATATTTTTTTATAAAAAGTTTATTAGCAGATTTTTTTTTAAGTGGGTGTTTAAGCAATACTTTGGACCAACTCTGCTTTTAAGCATTAATTGGATGCTGCATTGCTGACATAGGTGTGATCAGATTAGTTCCTTGGATGGAACTGCAGAAATGCTTGGTCAGGATTTTATGCTTGTGATGGTTAATCAGTTATTTTGCCCTAATGTCAGTTTATTTATATTTCTTGAAGTGAAAACAGCAGCTAAGCTGCCAATGAACCCCTTAGTTTAGCTTCACTGTGCACATGCAGCCCTTGCTCCAGTTTCAGAGAACAACTCACTATGGATTTGAGTAGGGCTGTGGAGAGAGGGACAAGGTTGTCTGCGAGCCAGAAAACATGAAGTGGACAGGACAGGATTACTGCAATAGTAAAAACAAATTTGTCCAGTAATTGCAGCTGCATGGCGTGCTGGAGAACACAGTTTTATGCCTGCCTTTTCTAGAAGTCCCTGATATGCTGACTTGGCGCCTGAAACACCACATTATCTCTGGTTGGAATTTCAGTGTCTCATTTTCTGAATAAAAGCTACTTACAGTCCCAGCATGCAGAAGCACACAGCAGTTGGATCTGCCACCCACTGTCAATATGCATAGTGAAGCATCATGCTGAATTCTTTGAAGAATTACCTTCCAGTTTTCTTAAATCAGGCACCCAACACTAATTTCAATTTTATTCTCCTCGTGCCCTAGGTCTACTTCTGTAAGAGTAAGGCAAAACTTATCTCAAAGATTTTGTGAAGAAAATTGTTAATCAAGAGACAAATATCCTTGTAACCCTCACACACCCATGAGAAAATTCAAACTTAGCTTTTCAAAAGGGATCTAACTAAATTGCAGTGAATAAAGTATAGGTTTCATAGTTTCATGCAGAACAATGAGAAAGAAGCAGCGTCATGAATAGCTACTCAGTAAGCAAACACTGTTCTTCCTGTGCATTGAACGAGGCAGAAATCCTGCAGGAAACAAAACAGCCTGCTGGGGATGTGTGGCCTGTCCTGCTCCAGGCTGCAGTGATTGGACTCAACAGGGATCCTGCAACAGCCCTGTCTTCTTTCTTTCATATCCCTTCCCCACACACACCTTAAATAAGAAAGCCACCCTGTTTTACTCTTTCCTCACTGGCCTCTGTTTCGCTGACCACATCCTTACTTGAGAATTTCATCCTCGGTCAGCACATCCCCACCTCTGTCCTTTAAAATTTTCAACTGCAGCGAGTTCCCCACGCTCCCTGTTCACATCTCACAACTTGTCCTTGTAGTCCCTATTGTTACTGTATTGCTATTTTAGCCTTGGGTTTGCCCACTCCTTTCCCTGTCTGCAACGCCAGCAGTTTCTCACACTATCAGCCCATGTTACCATTGAGGAGTGAGGGCAGCTCCAGCCCAAAGTCCTGGTGTTGCCAGCACAACCACGACTCCTGAGGAGCAGCACAGCCTGCAGACGCTCTGCAGCAGTGATGATGTGGCTTTGGCTTTGTGGCACATGCCACACCTCTCTCACCAAAGGGTACAGTGGTGTTTGCAGTGAGGTGGAATACACTCCTCCTCTCACTGGCTCATGGCACAAGAGCTGGTTCCTCTTCATCACCTGTTCTACAGGCAGGTAAGTCTATACTGAGCACCAAATCTTGAAACAACCCTCCCGGTGACAGATTCTCTCCAGGGGCCATTGCTATGGTGTCTTTCCAGCTGATTCACTTTATCTTTCCAAGGCACCCAATCATTTAGTGTAAACCACTGTCCAACACCCTTGACAGAGATGATGTAAAAAACTAAAGATTATATCATAAAGGCTGTGCTGAAAATATCAGACTAAAAGACCACCCAACCCAGTATCTCTTTCACTGTCTAAGTTCACAGGGAAGAACACAGAACAGAGCAAGATGCTTCCTCAGAAAATCCCAACATCTAAGGATTTGCAGCTAATCACCAGCTACTGGTTGTATCGCTACATGTTATAGCTCCTAACAACTCTTTCAATCCATTAATTTATCTAATTATTTATTTGAAGTCATCTCTCTGGCAGATGATAACACACAGACAGCTACCATCTTGTTTTCCTATGCTACACATTGTTATCATACTCTTTGCCTATCTGTCTTTACATAGAAAAAATAATTGTCTATTTAATTATTCTTTATATTCAAACCATCCTGTGTACTTGACCATCCTTATCAGTGCTCTGGTTTTCTTTGAGAGGGGAGAACTGATTTGCATCCGGTATTTAAGATGCACACCAGTATTAAGAGCACACCGTGATCATCTACATGCAAACTATGTTATCTCATTTCTGGTTTTAGTATTTTCTCAATAATTCCTGAATTCTGTCTCCTTTTTCATGGCTACTCAGCATTAAGGTGACATTTTTATGTGCTTGCCTGTTGAAGTTCCTGAACAGTACCAGTAAGTTCAGTCTCCATCACTATGTATTTAAAGCTGAGATTGGTTTTAATGTGCATTACCTTGACCCATATCTACACAAATTTCATTGTCCATTTAATCATGTGATAATGGCATGAAAGTTTTCTGCTATTCTTCAGAAGAACCTCCTGTCTTCATTAATTTAGTTTTTACTAAGTATCTCCAGCAAACTTGATTTGGCAGCGTCAATTACTTTTTTTAAAGTAATTAATATGCTAAGTCTATAAACATGTACTTAGAAGCAAATAGATTTTTTCTATAAAAATTCTCCAAAGATTAATAATGCTTATGACATGCATCTACCTTCTTCAGTTTAAGTTCATTAATTTTGTCTGCATGAAAAGTTCAAAGCCAGATTCATAATCTTTAACAGGAAAGCTAGCAGAAAATGTTGTCTGAATAAGAAGTGCCAGAACTCTGTATTTTATGTTGTTTCCATTCTTAAACATTTCCCTTGCTCTTTCTTTCTCTCTTATATCTTTTTCTATAAAATTACCTTCTTATTTTGTTACTTCGCATCTGTTCCTCTTTACATTTTTATCTTGGATTTTTTTTCTTCATTTCAGCGTCCTTTTTTTGTTTATTCTGCTCCATGAGTTTCCCTTTTTTTTTTTGCTTGTTTTTTAGGATCCTCTCCAGTTCTATGTTTTTCCATTATTTTCATTACAGCCATTCCATCATTCGATGCTTATTATTTTTATTGCCGTGCTGAACCAATAAACATTCCTATAAGCCATGGTGGATCTGACAAAAAGCTGGCTGAACACTTGGCCTAAGTCAGTGACAAAACGTAACAGGGAAAAATAGTGGGTGTGGAACTGTAATGTGACAGCAAAAGAGTTAAAGGGAGCAAGCTGAGATCATTGTATGTCAGTTGCTTAGCTCTGCTGACTGGAGATGGTACATTGTTTGAAAGGCAACATGGAACTTCAAGGAGTTGTAGACTTTCCACCAGTATATAAGGGGGAAAAAAGTACTTGTAGAAAATTAGTTACTGAATAAATTAAAAAATCATAGGAAAAATGGAGATAGTTGATGAGTGTAACAGTGGGCAGTGGTGAGGCACAGCAGGTCAAATCAGTGATGGTTGGTCTGTGTTTGATGCTGTGAGAAAGGAGGAAGACAACAGGATGCTCAGATTATGACATTCCTTCTCCACATCCATGTTACTTCTGCTCCGTTTCTCCAGCCCTGGAAATACTACCTAGCAACTCTAACCAGTACAAATTCTCATATATTTTCACAGGAGCAAAGTTTTGTTTCACAGAACAAGAAAACTGATTTGGAAAAGTAAGAATTTGTGCTTTAGAAGTGTAACTCTTGGACAGGGCAAAGCCAACATACCAGTTTGGTGTCATTCCCACCTCGCCCCCACTTAGTCTGATATAACTGGGGAAAAGGGACACACATGTTACTCCTTGGAGATGTGTTCACAGCTGCTTTTAGGACTTATTATGGAAATTGGATGTTGCCCCCTGATATTAAATCTGCCCTCAAATCTGGAAAACAGACCTTTTAATTACAACTAACATTATCTCCTTACCCTGCTTACTTTGTCATCCAGCTACCCAGGCCTCTGGGCTTTCTCAGACAGACCATAGCTTATTTCTTCCATTTTTACCCCCAACATAATGATTTCACTTCCAAGTTTTGACTACTGCTTTCAGTGTAATTGTTGAAAAAATATATTAAAAAAAAAAAGAGAGAGAGAGAGAGAGAAAGATAGAGAAGGAAGAAAAGGGGAAAAAAGCAAACTTGGGGGTCTAAAGGTAGCAGATGGAAAACAAGCACAGACCACTAGGAACAATGTGAAAACAGGGTCAACAGGAAAGTAAATGTAGCCTGAATATTTAATATTATCAATATTATCAGAGTGGTTTAGACTGTAACTGATTTCTTTTACTGGAAATAAAGCATTTACATACCTTTAACAGCTGTATAATTTAGCACCATGGTGACTGGGCCTAGTTTTAACTCCCAGGCTACTTTTGCATACTGGGCAAAAATGGACATGAAGTTATAGTAACCTCCCCTAAATTCTCTCTCTTTTTTGTGAAAAGGAAAACCAGCAAACCATAATGTAATCTAATATCAGACAGACATTTGCTTTACAGTCAAATAGACATACTGGACTAAATTAATCCAGGAGCAAGTATAAAGAGTATAAAAGAATTTTAAAGTGTTGATGCAGATGAATGCATTTTTATACCAGTGTTAGCAGCTGTATGTCATGGTTTAGCCCCAGCCAGCAGCCAAGCCCCACACGGCTGCTCACTCACTCCCACACCAGTGGGATGTGGGAGAGAACCGGAAGGGTAAAAGTCAAGACAGTTTAAGAGGGAAAGCAAAAACTGTGCTCACAAGAAAGCAAAGCAAAACAAGGAATTTATTCCCCACTGCCCATGGGCAGGCAGGTGTTCAGCCATCCCCAGGAAAGCAGGGCTCCATCACACAGAATGGTGATTTGGGAAGACAAATGCCACTCCTCTGAATGTCCCCCTCCCTCCTCCTCCTTCCCCTCAGTTTATATGCTGAGCATGAGGCTATAAGGTATGGAATACCCCTTCAGTCAGTCGGGGTCTGGTGTCACAGCTGTGTCCCCTCCCAAACTCTTGTGCACCCCCAGCCTCCTTGCTGGCAGAATGGGGTCAGAAGCAGAAAACACTGTGTAAGCCCTGCTCAGCAGTAACAAAAATATCTCTGTATTATCAACACTGTTTTCAGCACAAATCTAAAACACAGACCCATACCAGCCACTGTGAAGAAAATTAACTCTATTCCAGCCAAAACCAACATGCTAGAAGGTGAAAAGGCAGTGAAAATTCAGGATTACAGAAACATTATTACCACAGATGAAGCACTGCTCATAGCAGTGGATTTTTGAGTTGCCAGTGAGATTCACAGTCTCAGCTCTACACACCCCTGAGACAAGAAAATGCACCTTTGCAGGCTGGCAAATACTGATATTTAACATTCCCCTTAACCTGTTTCAAAACCGTGAGAACCATTTTTCCTTCTCTCCAGAGCAGTCTGTAGTGCATTTCTCAGTCTGCCAGCTAAATTCTCCAGAACTCAGTCTTGCTTCTTTGTCTGAGTTTGATGGGACAGGAAGAGCAGAAGTAAAGGAAGACACCAAGAAAATACAGCATAGCAGCAACAGGCATACCAAATGTTTGAGACTTGCCACATTCAACTCTGAACATCTGATAAGCCAAGGAGCAGCTGAGGTAAGTATGCTAATTCTTATAACAACCCTGCAGGGAACGAAGGGGTCTGAGGATGGCAACGTGACATATGGGGCAGCCAGGTTGAGGTTGCTTCCAGTCTCAGATGCAGAGGGAGTAAGTATCCTTTTGGAAGGCTGAAAACCTAGCTACAACACAACCTGTGGGTAGAAGGTTCATCTTATTCCTTATCCAAGAAGGTAAAGTCAACCTTCTTCAGAGAATAAATTATTTTATATGCTTCTTCAAAGAATAAATAATAGGAAACCTCAGCCCATATAATGTGGAAGGACATCTCCACAGCAGTGACAGGTTTTCTTACCTTGGATGGGGGAACCAGGTTTTCAAGTGCTTTGGTATTTGTACTCAAAATTAAAAACAAACAAACAAAAACCCAAAACAAACAAAACCCCCAAACAAATGGGGGAAAGAAATAAACAAATTCCAAAAAAGCCATCAGTACCTCCTTGATGTACAGGAAAAAATAAGCAAAACAAAATCCTACATTCATTAAGGATTCCCTAATCCCTCTAAAGAGATCTGTGTCTCCAGTCCAGAGGAGCAGAAGCACTGAAGACGGAAGATCAATATAAAATAAGCAGTTCTTGTGAGCAGTGATTTTGGCATTAAAAGCTCAGAAATCACTGAGGGAAAATTAACCTCTACGCAGTGTTCTGTAACAAGGAAATTAAAAAAAAAAAAAAAATTTGTCTGAGCATGCTGCCTGAAAAATTACAAGACTATAACATTAAATATGAAAGCAAATAAAATTCAAAGCAATCAAAAGTGCCCACATGTTTCTCCTTCACAGCAGCAATGAGAAATCACATCTTGTGAGCATGTAACTGATATAAAACTTAATTCTGCAGGAGCTTCCAGGAGTGTAGAAGCTGACTCATGCAAGTAAAAGCTTGCATGAGTTGCATGTTCAGCAATGCCGGTAACAAACTCAGTGCATGATAATGAAGACTCCAAACCTGTTGGGCAGTAGAACAGGTTATTTTGGTATCCCTAACACCTATTCTATTTTGATGTGCTGCCAACAATGGAGTTGCAACACCTTTCTGAAGCTGATTGTGATACTTCCATTGCTTTCAGTTAGATTAGGGTAATGTCCCTTTGTTTAAAAATAGCTGAAACAATGGAAAACCACCGTACCCAGAAGAGGTCTCTGGAGAAAACGGACAGGAATGCTGTCTGGGGGTCTCCAAAGATCTGCTAAAGGTGGGAGTGATGAAAGACCAGTTTATATAGCAAGATGATTGAGAGATTAAAAAGAGAAGAAATACCCAAGGAGCACTCCAAGAGAACAGCAAAGCCATTATACAGGGCTGTCTCTGCAATTTTTCTGATACTTTCTTTTTGCATAGTCTTCAAAAGAGAGACAGAAAAATAGCATGGTTGCTATGAAACTGCTTCCTGCTGTTTGGTTACTCTCTATCTACAGGATGCAAGAACAGGATGGCACCAGAAAAAAACCCAGCCACCTCCATCGCCACTGTCTTCTCCTGAGAGCGACAACCTGCAATACCCTAACTCTAAGGAGGCTGTAGGAAAGGGCGAGGCTGTTTGCAAGAAAAAAACCCCTTGAGTCGGTCTTATCATTTAGCACCGGAAAAACTACAGATGCTTGCAAAAAGAAGTCACTTAGGCATTATGGTCTGAAGAAATTAAAGTAAGAGCAGATTATTTCACAGAAGGAATTAACCAATTTGAAAGGTTTCCTGGATAACAAAACTCGTTCCATGATGACACTGACTACTGGAAAGCAACAGTAACCACCCAGCCATGCAGAAAAGACAAGTGCCATCACTTACTGATGGAAACAGCAACACAGACCATCATGGTGGCCTATATTCTGTGGAACAATTTCTCCAGAAAAAAGGAAAGTCAAAAATTAGCTTTGGCCAGCTTGAAACTTGCTAGTTATTCTCAACAAATGGGATATACAGCTACACCAACCAGAAAATACCAGCATTTCTCTGCCCTGTGAGTAACACACAGATATCCAGAGGGTCAAAAGCAGGCCTGTGCCATGACACGAGAGCCCATTTCTTTAAGTGAAATTCTTTCTCTTTAAGTTGCCTTTCAAGACTATTTCAGGTGATTCAATACTACAGTTCAAATTAATGGTTTTGGAGAGAAACATGTAAGAGAGATTTATTCGTGAAACCTCCTGCTCTTTGTGTTTTTTGCAGTGCTGCAAAATGTATTGCCAGAAGGGAGGACTGTTCATCAGACTCTTTAAAGGCATCTGTCAGTCTGAGTGAGCCAAGGGGGGAGTGGGAAAGGGAAGGCTCTCTCCAAACAGGGGGGCAGGGGACAAACAAGATTTTACCCTGGGTAGATTCAGATTCAGTAGAGATACTACAGATTAATTGACAGCAGACCAGTTTATTGCTGCATGTAGGGCTTGGATTTGTAGATTAACAGATCACAAGAACTATGGAACTATGAATAAAAAGCAGCTAGTACTGAAGAAGATGAAAGTCAATCACTGGAAGAAAAAACAATGGAAATGTTATTACCCTTCTGTGAAAAGCCATAAAAATGAGCACTTTATGAAGTGGGCTACACAAATGCAGCTTTTAACATGATTCCATACCAAGATTTTCTGAAGTGAAAGGAATTTTTCCACCTGCATCTCCTGAGTCTTTGTATTTCATCCTATAGTCTGAGTGCACTACCAGAAGAAAACCTCACCTCAATCGCCCTTCACTCACCGACGCTTCACTAAGTGTAATATTTTAATTCTTGTTGTTTTCAGATTAGAGCTTCCTGCTCTTAGAAGATTGTCTTAAATCCTCCTACTATCACAAAAAAAAATGAGTAGGATTTGTGATCTCAAGCTCCTGCCTTGAAGAAAAGCAGGTGCTTTATGATCATGGTAGCTAGAACTCCAACAAGGGAAAGAGCAAAAGAGACTAAACTGCCTTGTAATTATCTAAGACCCACAGAAAAACAAAACGGCTATTAAGCGAGGTGATTGGAGAAAGAAGAGATGAACCATTAGCCCAGTTTTCCTTAACACTCAAGAACTACAGTTATCACCCTGAAACAGGAGGTCTCTGTACCTGTACTACCTGCCTGGTTTGCTGTTCAAAAATGACTGCCACAGTGGCCAGTCTGGACGCAATTCTCTCAGTTTATTTCTCAAGTAGGAATCTCAAAGTAGGCAAAGCAATGGTAATGCCATCTCTCTCCTGCAACCACAGCTGTCCTCTTACTTCATGTAATGGTCCCCTCTCTCCTTCTTTGCCTCTTTCCACTAGAGAAGAACCAAGAAGTGTCTGATCAAGCCCCAGTCAGACACAGTTCATTCACCTAAAAGACCCTCCAGCAGAGGATTTTCCCAGGGATGTGAGCCAAGCCAGTGAAAATACATGAACTTTACTTCTAGACCTACAGACATTACAGTACCTCTTGGTCTAACACAACAAAATCTATGGCTGGGAAGTCTCCTGAATTTTGCAGTTGGTTTGTTTCTGATCATCTGCTTTACAACCACCAAGTGGTACTTGGTCCCTGCAGTCAGGTGCTTGCTTGCTTCATTAGTCTGTTGGTCCACAACATTGGACATCCAGTGAGAGGAGCTGGGAATAAAAACATGCCAGAAAATCACCTTTCCTCCTGTCTTCCTTTGGATGCACAGCAGAAGCGCACAAAGCAGATCAGGACTGGCCAGTGAGCGCAGCCATGCCCACAGTGTTACACCAACTCAGGGTTCAGTGGTGCTCACAGCTCTAGGAAGCATTAGTCAATTGTACTGCAGTGGTGGCAAGTGGAACCTCAGAGAGATTAAAGAGATTAAATGACCTGCTCACAGTTAGATAACTGACATCTTGCAAAGCTAACATGTAAATCCAAACCATCAATATACCAGCTTAACATATAATAACCAGGTTACTCACTTCTTCAGTTTTTTCAAGAATTTGTCCCTGAGAGCCAGTGTAGACCTGTAAAAGTTTTCCCTCATTTTTTTCCAGAATGTCCTTCAATCTTTTCCAGCCTGGTGCAGAGGGGCTACAGTCAGACTATTCAGAGGGCTCGCAGGTGTTGAGTAATACAGTTGGTGCATGTAGCTGGGTGTGCAAGATGCAAGTTGAACTCTCAGTGCTGGGAGTCCAAGATAAGAGGCCGTGAACTGCCGTCCTTTACATAACAAAGGGCCCGGGGACCTGTGGCGCCGGCCAGGGGAGCAGACACGCACAGACTGTAAGGACATAAAACCCCCAGGGTTTCCTTTGTTCAGGGGTCCTCCTCGGAGGGTCAGTCTTGAGCTGTTATTCTTTTGTTGAGGTTTAAGGTCAAAAAGCTGAAGATGTGGTCAAAACATTTGACAGTTATCAAAAGTAAATAAATCAAAGATCATGGAGACATATTTGGCAGAGTAGGAGGAAACCACGCAGAATTTTGCTTGAAAGAGCGTAGTCATGCTGAAGAGCAAGTTCAGACTATTTTGGAGAGACAGTAACAAGGAAACCATGTTCAACTTGATTTATTCTGAACGAAGGCAGTAAGTGATTCCTCGTTTTTCATGAAAGTGCTAAATATTCTACTCTAACTGCTAATAGCAGAATTTTCACAGCTCAACTGTTTAATGCAGAGCCACAGAGACAAAATTCCGCAGGGGTGTCCAGACATCACATAACCCACGATATTCTGAGGCCACATTCTGCCCTGACTGCAGCGGCAGAGGTCAGATGGGAGAGGGACGGTGGTTTAAAGTGGTGTGAACAACAAACACAAATGATAGAGAGTAATAACATTCTGCCGACATGAGCGCAATCATCTGCCTAAGCTGTCCTCTCCAGGGCGGAAGAAGAGGGAACGGTGCAGGAGACATCCGAGCACTGTTGGAAGGGATTTCTCACCTCCCTAAACACTGCTCGTTGCCAGTGTCTTTCCCGTCAACATTTTGCTTGCCGCGGTTCCTCTCCTCTCAGGATTTCGTTATTATTAATCCGGTGATGCCTGGGCTCTGTCTTCAGGCAGAGCAGGTAGGGGAGGGAAAGGAGCGAGCCGAGCTGCTAGCCCGCGCGTGCCAGGCTTCATCTCTGATCCTGGTGGTCCCTCTAGAGGCAGTTCTGCCTCACTCCCAGCTCCCTAAACCCCAAGGCTGAAAACTTCAAAATACTAAGAATGATTATGCTTGATGGGTTATCTATTTCTTTTTCCATACATTCATTCCTTTCCCCTGCAGCACTCACGTTTTCATTTTCAGACACTAAAGGGAAAACTAAAAACATTTAAATGAGGACTGTTATGTGAATAGACAAAATGACATTATTTATGTTTATTGACTTTTTTATACCCTCTAACTCAGGTTCAATTACACTCAGGAAAAATATCTAAGTGTTACTAATGAAAAACATATACACATGTGTGCACATATATATACACACACACACACATATATATATATATAAAAGGAACATTGGATCTTTTGCTTCCTTCTCACAGCGATTACAGATTGATCACAACAAGCTCCTCAAGAGAAGAAAGAGCAACAAAAGCTCTTTGTCTGATTGCTCTGCTGCCAATTGACAGCATTTCACAGTCTGGATGCCCAATTTCACACACGCATACACATATGCCTTCTGCTCGGCAGTCCCACACGGCCAGTGGAGCTCTAAGTCACCAACTTGTCACTTACCGTTACCAGATGAACTGTGTGGTTCAAATCAGCTGGGCACCGAAGGGAGTTGCACAGATTTCGCCACTGCATTTCAGGGGAGCTGAGCTGGATCCCTGCTGAAGAGTACAGAAAAAAATGTACATGTACAAACCTGGAAGCCAGAGCCTACACAAGCCTGAGAGCAGTGCCCTGCATTGTGCCTCCCGAGGCTGTGGCAATCTGTTTGGGACTGCGTAGTCACAGGCTGCATTATTCCAAGCCTGTGTCTTTGCTATCTGCACTAGTTTCTCGCCACAGCCCTTCACTAGATCCCAACCAATCTAAGCATCATGGGAGACTTCCCACGATATGTGCTCTGGAGTCAGACACTGATACCAGCCTTCTCTAGCCAATACATGATTCATTACCTAGCAAAATCAAATATTTGTGCACATGCATCTACAGGGTAAATTCATTTTAAAAACAAACAAACAAAAAAACTAAAAAACCAACCAAACAAAAAAAACCACACAAAAAACACCAAAACAAAACAAACAAACAAACAAACAAACAGAAAATTCTCCAGCACCCTTTAGCTGAAGTGACTAATCCCAATGGCACACACAGGATGTCCACAAATACCAGGATGGTTCCGTACCTAGAATGACAGGAGACTCAAGAATCTAATAATTCTCTTATATATGAAAAGGATCCTGATTCTAAGGCAGTCCTGTGCATTCAACAAGTTGAAAGTAATTTCAATAATTTCTGTTTCTTTTACAGTAGCACCATGTATATTGTAACTGTTTCAAGTGAGGTACTTCAAAACACTTTGGACACAAGCAAACCTGACAGGCTTCCTCACAGCAACCACCTGGATACATTTGTGTCCATAGCACATAGAAGGCACCTGGCTTTTCTTTCATATGGAGCAAGCAGTTTCAAATCACATTGCATTATCAAGAGCCTGCAAATGACCTGTAATTTGTCATAGCTTCCTACTCAGTAACTGCAAGTAGAAGATTCGAACTTAGATGGCTAAAAAGCAAACAAAAATTGGTGGGCAGTGGCAGTCAACATCAAATTGCTGTGAAGTAAAAGCTGCCTGCTTTTGCTGTTCTCTTCTTATTCTCATTACAAAATTACTCTGAACGACTTTGGTTTCTGCATGCAACATCTTATTTTATTTGAAACCATTACATGTACATATTAATCTATCCAGCTACTTTTGCTAACAATAGTCAATGCCATATTTTAAAATACGTGAACAGGGCTTATCCCAGATACACACCACGAAAGGTCCTGTTAGCAGGAGTAAACCTTCAGCAATCAATAAAGAGAGTTTGGAAGAGGGCCTGAGTTTTGTTTTTAATATATTGTTTCTTTCTCCTGTTTAAATTAGGAGATTCTGTGAATACTACTGAAACAACAGCATCATTAGATACTACCAGAGAATTAGAAGGCAAGTGGCAGTGCTAGATTTGACAGCTCTATAAACAGAAATATTTCATTCTCAGGAAAAGGGCCATGGCAAGTTCAGCAAATTCCAGCCCAGAACCTTCATCATTGTTGTCCAGGGTTTCACAAGCAGAAATCACAACAGTTCCCACAGCTGTCCCTATCTATGCTCTTCCTAAATACTGGTCCTCAAAGTAGCTAGGAGCATGACATTCTCCTAAATCCATTTGCTTCATAAAGCCTGCAGGCAGTGTGACAGCGTTTGGGAACATACTGAGGATGGAAGATGTGCTAAAGCCACACTAAGGCAAGCAGCATCCTTTGGGGTTCCAAAGAGCTTCTCTTCCTGTTACAGGTGGGACACAGTGATCTGGGAATTAATGCAGTCTCTAAGCCTTTTAAATAGCATGCATACACAATTATTCAGTCTTCTGATCTGAAGGAATTTGTATTCCTCAATTACATCGTTAATATCCCAGGTACATAAATTCTGTGAGACAGAGAGCTACTCTCCTAGATTATAGCTATTCCTACAACTGGAAATAGGAATGATACCAAAACAGTTTCTGGTGCATGTGGCACTGAAAGTAATAAATTATTCAGTAAAGAGTATCCAAGTTTGACAATGTAAGAATAATAGTTTCTCAGTATCAAAACTCCAACTGACTTCAGTAGGAATAGAGCTGAGCTGTTGCAGTAACTAGCATCAGATTTAAAAATATGGATTATGGGTAGCCCTCAATTAAACCTCAGTGATGATATGCTTATGACAAGTTTAAATTATGTTAATACAGTCTTTGAATGTTTTATTAATACCACTGAGCAACCTGGCTGCTTCCTAGCCAGTTGGAAGCAGGTTAAATCCAGACTAGGCAATGTTTTCAGGGCGGGCCCTTGCCAGACATGAGTAATTACCCTGGAATCTTACTCCTGAGAACTCTTTCTAAATGATGTGAAGAAATAACCTATATTAAACTGCATTTTCCAAATTGACATTTTCTCTCCATATCAGGCTCTTAGTTAAGTAAGTAGTTTAGGTGTCCATGAGAAAACCCTGGTTGTAATGATACCATTTATTCTTCTATTTCAGGAAGAAGCTAAAAATAGGAAGACAAGACAAATGCTGTGTTCCTCTGCAATACTGCTCAGTTAATCTAGCTGCTCCTCATTACACAGTTAAATGAAACAGTGACGATTCCATGACACTATAAAATTAATCTTGATACACACATAGAGATTTATGTTGCGAATAATCCGAATTTGGAAATAGCTGAAAAGAGGTGCATGCACTGCATACAACTTCCCTACACCCATGTATCCACTTTTCCTACTTTGTGATCTATGGAGAGTTCTCTGATTATGTGTTGCTGGCTTGCTCCCTCATTTTCTCTGCCTAAAGTATGTCTGAAGAAGTGAAAGGTACATTGCCATGATTAAACTTTACATCATGACTTCAGTACTTTAACGGCAAACAAAATCCCAGTGAAAAGGGATGGGGACAGTGAAATAATGTTTCTCCTGTTGTGAGGACAATGTTGTAGCTATGCTGGAGAGCTCTGTCAATTCGCTTTGTGTTCTGCAACCTCAACACTATTTCACTGCTTGCTCTCACTTAACTGCAGACCATTAATCAGTCAAAAATGTGTATTTTGGCTTTGGAAAGTATTCACAAACCACTAGAGAAAGGCCATAAAATAACATTCAGTATTACTTAACCTGAACTCAGAAGCAAACCCAGTAGATTGTTTTATTACTTCTCCTGCGTTTTTATTTTGAATTCAGTCAATGTGTGGTATGTTTCCACAAAGCTGAGCAATAAGGATATAATTTTACCTTTTAAAAATAATTTCAGTTTTCAACCTCCTCCATTGATGGTAAAAAAAAAAAATAAAAATCAGAGCCTTCATTGCCTTTTTGCTTTCAGTAACTACATTAATAGTTGTTCCATCTTATGTACTCTGCTACATCATGTTACTCATTTGATTTCAATTTATCATTTAGGTGAGCAAGATTTGTGGGATTTGCATCCAGTGATTGCATGGCACGACTGTCACTCAGTTACTTGGGCCACAGCTAACTTCTTTACAGAACAAGGAAGTGGAACTCAAACACTGAGGATGCAAATGTTGTTATCCATAGGTAAGACCAGACTTCCACAGGCACAAATCTGTGTGCTTGTTGGATCAGCCCACAGCAGAAATTTGATCAATAGCAGGATCTATACAGATCATATTTAGATGTGATTGAAATAGTAAGAATATAAATTACAGAGCTTATACTGGATTTATAATTTTATGTGAGCTTTCAGAGGCTGTCAAAGGACAGGTGATTCCTGTTCTTGTATAATGTAAGTGTAGCACTAAGAGAAAAACAGCACAAGCATAACCCAATAGGTATTTTAAACTGAGCTGAACTCAAAGCTTTGAGTCATACAGCAACATTTTTAAACTTATAGAAGTCCAAAAGTTTGATTTCATATTTTATTGATCTACAACCTGAATTGGTTCCAGCATCAGTGGCTCTGTGTCTGCAGCATTACATCTCTGATTTTCCTAATAAAATTAATAACTTAAATCTAAGTAAGAGGTGGGTGGGTTTTTTTCCTAATTTCACTTCTAGATCATCACCATGGAAATGTTTATCTGAAATACATGGTCAGGCAGTAAAACCTAACTGTTGGAAAAGTCAGTCTAACCTGACATGGTTTTCTCCTCCACATTTAGCCCCTGTGATCCAACAGACACGTTGATCCAGCAGTGAACATCTGATGCTGTTTGAAGAACAAACTTTTCCAATGCTGACCTCAACCAAGCACAGTATCAGTGTTTGAGCATAGCTTTGAACAGCAGCCTCTAAGAACTTATCAGTTCATTGCCAATGCTATTTGTCATGTTCTTCTGCTCTTCTCCAACTCCATGCCACCATATGACCCCAGCCCCATTCAATCATCTGCAGCCACATATTCACACCAACATTTCTGAGATGCATTTCCCTTCACCTTCTGCAGTCCAGAGCTCTTGCTCCCCTACAGCACCATGTAAACACAAAAAGCCAGTTTTGACCATGTAAACACACTGTCACAGGTTCAGGATAACTTTAAATAGCACTGTTTATGTTCATAAAACCTTTAACAGAGGATCAGAACTCAGTTCAACTCAATTCTGATGGTTAATTACAAAAAAACCCAACTGGAAACTAACAATAATACCACTTGGCTTTTATAAATAAGTAACACAGTAAATGACAAACTGCAGATGGCAAACTTGAAAGAATTCTACAAGCATTTCTCAGCAAAGAGTAATTTACAAATTGTAACAAACATCCACAAAACAAACATCCAGCAGTATCAATCAATTTATTTATTACAAGCAATACTTACTCTAATCACAGTCACATACTAAGCAAAGTAATGGCTCAAACACAAAGATTGACTTTTGCCATCTGTTTTGAAATTGTTGGACCACCACTTAAAATAAAAACACAAGCTGGCATTTCATAAGACTGAGGCTATTAGTGAGAGAAGAAACATGAAGTGCTACTTTGTTTTCTGGCCAAAGAGAATCTTGTACAAATTTTAAATATGTTAGCGTAAGAGTGTTTCACAGATACTGTTTATTTACCATATTGATATCTCAAATTTCAGTCCGAGATTTATATCGTTTTCTGATATGCAGTGTTTCACATTCAAAAAGCTAAGCAAACGTGACTCCATTTTGCCAAAAGCACAAAAGAGATGGTTCTTACACACTGTCCTTCAAAGTAATTCTGGAATGGGACAAGAAAATGAATGCACGACTTCATTAGAAATCATGCACATGGTCACAGCAACTTACAAAGCAACAAAATAGAGCCCACAGATGCACACTGACTCTTGACAGCACTTTTCCTCCAAGTCTAAGGTTGATTAAGGTCTCACCAGTTCCTCTCACCTCTCACGCAATGGCAGTGGAGACTGCCCTTCTCCTAGAGCAGAACCTGTCTTAATAAGGTCTCATTCCTTAGTGTTAGAGAAGCAGTCAGTGCTGATTAATTTCAACAGAAAAAATACTTCCTACTGAATCCTTCCTCCCAGGAGCTGTTAAGTACCTGTTAAGGGCACAGCTTTTATACATCTGCATAGGCATTCATCAAACAGACCCAGAGACTCTAATTCAAAATGGGGGTCATGATTTCAGATGGGAATCCCACTGGCAAGGAGCTGTGAAACCAAACAGTTTGGGTTCATTTCAGCCTTCCATCCGTTCAACTGGACTGATCATTTAACAGACTTGTTAAACCAGTCATAGAGTGCTTTTACTGATATCCGAGTGCATGTATGTTTCTGCCTTTTTAATAATGCAGTGGGTGTAATGAGTCACAATGCAATGAGTGAAAATAGAGTACTGACTCATGTCTGTTAAAACATGTCTCAACTAGATGTGTAGTGACGAGGTAATTATGCACTAAAGAGCATAAGAAGATATTAGGAAGCAGAAGTGAAGGTCTACTCATCTGTGAAGCTCAAGAAAGGTACATCCACACACTGGCTAAATACAATATTGTTAGTCAGCTCCTTCAACACTTGATCACATGCCTGACAGTAAAATATGTCCCAAACATATAAAAATAAAAAAAATATAAAAATCTCAAATTCTTTCAGCATATTGAGATGCTAAGACTACATTAGGAGCCCCTGGGCTCTGGCTGTCAGAAGCAGAATTGGCCACAGGCCTCAGACACTGATGCAGAACCAGATCTCAGACCTCACTGTGATCCATGATCATGTTGGGAAACACTATTCCTACTTACTGCAACCCCAAATCACTGACTCATCCCTAATAACACAACTGAATAACGTGCAGTACTTCTAAATAACGGATCAAGGAGCACAACACTTTCAACACACATAAACCCTGTGGGATTTGGCAGGATTTACCCTAGCCCCAAATCTGCTGAAATTTGCCATTCTTCATTTTTGGTCTGTTTTGTTTTGGGGTTTTTTTTGCCTCACAGACACAGAGTAAACCATGCTGTAACCCTGGTGAACATCCGGAAAGGAGCACAACATGGACCAGCCAGCACTGAAGAGAAGCTGAAGACTACTACAGCAGCAAGGTGAACACAAGTCAACAGTATGGCCTGGCACTGAAGAAGGCTAACAGTGGCCTGTGTTAACAGAACCACAGCAAAAAAAAAAAAAAAAGTTATTATTACCACTTATTCATCATTTGTTGAACCACATTTAGAATACTGCACACAGTTTTGGGGGCCCCTTCTTTGCCCAGTACAACAAAGACATGAAGTCACTGGAGCAAATCCATCAGATGGCCACCAAAATGGCGAGAGACTGGAGCACTTGCCCTTTGAAGAGAGGCTGAGTGATCTGGGTCTGTTCATCCCAGAGAAGATACAGCTCCAGAATGATCTCAGAGTAGCCTTCCCTAACCTAAAAGGAAGTGCAGTGTTCTACACATCTCTGCCCTACCTCTGGGCACCTAAATCAGGACAGATTAAAGAAGCTCAGTAAGTCCTCTGAACAGAGGACAATAACGGTTACTTTCAGCTGTAGCAGTTTAGTGTTCATTAGCAAGAAACTGGAAGTGTGAAGTTCTCCACTAGGGCCTGCTACAGAGATGAAAACCTACTAGGCAAGTACTTGAACAAAAGGCTCTACAAAGACCAAGTGCCCCTGTCCCAGGTCTGCATGCAGTTCCCTTCCTCTGTAGTCCCTAACAGACACGAGCATTGACTCTGGGGTACTCTGCCTGGGCTCACTTCTAATTTGGCAGCCCTAGATACTGTAAGAAAAAAAAAAAGAATTTTTGATGGACCCTAAGTTTGAAATGCAGAGGAACAGCCCACTTTGGCCTACCTAAATTCTGTAGATATAACTAAAATCAAAACATGTTTGACAGGAACAACAGCATATTACTAACTGTTCTATTCCTCCATCCCTGAACTAACTGCACGACAAATAACCTTTACTAAATTCCAGCCAAATAAACTGAAGCCTTCCAAGCAGGAAGTACATTTGCTTCATATGCAAAATTCCTCCTGTCTTTTCAGTTACTGACAACCAAGAGTGTGACTTACAGAAAAGAACCATCCTTCAGTACAAATTACATCCACCAACACTCTTCCACTTACATGTTTCCTTCATCCAACACATTACCAAAAATATATACGTTTATCCTAATGCCAAATAAAACATTCATGGGCACACATTTTTATAGTAGCTTCCCAGAAGATGGGAAAATACTTAAGACCAAATTGTTCATTAAAATGCTTCATGAAAAGCATGTATCATTCTCAGATGCTTTCTCTCTTAATAGCCATATTAACTAAAGTCAACCGTTTCAAAGGATTTGGATCTATTTACCAGCTCAGTTCAAACCTATTAAACACATTTCAGTAGCTATTCTGGGAATCCAAATCCCCAGACAATTTGAAAATCTTACCCACAGAGTACCTTTAGCATTCAATACAGGCTTTACAAATACAGCCCTGGAGTACTTTCTGTAGGAGACTATCCTCATTAATGCTTCTGAAGTGTTATGACTTTGTACCAACATGGCACATTCCATCTACCACCACGCTGCAAAAGAGCTCTGTGAGCAATTACAGTCCTGTCTTCAGGGTGATTCATTCCCTTTAATTAAATGCCCTTGAAATATTACTGCTATGAATGTCATCAGATGCAGCCTCTGTTTGAAAAAAAGATGAACAAGGACAGAACAAACGCAGAGCTAACTTTCTCAGCACTAAGAAAATCAGAAACTAAGTCAGGACAATTTTTTTTTAAAATAATTCTCAGTTCTAGAGAATTAAGTTCTGGAGAATTTTTCTCAGAAAACTGAGGTTCTTTCATATTTTAACTCAAAAAATATAGTCCTTCAAAAGTGCCATTTAAGGAATTACCATCTCTTTATTCAGATGTGAATGACCAAGGAGCAACAAAAAAAGGAGCAAGAACCAATAAACAAAACCACAATTAACATAGCAACTAAGCTGTTATTTAAATATTTCTGTCAGTGCTATGTCACCCCCGAATTCAGCTGCTATGCTGGGCACTGATTACATAGCTGAAGTGTTTGATTCATCTCATATTGCCAGTCAAGACAAACCCAAACTTCAGAGATGTATCTTATGACAATGGGCACAGAAGTAGAACAGTGTGTCAATCTTTAGAAACTGTTGTACTCTGTGGCTGATGTACCCTCAAAGCTAAGAACAACACACCAGAAACAGATCCTTTTTTATTAGGAGGGTTCTAATGTAGAGACATGATGGTTTGCAGGATCAGAGCATTTGCTGTACTTGGCAATTACTTCCAAGTTACTAATTTGTGTTTTAAAAGCCCCATTTATTTTTCTACAGGCCAAGAAGAGCCACCAGAAAAACAGGGGAGGAAAAAGCAGCTTAAACACATAAAAACATGCATCAGGTCCTGAGATATAGATCTAACCTTCCAGCAACTACAAAGAAAAGCCAGCTCACCCACCACAGTCTGAAACTGTGTTAGGACTATAACCTGTGAATTACAGGTCCATAAATTTTAAGACTTCAGCAACATCCTCTTCAGAAGATTCCACAAAAACGATACAGATTTCACAGGTTACATTCTAGCCTGTTTTGGATGTAGTTCAGGGTAACATTTTTTTCTTGGTGAGTTCCAAGAATAACAGTATTTCTTGCTACTTGGCACCTTTTCAAAGACAGCAGCTCTCAAAGCCAATTTCATTCCCCCCTTGAGATACACGTATTTGCTTAGGTGATCCAGGGTCATTTACAGAAAGAGGATACCCTTTTCAAAATGGTTTCATAACATTTAATTCTGTTTTCTGTTCTCTCAGGTTCCATATACTATACATACTTCACACTTTTCAGTTTCTCGCTAATGAAAACGTAACTACTGCTACTGAAAGTCATGTTTAATATTCTCTGTTTATTCTAAGGACTTACTAAGTTGGTTTTAGTTCCATCCTGACTAACATCCAGAGGACTAAGGTAGGAGTACTTAAAGCACTGCACACAGCCTTGACCTTTAAAAGTAGATAAAATCTGGACCAGTTAAAAAAAATGCCACTGGTTAGTGCTTTTATGATTGATTATAAGACATGCAAAGAAGCTGTATTAACCTATTTGCATTACAGCTGTGCTACTCCCATTCCCATTTAAACCCCTAAATTGTGATCTTGCAAACTCTGAAAACAATCAGCCACAGTCTGGCACTCCAAGACTGTTCTCAAATCCTCTAGTCAGGGCTAATGCATCAACTGAGGTCATAGAAGAGGAGGGTTGGAAGGGGAGCTTCAGGATCATCTGATCCAAACTTTCTTGGCAAAAGCATGGTCCAGACAAGATGGTCCAGCATGCCATCCAACTGAATCTTAAAAGTGTCCAACGTTGGGGAAACCACCACTTCCCTGAGGCGATAATTCCAATGGCTGATTTTTAACATCTGATAAGATGTATGCTTCCTGCAGATAACGACCTGGCTGTACTTAAGTGCTTTGCCTTCTCAATAGGATGAGTTTCTGAATGTCTCCAAGACAAGAAAAATGCATGCCAGGAGCAATCCTGGCCTTGGGTGGGATGATGCTCTTTCCAAACTTATGTTTTCATTGCACTAAAAGCAGATACACACGTAACTGTTCACAACATCAGCAACTCAGTTAACATACGCTGTAATGCAAACTCGGGAAAAGTATCTGAAATAGGTAGTTCCAAAGCTCACTCAACCTTGTAGAGTGGCAAGTAACAGTGACATAATTGTTTTTCTGTTACATATAAGTGAAACAGCCCTCAGAGCACACAGCCTTATTCAGGATGGTGTTTTCTATCCCAGTCAAAAAAGCCCAGCTGAGAAATCAGCCAGCAAGTATCAATATTTTTTTCCTGCTTAAAAGTTCAGCAAGAGACTAATCCACATGGTGTTTAAAAGCTCTAGGGGGAGGCAGCAGTGCTAGTGGTTATAACAGTAGAAACATCACTTCCCTGTCTGAGCCCATTGTAACAGGTTTTTAGCATGTTGGTGTTTATTAGTTTTCTCCTCTTCATGCAGGCAACACATTTTTGAAGGCCATAAAGATTTTGTAAAAGACAAGGTCTCCATTTGGAATCTGCTTCTGAGATTTATCTTACCCTTAAAACATACTATTTGGTATTGCCTTTCTTCAAGAATAAATAATTTAAAAACAATATAGCTGCAAATATCAAAATTAGCTTCAGCATGCACTTGCGTATAAAACAATGTACAGAAATGAGACAAAAAAGCCATCAGACCAACAAAGTGCTGATTTGCAAATAGTCCACAGATGACAGATACCTCATCTAAACAGTTGAAATATTTTCCTAATTATGCTCAAAAAAGCTAACATTTTTTGCCTTTTTTCTTCAGAAAACTATGTAGCATTTTATAACATCTGCCACAAATTAAAACTGTCCAAAACAGCACCTTCAAAAACAAGGAGCACACCTCCTCAGAGGAAAGGGGCTACTGCAGTTCACAGGACTACCCATTAGACACTCATGTTGAAAAGAACAGGCTTTTACAGTCCCTGCTACAGAGTAATTAAACTGCTTATGTCAAAAAGTTGGTTTCTATTTTCCTAATTAAAAAGAAAAATCACGTCTGAGCAAGGGTAGGAATGAAAAATTAAATATACTTCCTCAACGTAAATTGCATCTAAAGCACTTCTTCTCCAACGCTTTGGCTTGTACCAGCTTTTACGTTGTCATTAGCTGGTTGCTTGGATATTTGGAAATTCAAATACGTAAAGCACTATGAAGCATCAGCTATTGCTTTTGTTTCCGTAGCAGGAGGTTACGGAGAAGTGGCAGCACCCAGGAAAAGTCCTCCTGAGCACAGAGCAGGTGCCGAGCACCGCCTGCTGACACAAGGCAGGAGCTCCCGGTCAGCAGCCTCCAGGACGCGGACCCCGCGCTCAGGTGAGCGGCACAGGCAATCGCCAAGCGGGATACGTGCCACCGTCCCGCTGGGATTTAACCGGCAGGGAACGAGCGCTCGCCCGCGAAGTAAATCCAACACTGGAGCCTCAGGGGTCCAGCAGCCCAGGAGAGGGGTGTGCGCCCCGCACCGCCCCCGGGATAGCGTGTCTGCGGGGCAAGGGCTGAGCGAGGTGCCGCCGCCACCACGTGCGAACACCGCACAGGTGAGCCAGGCGGGAGAGAACCGGGGGAAAGAGAGGGAACAAACAAACAAAACCTCCAAACAAACAAAGAAAAAGGCCTTATCCGGAGTTCGGGCCGGGGGGGCCAAACACCGTCGTGCTCCGGCCGGGCGAGCCCCACCGATCCGAACAGCGCGAAAACGCCACACAGACGGCCCGGCCCTTTAACGCCGCGGCCGCGGCGCCCCCGCCAGCCCGAACCCCTCCCGCGCCCGGCCCGCCAGCGCCGCGCGCTCATTGGCGGTCGGCGGGCGCGCCGCGCTGTAAGGCGGGCGGCCATTGGCGGGCGGGCGTGCTGCGCTGTAAGGCGGGCGGCCATTGGCGGGCGGGCGGCCGCGTGCGGGCGCTGCCCGGCTTTGTACACGCGCGGCCCCTTAACAATGGGCGCGGCGCGCGGCACCGCGTGATGGCGGCGCAGCCCCGGGCCCGCCGCGCCGCGCTCGGGTGTCCCGGGCCGTGTCCCGGGCCGTGTCCCGGGCCGGGCCTCGCCGCCACCTCCGCGCCCCCCTCGCCCGGCCGTGCCCCGCCGAGGGAGGGGGCGGCTTAACGAGCCGCACTTGTGCCCCGCATGGCGGCCAGCTGGGCCGGGGGGCCGGGGGCGCCCCGCG
Source organism: Pseudotriccus pelzelni (assembly GCA_035584735.1). NCBI lineage: Eukaryota > Metazoa > Chordata > Aves > Passeriformes > Tyrannidae > Pseudotriccus > Pseudotriccus pelzelni. The sequence goes on along the minus strand of JAWMRA010000162.1, from coordinate 20,687,691 downwards.
GCAGCTGATCGCGGTTAACCGGGGGCGAGCCAGAAAGGGGCGAGGGTGGCGCTGCCCGTCCCGCCCTCAGCCAGCGCCGCTTCCTCCCCGTTGCCCGGGCCCGGGTGCCGCGCCGCGCCGCCGATGGAGCTGGAGGCGCAGTGGTGGACAGGACAGCTGGCGGCCGACATCCACCAAGCGCTTCGGTACAAGGTACCCCGGGGGGGCGGCCCCGGCGCCTTTGTGGGGCTGCGGCGGGCGGAGAGCGCGTGTGGGGCGGCCCCGCTCGGCCGCCGGGGCTCGGCGGGGTTGGCCTTTGTAGGTTTCGTAGACCTTGAACCCGCCGTGCGTTCCTTCCCTCCCGCGGGTGTTCGGACCGTCTGACCTGTCAGCGGGTCCGGGCGGGCGGACCGTGCCCTCGCTGCTCTGCGCGGCACAGGGGTCACGGAGTGGCCGGTGCTGCTGTCGGGGGTCCGCGTCACAGCTCCGCGGGCAGTATGGGGATGTTACTGGAACAAAAAAAACTCAGACAAACAAAAACTCGATGGTGCGGTAAGAATAGTAGAGGGCTTAAGCAATTTCTCGGAATTCGCTTCGGCTGACTCAAAAGTTGCTCTTTGGGGCTGCTTTCATAAAGCACGTCTTACGCCCAGAGCTGAAAATCAGTTTATAGTGACTGAACCTACTAAAAACGTGCTTTTGCTGCCTGATAGTAGTCGGCCAGCGGATTGTCTTTCCTGAAGGTGTGGCTGCTAAAGCACTTTTTGGGGGGGGGGGAGGGTAGTGGGGGGACGTGAGAGAAGGACAGGGTCCTTTATTTGCTACCAAAGTTATCATCACTAAAGCTAAGTTATTTCTGTGGAAGGTGAATTCTGAAGCTTAGTAGATGGAGGGTTTGTTTGTGCAGTTTTTTTCACTTCAATAGCATGTTTCAGAACTTTGAATTCACATTAAAACTTAAAAAAAATTGTGTGACTATTCCTACTTGATGTCATCAAGTTAAATTAATCAAGTTAATTCAGATCAAGTTAATTTCCACTGGAAAAGTAACTTTACTCAAAATCCTATTTACACATTGTGAGTGGGCTACACAATCTAAGTAGTAAATTTATTCATGATACTGCTGTATACAAGAGGAGGTACTGGCTGCTACACAGGAGCCTGAGGAACGGTATTTTCTACCAGTCCAAATTTTGTACTTGAAGTAGATCATGCCACGAATTTTTCTCAGCTTTGGTGTTGATAGGGCTTTGTTTTGAGGGGTCCCCCCTCAAACTTGAGACGATGTGAGGTTTGTGTACACTGAGCTGGCTGAGAGCACACTGTAATTGGGGTCAGTGCGACATCGGTCTGGTCAGTGTTTAAACACACGCATGTAGCAAATGTTGGTGCGTGCGTTCCCCATTCCTCTTCTTAAGGTTCAAGCTAGCTGTTAGTGGTCTTTTCCTGGAGGCAGGAGATCTGGCAGCATTGGAACTTGGAAGTACTGCGGTGCAAAGTCTGGTTGCTGGGATTGAGCTGTATCAAGAAGGGGGTTGAGTTAAACCATTGGACTTCGAGCTGAAGCAGCTGAGGAGTACTTGCATACCCTTGCTGTGTCCCTGCTGGGAGGTACAGCCTTTGCAGCAGAGGTAATACAACAGAAACTGTAAAAGCTGAAGTCGCTCTGGCAGATTGCCCGGTTGAAAGATGTTACATTTTAAATTGTTATACTAGCGTTGTATGAAAACAAAGTAGTTCTTAGTTCTTCTGTAATACAACAAATAGATTTTGTTCTGTGAAAAAGGAGTCTGAGATCATGTGAAGAGAAGAAGGAGGAAACCCTTTGAAAATTCCATGATAAATTTGAGAATATCAGCTATATTAATTTGATACCAATTAATACAAAACTAAAACGATAGTTTTAAATAAAACTACCTGCTGCTCTCGACTTAGGAGCTGAAGCTGCCCTCCTACAAAGGCCAGTCTCCCCAGTTACACCTGAGAAGATATTTTGCAGACCTGATTGCCATCGTGAGCAATCGGTTCAGGCTCTGCCCTGCTGCGCGACACCTGGCTGTGTATCTGCTGGACCTCTTCATGGACCGCTATGACATATCCACACAGCAGCTGCACGTGGTTGCTCTTTCCTGTTTACTTTTAGCGAGTAAGTATGTGGTACCAGACTTTATATAGATTATCATAGAAATATATAAATCTATAGGTAGAGATATATATTTGAGATATGTAATATAGATTGTACTGCCAAATGCAAGTTGTGTCTTGGCGGGATACAGCAGATGGGCAAAACAAAGCAAATATAAAAGATGAGCAGATTAGTGTGTATCAGTTTGGCCCAGTTGGTGGAACCTTTCTTTAGACTCTCATTTTGATTTCTGTTGACACCTGATGAAGCTGAGGGTAGAAAAAACAAACTGCAATTAAAACTAATGTTTATGCTTGAAAGCAAATTATTCTAATGTGACCTGTGTTGTAGACCTATGTTGCTGGAACAGAAAAACTGTATTTCTAGGGATATCTCAAAATAGTTAGAACCTGTGGTGGAAATGAGAAATTTGCATATCTGTGATAAAGGAAGCATATGTAGACTGCACTGCATTTTGCTGATGCCCCTTGTGCTTCTGGAATACTTCAGATTTTGTAAATTGCAATGCTAAGCTAACAAACAATGCTAAGCAAGCTAAAGCTAACATAAATCCTGTATTGTCACGGACAAAATGTAATACTGGTGAAATACATTTGTCTTTGCACAGTACTCTGAAGACAGGATTAATTACAAACAGTCATTATGAACAGCGCTGCCTATATTGACCTCAGCTAGATTCTTGTGGTGTCTATCCACCTTTCAACATTTGTGGACCCCTTTTCAATGTCCCTGAAGAAATATGGGTGTGGTTTGCTGGGAAATCTGCTGGCACTTGTTCTTAAACCAATAGATTCAAAGAAACTGATACTAGCAGCAGAACTAACTGTTGGTTCAGTTTCTGCTGATCTGTTTCTCTGAATCTATTTTCATTTTCTCAGATAAGATGTATCACACTGCAACTCTAGGCCCACTATAAAACTGGAGCACTGTGGTGTTGGCTGGTTTTGGTGAACAGCATCCTTTTATTGCCTCCCCTGTCTCCACCAACACAGCTGAATAGCAGAATAGCGAAACCAGAAAAGTGTTATTTCAGATTCTTCTAAAGGGTGGACATTGACTAGGTGTCACCAGCCAGCAGTCTTCTCTTGGCAAAGGGTGTCGTGCTGAGTGTGAAAACCTTGCCTCAGAAACCACTGTAATCCATTTAGGAAAATGGATTGGCTTTGAACTAGTGCCAGATTTTCAAATTAAATTCATGTTCTGAAGAGAATTTGGTTGTTTTGTTTTTTTAATGACCTCTGCCATCTTTCACGGCAAGCTGCAAGAAGAGCTCTGAAAGCCTGGAGTACTCACTCTTCTGAGAAGCAGTGTATGGATTGGTTCAGAGAGTACAAACTAGAATGCTATTTTAAACTTTCGCCCTGAGTGGCTCAAACAAGCAGTTTAATCAATGGTGTAATATGTTACGACACTGTGATATATCTGATAAGGGTATATAAGTAATAAGAAGAGAAATTATTATGTGACTCCTGAAGCTTTTATTTCTGTAATTACTAGAGTATGAGAAACAAAAACTAACAGACTGGGACTGGTATTGGATTAAGTCCTGTATAAGTACCTCCACTGTTGAAAAAAGCAAACATTCGCGTATGTTCAGTCCTGCAAGACTCCAAGAATGTGCATTTACAACATATCATGTAGTACTGAACAGAGTGTAAAATGGAAAGAATTTGCAATGAAATTGAAATAGCACAACCATATGGCAAACTCTATGGAAATGTAACACTTGTTTCTCTTATTAATGGGTTTTCAACGTACATAATTTTGCTTTAGGCTAAAAACATACAGGCCTGACAAGTTAAAAGTCCAAGCAAAGCTGAAACTGTGTATGGCAGAGGGGTTATCAGATGCACATTGCTGAAATCCACTTGTTTGAACTGCTGGAGCAGTTTGCCAGCTCTAAAATCTAAAACTGTACCTACCACAGCAGGCATAAAAAGCAGCCACGTTTACTAGAGCTCTAACTATGCTCTAATGAGTTCTGGAAACAAAAAGGGGCTGTGGGGGTGGGAGGGTGATTAAAGCCAAATGCTGTGGTGGTTTTTTGCCAAGTCACATCACAGTGGTATTTCATTGATGGGGACACATTACACAATAATTTGGTGACAAGAACTTGCATATGCAGTGCCAGTGATGTCTTAATGCATCTTACTTGTGCTCTTGGCAACCAGCTTCTGTGTGCCAGCGTGGGAAAACCAACAGGAAACATGGCACTGCACAGTATGCTACACAGTGTCTGACATTATCTGCTGAAATCTAGCTCTTTATAGTACATGCTCCTTTTTGTCTCTGATGTATTCCATTTGAGCTTTGCATCTGCAGGAAAGTCTCAGGCTTGTTTGACTTAGTAGAATTGAAATATGACCAGTGCAGACATTAGATACAATCCATTTTATAGTTCACTTGTGCTGAACCTTTCTTCCCCTCTTTTTTCTGTTCACCTGAAGGTAAATTTGAAGAAAAAGAAGACAGTGTTCCCAAACTTGAACAGTTGAACAGCTTGGGCTGTATGACTAACATGAATTTGGTACTAACAAAACAGAATTTGCTTCATATGGAGTTGTTGTTGCTAGAAACATTTCAGTGGAATTTGTGCCTCCCAACTGCTGCTCATTTCATCGACTATTATCTTTCTATTGCTGTCCATGAGACTGATCTTCATGACGGCTGGCCAATGGTTTGCTTAGAGAAGACCAAGTTATATATGGCAAAATATGCTGATTACTTTCTGGAAGTATCATTGCAAGGTGAGTTACGGATTTCAGATAATGACTCCTTTGTTGTCTTGACAGATAATGTTGAACTTAAATGAATCTTATTCCTTCTTTCTAGATCATGAATTTTTAAATTACACCCCATCTTTAGTTGCTACTGCATGTGTAGCTTCCTCAAGGATTATCTTGCGTCTCTCACCAACGTGGCCTACCCGCCTGCACCATCTGACCGCCTACTCCTGGGATTTCCTGGTGCCCTGTATTGAGCGACTGTTGATGTAAGTTAACAGCACCAGCTTTTTAAAAGCCTGTTTCTGCATCTGCTGTTACACTTAATTGCTGTCAACGTTGCAATTAAATTTCTTTCTTAATTTCTGTTTCTCTGTTCTAAAAATACTTACGCATTAGGGAATATTGTTAGGTAATAGCCGTTTTGTTCTTTCCGAAAAAGAAACTTTGTCAGATTTCGCCTCTTTCCTGTTCTTTCAACAAACCAACCTCAGCCTCGCATTTCCACTGAATATCTTCTGGGATGCTTTGAGAATCTTAGATAACTTGTTCCTAATCTCTCTGTTCTGCTCAGAGAGCAAAAGGAGATGGTGAAGCACACCGAAGGCGTAGGAGCTTCCATAAAGACTTAGAAGTTCAAGGCATGCTCCAAACAGATGATGGATCAAACTTGCAGACTGTTTGAGTGTCCAGCTTTTGGGGGAGGAAATGACTGGAAGTTTGTATCTGTTTTTGCTGTATCCATTCTAGCACTACAGTAGAGAGATACAGCTGACACGAGATAAAAATGGCAACGAATGCCAAGTGAACCTTACTGGGAAAGGATGTTACACAATTTGCTTTCCCCCTACAGAAGTTTGCTCTTGCTCAGATCTAAACGTAATTGTGATCAGTAGAAGAACAGTGGTATCTAGAAAAATCACACTGGTCTTAGAAGTGTGACATTATCAGGCCTGATGGCCTCCTTTGGCTTCACTAATGTGTGTAATGAAAGTGCAGCTAGTACCTGAAGCATGCCAGTGCTGTTGCAGAAGTGTTTTCAGTATTGCCCTGGAACAGTTTTGGTGGGGGAATGCCCCAACAAATTAGGAATGAAGTGTGTGCATCTGCTTAGCCTCGGCAGAAGAGCAAGAAAGAGTGTGTCTAGGTATATTTCAGACAAGTGTAAATCAAAGGGAATTCAAGTGAGTGTACTGGATGGCATAGAAAAAAGGTGAGAGGAAGGGAAAAAAGAAATGTTTCTGCTTCCCAGAACAGAATCCAATATCAATATAATCAATACACATATGATCTTTAAGTACTGTAATGGAGATCTTAAAAGCATTTCTGATATCTGGCATTTAAAAACCTTATGCTCTGTTTAATTGAAATGAGGTAGAAGCAGCAAGTACTTTTCAATTTCAGGTTCTGGTAATCTGGAACTTTATTGGGATAATAAAGTACAGTACCAAACTTCATTGTACTGTAATTCTAGATACTGCTGTATTATTTGTATTGTGCTTGGCTCTTATCTGCATTTGTATTGCTATGCAGTGAAGTGAAATGCTGAAAAAAGACTGTACCCTAACCAAATTTTAAAACCCTAGATGATTGTAAGGGGTAGGCTAAAACTATTTTCTTTCATTTTTTAAAAAAGCTTTGGAAGCTTTCAGATATTTGGGTCATTTTTAGAGTACTCTTTAAAAGTTAGCCCAGAAGAGTTTAAATAGTATCTATTTTGATGTATTCCGTGTTCTCTATTTGTTTCAGTGCGCATGATAATGATGTGAAGGAAGCAAACAAACAAAAAGGACAACATGCTCAGTCTGCCCAACATTCTGTGTTTCAGCCCCCAGCCCCAACCCCCCAGCAGGCCAATATTCAGCAGCACATACCCCACTATCTCCAGGCTCATCAGTCTTCATTACAGTACCACCACCAGACATCACAGCAGCAAAGCTGCCAGCAGATATTATCATCTAATCACACAGCATCTTACCCACTTCAGACTTGCCCTGCTGCCTTACAGTCCAGTGGTCAGGCCCGAGGCCACGTACAGACTGGTGCTGCCACGGCCTTGGCTGTGCCACTGGAAGTGAAGCCATGTATTAGTGTCTCCTACAACCGGAGTTACCAAGTGAATGGACGATATTCCTGTATTACTCCCTGCTTTGAGAGGTGATAACTACAAAATGTTTTTGTGCTTGTTTGTTTGGGCTAGGGAGTTGTGTGGAAATTGTTTCATTTTTTTGTTAAATCTCAAGTGAATTTGAGGGCAAAAAACTGAATAAAAAAGGTGTCTTTCCTGGAAAAAAAGCAACTGGACTGGCAACCAGTACCACAGCTCAAATACAGACTGCAGAAAATAAGCACCCAGACCGTCCTCTTCAAAAGACTCTGTATACTTGGGGATAATAAGTTCTTACTCTGACACTCAGCATATTCTGTTCTTCTACTGCGTGTCTGTGAAATACTATTCAAAAGAAAAATAGCTGTGGACTAACTACAGACTTACCTTTTAATGAAGGAGATAATGCAGTATTATTTTGAAGACATTTATGTAATACCACCATACAGTATTAACACTTACCTTATATTTACTGAAACTTAAGAATCCACTGAATGCCAGACTTCTGCAGATACACAGTGATCACAGGAAGAAACAAATCTCATCTGGCTAACTCCATACTCTTGCCCCTTTTTCACCACTTGTGTTGGATATTTGCTTTAGGCTAAGGCATGTGAGTTAACTGGTTTTTTTGGCTGGTTTTTAAGTTTTGTACCTTACAGGACAGACAATATCTTTCTGCCTCTCTTCTCCTCCCTATCCTTTTTATGTTTAAAGTAACTCTTTCATACTAACTCAGGGAATTTTCTATTCATTACTCTGTGCTGCTGGTTTGTACACTAATTGGATATAACTTGAGGAAGGAAGGCAGAGAGGGAAGATACTGTAGCAAGTGGACTAGCTTTTCTTCAGGACATCTATGCACAGAACCAAAGGGATATGTCAGTGTTCACAGAACATAGATGTGAACTACTGCCCAGCAGCGTGGTAATTGAAGAAAAGAGAAAGTTTCAGCTGAACTTGTACTGTACCAGAACTTCTGCAGTGGCTGTGATTGCTCTGTGTATGCACACACGCACACAAACACACGTGTATTACTAACCAACAGAAAGCATCCTCCAGTTGTACTGACAGTGTCACTAGTATAAAACAAGTACAGTTAAATGCTTACAGAAATTCCGTTCTGTCAGGCTTATAGTGGAGGGAAATTCTCAGGTAATAACGCAGCAACTTTTTCTTCTACTATTTGGGAATTCTAGAAGAAGATACAGAGATTTACTCTTCTAAATGGGTGGATCAAAAATATATTGCAGAGTGAACTGCTTTATCACAATTAAGGTGCTAATTACGTAACTTTATGGCATTACACTCTCTCCTGTGGAGTGGATAGTGTGAAGGTAGAAAGCTTCACTCATCCAACTCTTGGATGAAAACGGTGGTAGAGATATTACTGGAGACGGTTTGGGGGGGAGGTGTTTGTTTCTTTTTGTTTGGTTGTTTTTTTGCTTAATACAAGAAGATACCTGACTTTTTCCTGTGGTAGAATGGGAGGAAGAGGTATGGATGACAGGATTCTTACTACTTAAAAATATCTTTATAATATATAGGCTTAAAGGGTTTTTTTGTTGTTTTATTTGTTCTTTTACCACCTTTCCCCCTGTCTTAGTGGCAGCACTTAAAATTGTGTACCATCAAATGACACTGAAGTATTGTGAATCTTACAGAGACTGTTTTGAAAGCAGGGGCTATTAAGTTACAATATCAATATTAAAATGAAGCCTTTATGACTATAATATTCCGAATGGAGAGAGGACAGCTGTGTTCATTCACTCTGACAGTGAATTACATAACATGCTATAAAACCTATTTATTGTTGAGGAGAAGAAATCCTGTTTCTCTTGTTTTGTCTTTTAAATCCCAATTTTTGTTGTGGGCTTCTGTAGCATAGATGTGCAAGTCAAGAGGGTGAATGGAAAAGATGACCCTCTCTGTTTTATGCTAGAGAATCAACTTTGAAATAGGCATAGTGTGGTCAGTTCTTTATTAAAGTGCAAATTGGTTTGGTATTTTTTTCCTCTCCTCTCTTCTCTTAATGAATATTTCCCCATGTCTGAGAGTAGTGTTAAGTAGAGACTTTCCACCTCATCAGATGCCGTGCTTTTTACTCGGCACTGTTACCCATCTTAGAGGAAAATGGACTTCTTTCTGCTGGTTTGATTTGTTGCAATGCTGTATCCAAGTCCTCAGTGCTCTAACTACCTCTGATGCTATGAATGTACAGTCTTGTAATAGACCATGACTTGAAATAACAGCAGATGCCTGTAGCAATTTTTTCTGTAAAATCTTTAAATCAGCAAACTTATCATCTTTTTTGTGACACAGCAGTATAGGCTCTTCTTTTTTGGGGGTATTAGTAAATTTATTCCATAGGCATTCAATATATAAAAATTTAACTAATACTTAACACTGGAATTATAATGGGTGGGGGGCTTATTCAGTTAGTTAATACTGCAAATTTGCATTTAATAGGGTATTATTTGACTATTTTGAGACATTAGGTCAATTGTAAAAAGATCCACTACATGCTGTTTGGTTTTAATTTATTACTTAGTTTGCGGTTTTTTTCTGACACTACAGCTGCGTCATGACTACAGAGAAAATGTACACTGAACAGTTTCAATCTATATTATTTAAAAGGGCTTTACCGGTGTACATTAAAAATACACTGTTCTTACTGTTAGAACCAAAATGTGTTTTTTATGGCATAAATAAGAATGGTGCTCCTAAATGCAAAATGTCCAAAACAATGGAATCTTTGTGAGTGCTATGCATTCAACTTATTTTTTAAAATAAAACTAGTTTTGAGTAAGAAGGCTCCAGAGTGTATTATGCTTTTGTGTGTGTGGTTTTTTAAAATATGTGAACTGCCTTGCCCTGGGTATGGGCTGAAGCTGCAAGGACTTTTCTCTCCCTCCCCCCTACCTTTCTGTAACACTATCATCAGCCTCAGGAACACACTGACTTCACAATTGAAATAAAATAGGAAGGAAATCATGCAGGAAGGGGCTTTAAAACTAATTGCAGCCACAGCATATGCTAAATATTCTACATTTCAACAATGCGTCTACTACAGAGCTGTAACAAAAAAATCAAGAACAAAAGGACTAAAGTAGTTCAAGAGCCTGAGGGATGAATTCATTTTGTTTTCATAACAAAAAAAGCAAGCAGTGATACTAGCAATCTCCAATTTCTCATACTAAAAATCATTTAGGACACGTAGGAATAGCCATTTGTCAGAGCTACAAGCACTTACGTTATTTACAATAGCTGCAAAGGCTCAGTCATGCTGAAGGCAGCATAAAAATCATGTGATGCATCCTAGCACAAATATTTCTGATTGTTTTGAACTTCTGATAACTGCTTCTTAGTAGAAGAAATGCTAGTTTTTCCTACCAATGCCCACATTTTCACATTTGAAACAAGGTGGTGATCATGGCTAGAGCTCCAAAAATTAAGTAGCTTGCATGGAATTTAATTCCTCTAAAGTCAGAAAATGAAGTTGTGAGGCCTCAGTTAGCTTTCACCCATCCACTTAGGAATAACCTCTGTGAGAACCTTTTTTAGAGGGCCTAGAGCCAGAGGGAGAGCAAGCTCTGCTCTGTCCTACTAAGGAACAAGAGCAATGCTCAGCATGATGGTGGCATGCACATTACATGGGTACTTTGATCTGAAAAGTTTCATCCTCACCCTTAAGGCTGAAAAAGTTAAGTCTGTCTAAACTGTCTCCTTGAAATCTGAAGCTTTTATGCTTTTTTTACTGTAATTACAAAATAGGAACTACCCACGGCATTTATGAGTCTTAACAACTACAAGGACTGCCAGATGCTTTTCAACATTTCAATAGAAGTCTCAGCTTCAGATATTAAATTGCAAGTCTGAGGCTTTCTTTGTGTTTGTACGTAACCAGAAAGTCTATATCTCTGCTTCCTGTGACCCAGGTTCATTATCTACATTAAATATCAGTATATTTAAGCATTGCAAATTTAGCTTAAAAGATGAAATTTCAAGTTAACATTTTAGCAACTGGCACATCACCAGGAATAAAGACTTTTTGCAACTGTAGTTTTATATTTTATATAAACTGCTGTTTATATAAGCCAGAAAGTAATGCAGCATCCCCCTTTAATACTTCATAAACTCTACAGACTGACGGTTCACAGGAACAAAAGTCTTGTGAGTAGATAAGGCCTTATCTGAGTGAGTGCAAGCACCCAGTTAGTCATCTCGTATACAAGGCTGTCAACAGCAATTTCTGAAAACACGAAGTAAAGCAGCAATAACAAAATACACAGCTATTTTTAGTTTCCATCCCAGTGATATTGTAGAAGTTACAGCACAAGCACAATTGTGAAGTTTACATTACACATTTTGCTCTTTCCCTGTAATTAAATGTTAGACAGTAAATTTTGATAACTTCAGTAGACAGGCATTCTGACAAAGAAAAGCATTTGCTACTAAACATTCAAAACAATGTATTAACTGAATTATTTAAAGGATAACTACATAGACAGTAGCTCAAGGTTTTAGAAATTTTCAGTGCAACCAAGGACATGGGCTTCTGCTGCCAGTCCTACCAAGATAAGAAGAGAACCTTAAGGAAGAATTCCAGCTGTTAAAATTGTAAACCTGAGATTCAGTCTATAATGTTCATATTCATCACTGCACGTCAGTTAAAATTATCACACCTGGTGTATGCATTCAAAAACTGTTTAGAAATATTACTTGCTTTTCTTTAAACATTTGCATTTACTCTCTTGAAAGAGCGAGATACAGGAATACTTCCATGGAACAACCCATTAAAGCTCTCTTAAAAGAAAGGACGCATTTCCCATCTTCTGTTAATAATTTAAAAGACCACTTAAGGCTATATATTCTATAGGAATTTGTTCATGCTAATCAGTCAGTAATTACGAGGAGATTTACTAGGAGCTATTAGAATACCAATTTATAGTTTATTCCACAAATATCACATGGTTAGAATCTTCCTGGAACAAATAACAATTTTTTTGTGGTACTGAAATGATGCATTATGGTTTTGCCACATTTTGCAACCAAAAAGATGCATTTCCTAGTTTTCATTCCTTATCTAGATGATTGTTGTAAGTCCCTTCCAACTGAAATACTGAGTCTGTTATCTTATTCGTGAGAGGTCAGCAACAGTAACTTTGTTTTGACACATAATTTAACTAAAGGATTCTTTTTCATGCCTGATAGGAGAAACTTAAGTAGACCCGCAAAAATGCATGAAGTAATATTTGAATATGGACGAAAACACTTATCAAGAGAAAATTCTCTGCCAGGAATTTCGGAAAAATAAGTGCCAGGTTGATACTCAGCTTCAATTACTAAGTGCAAATGCATGTATGGCATCTGCATATGGTATCTGATAACTGGGGGAAAATTTATTACAGCTGCAACTGGGAAGGACTACTTAAGAGGAAAAAACAATTGTTACATATCTTTAACAACCACTCTGATTAAAATCTTTTATTATATAAAGGGTACTCTACTGCATGTGCAACGCTTGTAGTTAAAATGAAGCATTTTACAATTACCTTTTATGGACTTGGGTACTTGTCAATAATTATTTTCAAGATTTATTGTCAAGATTCTCACTTACCAAGAGTTATTTTCTCTTTAAATGCCTTTTTCTATGCATCTTCGGGTATCTAGGTATCTTTATCATATTTAAGAAAACAAAGAATATATGTTAGAATAGAAATTTTCAGAAAACTATAACATATAATTGAATAGAATGATCTGAAAATTACTGTATGCACAATGGATATGCACATTGTATACACTGTGGATATTCCAGTACTCGAGCTCACCAGATTGGGTTCTTTGAAGAGTTACCCTCCTTTCTGTTCCACCCGTGAATTTATTAACAAGACTCCCCAGCAGAAGAGAAGGACAAATTATGAATCTGCTTATTGTCAACACAATGTCATGACACAATGTCATGAAATCCCTCTTTTACCCTCTTCTACAGTCATCTACTTACATATTGTTATTCCAAACACCAATCAACTCTTTTACTTAGAAGTTTTCTATTTATTTTGTTTGTTTTTAAAGCAGTAGCAGAGCAATGCTTTGCTAAGTGTGCTTAGATGTATAAATTTTGCAGGGGGGTAGATGGCACTCCAGATGGTTTCACTGCAGATCTCCAGAGATGGAGAAATTCTTCAGAAGTGCCACAGAGACGGTTTCCAGGAAAAGTGCCTGCATTTTGGAGAGCAATTCTATGCTTCTGGCCTTGCATTGTATCTCAGTGCTCATATCTTATCTTAGTGCACGTTCACTGGGGTGCCATAACAACAATCTCCAAGGACTTGGATATTCCATACCCTTCCAGCAGAGATTATGAATACCTAGACTGTCTCCACTGACAGACAAAGGCATGGGTGTGTCTCCTAAGGCTTAAGAGAACTAGCAGGTAAAAAGGCAGGAAGCACTCAGCACTACACCTAGGAGAGACCACCAAGGATTTTTTTCCACGTCCTCGATCAGCTAGACTGTGAGAACACAAAACTAGCTTGGAAGCATTTCCATCGCCATTTTCTCTTGGAGAATGCTGCTTCTTGTGTTTGTTTCCATAAGCCATCCCCTGTTTATATATTCCTGTTTACACTTAATTTTAGTTCATACATTGGTTTATTTTTAACAGGATACTATCTTATCTCCACATTCTTGCATTCTCCCCAGTGATGAAGCATCAGCATTCTGGAGAGGGTAAAAACATTAAACTTCTTGTAACAGATCCCCTTGTAATACAGCCCCATTAAGAGACTCCGAAATAATTTTTCTAGTTAGTACAAAAGCCATTTTCCCTCCTATATCAAGACAAATGGATATGCACCTCCATTAGAAAAGAAAGTAAAAAGGCTATTTAGCTTCCTTATATACTTGCAGGAAGATTATAAAACAGATTTAAAGCAGCACTTTCTTCTGCAACCTTTTACAAATTGTTCTCTTTCCTTTGAAAAAAGGTTCAGGACAACTCTGAATAAATCAAAGTCAAATATGTCAAAAGAATAATTACAGCACAGCTGTCTCGAATACTACTGTATATTTAAAAACAGGATTGAAGAAATCAACTCCCATAAGTATTTAATTTTACCTCACAATTGCAGAAACTGCACTGACAAATTGACAAAAAATGGTATTGCTTAAAAGAAGCTTCTAAGAAGACCAAGCAGCAGAGGGATGCAAAATAACACAAATTAAAAAACCTGTTCTTTTTCATCTCTCCATTATTTAAAAAAATGAAAGCAAGGAACATTTAGTGGAACTGAAAGGCAATGTACTTAAATCAAAATTAACTAGAACAAATTATCACAGCTTTCAACGAGGGCAAAAGCTTAGCTGGATTTTCAAGAGATTAAGCCTTTACATAGCTAATGAAATCATTGAGGATTTAAGCCAAATACTAATGGAGGTAAGGAAGAAATATCTCTTAATGCAAATTAGTCAGTAAGTGTCTACGAACTGATTTTTGCACCTTCCACTCAGTGAATCTGACTAAATGCAGAAAGCAGAGGACTTTCCTAGACTTGATACAGTAAAGCAGTTACTGTTCAGTACATTTTTCTGTATAATAGATGTATATTCAATTCTGCTGAGTACTTCATATGCTGTATACTTTCCTAGGAACACAAGTAAAAATGTGCAAACATTTATTGAATTAGAGACTTACTTCTAAAAAAGACATTCCCAAAAGCACCCATGCTTTATTCCCAAAAGTATAGAAAATATTTACACAAGTATTGCATTATTACTTACTGTTTTATTTCCCACGGTTCAATTGATGCAATATTGCATGCAGAAATACAAGGAATAAACTTTACCAGAAATCACGTCCCCTCTCTGTAATACTGTTTCTCTCCTAGATTAAAAAAAACAAACAAACAAGAAATGTGTTTCCAAGAGAGTCCCTTTCTTCCTCAGCCTCACATACTTCCTCCAGAGCTCTTTGAGGAAAAAGTTGCCAGGGTTTGCATAATTAAGCTTGAAAACTCTCCTGGAACTGCATTATTATGTGGTTATTTCTATATACAGGTTTGACTATTACACCATATAGTCTGTATTTAGCTAGCAATTAAAGATTTTACATTTTTCCTCTCTGTAAAGAAAATAATTATTCTGCAAGAATTTAAATGAACTTAAAACATTGTGTCAGTAATCTCCCACTTCATTTACATTTATTATGCAATTTTTTGTCTGATGTCCTCTAAATAATATCATTTTCATCCAGTTTGATACATAAGGTATTAAAGAGACAAGTCAAGAAAAAAGGAAGTACAAAGTTTAAAATATATGTAGAGTATGCACGTAATAAATAGTAGTGAAAGAACCACAGTACACCTTATTTAAAAACCATCTATAGGAATTATGATAAAAATTACACTCTACTGGTTCAGCTTCCATAGCACTACCAGCAAGTTATCAATCACAGTGTTAAATCATCAGTGAAAGACTAAATTCACAGATTCTGGGTTTTTTTACTGGTTGTTAAAAAATAAAGTCATACTTACCTAAGTTGGGATCAACATTCAATAGCTCTTCTGGCAGATTCAGCACTTTCAGTACAGTTCATTACTAAAATTCTTTTTCCTCTGTTGCTAAACCACAAGTTATCACTTACTCTGTTTAGAAACAGTGCTTTACACTTCTTGTAGAAATACATGGTCTTTGAAGAAGTGTTTCTTTTAGTGTCCTATGAATTAGAACATACAAATTACTTTGATTTGTAACTTCAAAGCATGACTACAGAGGAAAATCATGTAGGTAAATAATAATGTGTGCTCCAAGGCATTAATCTATCTACACACTTCTGTAGGAAATAAATGTCTTATTCAAGCTGTATCCAAGTGAAATTTGTTGTATAGTCACATGAAATGCGCTACAATTAATTTATTTTTGCTCATAGGTCTGTATTACATAAAACCACTTTGATATAAGAGATGGTATTTAAGTTATTAAATACATTTGATTTACAATATATCATATGAAATAAGAGGAAATTATAATTATTTATATCTTCTTCAAAGGAGTCTACTCACTAAGTTCTCGAAAAGGACAACAACACTTGATGAGATGAACAGTAGTGGACTTTTCCCAGGAGATACATCCTGTGACGAATTCTCTAGGGAAATGTTTTTTGCTAGTCTTCTAGCCTCAGAGAAGTGGAAGAGAAATCTTGGCATGATGCACTGAAACATTATAATCTAAGGAACGTGTAAAATTAGATTCACTTGGAAGTGTTAACTTTATGGTTGGATTTAAACTTCAGGGTTCTTTTCCAACCTAAATGATTCTGTGGTTCTATTCTGTCATGTGATAATGTCCAGTGTTCTGCAATTCACTTCCCATGACCCTATTCAAAATTAAGAAGTCCGTTTAAATAAAAGGACTCTAAAATAGCTGATTAAACATCTTATTTCAAACACAGCTATATTTGAAATACCCCTTAATTCACTTTTCTTCTTACAAACTTCCTACTGTGTATGTTCCCAAGGTAGGCATTAGGTATGGCTGAATGCAGAGTCTGGAGCTTGCATAGAATAGAATCCAAATATTGTAAAGAAACTCCTTGTTTTGCTCTGACAAACCTCATTTCAGTTCCTCCTTGAAGGCTCCATGCCCTCCTCATCATGAGGAAGATGTGCCCTCACCTTCCACTGTAGCCACAAATCAGACAAAATAAGTGCTTCCTAAAATGGTTTTGGGAAAAGGCTAGTTTGGAAAGTGGGGAGCTGTCTTCACATCAGCTCCAACACATATAGAGACACAAAGAGTTCTCATAAACAATAACACTCGCTGCAGTTGCTGATATAATATCTACTACTGGACACTGTAGAAAATCATCACTCTAAAAATTTAAAAATCTTTTTACCTTGCTTTTATAACAACCAAACCTCCTACAGAGTTCTGTGAATACCACAGACATATTTTTTATTTCATTTTGTATGACTTTCAATTGCTCTAGAGGAGCTGAGAACAGAATGAGAATTGATCCAAGCCATTTCTTTCTCATATGGGTGGCTGCTGTGACACAACACATCCTACCAAAAGCAAAGATGATATAATTGACAACACAAAGCTAAAACTATTTGTTGGCACATTGAACGAGAAACAACTAACAGTGCTGCTGGGACAGATACCAGAACTGGCTGCTCATGTGTTAGCTTGGATCTAGCCAGTTTTCTTAGCTCGAGATGGAGCATAGTGTTGATGCAGTTGTACCATTTCCAAAACCCATGGAAGTCAGACACATAATTTTCATGCAGCCTTTCACTTTGAACTCATAAATGCTGCTGGATCCAAGACAATGCTCTGAACATCAAAGACTCAAGTCCTAAGCTCAGAGTTCACCTTTTCAAAATGCAAAAAAACCCCACAGAACAGCAAAATAATTATCTCGAATTAATAGCTGCAGCATCCAAAGCAATTCCCGTGTCAGGCGAAGGGTTCTCAGTGCTGTGAACATTTTCTCATTTCACCACCCCTCAAACTTCCCTGAGCATCATGGAAAGAACAGCTGTCTGCTTTGCATTGAAGCATTTGGGAAGTTCCCTCTGATGACAGATTTTGAACTATGTGGAAAACAATAATATGGCAATATAGGAAAAGGTTGTCAAGACAGAAAACAACAAGACAGAAGTGCAGACAAGCTCTAGAAGTCTAGAGCTCAAAGAAGAGAAACCCAAAACTTTAAAATATTATAAAGGCAGTGTTCTGGTTACACAGGTAAAGCAACAGTTTTCCTCATTAGGATACCAGTGTTTTTCTGCTGATACCTTCCAGCTCCTTTTTTTTTTTACCTGTTAGTTTATGCATAAGATATTCAATAAATGAGCAGGTGAAGAAGTAGCAGCTTCTTCTGACATCTGCACATACAATTCTAAATGTATCTGAAATTACTACAATTTTTAAATCTGGAGCTCTTCAAGTAAGCATGTAATGACTAGCTGTGCACAGCTGTCACTGACAATGCAGCACTCATGTGGATACATGGGCACAAGAAAGGTATAAATTAATTTTATAATGCCTATAAAGAGAACAACTGGAGTAATTACTCAGGAAGTGGTTTTTGTAAAGGTCACTGTGCTACAAAGGATTTGAGAGTTGAGACAGTAGATATATATTAGATATATATTTCATGTCAGTTATTTATATCTCATTATCAATATTTGCGTCTGTTGTTTATATCAATCCTTATCACAGGCTTTATTTCCATTTAAGTTCTCTGTATGACTTGGGAATCCACACATTTTTTTTCCTGGCCCCAAGAGCAACAATAAAGAAATACATAAACATTGGCAGGAAACTACAGAGTCTCCCTAAAAATGGACCTCAAAAGCTAATACCTCCCAGAATACACCCATCCTCTGCATGAAAGAGTTTAAGAACCATGAATTTCATTGCTAATCTTACTATCAAGACAGGGCACTATGAAAATATTTATTACCAAAAAGAGGATCCTTAATTTATTAATTTAATTAATGGGAAAGCTTCAGAAAGAGTTGCAAGAAAACTTGCATTCTAGAGATAGATTGCAGAAAGTCAATTTAACTTCATAAGTAAAGAGTGTTACCAACAGCCTATCAGCATCTGCACAATGAGAACACATCCAAATTAGCAGATATGGGCATATCAAAAAATGAATCCAGGAAGTTCACTCTTGATAAATTTAAACTTGATGTACCTGACAGAAGTAAAACGTTGTGATAACTAAATATTAGGACAACTCTTCTAGGGGTGTGATACATATATCATGATGATATCCAAATTTTAAAATGACTAATTGAAAGAGGAGACATAAGACTTTTCTACGAAGGAAAAGACAGAAGTTCCTATGAGCTGGTTTGCTGAAGAAAGTCAACTCAGAATTTCAACAGCAACAGTATTTCAGAGAATGTCAGGTTTCTTGGGAAATTTCTAATTGTAGCTGAAAAGTTCAGAGTTTAGAGGACCCAGAATTTTTCCCGAATCAGAAACATTTAAAAGGAATAATGTCCATACTGCTTTTGTGCCATTGCCTTTGCTGACTCTTGCTCTGCCTCAGGGCATCATCTCATGATAAATTGTGGCAGCTCACTGTGAGGGCTCACAATGTTTCATGTTTCTATACAGTCCCCTTGGTAAGAATGTGACAGAAGTATTGCAGTCTACCACAATCAGCCTGCTAGATGCAGTATCTAATCAAAGTGTTAGTTTTCAACCTAGTTTTAAAGTTTTTACCCACTGTTTCACTTTGAGAACATTTGAGGGAAAAATAGTTAATTTTGTGCAAAGCATCATCGATCTAGCTACGTATCTAACACCTATAAGTAAAATTTTTCTAGCTGTAATAAAATTCTTATTGGATTTTGATCACATAATTTATGCTGTTAACTAATGTATCTAAGATGCTTCTAATTACAGTTAATTGAAATGTGTTGAAAGATATAAAAGAGGGAATATACATAGATCTGATTCAATATTTAGTGTTATAATGAACTAAATTTTCTGCTACATAAACAGAACAGGAAAGATGAATTCAGAAAATATAAAAAAAGTCAGAGATTAAACTTAATATAACTTATCACATACAAGTTTAAACAAAGACTGTGTCTGAAATAGTGTATGTGGTATCTCCCTATAAACAGAAGTTTAAGTAGTTAAAGTTGTAAATTGCAACAGCTGGAAATATTTACACTCTTTAATATCTTCTTCAGTAACAAAGTTAAATTCTTCTTGCAGCTGTTCAGAAGTATTTTGGAACGGTTTGTTTCTTGGATACTGCTTACTGTGAAAGAATGTAAGAGCAAGGCTGGAGGGTTTTACAAATTGTCTCAATTTCAAAATAACTTTTTTCATAATTAACCTTTACAGACTTTACACAAATTTCCTTAAGATATCTGATACATCTTTCTGGTTAGCACCAATAGCATAAGCATATGCTAGTTTGTGGCTTATCTGAACAGAAATTAATTATCAAGTCTAATTTTAATGTCTTTTAGTTGTAAACAAATCCATAGTTTTTTTACTGGATCAAATTTTCAAAAGTAAAAGAATATGTTAACGCTTCTTCTACTTCCTTTGTTGTACTTTTACTTTAAAATGTACACAACTATTTTCCTGCATCACAAAAATCACCCTTTTCTAATGAGTAGTATTGTAAATTAAAGATGTTTCTTGCAAAGTAATTTCATTTATTTTTTTCTCTTTTCACTGGATTATCAGACACTCACTATCCCTGTTAGTTATGAGGCACATCAGAAACGTGGAGCACAAGCCGATGAACCGCTCAGGACCCGTGAGTGCAGCACAGCACTTGCACATCAGAGTTACAGCCTGTGCACTGCAGAGTTAATCTGAGCACATGCAATAAACCCAGCGCCTTCAGAACACCCCGGAGTTACTGAGCGCGCACAAGACATCTGTGCATCCTGGAGAGGGCAGGACCTTTATCCCAGCCACACAAGTGACCTTTGTGTAACTGCGGCAAAAGATACAGCTTTCTCAATTTGATTACTCTTGTAATCTCAAGCAACAGTTCTGCACTTGGTGTTTTAAATAACTATGGTAACTACTGAAGTTTTTTTCCCATGCTTTGCTTTTATCTATTAAGCTTTTTAAAAACATAATGAGTCGTAATTTGGTCCCTGTTATTTGCAATCTTGAAGCCAAAGAACTTGCATGAAAAATATTAATAATATCTACAATTACCCTGTCTCCTAACACAGTACAGACAATACGTATTTTCTTCTAAAAAGCAAGTAAAAATGTGCTACCAAAGTCTGCTAAACATTACCATAATCAATTCCATCATCTATGAATACATAGGATATTTGGAATCAAACTCAACTGCTTTAGCCCATTCAATAAGTTTATATGTGACTAGCCATCAAATTCCAGTACCTATTTCTGCACTGATATTTCTTGGTATGTTAAAATAAAACCATCTAGCATTAACAACTGATGATTGCAACAGAAATTTCTTATAACGTATACAGTTTTTCAGAACACACTTCAAATTCTGACAGATTAATTAGACTAACATTATAGCTATGCAAAAATACCAACGAGGAAGCACTAAGAAACCCTAAACCATCTCACAAACAGTTCCCACTGTTCTGAACGTGAAATTCTAACAGATGAGAACCCTGCAAACCTTAGAAATACACAATTCATTACCACCTGCATGAAGCTGAGAAACAGGTGCTACAGCAAAGCACTTCCTTCATCAGGTGTCCATTGTTGCCTTGGAGTTTTCAATTTTTTAATTTTTGTAGATTTTAGAAGTAGTTGTGTAGTGACTGTAGATTTTAATGTAGCTGTATCATATCCCTTACCCTTAACATAATAGTTACACATAGCCAACCCTGTTACCCTATTCCATATCAATCCCTCTGAATTCCATTGGTCTGTTTAGTCTCCTTTTCAAGGCAGAATTGTAGGAAACACCCTAAAATCTGCACCAGAAGATACAGATATAGACACAACGGCCTTCAAGCTCAGAGCCCTGGAAGGTCTCCAAGAACTGCACGTGCTTTGATGAAGATGAGGAAGAGGGGGTCCCAAACACCCCCAGACTCAACTCCTGAAGGGCGTATCTGGGGGCAAAACGGGGCAGAACGTGGGGGTGGCTGGATGGGGATTGGATGGAAATCATTATAAAAATTGTAGCACCTGCGTTTGTTTGTGTGTGGGTTTGTATTCCTGGAGCCTGGAGGCTCATTAAAACTTTGGCTCCCTTATCTCCTACCTAATTTGACCTGGAGTCTTTTTTCCTCCTCAGTCTTCTAGGCAACACCATGATAAAGCATGCATGAGTTTGCCTGACATCAAAGCATGTAGTTTCTCTTTTTCATCTAGAAAGAAAGGTAAATCTAGGTCAAAATTTGTTAACAGAAAAGACCATTCAATAAGAGATGTGTGTGTGTGTATATATATTTTTTTCTAAAATATATTTGAAAAGGTAGCATCTTCCCCCCCAAATGAAGTGAAAATTCCATTTTGTTTTAATTCACCATAGAAACGACTTGGCTTTACATTTCACTACCTCACAGCTGTAGCACCTCACCTGCATTTTAACATCTGAATTGCCGATAAGCATGTATTTTCCTGAAGGAGGATGGTTTCTTGAGTTGAGGAAGGAGAAAAGCTGAATTCTCTAAAATCTTTAGAAAACATGATTCACAAAAGCTTAACAAACCAGTCAGAGGTCAGTATTGCAGCCTGTCAGATCAGAGTTCAGAGAGGATTTTTTTTGTGGGGAAAAATCATATCCTTTGGTTGCTTTTCAGGACAAGGACAATGGCATTCAGAACCCAGCCCAGACTTCATCTGCTTTTTTTAAGCGGCCACCTACTGTAGCTGTAACAGAATTGCTACAGAAAGGGTACAGTCATGCACTTGGGCACTTCTGCTACAAATCAGGCTAATTTAACTTCAAATATTTTTTTAAAAGACTGTAAAAAGCCCCAAAACTAAAAAAAAATGTAAATTGGCCCACCTTGACTGGTGACAATTTTAAAAGCATCTGAGCACCTCACAACCTTATCTGTGGTTATCCCAGTAATAACTCATCAGTTAATGAAGTGTCATTTCAGTACAGAAGAGCAGAAAGATGTACCCGTAAGAGCATTAGCCACTTTTACTCAGGCATTACAGTTATTTGACATTTAAATTATTTTCAAATTGACTGTCAAGAACAGTTACATTTTGTAGATATAGCCCCCTATTTTTTAAGTATTATGACATTTTAATGACTACAAATGCAAACTTTCACACATGAGTCATGAAAAGATCTGCACCATGATGTATGAGTGCCTCTATCCAGGAGCAGATTTTTCTCAGATTTTAGATCACTTTAGAGCAGTGGGGGAAAAAATACTGAAATTTCGTATTATTGAAAATAATAAGCTGTGGGCTCCCTATCCCTGGAAGTGCTGAAGGCCAGGTCGGATAGAGCTCTGAGCAATCTGGTCTAGTGAAAGGTGTCCCTGCCCATGGCAGGGGGGTTGGAATGAGATGATCTTTAAGGTCGCTTCCAGCCCAAACCGTTCTATGATTATATGATTCAGATTTACTTTCATGAAGAGTGCTTCTGTGTGATAACAATTTATCCATTTGGTGACAGTTATTTTAACATCTGATCTTTATCCAAATTTTAATACATTTAATGTATGATTACTGACACTATAAATGATAATTATTCCTGAACTATTATCTGTTACTAACACATTAGTAGTCTTAAAAGATATTTAATCAAATTTATCAACCAGGTTTGTAATTTAAGTGATTTTTAAAGTAAGATTTATATCAGCTGAACTAATCATACTCCTATCAGTTATCGATATCTCTTATCTTTCAAGTCTTGAAAATTTGATGTCAATCCCTCTACAAGCAATTCTCTGAATTTTATAAGAGTTATAGAGACCATGCACAGCAGAGATATTCACAGTGAAAGTGAATTAGATAACTGCATCTTAAGATTAAGATCAATTTGGTACCCAAATGCTAAATATCTAATGAAAATCAAATTTCTGATGAATATCTGATATTCATCAGATAGCACATTCAGAACTAAGGAAGACACTGATGTGCTGGAGACTTGCTCTCCATTTTAAAATATTTTTATAAAATGTTTGTAGATTCTGAACTTTGGGGTTTTTCCCTCTGTTCATTTCTTTTGTTGTAGAGAAAGGGCAGAACAAACTAATACGTATAAGAAAGTACAGAAATGCTTTGCCATGATAATTCTTTTGCCCATTAATTTCTGTATAATCACAGAATCAGAATTACATCAGCCACACACTTTGGTGGTGGTGCTGGAATAGAACCAAATATTCCTTTTGCTATTAATTCATAATTTGATGGACAAATTAACTCCTTCTATAAGACAAGTTCTAGCTGAAACTAATGAAGAGGGTTTTACTTCCTTTTCATTAAGCAATGATGTGATACTGTCCACTGACTGCAAAGAGTACCTAAAATGGCATTTTCCTAAATTACTTGTTAATCTCTATAATTTATAGATTTTCTGGTCTGTAACAATGTGATAAAAATAAAGTACACATTAACTCAAAAAAAAGTTCTATTCTGAAGGATCTTGGACTACCCAGGAACCCTTATATTAGATTATTACTTTCTATACTACTGTAACAACTTAATTCCAGAGAAAGTAAAGATGTAGAAAAACAGACAAGAAGGTAAATTGTATTACTCCTCTTTACCAATACCGAAAGAACAAGGCATAAATCAAACTCATTAATTTCCAGTTTGTTTCCAGTTATTCTGTGTTCCAGCACATGGTTTAGAATCTGCAGGAGCTAAAGAGGAAATGAGAGGAAGAGATTAAGTCAGGAAACAGAAACAAATAGCTGCAGGATGGATGAAGAGTGTCTGAGCAGAGGGAAAGAAAGTCAAGTAGAAATTGTAGAAGACAGAATTTATAAGTATTGATCCCAGCTTTCAGTTAGGATACCTGGCAAGTAGATGTACCTCGTCTGACCTGGGTAGAAAAAGCACAGTTGCTGTAGGGGGCACTGTCATCCTGGACTTGCTCCAAGAGCAAGGGAATCGTGAAGAGAGGTTGTGTGAGAACAAATACTTGGAGAAAGTAAAAAGGGGTCACAGGCAGCTACGGCAGGACCAGGACACCAAGTTGTCCTAGTAAGTTCCACAAACTTACGTCAACTATTGACACTACACAAGTGAGCAACCATTCCTATACTTATTTCTTTTCATATGTTTAATAATACACCTAAACACATATACAAGTTTCCCTACTGCTCTCAGTAAAATCAATGTTTATACGTCCTAAAGAAAACTTGTTCTACCAGATGCTACAGTCAGAGTGGTACCATTAAGTACACAGCCATGTCACTTAAACGCACATCATGTATGCTAGACCAGATTTTCCTGTTAACAGCAGGGCCATTTGTCTTATGACACAGCATAAGCAGTAGGGAAGCTACACAAAAAAAAATAAAAAAGAAAGTAATGGGTCATATTCCAGGCCTATCTAGGCATTATTTCATCTCCAATAAAGACCATAATATGCGTCTGCAACACAAGTGAATAATACTTGGAGTAATCTTTCAATATTAGGTAGTCTGTATTTTGCATACCTGTTAAAAATTTAGTACCTTCATATGCATTTAAGCCATTTAAAGCTTAAACTTTGCTTCACAAAACACTAAGTCATCTTCTGTTTAATAACTTAAAAGCCAACATGTCCAACATGACATAATTTATTGTGCTACTACTTAAGAAATACTCCATCTAGGGGAGAAATAGACAACTGCAGGGATAATCAGTTGGTTTCAAGCACTAGACAAAAAGATTTCTTGCTCTACTTTTACTATAATCTGCTAGTGATAATATACACATGATAATGTATACTAAAGCAACACATGCTTGAAGCAGTACTTGGGTTTATATTCTTTCCAAATGCTACTGGACCTCTGTATACAAGTACTTAGGAGTGCTGGAAACAGGGTGCAGAAACAAATAATGTTTAGTCTGCCTGCAACAGTTGCACATGTGACATACAAACCCCTTCAAAGTGCCATGCCTGTGCAGCTCGTAATCCTGCTTGTATGAAAAAAACCAACTTCACCCCAAAGAGTACCTCCACATGGGCCACCTTTGTTCATAGAATGACAGAACGTCCCAAGTTGGAAGGGGCCCATCAGGATCATTGAGTCCAAATCCCTGCTTCTCACAGGGAATCTTACCTAAATCTTACATGACAAGAAGCACCATCTTCGTCACACTTAATGATCTTTCTGTACGTGGAACCAGACCTTGTGTTCCAGCCTGTTTAGGTAGGTGCAAAGTTGAGGCTGAGGTGATGAGGATGGCAAAGACAGCAGTATGAGTTTCATATTTAGGGGAGTAAAAGTATTTACAGAGTTTTGGGGGCATCCCTCCCCAGCACGAAGATCTCACACACCATCTGGAGCAAGTATTACTGCTGATGAGTGAAGGAGAAAATTAAATTCACAAATCTCTACCTCAAACCATGGGAAATGCCACCAAGTTCAATGGGACTATTGAATATAAGCATGTAAAAATAAAATTATTAGACTTCTAGCTGACTTGTTAAGTTTTGCTGCACAATCACAGGAAATATGTATATAAGCCTTTTTATTGTACTGCCTTCCTGCAGGTCCTGATTTACAAGATATTCTGTTTGTCGTCTGCCAACATACTCAATGTCTCCAGTAAACTACGAAAAACAAATGAGGAAAAGCTTTCATTGATGTGTTAACCCCATGTAATTTTTTCCTACATGTTAACTGACCAACTTCTGTCACAATTTTATTAGTGAGTGTAAATTTTGATAACGTAAAGCGCCCGAAGTTTCTTATATGCGAGATTTAACACGTACAGTTAATTTCCCAGCGGGCTGTTTCCCGATGGAAACCCTGGACCGGGAGCGGGGCAAGGCCCGGTCCCAGCTGGGAATCCGGGACACCCCGACCGCGCCCTCTGGTGGTGACGGCCCCGACCTGCGCTCGGCAGCGAAGGCACTGGGGAGGTTCCCAGTTCGCACCGGGAAATAAAAATAATAAACAATTACTTTTATCTGCATAGTTTCTGATTTAATACTATATTATTTAAAAAAGCAGACTAAAGTGAAGGTTTCTTGGTTCACGAGACAGGAAGAGATTAATAACCAACGAAACGAACCTATCACATCCAAACCAGTATCTAACACTTAATTGATCAGGAGTATTGAGTAGTGTCACACTGTACCATTAAAAAGAGAACACAGATGTTGTTCCGAGGGCTGCTTTAATTTTTTTCCAAAACTAAAGGTTACCTTTTCAAGATCTTTGGTTTACAGCATGGCTCAGGTGTGAGTACTTGATCTTCCTTCAATCTATCGGTAACTGCAGACAAGCATTCCTCAAAAATGCACAAATACTTATTTGAAAAAAATCCAAGCCAAATCACTGGATGCAAGTGTCCCCTTTTCAAAAGGGACTCTGCTCTCAGCTATGGTGATGCAAATCCACACATTCAAAAACAAACCAAGAAGCATTACAGCAATACCAGCATTGCTATTAACAGACTTTTATCTTTTGTCCTTTTCAATTTTCACTGACATCCCAGAGACTCATATTAAAAAGAATAGAGTCCATAACTTCAAGGAATGATTCAATTAAAAATGTAAGTGCTGATGCTTAGTATTTACACAGGACATAAAAAAAAAAAAAAAGTTACACTAACAGAAATGCAAAGATGAGCAGGTATTAGCTATCAATTTGTACTGAAAACCAAGAGGATGAACCCAATAAGAAATGCATCAGAAACAGTCTATGGAAAGCAGATTTCTAAGCTTCATAAATGAGGCACCTCCTCAAAACTGCTGCACCAAAGCACCTACTCAAGGACAAGACTGAAGAAAGCCTTTGAGGAAATAAGACACAGCAGAGCAAAGGAAAACAAAGTAAAAAATATATTCTTAAAATATTTAATGTACTTAACAGCAGCTGTTTCACTGTAAATCATGGTTTAAATTTTCAGAACATGTTTCTAGCACTGACAACCATCAGCTGTCTCCCATTGACAACTCAGGGTAGTGTGCAGGAGTACCTGGGAATAATAAATTACAAGAACTTTAAAAACAAAAATAAATTGGCTTAAGCAAGAAAGATGATTAGCTGGTTTTTAAATCTGCATTACTTGCACATCCTTGACTAACAGAGCTGGTCTATTTCAAAATATCTAGTTGGAAAAGAATTTGGCATTAGCTTTAGCTGTGAGGGAGTTACTCTATTTAATCCATGCAGCTATTGTATCTGACACTACACTGAAGTGACAGCCAAGAAAAGCACAAGCTTTGGGAATGTGCCACAATTCCAATGTACATGTAGTGCTACTACCAGAAAACTGCATCTAAATAGGGATGAGTGATAATGAGAACTTGACTTGAACCTAGAGAGTCCCTTGTGACCTACAGATGACAAGGTTCAGTGCACAGACCAGCACCTTTCCCTTTTTGCCCATAAAATAAATTAAGTATAAACTCCAGAGCACAGAACAAAACTGATGAAGAACAGTCACTTCTGACAGAACAAAAACAATGCATATTCTTCAAGCCATGTATGCTCATACAAGACACTTTTTAATAACAAAGCTGCACTATGAAAGGAATGTACATGATACACACAGAAGGTATTGTGAAAAAGCAGTAATTTAAAAAAGTTACCTATAAGTTAGCAAAAAAAAAAAATCAAACTGCAGATAAAATTCTTTGCAAATGTATAATCTTTGGTTATAGAAACAGTAACAATGTAAGAGTACAGAGAAATTGAACACCTACATAGTACAGACCCAGTCAACACTGATACAACTTAGCAGCCCCCATTTTAAAATAGGCAGAACAAAACATGAAACAATACAGTAAAAAGCTGCAAAATAATAATTAGAAGGCTGGAAAAGTTTCTTATAGAGGGATTTGAGAACTGTAATAAATTACGTAGTATTCAAATCATGTTTCTGTCTTCTCAAGCCCACTGAAAAAAGAATCACGTCCAAAATGACTTGGCTTTCTCTTGTAGAGAAAGAGAAATCAGATCCAAGAAATGTAATTTAAAACTCCAAGTAAAATATGTTAATGATTAAATATGAGTTTAAACAAAGAGGAGGAAGTTGATTCCCCAGAGAGATGTAAAGAGAGCAGGAAACTTGTTTGTATTCTAACTCTGAATATACATATAAATCAATTCAATTGAGCACCCTGAGATATAAGGGACTCATGCTGAAAAGTAACATGCTCTTCTCCTGTCCTCACTGCAGGCATCTATGAAACAACGCTAAAATAATTCTACACAACAGAATTTTGCAAACATTACTCCAGGTTCAGGCAGTAAGCAAAACTGTTCAAAGTTGCTTTAATGCACAAGGTAACAAACAGCTCAGAAGACCTGGAAATGTATCAGTGTTGCGCCATCCTACTTAACCTGTAGAGCTGAGGAGTTCTGGTTATTCCCTACTTTCCTTGTTTGCACTACCTGGATACTTGGCTGCTAATTACCTGATTGCCTGCTGTATTCTCTCTACCTTGACGTGGAATTGTTCTACACAAAATATTCAGAAGAGATAAAGGAGAAAACAGGCATTTTCTTTGTTAAAAATTATATACCAGACATATGATATCGGCCTTCTTACTCTAGGGCTATGAAGATTATTTTACTTAAATCTTACTGTAGGTTCTAAAACACTTCCCTCTGATGCTGGCTTTGTAACTTACAAGCAATGAGGTGACTGTATTCACTATGTCACACCTTGCTTAGAAGGACCTTACTGACAAGCAGGTTTTCTAGCAAAAGAGAGAGGACACTAAACAACTGCTACAAGTTATCATTTAAAGTATTAGGTTTCAGGAAGTTAAGTGTAAGAAAGTCAAATTCAACTATTCTTCAAAGATTAAGTATTGTAAGAATTTCAAGAATTTATGGCCCTTTCTTAAAAAGGCCACATTATGATTTCACAAGATTCTTGTGGTCTCCGGCTTTCCCTCAGATTAAAATATTTTAGGACTACAGGTTTTATGTTTTCCATCTTGAAAACATAGAAATATTGTTTTGTCCATTTCTGGAAGTCAAAAAGACAGCATAGCACTATCCTTGCATAAACTCTTGAAAACACTGCTACGAAACACTGATGCTTGATGGCTAAAACATGAGTAGCTTTCACAACACTCACAAGTCTGAAGAAAACCCAAGATATATAACCTGCATTTTACTATTCCCAAACTGTAAGTTTCATACCCTAAATAGAAACAAAAATCATCACAGTTACCTCTGAGAAAAAAATGCTTTACAGAACCCAACAACTATCCCAACAATTAAAAGATACAATGACAATTTAGTTTGCTAAAAAAATACTGGTTTACTGTTAAGATACAAATTCAATAACCTCTTTAGTACGTTTTTCTTTTGCAAAGCAGCTCAATGCAAACGTCTTCATGGATGCAGTTCAATCCACCTTCTGACATCACATTTTGCTGTAGAGAAGAGAGGGCAGCCCGTGGCCCACTTTGCTCTGTACTGAAGGTTTCAGGTCCCTGCGAGCCAAAAGCTGCAGTATCACAGAACAGCAATTGCAGAAAGCCAAGAGATGAAACACGACGGAACACCTGGCCCGCTCTAAAATAAACTGCAGAGGCCCATTCAGGCAGCACTTCAGCAAAGAGAGATAACATGACTGTTCTCACAGAAAACTTACTGTGTGCAGAGTTGCTTGGTAAAGCAAATAATGCCTCACGGAAGGCACAATCAGTTTTCCTGCACACATCAAATGGATTTAGTTCAGACTTACAATTCTATGTGTATCTATGATGAAATATTTCAGCTTCACTTTGAGTTTTGGGGGAGTTCAGAGGTATTGTTTTTTGTTTTAAGAACATGAAGATATTTCTACTCTTATGCACATCCCAAAGATTACTACCCTCTTTCTAAAAAGAGCACTGCTTCAGAGTACCTTCAATTCAGCAGAAAAAAGAAAATGCTACATAAATGCTGCTTTAAAGTGTGCAGTAAAAGAGAGGAAGCAGCAGTAAGAGACTAATGTATATCCAGGAGTTAATAGTTGGGGGCGATTTCTCCAGTACAGTGACTTAAAAAAGAAGAAAGGAAGAGAACAAAACCAAATCAAAACAGAAAACTGCTGAAATCTGTAATAGTCCTAAAAATGTTAAACCTATACTGTGTTGACAGACATGAAATTATTCTTTTTCTCCACAGTATTTTCAGACTATGTTGCAGCTCTGTAAGTAATAAACCATCTTATCAATTATGTGGTAAACACCTTCTACTCTGACATGTCACACTTCTGTCTCATAAACAAGAGAACAGGAACCAGGCTGTTACCATTTTACAGCATCTGTACGTTAATACACTGTAAATTGTCAACCACTTAGGTATTTTTCAATGACCAAAAACTGGACAAGAAGATAAATTTTATTGCTCCTCTCTACCAATACTGAAAGAACGAGGCATAAATCAACTTATTAATTTCCAGTTATTCAGTGTTCCAGTATGTGGCTGTGTTGACGGAGTTTCAGAAACTATATAAACGCCGGCCTATAAATGGAAATTAACACTAACGCCACAGAGCGCACGCTGAAATAAGTGACCCGGCAGAGGCTCACCGACTACCCCACCTTCCATTCTAACAAGAGGAGCGAGGGCTCGTCTCTCCCCTCACGCCCTCCGAGCAGCGGGACGCGAGCGCGGGGCTGCGGGCACAGCGCGGGAGCGCCAACCGCGGACGGGCCGAGCCAAAAAAACCCCACAAAACCCAAAAAACTCAACAACAAAAAAACCCAACAAAACCCCAAGAAAACACAGTGAGAAGGAGCCGAACACGTCCCTTAGGGCCACAGGCAAGACCTTATCCCAGCGGGAATGGCGCGCTCCCGAGAACACCGGGGCAGGACACACCCACCCCACAGCCCCGCCCACAGCCCCGCCCGCAGCCCCTTCGCCCCGCCCGCCCGCAAGGCAGCTGCGCACGCGCGGAGACACCCCCGCCCCTCGCCCCATTGGCCGGCGCCCCATTGGCTCCCCGCGGGCCCCGCCCCGCCCCGCGCGCCCCGCCCCGCCCGCGGCCGGCCCCGCGCAGGCGCAGTCGCGGCCGTTTCGGGAAGGTTCTGTGTGGGTCCGGCCCGCGCCGCCTCCGCCCGGGGGATCCTGTCCGGGTACGGGCCGCCCGCAGCCCCGCTCCTCCCCGCCCCGCCCCGCCACCGCCCGGAGCCCGCGCCCTTCCCCTCACAGCCCGACCGTCCGCCCCCCGCAGCCGGGCCTCGACCTCCCCCCGCCCCGGTGTCTCTGTTTGTCCCTGCCCCGAGCTCAGCCGCTGCCGAGCCCCGGGCCGGTCCCGGAGCCCGCGCTGCCCCGGGGACGTGAGGCGGTGAAGGACAGCCTGACGCCGCCCGTAGCGTGTCTCTGGAGCGGCGGGGATGGGGCAGCGCCCCTTGCCCCGCGCTCTCCGCCCTGGCCCCCTGAGGGCGGCGGGCGCCGGCGGTGCCCGGGATCCCGCGGGACCGGACCTGTCCAGGTCAGGGTGGGGCAGGGCACGGTCCTTCCCTCGCTGAGGTGTCGGCCTCGCCTCTTGCAGCTGCCGGGAGGTTCTCCTCGTTGAGACGAGTTCTAACTGGGAGCGCAAGGGCGGGACAGACCGCTCCGAGCCGCAGGAGCGGGACGGAACGGGTTGCCCGGAGGATCTTCGTCCCTGCAGCGCTGCTGCCAGAGTTAGAAACCTGCCGCCTCTCCTCTCTTTCTTGTGATCTCCTGGAGAGGAGAGGTGAGTTGTCCTTCGCTCTTGTCGTACTTTAGCAGTGGAGAAATAGGCTAGCTTGCAAGGTGGAGGACTTGTTCAGGATGGCTTCAAGCCCCAGCTGACTGCTGGGTTTATTTTACTCGAGTCTCAGCCCTGTGAAAAGGCCCACTGATGGAGAAAGAGATTAGCACCGTGTTAACTGCGCGGTTCTCTCTCCTTTGCTGCAGTGCCCACTTTCACCGCTGCCTCCTGCTCTGCCTGCTCCTGCTTTCAGCATGGTAAAGAAGAATACTATCCCTGATGGGTAAGTATCCTTCACAATAAGCAAGAGGCAGGAGCGGGCACAGCTGTGCCCACAGAGAGGGGGCACTGACTGCCCCAGGCGCTTTCTTGCCTCAAGCAACCTCACCACCTACAGCCAGGTAAGGTAGGTATCTTCTCCAAGACAGGAACAGCCCAGCCATTCATCCCCCAGGTGAGTATAATGCTCCAGCCTGTCCGTGAACACTTCTGCTTCGTCGGCCAAATACAATCCCTTCTTCCTAATCATCTTACCCCAAGTGTTTATTTACCGGGGAAATGGGAGAGTAGTCCATACTTCTGACTACTCAGACATTAGCTGCCAGGTGTGGAGGAAGAGACAATAAGATGGGAGCAGGTGGTTGCATGCATAAGATCAAGGAATATGTTCATGAATCCAGCTCCTGAAACATCCTGCATTTTTCTTTTTAAAAAGAGGACAACGAAAGTGTTGTATCAGCAGAAATAATCATTACAAAACCCCAAATGCACTATGCAGGCTTTCTGATCACTTGATTGGGAGTGCATATGGGGACCACAGAATGACCTCATTTAAAACTGATACCGTTCTATTCTCCAACTCTAATCAAGTAAACAAAGAGGAAGCCCAAGTTTAGAATTTTAACCCATGTACTGCTGACATCAGTACAAACCTTTTGGGTAGGAGGGCGTGCTGAGGTATAAAGGCACACAGTAATGGGACAGTAACTTGCAGTTTGTACGTTATTTGAGGAAAGATTGACATTATCCTGGTTTCTGGGTAAGCGTTAAATAGCTTTATTAAGAATATTCTTAGGAGGAGCAATAAAATACAAAAAACATGAGTTCCTGTAATATGGGTTGTCCTAAAAGCAATAAATAGAAACGAGATGAACAAAATTTTTAAAATAACTTCAAAAATTTGAATTTTTTTTCTAGCTGACAAACTTAGGGATTAAAATCAGAATAAAATGTAAGAAAAACTCTAAGCATGTCTTTCTCTGAAAGTTTCTATGAAATTTCATTTAAATTTTTGACAAGTTGAGTAAAGTGGGTTAGTTCTGCAAACAGTGCTGCAGAAATCCAAAGAGAAGTAACTGTCCTTGTTTTCTCCATACATGGAAATTATTACTAAAAGTTTGAGAATCAGGTGCTCATTTCTCCCTTCCTATCCCCCCTTACGTTTGAACTGGAGCGGCTTTCAGGCTACATGGATTTTGTAAGTGTGGAAGAAACAGAGGACTGTATTTTCAAATTCTGTGATTGGAAAGTAACACCTTTCAAGAAGAGAAACAACTACTGTCAAGTATTTGGGTATAAAGTTAGTATTACCATCTGACAAAGTGCCTGATACTGAAGCACTTTCAGCTTCTCCAGATACTTGCTTTTTATACTCCTAAGAAATCAGGCTGGACATCCATGGTATTGGAACTTTGGCAGTAAAGAAGTTTAAGGAGTTGTCAGCCCCCCTGTCTCATGCAGCAGGATATTGATGCCATCCTTGTGCTACCACAACATGTTGTTCTCTGAATTTAATAAACAAGGAAACCATAGCAGTGATCCCTGGAAGGAACTAAGGTGATCCTGCATGTGCAATTTACTGGCCCCAGAGACAGTTGTTGGCAGAAATGAGATTGTGGTACACTGTGGCATGAGGACAAGTCCAGACGGTTCAGTCTGTGGAACTACAACCTCAATCATATCACCTTATTGTAACAGCAGTAGATCTAACAGTGACTGTTCTGATTTAATGCTACTG
Organism: Pseudotriccus pelzelni; assembly: GCA_035584735.1. Classification (NCBI taxonomy): domain Eukaryota; kingdom Metazoa; phylum Chordata; class Aves; order Passeriformes; family Tyrannidae; genus Pseudotriccus; species Pseudotriccus pelzelni. The sequence continues at coordinate 20,653,408 of JAWMRA010000162.1, read as the reverse complement.
CAAGAGAAACAGTGAAACAGATAAAATGATGCTACATGTAGGCATTTTTAAAGATTGTCTTTCTGTTATTGCCTCAGTTCTTAACACTTTTAATCCAAATTTCATTATGCTAATTAAAGCAATACAATAAATTTGAGGTTTCAGTTAAGTTAGAAGGTAAGAAGAGTGCAGCTGTGGATCAGGCTCTGAGAACCTCGGTCTAGTGGAAGGTGTCCCTGCCCCTGGCAGGAGGGTTGGAACAAGATGATCTTTATGGTCCCTTCCAACCCAAACCATTCGATGATTCTGTGATAACGGAAAGTGGTTCTCTCTTCTTCCAGTAATGTCTTGGAGCAGAGCTGTGGTGTACAGTGTCCATTGCAGTGCTAAACCTAGAAAGTTGTGCTGGTGAAGTAATTTTTAGCGAAGTGAGACATCATTATAAAAAAGGGATCCAAGTGACCTCTTGCACTGCTGTTTTCCGCCATGGAATCAAGTTCTGGTTCTTCGCGGTGTCTGAAATGGTGTTATTCAGTGGTTGTAGACTATGATGTTTCAGTGGAGAATCAGACAGCAAAAGGAGTCCAAGTTGCATAACAAACAGTTAAAAAATACTGTGATATTTTTACGGATTTATACACTTCAGGATCCAAAATCCTGCTGTGGGTATAATTACATAAAATCAGATTCAGTTCTGAAAAGCATCTGCAGAATTTTTATCTTCTGGCATGTTACCCGTGAATGGTGTAAAAAAATATTGAGTGAGATCTTTTTGTTACAAGGACAAAGCTGAATTATTTTTGCCTGTGCACCATAAGCATACTTCTTGAACTGAAGTTTTTCTGTGCAAACTTAAAGCGTCAGCATTTTTCATTTAGACAGGAATATTAAAGACTGTGGCATAAAGGATTGTCCGTGTTGGTGGGTGGGAGAGAAGGGTTACCATAATGTGAGAGTTTGTTTGTAAAAGTGTTTCATAACCATCAGTATTGAACCTGGTATCTATAGAGATATGGAAGCTATGTGGCAAATAAGGCTGTGCATATATCATGCAGTGTCGGTAACCAAAAGGAAAAAAAAGAGGTTCCAAGTAGTGGTTTCTAAATGATCTTGCTACAGATGGCAGTATTTCAGACTTGAGTTTCTCTACAGTTACAATAATTATCCCTTTTGAGTGTTTGGGAATTCAGTTTCCCAGGTAAATTCTGAACTTATAACTGCTTCTTAATCAGAGATGCTCATGAGAGGCTCAAGGATTTAGAAACCCTTGAATTGCTAAGCTTAGCTTCAGATAGTGCTCTCTCAACATAGCACTCAGTATAGCTTTTGAGTGCTGTATACCTGTTTACACTGGTTTACTAACAGTGATTAACTATTAGATGAAAATCATTCTGAATGGATGCCTTACATTCAGTACTAGCTTCTGTTACTCTGGAAGAGTGGAAGACATTATTGACTTTAGAAAGACCAATGAGATTCTACTGTTTGCCATGAAGAACTTGTAGGGTATCTGTTGACAGTTTCCTGTGCTTTATATTTTTATGTAACTCCATCACTGAGATCTGACAAACTAAAGACATGAAACATTAAAATTATTTCCAATTCAGTGGTTCCATTGTACTGTATCTATGACTTATTTAGGAGCTTTCTTGTCTAGCTCACCATTAAAAATATACATAGTATCTTTATGGGGAACATACTGTTTTTCTTTAAAAATCACAAGAAAGTAAATGGCAAAGTCTCTGTTTAAATGATTCAGTATGAATATCATTAAAATATGTAATTATTCAACACAATTTTGAAATCTATTTGAAAAGTTTATTAATTTTACAAGGTCATCATCAGTAGTTGTTAAAGTAAATCTTATTACGAATCAGTTCTAAAACATAGCAAATTATACTGGAAATTAAAGCTGCTGCGTGACCTTAGCAGTAATGTTAAACTAAACTATGAAAAAACTGTGTGTTCCACACCTGGCTCTGCTAAAAGTTTTACGCAGAGCTGTGTGTAATCCATACTCAGTCAGCTACTTCGTGGCCAGATTGTTTTTCTTTCAGGTCTCTGTCAACTCTTAGTCACTGGTACAGGAATGATGATGATGCCAAGTCTTGTGATAACACCTTTGACTCTCGCCTTTCTTCTTTCCACCTACATTCAAGCAGGGCACAAACTATGTGTCAAAATTCTCATTCATACTTGTTAAAATGTTTAATTATGTCATTGCTCTTGTAATTCCTGCTTATGTCACTACCCCCTGCTCATCTCTGATAATTTCAGCCTTTTATCCAGACTTATTCTGTAAGAGTTTTACTTAGTCTGGCTCACCTGTTCCTTTGTTGATAACAGAACAAACTTGAATTTATTTCCTTAGCTAATCTTTGTTTAATTTCAGTCTGCTGGGTTTATTTTGAGGTAGTTTTTAGTTCTGCAGCAGTATGCCGAAATTTCCTTTTTAAATATTTTTGAAGATAACATGGAACACATACCCTTTATATTTTTGATGAAGAATGCCTTCTGCTCATTTTCTACCAGAGAGCTGTCAGCAGCTTTTCAGTTTCTTGCTGATTTTGCAGATTTTTTTTCTGGTAGGATTTAAATGGCTTTAAATACAAATGAACAAACTCCCAAGTTTATTAAGGTCTAACAACAAACTCTGTAATCCTGGGGCATTGTTCTGTCAATCCCCTCATATGAAAAAAGTTCAGAATTTTTACAAAGCGTTTTTTACATTGCTAATTAAGGAAAATAAGATTTTAAAGCCCCTTTTTGATCATCTCTTATTCATTTCTAAGTGCTATGATAAATATGGTTGATTTCCATTCATTATTTTCCAAGAGAAAGCAGGTTAAAACAGCGCTGAATTTCTGGTCTTAATTGATTCATATACAATTTAGATACCTTAAATAGGAATAAATGGAACATAGTCTCAGATTTTTGGTTTCATATTTTACAGCAAGTTTACAACTATCAGACTCCAAAGTTTACAAGCTTTTGAAAATTCACTTAGGAAGACTTGCCAAGTTTGAACACTTCTATAATACACAATATGTTATTTGTAGGGGACTGATTTTTTCCCTAGTTGCAATTATGAGATACAAACTTCCTGCAAACATTTAGAATTTAGTACAAGGTTTTGCTGCAAACACCTCTCATTGATTTAATCGCTAGCTCCCCTTTACACCTTCTTACCTTGCATCTGCCTTCTACACAGCAGCCGTTTCCAATATTCTCATTGCCTTCCTGAGTTATTACTCCTTTATTATTTCATTTGTTTTCCATTAAACTAAGCATCTATATGCCCACATTGTGAGCCTTGATCTGTTCTTTACCTCATGATGAAGATAAAAGACAGAAGGTAGTGCTAAAGACATGGATGTAGTAAATCATAAAATGTTTGTTTAAGCTTCCAGTCACCATGCTGTGGGTTTCCTTTGTTAGTTCCAAGTACCTGTGAACGGTGATGTTATTATTTATATACTATGACAAGTATAGTTATGGATATTTCATAGAGAATTTGGCCAGCCAACTTTTAGTTTTTGTTCTGATAAGGGAATTGTGAACAAAGCAAAATACTCAATGGGTAGAATATTTTAAAATGCAGTATTCAGTTTATTTTGTAAATGATGTGGTTTTACGGAAATCTGGAATCTAGAAATTGTTATGCTCCCTTTAAAGGGAGATATTAATTCAAACGTTAATTCTGAAAAGTGTAAGTGATGGAACATCAGTGTTAAAGAATCAAGTGGAAATGTTTTGTATTTTAGTAGTTGAGGTATTAGCTGAAAATGCAAAAAGGCTGTATAGATTTTAAGTCATTTAGCTGCATCATCTGAGGTCATAGAGATAATTGCCCTTGCATAAGAACCTCTTTGAAGGTAAAATTGGTCTGCTGATTAACTTGTTTTCCTCTTCAGGTAACCCTTTTCATATTCTTTTAAAAAAAAGGAAATCTCTGAAATGTGATCTATCAAGAGCTTTTTCAGTGCAGTGTAGAACGTGTGAATACCAGTTCTTTGTGGGTTTGGAATTACTAGTGGTTTTGAGTGTTGTAACAAACTTTCATAATAGTAGGTGATTTTTGGTAAGTTATGGTGTGATGGAATATTCTCTGTATTTTTCCAAGTGCCAAGAAAAAGTGCAGTCAAGGGTGTTTCATTGAAAAATAAGCATATTACGAAGGAAATACATTTTCAAAATATAAGTTTATATTGTTAATGAAAGAAAACTTTGCATTTAATTGTCAATCAAATGACTGATGCATGCATATGATAACTTTACAAGGTGTTTGATTCAGCAAAGTCGACAAATTTCCGCCAGCTATAACACTACTTTTTTACCTATTGAACCTTACACGTCTGCTTTGCTTTATATTGGTGCTACTTGTTGTAAATGCTGTCCTGCCATTTTGAGGGGAAGAATTTTTTGGAAGTTGAAGACGAAGGAAAAGAGTTTTCAAATGTCCTGGGCATACCTAGAAACCACTTCATTGAATAATTGCAGATTTGGAGACCTACTTATAATGTATAATAACAGCGACTTTTATGTGCTTTGTGCTACAGGTGTCTTTGGATGAATCATGTAACTTGAAAATATTTAAAAATAAATATTTGTTTCATTACAGATGGAGGAGTTTGACACCAGTTGGACAACCTATACCAGGAACGAGATTTATTGCATTCAAAGTACCTTTAAAAGGGGTATGTATAAGAATTAACTATAGATTGGCTTTACTAGGTAAACTGCAAAAGTAATGAAAAATAGCATGAATGTTCATGCAAACTTTGAAGGAAAATTTTTGAAAAATAATTTATTCAGATTCAGCCCTTTCAGTAATCTGCTAATGGCTTCTAAAAAATAATTTTTTTTTTCTAATTTTTTTAATACTTGGTGTTACTGCTTTTATTTATCTTGTTAAAAATCAGTAAGTCTCTAAATCAGTCAGCAAAATTCATTTGATCACTAATAAGTGGCCTAAATTCATGATCTTTTATAACAACCTTTTATGACTGTTTTAAGAAATTGCATGGAAGGGGTTATGATATGAATAACAATCTACGCATTATAAGCCAAAATACAATTTTATGGAAATCAAGCAGTTGTTAAAGGATACCAGCCACTGCAGAACTTCTAAAATAAGAGATCTAGATTGCCAGTTTCATAAGCAAAAAGCTTTAGCAATCTGGAGGAATGTAGTATATTTTAAAAAGAAGTCTCCATATTAACGAAGACTTTATTAATGTGTTAGTACTTCCTTACTAACATGAAGTGCCATCTTAATCTACTAAAAACACTGAGTCAGATCTTTAAACTCTTTGATTATAAAAAATGTGGAGACTGACTTGTTTTGACTGTTCAGTACTTTGGTGCCCATGCATCTTTGGAGGCATAGGGCAGATTTGTCCTATTTGTCCTTCTGTATAGATTAACACAAGTGCTGTAAAAATTAACTCTTACAGGTCCTTGCTTTAGATACAGAGGAAGTAAAAGTTTCTAATTGCTTTTCAAGTTCAGTGCTTTGACATAACCTTAGCAATTAAGAGTAAATATTCTGTCTGAGCTGTTGTCTACGGATTGCACTCCAGTATTCATACACGAAAATTTGGGTTCTTTGGCTATATTCGTACGCATTACATTTTCAGTCACCATTCAGTTCACTTTTATCAGCAGTGACTGAAGTGGAATGCTTGCAGGACTTGCTTCCTGCCTTCTTCTACAGCTTTAGTATCATGGTTTGGTTCCTTTGACACCAAAGATCTCATACTTAATATTGGTCTTGTTCTTCATGACATGGATTGTACAGTAGTCATGTGTCTTTCTACCAAGACTGCCAGTGAACACATCAAGTTGTGAATATAAAATCCAGAGATTTATAATTGGCTTCTTTACTATTGGGTTTTTTGATAGAGGATTTTTTGCATCATCAGTTCCTGTAATTCCACTTGATCCAGCACTTGATCTATGCAGTTTTTGCATAGATTCACTGTTCTAGGCAAGATTTGTTCAATGCATATATTTCCAGTTCCTGTCACTCCAGCTTTCAAAGGAAGATACGTTATTGCTCACTTTACTCTTTGCCTGTAGTTCCACTGATAGTCGGGAAGGAGCTACATCAGAGAGCATAAAAAGAGCAGACATTATCAGAGAGTGTTCATAGTAATATATCATAAGTATGTACTTAGGTCAGTGTGTGACCTTCCAGCCCTACTGATCTCACAGACACAAGTCTCTGTTCTATGAAGCTGTCTTTGAACTTGGGCAAATATAAAGTCGGATACCCAAGAATGCAAAATCTGTAATATTTCTGTCCCTTCAGTTTGTTCAGTCTCAACTATGCAAGACAGAGAAATGATGTCTGCCAGTGACCACCTGCTTGAAGCTCATGGAATTTGTGGCAGAATACACATAACTGTGTAGCTGGCTAAACTGGGATGTCTTTGCAGAGGGTAGTGGTCAGTAAATCTCTCTGAAAATGCTGAAGACCTGATTGGTCATCATCTGTCAGAAGTCCTATTATTTATTAAGCTGCTGGTACAGACCTCTTAAATATGCAACAGTTTTCTTATTTGCTACTGATTAGGAAATTGATGATGGGTGATTTCACCCAAAGGGAGAAAACATATTTTCAGAATTTGAAGACTCATGTGTTATTGTCTTAGCAGAAGATGTGCTGTTAGTAAAGACTTAAAGATCATGTGTTTACTTGAAAGGATTTTCTGTCCCTCCTTTCAGATCACTTTTATAATGCTAACAGTAACATTGTACTGTAATAACCAGGTAGGTTCTTTCCTGTGCCACTAGAAGGATGTTTAGAATTGATACACATTTCTCTGATTCTCAAAGCCCAATTAAACACCTCAACTACTGAATATTCAGCAGAAGTTTTTAAAAAAATTCAAAGAGCCTTTCAAAAATAGTATTTCGTAACACATTTGACTCTTTACTTTATCAAGCAATATGTTTGGAGAACCTTATTTTTGTAAATTAGATTCCTCCTCAGTTTTTGTGAGTTCACATAGTAAAAATTCTTTAATGTTCTGTCATAGAACTTTTGCAGATTCACCTTTTGTCACCTCAAGGTTGTTAAGTTCAATTTCAGATTCTACTCAAAGTCACTGCTGAATAGTGATGAGACAACTGACTTACGTTCATTTTGTTTAAACTTTAACAACCTCCACTGTTTTTTCAGCAGTGCATAAGTGTCTGAAATACATAGGACCAAATATAATAATATGCTTTCTACTCTACTCCTTTTAGCTTAAGCTTCCTAACCACATACAAGTTTTGACAGGACTGCCCTGCTGTTTCTTCTTTAATTGATTTTCCTGTCTCTGTTTCCAGACTTGAGACAAGTGCTTGCTAGCATTTTAGATTATAATCTGTACAGTCAAAACAAAGAATGGTTAGTTACCCTGTAGCATCTGTGGTTCTAAGAAGTATGTGGTCTGTGGCTGCCTTCCTTTCCATTAGTTCTGAGTCCAGTCTGCTTGAATTTCTTGTTGACAAAGGAACTGACAGGTGGTTGAGGCTGCTGCATCTTTTGCCACTGTCTTTATTGGTTCTGGCTGAGCCTGTGTCAAAGGGCTCTCACAATGGACAAGTGCACTGTTCACAGAAAATCCAGTCTTGAGTATATGAGGCATTTTCACACCTAAAGTGAAGAACACATTTCAAAAAACACAGCTACAATAGGGTGAGTAAACATTTTTCTCAGTTTCTATCAAATGAATTATTCATTATCCACCAACACGCAGCTTTCTTAGTCACAGTATTTTAGTCATATTTAATATTTCCCAGTGCTAAATGACATGCAAGTACACTCTGTCAAAATATGAAGTAGGGATAAAAATGTCTGCACAACATTTGTGGGAAGCAAGTTAAAACTTTTAGAAATGAGATCTTGTATCACAACTTTTAATGTTTTACGTGAAATACGCTGTTGATTTTGAGTTACTGTGCAGGACGAAGTTTTTTTTGAGAAATAGATTGTGGTGTTTTGCTTTTTACTGATACTTAGTTACATAAAACTCAGTATATACATGATTTATTTTGCATAGTTTTGTGTCTATGAACTTAGCACTTATTTTAATGTTTGTTAACATTGTACAAATCGTTTCTTGCATATTCATCTGAATAGAAATACATAAATACTTTGCTTTCTTTTTAATTGGTTTCTTTTATCTGTATAATACATGGATGTAGTTCTGATACTTAAACAGTCCCTTTCAAATACTGATGTTTCCTAGTACTAATTAAAACAGATGAATATTACAAATTTCTTTTTATTAGAATGTAAAAAAGAAAATATTTCTTTTCCATTTTCTTTGTAGGCGATTAACCAGAGGCTTACCCCAACCCAGAAATTTACACCAAAAGACTTAATTGCTGCAATGAAAGCCCTAAATGTGGAGCTTGGATTAATTATTGATTTGACATATACCACACGATACTATGAAGTTAAGGTAATAAAAGCCTAATAAAAATGTAAAATAGTTGCAGCAGCTTTTGTTTTGAAGTGTTTACATGTTTGCTTATCTTGAATTGAAATAGACAAGTATGCCATCTAGATTAATTTTGCGTCTCCAATAGAAAATAAATGTTTTATCACAAAGGAAATAACTGCTTTTCCCAGCTAGTTGCATTTGTGGCTTATTTGTATTATGGTAACTCTGACTATTGGGTAAAGACTTCAGTGCCAAGCACTACAGAGGAGGTGCAGAAGAGTTACGTTCTGTGTCCTGAACACATTCTCCTTTATTCCTAGGGTCTTTTTTTACTGATCCTCAGTGGAATCCACTAAGAAGGTGTACATTTTTAAACTACTTTATCAGTTTCAAAATTTTTACCAGTATAGTCCAAACAGTTGTGATTAATCAGCCTCCTATTGAAAAGGAGAATAAATGGCAGTGTTATAACTGAATACTAATCTTTGAATGTACATGGGCTCTAGGCATTTAGGGCGTGAATATGTGAGTACATATATGGTTGTGGGTGGGAGGGACGGATACTGCTAATAATTGTAAACTGGGTTAGAATGGAATTACAAGAATCTGCTTTCTTTAGTTAATGCCTTGTTAGCAGGGATAAACAAATCTTCTGTAAGAACTGTTCTTTGCTTGAGATTGACTTTAATGTAGAAATGTCAATGGTAGTTTCTGAGGCCATATCTCTATAGAGTTGTGTCAAGTTTGTTTTCCGTTTCTATTCAAGATTTGAACTATACAGTGGCATTATGTTAGATACTGCTTATGGTTTTTCATTGATACAAGACTTGAATCCTTTCAACCATTTTTTTTTCTTTTTGTTGCTAGGATTTACCTAAAAGTGTGCAGTATAAGAAACTTTATACTGTTGGACTTGAAGTGCCTGATAATGCTACTATTCTACAGTTCAAAAAATGGGTCAGAAAATTCCTATGGGAAAATGCAGGAAATGGTAAATATCAGCATCCTATGCTGTAAAAAACCTCAGCATTTTATTTTGGTGCTAACTGTATCATTTATTAATTTCAATAGGTATTTATGAAACTGGGGACCTCAGACTTCCCATAGCACTTCCCACTTTATTATCACAATAAGATCCATTATGTGAACCAGTACCTATCTTTTATGCAGTCACAACGTGTCTTTTTTTCAAAAATGACTGGTAACTTAAATGCCCTTCTGAGTAGTGTCATGTTTGTGTTGTGTGCCAAAGTAACTGCAACAAGGCCTTCATGTGTCTGACCCAAATTGCCTCCCACCAGCTGAGTGCTGTAGCTGCCAGCCCTTGATGGATGTTCTAAATAGCACCAGGCCTCTCTGATGGCACTGGGCACTGACACATGTGAGCAACTTCAGTCCATTTAGTCTGATGTAGTGGTTTTTTGATTTATGAGTCCATTATTGCCCTCATATCCAAACAATTCCTGAAAATCTTATTACAGACACAATGTTTCCACAGTGTGGCTCTGCTGCAGTTTCAGTGTTTATGCAACAGGGCAGTTCCTGCTGAGATTGTGTAAGTTGCTTTTTTGAAAACAATTTTGCCACAGTGTACTTGCAGCTTTTAGCCTCTCACTTCTTTTGGTAGTGATTCTCTGTAGGCAGATTTTACCTGTGTGTTTATCCAGTATTGGTGGATCATTCTTTCAAGCTTTTTCATGCTGTTTGCTGTGGTGGCTGGCATCTTCTGTGAGATAGTAGAGGTATTAACTGCCCAAGTGCATACAGTGTTTGCTGCAAAGCATAAGTGGGGTTTTGCTGTGGATGGTCAACTCTGCTTTCTGAAAGAGCACTGGTGTAAATTTCAGGTATGAGAGCCTGAATTAGAAGTAATGGGAAAATTGAAAGGTATAAGAAGCAGCCTTTGTTCTTGCACAGAATTAGTTCTTCCTTTGCTCTTTTTTGGCTTAAGGAAATTACTTGGTGGTTATTAGTTTTTCATTTGTTTTGATCTAGTGATTTTTTTGTGTGTGTGACAAAGAATAGTCTGTATTTGAATCTAACATTGACAGAATCAATTCCTAATTTGTTACTGGACGATGACCCTGCAGTTATAGCTAGTAAGAGCATTTTGGCAGAGCCTGTGTAACTTTTGAGTTGGGAGAACTTTCATATTTATGGTAACTTACTCCTTGTAATTTGGCCTCTGTTTTAGAATATCCCTAAAATATCTCAGGATTCTTCTTACAAAGACTTTCTGAGAAGCTGGGTTACTTAGTGTTTGAATTGTTAGGACATCAAATTATAGCGAACTTATATGGCAGTGTGACTGTCCTGATTTGTGGCAAACAGTTATATTTTATCTCATTGAAAAATTTATCTAAGTCCTGTTTCAAAGACCCTCTGTCAGTACTGTCTCTGTCAAAACTTTGTTCTTCTGATGATGAAAGTTTTTCTTCTAAAATCTACCCTAAAACTCTCAATCAATTAATATGCATTTATTCTTATGCCAACTTTGCTCTTTAAGTATTTTTGTTCTCCATTCCCATTATTACATTCAGTATCTCAGGGTTGTTTCAACAGACTAAGACAAGCTTCCTTCTGTGACCATCATAGTAGTCCTTTCTATACATATTTGAATTGATTTTTTTTCATTACATTTGAATATGAGTATAAATAATCTGGGGGAGGTTTTACCAATGCCTTGCACGATCATATTAATGTTCCCTATTTCTGTTGGAAATACCTCTTTTGAAACACCCTAGTAATAGTCAGTTATTCTGCTTTTTAGCCTTTAACTGATTGGTATAAACTTTTCAAAAAAGACAAGATTTCTTTAGAGTTTACTGGTTCTCCTTTTCTCCATGTATTTCATACTCCAAGGCATTTCATACTTCTGGGTGCTTTATGTATAAGTCAAGTTCCTCAGTTTTACATTTGCTTGTTTAGATTTGCTTTCAAACCCATATTTTTCTCTTGTTACTGGAGTTATGGCTGAGGCCAGGTGCTTTACCTGTCATTACTCCTCTTTCTTTTTTCCTACATTCTGCAGAGTCAATCTCAGTCTTCACAGGTTTGGAAATAGTGAGCTAAATGCTGCTAGAGGGTCAGCGTGAAGTCTCTGTGTCTATTGTTTTACAGGCGTGACAGTATAGTTTTGTAAATAGCAAGTATTATTTATCATTACTTTGCTAGAAAAGTAGAGTTTTTTTTTTTATTTAACTATTAAAGACTCTGTTTTCCTTTTTGATAGAGAAGTTCATTGGCGTTCACTGCACTAATGGAATTAATAGGACTGGCTACCTTATATGTAGGTAAGGTTGTATAAAAACAGAAATCATTGTCCACAAAAAATAGCATCCTTGTATTATTCTGTAATCCCTTTGGGACAATAATATAATCATATTTTCCTTCAGGTACCTCATTGACGTTGAAGGCTGGGATCCAGAGGCAGCAATCCAAGGTATTTGCACAGTTTGAACTGAGGCACCTGTCAGGTTGTACTTCACAATTACTACAATTGTACTCACAAATACTACAATTCTCTTTTAGTATCTTTTCAGTAATTTTGTGTGCTGGCGTACACAGATTATTTCTTCTGCTTTGATTCTGCTCCAGGCAAGACTTGAGCATTAGCAAATTGACAGCATAGGAGGAGTATGTTTTAGCTGCTTTAAATCTTTTTTTTTCTTTTCACTTGAAAGGGTTTTCAGTCATAGTTTGCTACCACTAGTTCTAGTTGTTTAAAAAAAATGCTGCAATGATGCCAGCTTGCTGAACTATTAAATACAAGTTAGCATTGTTTCAAATTCAGCATCTCATGGTAAACAGCAACTTGCCTTTTGCATTTCTGTGGCTCAGTTTGAGCACATTTCATTAGACTGCACTTTTTTTCCTTTAGCTTTTGGTGATGCCAGAGGTCATCGCATGGATGGTCTGGTGTATCTCACAGATCTCAGAACACAACCAATGCGAAGGTAAACACTTTTAGTGGTGTGTTTAAGATTGTATGTCTCCTGGTGTTTTTAAAAGTTCACTTCCAGTCATGTCAAAATTCCCTCTTAAACCTTTAATATGCAACTGCACATAGATTGTAAAATATATGTGTAGTTGTATCTGTATTGTCATATGAATAACATGGAAGTGCAGTGTACTTTATTCATCTTTGGAATTTCTAAGATTCAAAAGATTGTTTTTAATCTGACAACTACTGTTGAACATTTCTGTGCTTTTATAATACTATGACAGGTTTATTGAGTCTGAATTCTCTCATTACAAGCTGAAAGGAGCCATTGCAGAGATGTCTTTATAAGCTCTATGATCTGCCTGCTGTTCTTGGATATTGTAGATATTTAAGAAAAAAAAAAGAGAACAGTTTTACGAACAAAAAAGTGTAAGAAAGTGGAAGATTGTTCTCGTCTCCTCCATTCATAGTAGTTGTATCATGTTTAAGAATTTTATGCTTATCTCCTGGGAATAGCTAACCTTTCCATCTTCCTAAGGTATTTATGCCAGTGATATCTTATAGCAGTAAATTGATTTTAAAATGAATACCTGACCGATTTGCGTCTCTTTAGCTGAACTGAATGCCCTTTATTATAATCCTATCATTGTTTCATAGTCTGTGCAGGATTAAGTTGGTCCCATGTCAGATTTTTAATAGGTATGGTGCTTATCTCACATCCTTCAGGATGTTGTTCTAAATCTATGAAGCTCAGGTATTCTCTTCGATTTCCCTGCAGCTCTTCCCCAAATAAATTTATAAGATTAAAATTTGCTAAGTTATGAATGTATGTAAGTTTTACTGAACATAAAATTTTGGTCATTCTGAACTGAAGAATTTTATGTGGGTGGTTTTTTTACTATGTCAATCGTACGTTTTAGCAAGGGAAGCTTATGTGAAATGTTTTTTTCTTCTTAGTAACCTTGGAATGGATGTATGGGATGAAGATGAAGATATTATTCCCCCACCACATGCAATGGAAGGACCTGTAGAGCGGTTCCCAAATGAAGATTTTCAGGGGTAACAGGGTGAAACACGGAAATAAAACCCAACCCCCCCCCCCCCGGGAGGAATATAATTGCTTCTTATTGAGAATACTATAGATACTCAAAAGAGTTTTATTAATACAGCCTGCTCATGTAAAATATATTTACAGAATTTGACAGAACAGTGGCAAGATAAGAGAAAGACAGGGAGTGCATGCAGTTAGAAGTCTTTAATTAGTTCACTTACAAAAATTCAGTTTTACTTTTTCTGTCCTTTATTATTCCACAATAATCTGCAGTTATTTTTAATTAATTTTGAATTACTGGCTTTGCCTGTTTAACAAACAGTATGGAATTACAATTGAATGTTTGTCGCAGCTTCTGTTCTGACATTGAAGGTTTTATAATCTTACTTACAGTTTGGATTCTTGGTGGTTTTGATATCTGCCTATGTGCAATATCTTTCTTGTAAATTCTTGGTTAAAAAGGAATTGTTTTCATTAATGATTTGTAGCACTTCTAAGTATGATGTTCTGTTATGACAAAAACTTCTTTACAGGTCTGGGAAAAGATTAAGAATTTATGACGACCACTCTCACAATGATTTGCAAGGACAGATACAGTTGAGAGATTTTGACTTCATTAATAAGGGGCCTGGACAAAGACGAAGACCATTTCATGACCACCAAACTCAGGATGAATTGAGAGCATCGATGCAGATGAGAAACTGGGACTACAGTCGGGGACCAGAACAGAGACAAAGACCCTTTAGTGATCACCAGTTTTATGATGATTATCAAGAAGACACACAGCTGAAGGACCTAGACTTCAGTAACAAGGGCCCTGGACAGAGTTTGAGACCTTTTCATGGACACCAGTTTTGTGATGATTCACAGGCAGAGAGGCAGTCGAGGGACACTGACTTTAACAGAGGCCGTGGACAAAGGCAGAGATCTTTTTCTGATCATCTGTCTCCTAATGATTTGCAGGAAGACAGGCAGTCAAAGGATTTTGATTTCAGTAGCAGGGGCCATGGTCGGAGACGAAAACTGTTCCATGACCACCAACCTCGTGATGAATTTCAGGCTCAGATGCAGTTAAAAGAGTTAGATCCGGTCAGCAGAGGTCCTGCCCAACGACTAAGATCGTTCCATGACTATGAGTCACATGATGACTTAAGGCCACAGATGCAATTGGGAGATTTTGAATTTGTTAAAAGGGGTTGTGGGCAGAGGTTGAGACCTTTCAATGACCACCAGCCTCGCAGTGACTTACAAACAGAGATGCAGCTGAAAGATTATGATAATAAAGGCCCTGGACAAAGGCACAGACCTTTTCATGACCATCAGCCTTATGATGGCTCTCAGGAACAGACTCAGTTAAAAGATTTTGATTATGTTAATAAAGGGCATGGACAAAGGCCAAGACCTTTTCACAATCATCCAGGTCATGATGACATGCCACGTGAATGGTGTTCAGACAGGTAAAGCATCCTTGAGCTGAAAACCAGAACTAGAGAATCCTAAGACCAGAATTAGAGAAGAAAAGTGTAAACCTCAGCAGTTTGAAATTAGATTTCAGATTAAATATTTTTAAAAAGAAATTATTTTTAAATCACTTAATCATCCTTTTAAAATAATATAGAAACGATCAGTTTATGAACTCTTTTTGTTTTGACTTACGGAAAGGTTTGATATGAGCTGGAATCTTGCATCTTTGAAAGCCAGTGTTTCCTAAATTAAGTTTGCTTCTTTAAAGTTTGTGTTTCCTTTACCTTTTTAGTCAGCTTGAAACAAAACGCTTTGTCCTGCTTTGTTTTGTATAGAACTTACACTTAAAAAGCAATCCTCAAAACAGAATACAATAAGAAATTTTATTTATGCCCTCCGCCAAGCAGAGATAAACAGCAGTGCTACAAGGAAGTTTGACTTGCGTTTGTTTATTCCATGAGTTAATAATTTGTTAGAAATCCCTTTGGTTCAGAACTTGCATCATATTCTCACAAGTACATATATCACTTACTAGTAAACCTATTGTATTCGGACATATTTCAAACTATTTTTATTATTTCAGAATGAAATTCGTTGGACTAGTAAAGTTTAATTTTTTCCATTGTACGGCTAAAACAGAGGATGTCATTACAATGAAGCATACCATTTTAAGATGCTAAATTAATATAATTATTATAGCTTTTATTTTAAGTCAATTTTATTAAAAGTGAAAATATCTTTATTTAGTTTCATAAGTTGCATTATGTTTTCAGACTATTAGGATCATTTGCAGTCTACGTAACATGCAGTTCTTTTGGTTATTTACAGAAGTCAATCATTTTCTTCCCATGAAAATATACCAGAACCTCATTTCTCTCCATCTCCTTCACTTCACAGAGATTATGGGTCGGATAATGATGATTTGAACAGAAATTACAGGTAAATATCAGATATTCTACGTTGTTTTCTGACTTACTTTTCTACTGTAATTTCCCAGCTAGAAAATACAAATTACCTGCACAGCACAAAAATCTATGTTAATAAATTTGCTTCAGTGCAGTTTAAGCCATTGAATCTGAACACTGAGCAAATAACGTGACTAATTTGTGGTCCACTGATACCGAGTTTTGAGAGTGATTATAGTGCAAATCCCATGATAAGCACAGTTAAAGCTAATGCACTACAAAATAAGAAAAGCCAGTATTAGTAAGCAAAAGAGCAAAATATAGATGTTATATTTAAATCTTAGCTGGTGCTTACAACAAGCTAATGAGTTTTACTGTGAGGGATGGTCAGACTCTGAAACAGGTTGCCCAGAGCAGCTATGAAATCCACATAATTTATGACAGTAAGGATGGACATAGCCCCTGCACAAACTCCTCTAATGAGACTTACTCTGAGGTGACCTGAGGTTCTTCTAGAGACCCTTCCCAGTGAATTTAAGTGAATTTATGGTTCAGTGAGGGAGAAAATTTTAAAATTATAACGTTTAGTTTGAATTTGCTTTATATACCACTTATTTTACAGAGTAAGGAAGGTACTTGAGAGTCAAGAGAATTTAAAACAAAAAATATATTTTGTATATTCATTTTTAGATTCTTCCACATGTATTTTGTAGAAGAGTGAGTATTCTGTTGCAGAAGAATTGATAATTAAAATCTTGGGCGTATTATTGCCTGTTAAGACTATGTACTAGAGAGGTGGTATTCACAAAAATGAAAACATGGGCTTAGGAACAAAAATGGCCCTGAGGTAAAAATACCCTCAGTAAACAGGTAATTTTAATTAGAAACAGCCCATGAAGCAAAACACCTACTAGTAGAATTACTTACTATAAAGGGCTGTAATTTGAGTCACTAGAATTGAAAAGTTATTATAAACAAGTTTGCAACATCCATAGGATTTTAATTTTAGGGGTAAAAACAAGAATGATGGTTTGAATTGTTCTTTCAACATGACATGTTTATTTCTAGTGGTGGCCAATAACAGTAAATCAGTTGTTTCATTTCTAAGAATTTCACTGTTCACATTTGTTCTTCTTGCAGTAAGCGACCAAACTGTCCTGAAGACAATAGGAGAATGCATCCCTCAGAGGAATTTAGTAGAGGAAAAAATAGATTTGCACCATACACTTCACAAACAATGCACCCATCTGTACACCAAGAAGATAGTTCAATAAACTATGAAAGAAAACCTTTTCACGGTGAAACTCCCAGAAAGATGGAACAGAGTAAAAGATTACCAGTTGTAACAGTTGATTACAATTATGGTCTGCCACTAGACTGTGGACGTGAAGAGGAGGAGAGGTCACATTATGATTTACCGCCACGAGACCACTACAGCTGGAACTGAAGAAGGACAGTGTTTGGTTAGCTTACTCAGACTTATTTATACCCATTTTCCTTTGTATGTGGACCTTTTTTTTTTTTTTAAACAAATTAGTTAAATGCAAATTTCAGTAGTAGAGAACTGGTCTCTATTGTAAGATTAGCTTCTACTGATGTTTGGTTCTTTAAATTTATTAAGGTGTGTTTGTTAAGTGTAGCTGGAGGCAAGGTCTCGGTACACATGGAATTAAAGTAGTCCTTCCTTTTAGTGAAATTGGAACCTTGTACCTTAAAACAAACAACTTTCTCAGTGATTGTGGTTATCTTTTATTTTGCAGTTCTTCAAAATGTATGTGATTTCCAGGTGCAAAAGTCATTATAAAACACTGCATTATCAGGTAGAGTAGCATTGAAATTATAGGAAAAATACTAAGAAATGAACAAAGCAAAGTTATGTTCAGTTCCTCCTTTAATCTAAAAACAGCAGTTTAAATTACTGCTCACAGTCACTGCAGCGTTGCAGTTGAATTGCATATTTTGTGTACCATCAACTGAACTGACCTAGTTGCACTCTTTTTCACAGCAGAATTTTCCCAGATTGCTAAGAACGTGAAGTAAATGGAGTTTGAATACTCTAAATGTCAGACTTACTTTTCAGTAATCTGAATATCCCATCCTGATTGTATATTTTTTCCTGTTCCCATAGGGTATCTGTGTTTCAAATAGCCCACTGCAGGTAAATGTCACCAATTTCTCAGCAACGAATCCACATAAAGTGGGTCATGGATCATCAGCTCACCTGTCTCGACTGGCCAAGGCCACTGGTGCCTGTACCCTTACACCTCCTTGTTTGTCAGTCAGACTTGTCTTACTCTCCAGCTCTGTTTTTCATTAGTTTCTTCTTACCGCACAGTAGAGCAATGTAATCAGATTAGAAAAATAACTTCTTCAGGTGAGCTCCTTTTAAGAATCATGTATTGAACAGTCTCCTCTGAACCACCTCTTCAGTGGGTCTGACAGAGGTAGTGCAACAAACAGTAAGTAATGCACAGTATCACCAACAGCTCCTATTGTGGATAAAGAAATCAGTTCACAGGATGGAAAACAGTATTACTATAATACCTAAGTAAATTTAAAAACTTTCATTTTTTTGTTATTATTACATTTTAATAAATTCCTATTTTAAAAGGCATCACAATAAATAAGGATAAAGGCAGATCATTATATTAAGATAATTAAAATGAATGCAAGACAGTGAAGTCATTCAGTTAAGACACTTAAAAGCAGGAAAGCTGCAAAGCATCAAGCAGAAGGCTGTAGGTATACATTGGAAAACTGCAAAACCCCCCTGTGTTCATAGCCACAACCCACAAAGCTTTTTTGTCTTTTAGCAGCAGTGTAAAACCCAGATTTCTGAATTCATGGTTCTGTACTAAAAAAGAACTAGATTTGAAATGTGTGGAGTATCTTGCAACTTCTGTGGTTTTGTAACACAGCAAAAAGTCCTCCAAGTCAAAGGATTCTGTGGATATAAATTCAAGCTGCAAATGCTTCATTGCCTGTGCAACTGGTAGAACAACTTTGGCTTTGTTCATTGTGCAAAGTAAATAGTTTTCTCGTTTTCACAGCAGCTAGTCAACTGTATTTCCCACTAAGTCTCTGATGGTGAGCTTCATTCAGGAATGAAGCTCTGTCTATATAAACTTGTTGTGGAACTGAGCACTACATGTTAAGAACAGGCATTTGTTCCTTCACTTGCCTTTTATTTTTTTTCTTAATGAGGGGTTCTTTATTTGGAGGCAAGGAAGATCTGTAACATGGGCTGCTATATTGCTAGATCCTTTAAAAAAATCGACAAAAACCCCACCCTTCCTGGTACTCTCCCCCAGGGCCCTAAGAATTACACACTGATATTGCAGGCATTTGGAGGGGGGGTTTATACCATGTATGCAGTATTCATAAAGTGATTAAAGAGCAGCAAATATTTGCCCTTCATATTTTTGTTTTGGGGTTTGTTATTTAGGATTGAAGTGACCCTCCAGTCAATCCTTTGTTACTTGAGACTGGAGAGATGAAAAAGCTGATGCACTGGAAAGCTCAGAGCAAAAAGAAAGAGATGTGGCATAAGGAGGTAGGATCAGCATTAGTTATTACTAGCCCCTGTCAGTTCCTGCAGGACCCTTTGAGAGTTGAGAGGCCAACAATCTGATGGTATTATTCCTGTTATCTGACAAAATAAGTGTCACTTTCACACCTATGTTGGATTTCTCTTTTCAAAGAACATTAATAGACATTTCCACAAATGGTTTTGGGATGACTGTATGAAAACAGACATAGTTTTGTTTGTGTATTTATTTATGTATTTATTTAGAATTTCAGATAAGGTTTTCCACCCTATTGTTCCTAATGGAATTAGCCAGAGCTAAGCCCACATAATACATTACAAACTCCAACTGACATTTATCTCAAATTCCACAGCTGATTCATCACTGTATATTCACATCTGTAGTATTTAACTGCTAATTGAATCCACATGGTGGAGAGTGAAATTAAATGAAATAAAATATTTTATTGTTTTGTAACCGAGTATTGTATTACAGTGGCAGCCATAAAAAAAAACCACAACACTTTCATTTATTTCACAGTTCTACAGAAAGGTCATAAAATCTTGGTCTTTTTTTGTGTATGTTCTTAGCAAACCTAGAAATAGCTGTTGTATCACAGAACAATAAAAAGCCAGACTTCAATGGACAGTGTCGGTTTCTCACTGCCCTGAGTGTGAAATTTTGAAGAAAAACACAAGAATACAGAAAATCCAGATTTAGCACAAAATTATTTTAAGGAGTCATAACATCCTAATATATATAACTGTTAAACTCTTCTGAATTCTCAGAAAACTTCTTTTTCTGTTGCTGTCCTGAAGTAATATTTTCATTGGAGGCCAGATTTTTATCAGATGGTGAAGCCTTGGGGCCATCTTGCCCTGCAGTATGATCATCCTGAGTTAGGGAATGTTCTGGTGGTTCCTGGAAAACAAAAAGTTCAGAAAAGCTCTATGCAGGAGGCTGAATCCCAAGAATGGCTTGGGAAAAAGAGAGGTCAGCTCCAGCACACAACCAGAACACCAAGGATATGACTGAATTGATATGTAGAAATCTGCAGTGTATGTACAGCTAATTTAGTTTTCCACGTTGAGAATAAACATCTATCTAACAAAGGGCTAGAAAAGGTTTGCATCTGACTCTTTTTTTCTCTCAGCAGGGGCAAAAGGTAAATGACCTATAAGGAACCACAAATACAATTGGGATCCTTCCCTGTTTATTTGCCTCAAAAGTAACTGCTAGCAAGCTGCAGGCTTTTTTTTTTAATGTGCAAAAATTATCAGTGATGTGCTAACACTTCAAATTTGGGATGCGCTACTATGACCAATGTGCCAGGACCAGCGGTTCAATGACCTGAGCAATGGCTTCTGAAGATCAATTCTTATCTTAAGACATCGTATGTGAAGCATCCAGAAATGCAGATACCCAAAAATCATCTGTGGCTTACAGGCTGCTCTGGAAAGAATGTATCCCCCATCTGGAATTTAGCAAGGGGATACGAATCCCTGGCCAAAGCGAAGAGCAGTTTATTTAAAATGTGCAAACAGAAAGCAATAGTTTCCATGCTGTTACCAACCACTAGAGCTTGTTTCCTCTCCAGGCGGACTCTTACGTACTCCAGTTGTGAGCAGACTGTGCTTTACCAGTTCCAGTGGACAGCAGTTACCAAATATGCAGATCCCTTTCTTCTTCCTATGGGGAGCCAGAAAAAACAGATGACAAAAAGGAACCAGGTGAGGAGGCAACTTAGTTTCTTTGTTCTCCTGAGATGAGAAAACAATGCAAGGAGAACAGGAAAAGAAATATTTTTAAAAAAGAAAAACGAAGGAGAAGGGAAAACGAAAATTAAAATGTCAGGGAGAGGGTTATCAGTGTGAGGGAAGCAATGTGCATAAGATGCATGTGTAAAAAGCTGGTGAAAGATTACTGAACATAGAAAGAGGGCACATGCTGGAAGAGTTCCTGGCAACTTCTTATCTGGGTCTTCTAAGCTGTGCCTGTGGCTCTGTGTGAGCACCCTGCTGATGAAAATAACAGTTATCAAAAAAATACAGGAGCACTCAGACCTCTAATCCTTCAATAAAGTCATGTGGGAGCTTAAAACTAATTAAGGCTTCTCTCTAAGCTTTAAATCTAGTCTATGTGTAGTATAATATCCTGAAGATATTCCCTGTAGAATCCAATGAGAATTTCAGACAAGCAAGTAAGAAACTACTCCACAAACCTGTTTCACACATTGAAAACAAGCTCGGTTTTTACCGGGTATCAGGAATCCCATAATTTGAGGAATCCAAGAATCAAATCCAATTTGTTTATTACAGGTGCATACCTGTCCTATGTCACACTTTCAGGACAGCATCAAAAGACTCTATAATGTTGCTATTACTGTACCCATCACACAAAACTTACAGTGTAGTTAAAGTGCAACTAACAAATCTCAAGTAACTGCCTCTATAAGTAAAACAAGCAAGCCAATCCAGAGTCATACTGAAAGCAGGAGACATTTTATTCCTTTATGAGGAACGCTCAGGACTGAACGTTCCACAAAGGAAGATGAAAGAGTCCCCAAGACAGATAAACTCAGTAAATTTGACACACGTGAGGATGTTTCCCCATGTAGTTCTTCAAAGGACCTCTTCTAACATAAACGGAGGTTTTTGCTTTCAGAGTTGTACTGCCAAACAAAAGTCTATACAGCAAAATTAACCCTTAAAGGAGAAGATAAGCGATTACAAGGTGTTATTAATATCTGTTAATCAGAAAGTATAAACGTTGATATATCTGAATGCTAGAGCTGATTGACCCTTGTCTGCACATCCCAAATGAAAAATAGGACCAACACATCGTGTTGTGGTTATTTTATATTAATACTGGTATACAGGGAATGGTAAATTCTGATTTTCACATTACATGTCAAAAATAGGCCTAAAGTATATTCTGAGAAACAGTGTTTGCAAATTAAAATAAAAGAAAAACATTAATTGTTTTCTATTACTTAAATACAGTAGTTATAATAAAATAGAGAGAGAGCAAAGAGTGTGGTCACCAGACTTGTTTTTAAATCTAATTTAAACTCATTAACTGCAGCAGAACTTGTGATGATGGCCACAGATTAGCTTTCTTTTCTATCTTTGAAAAGCAACAGCTTTTGGAAAGAGCTGGACTAGATGTGAAACCCCTGGCCTTGTTTATTCAGCATTATAGTGTGTTTCTGAATCTTTATGTCCCTGATGACAGAGGTGCTTTTCTATTTATGCTCTTTGTATTCAGTTTGTGCACACTGGAATTATATGCACTTTTTTTTTTTTTAACTGCACAGGCTAATGTCCCTCTTGCATTAGCTCATGAAAAAAAAAGAGGACAATTAGACTACTGAAATTAAATAAACAAAAAAAACCCCTTGAGGCCAGACAAGCTTAGATAATAGAAAAACTTAATTTCTTTCTCTCATGTTATTTTCATATTGCATTTTTTCACAGGCATATGTAGAAAGACCTGCAGATTTATAGGGAGAGTTTGACCTCATTATTTCCATTTTTCATTGTCTTTAACTGTGGCTCACTTTGCCTGTTAGCTTAATCCAAAAAAAGCCCACTTAGATACTTGACAGGAGCTTTTCTCCCCTTCAGTCTTCTTTCTGGATATGAAATACTAAATTAATTTTTACATATGTATGTGTATCTGTGTACAAATGTATGTATATGTGCGAGATCTCTGCTCTCCTAAATGTCAGTGAGAGAGGAGGTATAAAGATGAAATTGTCCATGTGAGTTACTATTGTTAATCTCTGAATACTTCAGAGTTTATAAGATGGATTTAGTGAATGTACATTTACTTTAATTACTTTATTGACACAGAAAGTGGTATAGTTTCTAATAACACCATGCAAAGGGGGGTCAAAAAAGAGAGGATTTAAGTGTAAACACAAAGGTTTGTTTGGAAAAAAGAACAACTCTATAAAGTGGATAGATAATACCATTTCCTAAAAAAACATGCCACAGGAACAATAAACTACCCAAACTACAAAATATTTTTTTAAATTAGGAGCCTGGACAACAGCTAGACAAAACTAAGAAACTTGCAGTTTTTACACACAGAGAGTACTGAAAGAGTATCAGTGATTTAAGTCTTCATCTGCTGTACGATAGAGTGGAAAATAAAGCTGAGTTAGAAAATGAGAAGTTCAGGATCATGGAACGAAATGCTGAAGAAATTACAGATCACGGCTAACAAAAACAAGGTGGTTGTACAAGGTGGTTGTACAACCTCGCACAACAAGGTTGATCAGTTGTACAGAATATCTGTTTAAAATGGAAATGGGCAAGAAGCAACACTTCTGAACAAGTCCATGTCATCTCGTGAGATAAAATCCCTGGGAACAGAAAATCACGAAAGGGAATCACAAGGGTTTTTTTCTCTCTATTTATCACATCAGGAGCCTCTCATTCAGGAAAATTGTCCCAAATTTACAATGTTAAATATGATCAGAGGTAATGAAATCTAATGAGATAATTACACAGTCCTGGTGACATGGAACCTTTTAGATGTTGGTGATTTTCACTACCTGATGGTTATTACAATCCTGTTTGATGTTGAGAAATGGGAGACCATCAAGTTTTTTTCACAACTGTTGCTGATTCGTGTTGTGAGTGGCAGTGCCTTTGCCCTGATTTGGCTTTCAGAATTCATCATTTCATTGGTATCTCTGAGGTGGTTTTGGACTACAAAAGCTGTCAGTCAGCATCCAGCCTCCAGCCACCACCACTTATTGTGAAGAACTCTAAAGGAAGGCCATGTACAAGCTGCCATTTTTTTAACAGGCTTTCAAGGAGGTTATGCAGCTATTACAAAATCTCCTTGGAGTAAAAATACGACCATTAAAATCTCAGAGTTGGCATGGAAACTAGTGAAGCTTAGATGAGAAGAAAATAAATACACCTTTAAATAAAAATTAAGCTGAATAGCAATAAAAACTATTAATTAGCAAGAAACAACAGACTATTGAAGAAAAAAATAAATCCTTCAGTAATCAGAAATCTGATTTTAGTAAAGAGTGTAGTAAAGAGTAGCCCAACCTACAGAGATAAAATCTCAAATAAAACCAAGAAAGATTACATAATACTTGAAAAAGGAACAGTTAAATATATAAAAATAAATAAGAATTTAAAAATATGTTAGAAATAATCTACAAGATAACTGGTTAGTTTGCAGATCTTAGAATAGAAAGCGCCATTAAGAAACACATATTGCAAAGAACCTGCACAAGATCATAATTCATAAATGTATCTCAGAGAAGTTTTCCCCCAGATTATCAAAATAATGATAGTGATTAAGACACCAGCAGAGAAGATGTCTGAACAAACTGCTAAGCAGGGGCAAGTGTCTAAGACTAGTTTCTCTTCTGACAAGACTTCTAAGGGGATTCAGAAATCAAATAAGATAGCCACTAAAACGTGTGCAAACTATTATGAAAATAATTTTTACCAGACTAGAAGGCATCAAATGTTATACCTACCACTACAGAGAGGCTGCTGGGATCCTAAGCAATACAAATCAACAAACCTTCAGAACACAAAAAACTTACTGGAAAAATAAAAACAGAAGACAAGAACATGTAGGAGATTATGTTATGTCAGGTCTAATCACAAGAGATTCCACCTGAAAAACCGTGCCTCTGTCATCTGCTATTTGCACAGCTGTAGCACTTGGGGACTGCACCATTTCTTTCCCTGGGCTCTGGCAGCAGACAGAGCACATAGGAAAGCTGCAGTCTAAGCAGACTAAGCAACAAGAGTTCACAGGTGAACACCATTGGCAGGAGGAGGAAAACAGAAACATTTGAGATGAATGCAGGAAGTACTGAACATAACATACCAACTGAAATGATTGAGTTTTATCTAATGTAGGAACAGGTTTGAGAGAGTACACTGGCACAGAACAGATCTACAGGGGGGATTCTTTCAACAGAAGGAGAAAAAGGAAGAAAATACATGGCTACGGCTTGAAAAATGGGTCAAAAAAACAAATAGGCAAGAAGAATTGATATGACTTACAGAGCAGGTGAACAAATGTATAAATAAAGAAGAACTGGTTTTCACAGGGTGTAGGAAAAGGACTGAGCAAAAGATACAGGTGAATAGCTAAGTAACAACATACTTTACATAAATGTCATATCAAAATACAAAAATATGTGGTGGGAAAGTTGAATTAATTGTGTTTCAGTCCAGAATGCCTACTATCATGTAAATAACAGATAATTCTTTCTGTCTTTTGCAGATTGTTTTGCTGGAATTGCAGTTTATCATAATTTCTGCAAGTACTCAGTGCCTAAGACCCACCATCAATATTTTCCCTGCACTTATTTTTATCAGGTAGAACAACCTCTATGGAGTTGTTCAAAACATATTTTATTGCATGTTTGATGTGCCCTCTGCCTTAACTGCTATTAAAGGAATGCACAAAATATTTTTAAGGAACCTAAGAGGAAATAGAGTGTTAGAATTGAAAATAACACCTGAGGATCATTTCAATAATGCCCACAGCAGGACAGAATTACTGCTGATACCTGGCTAAACAAACACGGAAATATTATCAGGGATGTTTGCTATACATCCATGTCAACAGCACTGAACACGCAAGAAAAATATCTCCACCCTCAGCCTGCTCCTTGCTGCTCCCTACCCCCATTCCCTGTCGTTCCTCCCCATCACATGCTAAATAGCAGGCACCCCATCCAGTGAAAACATGTGCAGACGTGGAACAGGAGACGGCATGTGCCTCAGATCATGGACAGGGAGCCAGGCAGAGACACCTGCAACACACAAGGGCACAGGATGGCAGAAGGGAAGGTGTGCATAGGTTTTGGGGTACTTCCGTAAGAGGCTCTTCGCCTCCAGCTAAGCCCACTGTACTTTTCGTGTGTGTTCTGCTACAGGAGGCACACTGAGCTGTCTGAAGGTAGTTACTGCATCAGAGCCATGACAAGGAAAAGGCGTTATCTGGGTCATTGGGTCTAGCACTGTGACAAAAACTATGTCTACCGCTGAAAAAAAGAGTGTGTGGTTTGCTCTGACCACGCTCCGTGCTGCAGAGGCCTCGGGCTGACTCACAGTGCCGGTGTTTGGGGCCACTGTAATGCCAGCTCCCAGTCACCACAGAGCTCCCACCCAACGGCAGGAACCGGGACAGGCAGGAAAGGCACCTGGGGCAAACTTTATGAAGGACTGAAGTATGGGGTGGACCTAAATGGGTACGAACAGATTGAAGTGACACTGTACCGGTGTCTTGTTTATAGAACTGTAAGAAGACAGTGATCACGCAGATGGCATTAGTACATCTGTTTGGAATTCTGTGTTAGTGGGCAAGGAATGAGCCAACCCATACACGAAGAGTTAACTACCCCGGTGAAAGGCAGATCATCCAGAAAGGCTGGGGCAGCAGAAATCCCGATAGAAAGGTTGGGCATGAAACACACAACTCAACGGGCTTCAGAGGAAAACTTTTATCACACAGCGTTATGGAAATTCACATGTTTATTCAAGTTTATGCCATCACTTACAGGAAAAGAAAACCTATTATTGTGTTTCCAGCTTATCACATGAAAGCTTACATGCGTCAGCTAACTTTATGTCCCCGACTGGGACCATTAATTCAACTGATTAATCGAAGGCTAATTTCTTACACTGGATCTGATGGAAGCTGACAGCATGCACTTGGAAGGCCTGGTTCTCCCCGGAGCTCAGGGGCACTGCCGGGCGGGATCCCGGGGATCCCGGAGCCCGGCGGACCGGCAGGGCCACGACAGGAAGCGGAAAGGAAGGCGGCCGCTCGCGGAGGCGCCGCTGCTGGGCCGGGCCACGCTCCCCATCGCTGCCCGGGGTGGCTGATGCTGCTCAACAAACCCCTCCGTGTTACAACCCCTGTATGTTCGCCGGGCCCTCAGCGCGGGGGCTCCGGGGCAGCGCCCGCCCACAAGCGTTGCGAGTCCGCCCGGCCCGGCCCGAGGGCGGCGCGGGGCACGCCGGGAGTTGTAGTTCTCGCGGCTCAGGCGCTCGCGCCGCAGCACCGGGCATGGCCGAGGGGCGGCGGACCTCGGCAATGGGGAGGGTGCTCCGCGAGGTCGCCGAGCCGCTCGGCCGCCCTCCCCCGCAGTGCTGGCGGGGCAGAAGCGCTATCACTCGGTGCCCCGGCAAGAAACGCTCGTAACTCCGCGTTCTGGTGTCTTTGTTCTCCACTCTGGGCGGAGGACTGGGGCACTCTCCTTTGAGGCTCCCCCGCCCCCCGCCGCGCAGATGGCACGCCCCGGCGGCAGCGGCGCCCCCCCAGCCGGCCCGGCGGCTCCATGGCCGGTCCTGCTCAGTGCGGGCGCTGCGCGCGCCCGCCCTCCTCGCCCTTAGAAGCGCCCCCGCCATTGGCTGCAGCCGGGCGCCCTTGCCAATCAGGAAGCGGCTCTCATGGAGGAAGGGAATAAATACAAGATGGCTGCTCATATAAAACCAGGCATTGGGCTTCGCCCCGGCGATGGGGGAATCGAGGCTTTAACCGGCGCTCCGAGGGTCCCGCGCCGCTCCCGCCCGCGCCGCCGCCGCCCCGCCGGGGGGAGAGACACTCCAACCGCCGCCGGCCACTGCCGCGCTCAGCCGCTGCCCGCGGATCGCCGGCGGGGCCGAGGCCGGGTGCGGCGCCCCGGAGGCCCGAGCGAGGCCCTGCGCCCTCCGCCCCGGCAGCGCCCCGGCCTCCGTGCCCGCCGACCCGCCGCCCGCCGCCAGCCAGGCCCGGCCCCGGGCGGCCATGGCCGTCTCCAGGTCGGTGGGAGTTGGGAGGGATGGGGGAGGAGGCCCGGCGGCCGCGGCCCGGCGCTCCCGGCCCTCGGTGCGGCCTGGCGCCGGGAGTGCGGGGGGACGAGGGGGACCCGCTTTCCACCCCCTTTCGCCCCGGGAGCCCGCGGAGGCCTCGCCGGGGCCGCCCCGCTGGGCTCGGGGGGGTGGCTGCCTGCTGCGGCGCCTGGGTTTACTGCCCGGCCTGGGATGACTCCCAAGCCCCCCTCCCTTTCCCGAGCCGCAGGGCTCTGCCTGGGGCGTCCCAGGTTTCCTCCTGCATTCGACACCTTCGGTTTTTTTTGGCTAGTCCTTCCCAGGGTGGTTAAACTGCTAGGGAATAGGGGATTACGGCATTGAGTCTCAAAAACTGGCAAAAAACCATTTTTGCCTTTCAGAGCCGTTAGTTGCAAAGTAACCAAAATAAAATAGACTTTCATGGAGAAAAGTGATTAGTGTGTTCTGGCTCTGTCTCAAGATGTTGGGCCAGTATCTGCTTACACACATGTGCTCTGGGGTGTGCCAGCGTTTAAAGCATTCACAGATACAGAGGTATGTCTTAACAGAGCTGTTTTATAAAAAACGCTGAGCACAAATTCCTGCCTTTTTTTTTTTTTCTTGTGTGTATGTGAAATGGGCACGTTAAGCTTCCTAACAGGATAGTTGAAAGGAAACCATAAATCCAAATTAAGCTTGTGATAGATTAGCTCCAAGTCACGTGTTGGTAGTATCTCTGTACTTCCAAAGTGCTATCACAAAAGTAAATTCTGTTTCTGAAGCTGCGTGTAAATAAGTTTACCATTCTTTCTGCACATTTCTAATAGAAATCCATTCTTCATCAAAATTTGTGGTAGCAATACACTTTTTAAGACTTCTAGTGGCAGGTGTTTTATTTTGAGCATTACAGTTTCTACAAAGTATCACTTTGTTTTAGTCTACTCTTATTTTTTAATCAACTTGTTACATGCTTGTTGGTTTGTTTTGGGTTTTTTGTCTCCATCCCCTCCCCCAGATCTGTCCTTAACAATGTGAAAGTAGTAAGGACTGCTGTTATAAGACTACTGTGTATGTTAAAGTTGTCATATAAAATAGAGTAATATTTCATTTACGTTAGGTCTGGTCAGTCTGGTTAAATAACTTTGCTAATGAACGTGTGATATGGGGGCTAAGTGGAATATCAAATGGAGCTTTTCAGATATCTGCTGAGGCTGTGTCTGTTGGAAAGGCTGATTTCTGTTTCAGTTACCAAAAGGTCACTTTAGGGGAAAACAGCAAAGATGTAGTTAACATCTGTTCAGGAACTCAAAGGAAAATTCTGATTTAGATTTGGCTCAGTGTGGAGCACTAAAGAAGTTGGTGTGTTAATAATAGTGTGATATTGCTTCAGAGTACAATTTTAAAGTCCAAATATTACCCAAGTTGACCATAAAGTATAGAATTTCAGTAAAGGTGCTGTAGTACTGGTGAGTTGGTACAGAATTGTTTCATTTTCACAGAAATACACATTTTGGAGTGCTGTAACATCTTGATGATTCCTGGTGAACACCAATGTTTCTGTAACTGTAAGAAGTGATAATGTGTAGATTTGTCTTTGTGGATGGTTTTAATAGATACAGCAAAGCACATCCATGTCCCTTTGAAGTTACAGAGCAACTCCTGATAAATGGACCTTTCTGCAGCGGGACCATGGGAACACTGATACAGTGTCAGTGCGACTTTTGTAAATAAGAGAAATTATCTTCAGCTTTTACTTCAGAACACTGAACTTCAGAGGTCCTTTCCTTTCAGACTACACATAATTGTGCACTTATGTGTATGTTGCAATGTAACTATATTTCTGTAAAGGGTGTAGGTGGTCCAGCTTCTCTACCAGTTCCATTTACTTGTAGAGATCTGCACTTTTGCTCTAGGTACTTAGTTACTTTTTTGATGGACCAACCTGATACTTCATTGTTGATGACTAACTTTGCAAGTTTGGAGAGTGAGGAAGAAGCTGATTCAACTTCCTCAGGGGTAGTTCCATTTTGGAGCCGTATTTTAAAAATAAGGTTTTTTTGGAGATGGGGGGGTCAGGGTAGTTTTGACAAAACAGTAAATTATCAAGTGATTGTTTTCCCAGAAAAGTTTATTTTCTGCTCTTTGGCCAATTGAAAACTTTTCTCAAAACCCAAGTCTGTTCAAGGAGATCTAAACAGACATAGGGAATGCTTTGAAATGGCTCAAAAATAGATTGAGAATTAATGGTGTAATTAGTTGTAACCTGTAGACAGAAAAATCTCATGTTTAATTCTGCATTATATGTATACGTGCTTGTTTGATCAGATCCTCCTGTTACATGGACTGACGATCTGCTTCTATTTAAAATAGAGCCAAAAGCAGAACAGAAGATACTTCATGCCACAAGGTGTTGCATTGTATATGTTTATCTGTTTGGTAATTTTGTGCTGAAAAGACTAATGAATGGCATCCTTCAGGAGTAGGGATAGATGGGTGGAAAGGTTGATGTTCCTTCTGTGAATGTGCAAACTAATTTGGTAGGCCTTAGCTTCTGTTTCCAACCTTAAAAGTATAGGTGAAGTAGTATTAATGTTTGCATAGCTAACAAAAAAATTCTTGGTAGTGGAACAGAGAAGGAAAAAAAGGAAGTGAAAAGTTTTGCTTCAGCTTCATTCCTACAAAGTGCATGGTCCAAATGAACAGTTGTAGTGGCTCACTAGTGATCCTTTTAAGATACTTCAGTTGAAAAAGTAATACTGCCAAGAAAATGACAGCTCTCACAGATTACTCAGAATGATTTGGTCTGTGTAAGTTTAATACTGTTTTCTACAGATTTCAGTGTTTTCCTTTGTGTGAATTTGTGTATAAATGGTAATACGTAGATTAGGAACTTAATTTTAAATAATAATGTCAGAAGGCTGTGAGACTAAAGCTCCTGGAACTAAAGCAGGTCTCATGTATTGCTCTCAGCTTTTGAAGTGTAGGCCTATGACTTCACAAGAACAAATGGCTGCACTGGCTGATATCATTACTTATGTAACATTTCAAATTAAATACTGCATAAAAAATATCTTTTATGTGCCCCGTGTATCTTTTAGAAATGCTTTTTTTGTCTTATCACCAGCTTTCTCTAATTCAGTTTTTAGCTTCTTTGGAAGCTGTTACGTCAGGCTGTTCTTGCACAAAAAGCAAGAGTTTAACTGAGCAAGTATTCAGTGCCTGTGCCTAAAGCATCAGAGAGATGCTGTATAACCAATGTGGTTACAGGAGTTCAGAATCAAAGGAGGGGGAAAATAGTGTAACTTTTCTGTTATTGATAGAGATTAACTTGAAGACCAGAACAGTCGATTGCCTTCGACTGTGTTGCTGTTTTTGGGAGGGAGTGCTGACAGTCATGGGAAGGGGGGAAGCAGAAGTAGCATGTGCAGAGTTGCCCAGACGAGATAGAGCCCGAAGTTTCCCAGACACTCTTTTCTAAGGAACTGAAGTGAAAGTTGAAAGTCGGGATTGCACATTGCCAACCTGTTCCAGCAGATGGAACTTTAATTCTCACCAAGGAACTTATCAATACACTTCTATTAGTATGTCTTGACAGCTGTTTCAATTTCCTATTCTGTCTCATGGTGTTTGTAATGTAATTTGCCATATGTGTTGGGGTGCATTGTTCGTTGTAGATATGTATGTAGCAGTTTACAAGTAAAACTGGTACAGCCTAATGCTGTAGATCATATATGGAATATGCAATCCATATGGAATTAATTATACTAATTTTAGCATTTGGTTGGCTTCCATATGCAACATATAATACTGTGACCCAGTGTGGTCATGGAGCTCTTGTTTTATTCTGGGTGTTCCTGCAGCTGTTGTGTAGGAAACAAGGTTTCTCCATTGTCCTGAATCCCACCTTCATGGCTATAACTTACCTATGGGAAGTAAAATCACAATCTGTCCTTTATGTGTATCATTGCACTTCGTGTTTTTGTTCTGAATTCTGTTCAGTGTTTTTTCTCTTGCTGGCTGACTGTGTATTTGAAAGTTGATTATCAACAGTTCATGTGTTCTTTAGTAGGGGCCTGAGTGTTTAGAGGTGTGACTCTGGCCAAGATGGGATTTGACCAGATGACTGTCAGGTCAACAAGAAAAGCTCAGGCATCTCCATTAGAACTAAGATTGAATTTCACCGTGAGTGTCAACCCTGGACAAGTCTGAATTTTAATTTAGGGATGTTTTCTACTTTTATGCTAAGAAATAGTGCCTGTGAGGAAGCTTCTGGGTGTTGAAATACAATGTCAACGACAAACTCCTCGGAGTATTCCCATGCCTTCTGTTGGGTGCTAGCAGTTTTTCAAAGAGCTCTAGGCAGAGCTTGACATTAGAGTGTTCCAGGGACGACACCACTGAGGATTTTTAGTACAGTCACACAATTTTAATGGGTTGGAGGATACACTAGGGTAGTTACAGTGTTCTGTACCAATTGGCCTTTACTACCAGAGATTGCTCTCTGGACAGTTACACATACTGGCTCACACAGATGGGAAATCCACACAGATCACTTCATTGGCAGCAGTGATCAGCTTGCTGTCCTTTTTAAGCGTCAACTCATTGAAAGCAACCCATTAGCATTTTCATCATCTGGAGTCCTGTGGGGACCCAGTCCAGTCAGAATAGTTACACTGGGCCAGTCGGGATCTTTATACAATTCAGCTGCACACATCTTCTTTTGCCACCATTTTGAAGACAGTTGTTCATAACTGTAGCTTGACCTGGTCGTTGACTATCCAGCTACTAGCTTTCTAAAGCCTTTATAGCTGAAGGGCTTTCAAGTCCATATCATCCAGTTTCCACAGGAGTGACATAACATTCACTTTAAATAGTATGGCAGCTGTCCCTTCAGGTGGAGATCAGCCCTCTGGGGTGGTACCTTCGGCAGCAAAGAACTGCAGAAGAACGGAACAGGTCACTTGTTGCAGCACTTGCTGATTGTTCCTGGGTATGGGTCATGTCTGACTTGGTTTAATGCTGAACGTGTGAAACTGGTGACTACAAGATGGAATCACCATGGTACCTGGAGAGTGCCACTAAATTAGTTTTAGTGGTCCTTTTGGAAGTGAAGTGTCTCAAATGCTACTGGATGCCTGCGTTGATGTCTTTGTGTCAGAAACATTTCCAATGAAATGTCAGTGTAACAGCTCATAAAGTGTTTCTTAGAAGAAAAATACTTAATTTGAGTAAGAACCTTAATTGCTGATTCCAGTTGTGTCTTGCTGATACACTTCAGCAGGGCCTAGAAAATCTCAAATTTCTGAAGTGAGAGGAAGAATTTATTTGCCCCTTTGAGTAAGGCAGTGCTTGGTAACAAGCTCATAAGGTGTGAGGTTTGCATCAAGGTTGTGTACGGTTGCTGTCCTTTGGGTGAGATGTAGTTGATGATGGATTAGAAGATGACAGAAGGATTATCTAAACTATTGCTTATGAGTTAAAAGTGAAGAACTTGGCATTTTTAAGTTCTGATCACAGCAGTTATAGTCCAGGAAAAGTAGCTCTAGAGATATATTTAATTTTTAGCATCTGTTGGTATTTAGATTTTTCGTAACAATTCATATATCTTTCTTTTTAATCTTTTTTCTTCCCCAAAGTACTCTCTGTATTTCTGTTGTTTGCTTCTGCGTTCCAGAGGCTTGGAGCAATTTTTCTGACAGATTGCATTGAAATATTTCATGAAGTAATTAAAAATGTTATCTGCATTGTAGAGCATCTCACTCTTCCTGCACTACTTAACACTTCTGTGTTACATTTGTGAACGATGTGAGCCACATGGTGCTCCCCTTACAGCACTGTCTGTAATGAGAGGCAGGAACCACATGCCATTAGAGAACGTAGTTCTTTTTGGCTTTAATAACTAGTTTAGAAATTGTTACTATGTTCTGAGAATGAAAGCCTTGTCAGAACTTACAGAACTTCTTTCTAAACTGCTGCTGCTCAGAAGTAATTTGTTTAGGATTTGTAAGTTGGTTTGTTGGGTTTTTTTCCATTCTTAATGAAACTCGGAATGAAAGGTTTAATTAAAAAAAAAAACCAAAACACCCCCCCCCCAAAAAACTAGTACTGCTGATCAGTGGCAACTTTCACAGTGCTACCCTTCCAACTCAAGCAGAATTCAGGCTCTGCCATACTCTGCTGCAGCAACACCAACACTTATTTTGGAGCTATTAAGATTTTTAAAGTATTAACAGTTTGGGAATTCGACATCAAGAGAGTCTGAGGGAGAGAAAGAAAGAATGATTGGCATGGCCGGAGGTATTGTTACTCAGATGTTGTTAGCTATATTTGCTAATTCTGTTTCCGCTTATCTTGCTGGGTTGAATGCTGAAGCCTTCCTGTTTGTGAATATACATATATATGTCTGTGTGTCAGACAACTGAAAGATTTTTGGGGGGTTTAATTTGCATTTGTGTGTAAGTTAAGCGTATTACAATTTAAAATCACAAATTACAAACCAATCATACTGCAAGTTAAAAAACCAAACAACCAAAATAACCAAACAAACAACAAACTGTATTTTGTAGGTAACACAGCTTCAAAAAGTTGTGGGGGGTTTAGGAGTGAAGATGTAGTGTTGTAACTAAGTTTGGAATTCGAGTTTTTGAGGGTAGGCCAACTTAGTGGTTTCCTCCTGTTTTGACACATGAAGAATTCTTGCTGAGGAAGTGGTCAAAGTTGCACATTCTGCTTGACTTTGAGATGAAAAAAGATAATTTGATAGTTAAAGGAGTGGGTGGTGCTAAATGGCAAACTTGAGTATGGAACACTGAAGTTTCACAGAGATGAAGAATGAAAGAGGTGAGAACAAGCAAGTTAGAGTAAGCAGTAATATCTCTGAAAGATACTATATTTTGTATTGAATAATACTGACTGCTGCCAATCAGATTGGGCTATTGCTGTCAGAAGTGCTAAAGAAAAAATACTGGTAAATAATTAGATACCAGTGTTTCTCATGACTAGTCCACTGTCAGCAATTTGGAAGAGTGTAAAGCTCTTTCTTCCTGGACTGTCTAATCACATAAAACTGCTGGGTTAGATATATTTGAGGTTTAATTTCTGTGAGTTTGAAACAATTTACTGACTAGTAAATCATAGCAATTGAAACTGTTCATCTGCAGAAATTGAAATGAGCTCACCTGTTCTAGTAGCAGGAAGATCATTATTTCTAAGCTGGCAAATATCAGAAGTGTGTCTAAAAAATAAAAATTATTTGAAATGCTTTGGAGTTAGAATTTTTTTAATCTAATGAATATTTAACTTAATACCTCTGGTTGTGAGAGTCTGAAGAAGGGTTGTTTGTGGTACCAGACTAACCTGATCTAGGTGAGCTTCATTGCTGTGTGAAGTCCAGTTTCATACTGTTGCGATGTTTGGAAGAGTATTTCTATGATTAAGGCTGGAAGGAGCAATTCTGATTGCACTCTGTGGACAGATTCTAGATTCATACTCAATAATAACTTGTTATTGCTCAGCGGATAAACTCAGCACTCCTTAGACCTCTGACTGACCCAGTGGTCGTGGAGGAAATAATGAACATTTGCAATGTCAGTCATAGATTTGAATATCTAGATAGTTTTTTACATGATAACTGTGTCAAAACAGAGACTTTTATTTCTCATTCTAAACAAGAAATAAGTGAACTATTCTAAAAATAGATGATGGGGGTCTTTCACTAAATACAGAGTTACTGTGAAGACAGATCTGCTGGTTAAATCCCTGTATTTCACAGGGGAAGGGCAGAAGCATCAGATTATTTCAGAGCTGTAGATACAATGAGAGGTTGTGTTTATATATTCCCGGTAATTAGGGAGAAAATATGTGAAAAAAATATTTATTATTGTGGAAAAGCAGAGTTTTTGATATTATAGATCACAAATGATGATGTTAAAAAAAATGCACAATAGGAGCAGTTGAGCCCTCTGCTTTTTCTATCAGACAAAATTTGATGTTGATCCCTTAGAACATAACAGCATTTGTTTCAAGATTGACAGTGTTTTGTCACAGAACAAAGACAGAAACAATTAATTTCTTTCCTTATAATTGCAAATTTTTTCAACTAACATTTCTGACAATTTCTATTACTTTTTTTTGCTTATCAAATTAAATGTGCTTTTAGAACAACTAAGCTTATTATTAGAAAGTAGTACATTATTCACCCTGCCAACTGACAGTCTTCAGGCAAACTTCACTTCTGTTTGAGTTATATAAACTGAAAAATGTGGGAGGATATTAATAGAAATGGGCAACTGAACTATGAATAGTGTAACATTTTCAGTTTTTGTCAATCGTATTTAGGCTTGATCGTCTCTTTATTTTACTGGACACCGGTACAACACCAGTAACAAGAAAAGCAGCTGCACAGCAACTTGGGGAAGTAGTGAAACTGCATCCTCATGAACTGAATAATCTCTTATCTAAAGTAAGCATCTTTTTTGTTTTTCCCCTTTATTTAATGGTGAGAATAAAACTAGTTTGAAGGGGTGTGGGTTCCATGGGAAGAAGAAGAAGCATGGTAGTCTTATGTTCTCCAAAAGTAGGAGACTGAAGAAAACTAGAGATCTGCTTCTGTTAAACCTGCTGTTTTATCAGCTTTTGAAATGATTACAAAGTGAGGTTTCACTTTGCATTCTGTAATGATATTCAGTGCTTGCTGTAAGTTCAGGTTTTCCTCTACAAAGGGAAGCTCTTCTGCCTTACAAAGATTTCTGCTCTTGCCTTTACAGATTATTACTTGTGTGATAAAACATTAAAAATATAGGAGGCTGCATGTCTTTTAAAGGGCTGGGAAGTGGAAAGAGATTTCCATTAGTTTGAGACTTCAATCTGGCAAGGTCCAGTAAAATCACCAAAAATAGTCCGTATCTGACAGCTGGATAAGGCTCAGTGACCTCAGTTCTGTTCTTATTGAACAGGTGCTCTCACCACAATTGATGGTATCAGAGTGGCCAAGTAACTGTGAATATCAAACTACTTTCAGAGAAAGAAATAGTTTTTCCAGATTTGTGACATAGTGATAAATTAGTTTAGAAGAGTGTATATTGCTTCAAGTGACCCATGTTGTCTCTCGGGTTAAATGACTTCAAAGTTTTGAGGTCTGTTAATCTCTTTTGAACATTTCCTTTTAGAAAACAACAAAACAAATTAAAACCAAAAAGTATATCAGCCTGGTTCACTAGCTGGAGGAAATCAAGCTTGAGTTTGACCGATGGGACTAAATATATCTTAAATTCTTAATGTCTGGCTCTGGCAGGAGTTCTGCCAGGCAATGAGCAATACAGAGAAGGCTGCTGGCATTTCTTGATTTGTTTTCCTGTCCTTTGTTTTTGTTGTTTTGACTGTTGTCTTAATCCGCAGCATTAAAAGTGTGTTTTAATCGAGCGTAACAGCTGATGGATTTTATGGAACTACGTTTTAAGCAAATATTTATTTACCTATTAATCTCTCCTTAAAGGTGTTAGTGTATTTAAGAAGTACGAACTGGGATACTCGTATTGCAGCTGGCCAGGCTGTTGAAGCAATAGTGAAAAATGTACCTGAGTGGAATCCAACTCCAAGATCAAAACAAGGTGCTCCTTAAATTAATTATGTATAACTCTTTGTTTATCTTATGCAAACTGACTGTGATATGAGACTTTTCAAGGCAACTGTATCAGTCTGGGTTTTTATGCACAAAGGCTTTTTTATATGCATGTAAGTGGGACTGTTAGTAAACCTCTTTGGCTTTAGGTGTTCACATTCAGTTGTGCCTGACCTTTGTTTCTTCGAAGATTCCTGTGCTCGCGCTCTATACCCTCATAAAGCTTTTATAAATAAAAGGAATAACTAGTAAAATGGTGAAATGTTTAACCAATCAACTTTGTCACAATATTTTGCTGGAACTCTTTTCTTCGCTGTACCCTTGCTGAAAGCACCTTCCTGAGGGAGGTGAAATGACAGCTTGCTCAATCTTGTTCTCTTTGTACTCGCTTTGCATCTGAAATTGTCGTGTTAGGCATGTTAGTTTCTTTTATTGTGGAATTTTGGACTTACTGTCAGTGATTTTGTCTAAACTTATTGGTACTGTCTGTGTTCACAGCCTTGTGGCACAGGTTCCAGAAATTCACTGACTTAGAAGACAGACGCACACATACCCCCAAAGCAGCAACAACAAAACTCTTTATCTGTTTTGAGGTGATCTTGTATTTGATTCATTTAGTGCCTCCTGATTCTGCTGCTATAGAATTTCACAAGCAGGTTCTGCATTTGCCTTAATCCAGTGTCTTCATGATTTTTGTAAAGCATCATATTTTCTCTCCTCCAACAACTTCTCTTCATACTGAAGAGTTGTGGTCTGTTCAGTCTTCCCTCACAAGACAGCTGCTTTGTGTTTTAAATATCTTCATTTGTCTTTGTCTGGTGTTTCTTACTTGTCTTCCTTGAGATGCACAGAACTGCACACAGTCTACCTACATTTCTAGAGTACTGATATTTACACATAGTGACAAAATCATATGCTTTGTCATGTCTTCAGTGTCCTTCCAGGTGATGCCCAGTACTTAGCTGGCTGTTCTGGCTTTAACTTCTCAATGAACTGGTGAATGCAGAAAACTGTCAAAAGTGCCTACAAAATTTGCATTGAATGCCAACTGCCAATTCCGAATTCAGTGTTGTGTAGGCAGGGTTTAGGTTATTCATTTTGCACCTTATGTAGTTCTTTGCCCATCAGTCTGTTTTGAGATGTCTTCCTTGGATTTCCTAGTGCTGTTGTGATGTTGGGCTATCCAAGAGCTTATTGTCATCTCTGTGCTTGGAGAAGATTGTGTAGTGAAATCTTTCCCATGGCTAAAGAATGATAGAATTGGTTCCAAAACTGATCCCTGAAGGACTCCAAAAGTAACTTACATCTTTAACCCCCTTTTGGTTTGTAAAAGGATGTTTTGCCCAGTTCTGTGCTAACTTGGTTCCTTTGATTTTTTTTTTGTTTGTTTTTTTGTAAAACCTTGCCCAAAGCTCATAAGTGTCCACTGGATGTCCTCTATCCAGTTGCTGGAGCTGTTTAAGGACATTGATAATCAAGTTAATGAAAGGTGTTTGAATTTTTTCAGGAGCTGTTCTGACTCTTTCCCTAATTAAGTAATATTTTTCTGTATACTTAATTTAGTTATAGAAATGTAGAATAGTTTGGATTGGAAAGGATCTTAAAGATCATCTAGGTTCACACCTGGTACCACAAACAGGGACTTCATATTAACCAAAGATAGAAGTTGATTACACTTGTCTAGTTTCAAGAATTACTTCTAGCATGTGTTTTGTACGTGGATATTGGGCGACCTGTAAGTCTTAGGGTAGACCTCTTTCAAATGTGTTGTCCAGTTCTTGCATATCTGTCTATCAGATGATTGAAGAAACTGAAAAGGTAATTGTGCTTGAGAAAAAGGTGCCGTTTAACAGGGCTGACAGGCTATGCAGGCATTTGTTTCTTTTATTTCAGTTAAACTGTTTGTAGTAGTCAAATATGTTTCACAGTGTCTGGTTGCATTTAGGTTCTTCAGCTTGCAACAGTCGCTTCTTTTTTTGTATATGTGTAATGAAATGTAGATGATGTTTATTTTGTGTGATATTTTGTGCACAAGCATTCATAAATGAGATGAAACACAGCAGACTTAACTAAATGCTGTATTTCTTGTAGGCAACAACTGTATTTGTACTCCCAGTTGTAATTCAGGATGTGAGTGTGCTGGTTTAAGTGGGAATAGCCAAATCTATTTGGATACTAAGCTGCATGTGACTAAGGAGCCACAAAACATGCTAATGTTCGCATGCTATGGGGAGGGAATATTTTGAAAGTGAATTCATAACCAGGAAATAAAAACTCCTTGTGAGGAACAAATGGGTTCTGTATCAGTGTTGAACTGCACTGTACCTGAAGTTGGATTTGAGAAGAGCTCGTAGTTGTCTTCAGCAGCCTTTGTTAGCTGACTTTTCCCCATACCTGTTAGAACTGCTCTCCAGCTTCCTTACCTGGAATGCTTGGCTGTCAGGGATATGCTGTAGTGTTGGTGAAGTACTTGATAAAACTATGTGAGTCATAATGCAGTTCAAACTGCAAGTTGACTGTATGTGTACAGAGAAGGCCTAGTGTTATCTCAATGTCAAAGATTTAAAAAAAGCTAAATTTATCAAGGGAAAAACTTTAAAAATTTTTTCTACTCAATTGGGCACATTAAGTGACCTAAGACAAAGTCTGTCTCTGTGAAAAGGGAGCCTTTGCACTTCATGAATCAAAATGCTGTTATGTCTGATTCTTTTGGAGGAGAGAAGTTATTTCTTGCTCTTGCTTAATCTTCTGCCAGACTTTTGAACAAAAATTTCATCATATTGTTCTTAATGTTTTTATTTTCTACCTAGAACCAGGCTCAGAAAGTCCTATGGAAGATTCCCCTTCAACAGATCGGTTGCGTTTTGACAGATTTGATATCTGTCGGTTGTTAAAACATGGTGCATCTCTTCTTGGATCTGCTGGTGCAGAATTTGAAGTCCAAGATGATAAATCAGGTATATCTTTATCTTTTACTTGTGGACAAGAGAACTTACTAATTTGCAAAAGTTTGTTGTGGCAGTTTTATGAGTCTAACAATCCATGGATTCTCAAAATGCTAGGAAATAGCAAAAGAACGTATTCCCCACCATAAGTGGTTACTGTACTTCCCTACTCTAATTCCAGTCCAGTGATGCTATAGATAAGGATCTGACTGCATAGTCCTGATTCCCTTGTTCCCTGTGTATGAAGAGTTCTGTGCAGTGTACACTGAAGATCAGTAGCTCAGCAAGGAGCAGAACCTATCGCTGCTGAAACTTGAGCAGTGTCCTGTCTCTTAAGCCTGGCTGCTGATTTATTGCTTGCCATCTTTTTTGCTAGATTAATAAGGTGTTGTACAAGGTTCATCTCTTCTAATGAAACCCAACACTTTAGTCCATAGAAATCTGATATTTATCCCAGTGTCATATGATTGCACGTAAATAACTTTAAGAATGAAAATAAATAAAAATATAATATCAAAGAATAAGAAAACAAACTTGAGTTGCTTCTTTTTTTAACTCGTGAGAAAATGCTTTTTCTTCTGTGTTTTGTAGCAGCTTCCCTTTTCAAGTAAGACGATATGAATGGATGTAAAGTAACTTAAATAATCTTTAGAATTAGCAGTCTGGCAATTTTTCCTAAGCTGGTTTTATGAAAGGAAAAATATTTTGTAGAGAATGGAAGCTGTTTTTATTTACCTGTCAGCTAAATGCAATGCAACAAACCTATTGGCATAGATATAATTAACTATTAATTACTGCTCAACCTGGTGTTACCCCAAAATTGTGCCAGTAGTGGTCATCTACTTGCAAGTTTATGTGCTAATATTTGACCAAAAAAACCCCACAAACTAGTCTCCTGACTGGTTCTTGTACTGTGCACGTAAAGAGTGAAGTCTGACAGCCCTACAAGCTACAAGTGTTGGTTTACTTGGAGGGTTTATTCTACTTAAGTGCTAAAATCTTCTATTTTTTTAATATAGGTAGATACAGGTGCTCCCGAAGTCTAGGTGTTTGGTAACTAGTGTCGAAGCTTCACAACATTCTTGAGGTAGCTTCCAAAATGAACCTTGCTTAACACGGAAGCAGATTGGAGCATAAGCATGATTTTCATAGGGTGCTGGAGCCTGTTTACAGTCTTATCCTAATCTACATTGCCATCAAAAGTTAGGTTGGGCAGAAGGAAAGGAGACACCTGTGTCTAGTGCATTTTACAAGAAAGAATGTTTCTTCAGAAGGTGGGTTCAGATTCAACCCAGCTCAATACAGGATATTGGATTAAATATCATTTAAGGGGTTTTATAGGTGGTTATTTCTTAGGTCTGTGTTTCCCAACAGAAGATAAAAGTTTAAGAGGAAACGAAACCTTTAAAATAAACCAAAACCAAACCAATCACCAACCTTGAAAACACAGACTGCCAAAAGTAACGTCCCACAAGGATGCATGTACTCAATAAAAAAGTGCTAGTTCTTGAATCAGTCATTGCTTTTATTTTTTTTGTGTGTGTTAACCTGTTTCTTTCCAAGTGCCATTTCTTGTCGAAGTCAAAACTTGGTTGTTTTTAGTTTTTAATGTAGTTTTTTTGGGGTGTTGTTTTTTTTTTTTTTTTTCCTTCTGTGGACCAATTATAATTTAATGAATTTCAGGGACAATATTTTCTGCCTGAAAATTGATCAGTTGTAGTAGTATAGTTAGAGCAGCAGGAAAGGTCTTCTGGATATCAGTGTGATGTGTTTCAAAAGACTGTATTAGCCAAGTACAATTGAATTCTGTAAATTTTGGTTTTCTTATGTTGTATACATTAAGCAAGTCTTCAGTAATGCATTTGTTTGGAAACCTGACACATCTATCTTCTTACAAAAACTTTTTTCAAGGTGAAATCGATCCTAAAGAGAGGATAGCACGACAGAGGAAACTGCTGCAAAAGAAACTTGGCTTGGATATGGGTGCTGCGATTGGAATGAATACTGAGGATCTGTTCAATGATGAAGATTTGGACTATTCCCCTTCTTCAGTTTTACTAGTAAACAAACAACCTGTAGGTAAAACCTTGGGCTCTTTGACTGCAAGGAACAATACAGTGGGTTGAACTTCCGTGGTTATAATATTTGTATTTTAAATGTGATTGACATCTAATATGGTATACTTTGGCCTCCTGAATTCTTGTGTCCCACAGTTGCCTGTTA
Source organism: Pseudotriccus pelzelni (assembly GCA_035584735.1). Classification (NCBI taxonomy): domain Eukaryota; kingdom Metazoa; phylum Chordata; class Aves; order Passeriformes; family Tyrannidae; genus Pseudotriccus; species Pseudotriccus pelzelni. The sequence goes on along the minus strand of JAWMRA010000162.1, from coordinate 20,610,501 downwards.
GTATTATTTGATGACAAACTGCCTCTCAGAGTTTGAAATGGAGGGTTGGGGAAGTTGAGACCAGTGTGGGTTTGAGAATTTTTCAGGGCCTTCATTGAAAGAAGAATTGACAATGAATGACTTTTCTTTCAGACTCTTCAGGCTGCTGAGTTAATTGACTCAGAATTTCGAGCTGGTATGAGCAGTAGACAAAAGAATAAAGCCAAAAGAATGGCTAAGCTATTTGCAAAGCAAAGATCCAGAGATGCAGTGGAAGCTAATGAGAAGAGGTATAATAGTGAACTGGTTTGCTTTTATTTCAGTTAAAATGGGATTGTGATTTGATTTATCTGTTGAGAAATTTCCTACAGTCTTTGCATTTTAATCTTTTATGTGCTAATTGGGCTGAGGGTAAAAAGCTTGTGTGCAGTATTTGTTCCCAAATACTTGAAGGAGCTTCAGAGGCATCTTGAATGGGATGCTACAGTTGAAATTTGTGCTTTTTCCCTGTTATTAAATATGGCTCGAGATAAGGCATGAAAGTGGGGGTTTAAGAAGACGTGTCTTTAACTTTGTTATTGTTCAACTTTCTGATATATGCTGTGTTCCTCACTAGTTTATAGTGGCATATTATTGTATCTACTGTGTTTATAAGCAGTGAAAAAAATTCATGATCTTATTTAGGAATTGCCGTGTTTCTTGGAAAAATCTGAGGATTGTCAATTTGGGACAGCCTTCTGCTGTCTCCTTGCTGATTTCTTTTTTTTCATGTAAACTTATCTATCTTGCATATTTCAGTGTTAAACCTCTTTGTTTTGTATTCTTACCACACGTTATTGGATCTGAAGGCTTCAATTGTAGAAGTAATTACTTCCCCTAAAGCATACTTCGAGTTCATAAACTTATACTTATTCCTTCTCAGTAATGATAGCACTGATGGGGAACCAGAAGAAAAGAGAAGAAAAGTTGCAAATGTTGTCATCAACCAGCCTGCTACAGACTCAAAAACATTGGTAGAAAATGTTCAAGAAGAGGTATGATGTATTGTTCTGCTATTAGCAGGAATGACCATTCAGTTTTTTAGCAAAGTAATTTGAACCAAAATTCTTTTAGTCATTTAGCATTAAGAGAAATGGAATGAAAAATGTCATTGCTGGCTCACTTTTATAGATAATGAAGCAAGATAGCTTCAAACTGTGTTTACAGCATTGAGGAAGAAAACACATTTAATCCACTGGTAGCAGTTTGTGACCCAAATGAATGTGATGAGGGTGGCTACAGGTGTCAGATCTGGGTATTAAACTGTAAAACTGGGCTAAGCACTTAGATGGTAGGATTACAGTGAGCCACAAATAATTTGATCTGAATGTTCATGTACACTTTATTTAATCTTTGCCTTACTTTAATTAGGCTTAATTTAGAATTAAGTTCTATCTTTAAGAGTTGAAGATTTAAATTACCTTAGTCTTAGAAAAACCTGCATTTGTTTCAATAAGGCAAAAAGGTGACAACTTAAGAAATGCTAAACCAGAATGCGAATGGTACACAGGAGCTTATTGAAAACTTTATCTAGATTAGTCTGTATTCTACAAAAATAAGAAATGTCCTGACATAGTTTAGTTATTTTTTATTTGGGAAAAAATGATTGGAAAATTAGTATAAGAGATGAATGATAACTGCAGGCTGCACAGCTGCTGGTTGCTGCCTGCCTTTCAGTCGCTTTGTGTATGTGATGATGTGAACTTAGTAATGGTAACATAATTTCCTTTCCACAGCCATGTCAGTTTCCTTGTAGGAAATTTTGGGATAGCGGATACGCTTCTGGTTTCCAAAAATGTAGGATGTGTTTTAAATAGGATACTGTTTACTATCAAATTAATTGACCCAATTTCATTATGCAGTGTGTTTTCAAAATGTGACTTGCCTATTATGTTCTTTAAAGGCAGTTTGTAAATTTAAAGGATTGCTGGGGAGGATAAGAAACTTTGCCTAATTTTCTGCCTTAGCATGGTTCCTAAAGGGAGGGTGAGTTCCAGAACATCAAATTAATTACCATAGAGAAGAGTTTACACTACTAACAGAAACTGCATAAGCTTTTTAAGAGATCCAGTGCCACTTAGCAAAGTTTCTGAAGTGTGTAAGAAGATTGTTTTTTCAATTCTGTCCAGTAATGAAGAAAAATATTTAAGCTTTTGGAGGTTTTTATATGCCATTTAAATACATGAAGATCATAAGTGTTCATCTGATTCCTTTCTCTTTTACTCTCATACTTAAGAATTTTTTATTCAATTAGGCAAACGAATGGCCTCTGGAAAGCTTTTGTGAAGAGGTGTGCAATGACCTCTTTAACCCTTCTTGGGAGGTAAGACACGTGCAGTATCTAACGTGTAACTATAGATGAAAAAAAGGGCTTCAAGAAGCGCAAAAATTGTATGTGTGGAACTTGAGTATTTTGCTAGATATCAAAAACTACATCAACTGTAAATACAGATTACGTAGCCAGGACAAACTGACTTTTAGTGATCTTAAAGGGAAATTGAGAACAGATGTGTAATGTATACTTGGGGGAAGTGCGAAAGATGTAAAGTAGTCACTGTGAGAATATGGGAGTACTGAAAGTCAAGCAAAACAAAAGCACATAAATCTAAAAGATTAAGCAATTAAAAGACTGGGATTCATCAAGAGAACAGTGGCATGTTTGTCTAATGCTAAGCTAGTATGAAAGGGAGAGGAATCAATCCTTTGGTAACTATAAAAACCTGTATTTGTTGCCTAGACCACCTGTATTCAAGATTCAAAACTGTTCTGCTCACCCTTTTATTCAGTCTTTATACAATTTTCCACTTTGATAGAAATTTCAGACAAAAGTGTGAAGTAGCTGGTAACAATCTTACTTCCTTGAGCAGAAGATAGAAATAACTGTTCTCACCTAACTTAATTTTCTTAATTTGATATTTTGAAAAGTTAGATGTTAACAGCAGCTCTTACATCCTTGTGTATATCTGTAGCATAGTGTCAGTCTGAGCAGAGTCAACTTGCTCTCAAACTTGAAAACAGAGATAGATCATATGCAGCCAGCACAATTATTTTGGTCCCAAAAAAAGGATAATTCTATTTGTGTGGCACATTGCTGCATCTGAGCTAATAAGCCTCACCTCATTTCAAAGCAGGTTGTTTGCAGTTGAAGGCCACATCCACTTGTCATCTGGAATGCAGACATTCCCACGGCTTTCTTAGTACATTTGATACAGGGCACATACTTCTTAATTAAGGAAGTAGATCAGAACAGAATTGTTATTACTTTATGTTCTGGGTGACAAATAGGTTAACCTACCTCAAAATTCATGTTTAAAATGTCTCTGGCAGCATCTTGCAATGTCTAGAGGCAGCCTGGGTGATTAGTCCAGGCTGCTTCCCTACTTACAGGCAGGTGAAGTCAGGCAAGATGAATCCTGCTACTGGTATGTCCTTTATACATTTGTCTCTTTTTTTGTGTTTGCAGAAGCTGAGAACTTAACTAGCAAAGTCTACTTCCTCTGACTTGTAAAACCTAGCTCATAAGCCATCTCAGACCAAATAAGTTATTGGTGCATGAGCAATTAGGATTTTTAAGACCAGACTTTCTGGCTGGTTTTTATTGGCTTGCTTATACCTTTAACCAGCAGCCACTGACCTGTACACAGGGGGATATGTATGCTGCCAAATACAGAGTTCTAGTTGTTACTGTCATGAAATGAAATACAATAATTTTCTGCTAACAACAAGCATGTATAGGAAGTGTCCTTAGAGTAAGTTCTGTTTTAATCCACGTAAAGGTCTCTCAATGAAAACCCGGTTCATAACTCTTGCTTTTAAGACTTGGTTATCCACTGAGTGGGCTTTTCTTGAGAAGCCAACTACTAGCGCAGTTAAGTGTCAAAAATACCAGAAACAGGAGTGTCTGTAGCACACTATTCTACTGGTCTTATTTCCAAAATATCTTCCTGGTTTATTCAGCTGTTCATGTTTGGTGAGAACATGCAAGTGCCTATAATTGTTACCACTTGTTCACTTGCTTTCTAATACTGAGTCAAGCAAGGCAGGTTTTTAAGCTCTGCAGAATAATAATTGTCGTAAATTTGTTTTGTGAATTCCAGAATATTCAGTGAGGATCCAAATTCTGTTAAAAAAAATATAAAGAGTTGTAGAGAAATATTTATATTGGTTTGCTTTAACTTATAAACTTAATAAAAACAGTAATACCTTCTTGTTTCTCTTTTCTGAAAACTAGTGTCATGTAGTGAGGTAAAAGTAAATGAATGTTGGCTGTATTGCTGCAAATATGATAATGTTAGGAAATAGAAGCAATTCTTATTTAGTTGATTTTGGACAGGTGAACATTTTAGGTATATGATTTGATTTAATAATTGCCTACAATTCTAGTACTAGTTCAGCTGTAGTTGAAACATGTCTATTAAGAATACAGTAGTATTGTGTCAGTTATCCAACATGACTGTCTCCTGTTCTCTAGTATTTTAAAACTGGCTTTTCATTTCACTGTTTTAGGTTCGACATGGTGCAGGTACTGGACTGAGAGAGATACTTAAAGCTCATGGTAAAAGTGGTGGTAAAATGGGAGATAGCTCTCTAGAGGAGGTAAGTTTCCAGTTGCGTAGACTCAAAACATTGCTTAAATGAAGTTTAGAAACTAGACTTCTTAAAATACTTAAACTTTGCAGCAAATGGTTGACCTGGGGAAATAGAAACCATAGACTTGTCTGCTCAAAATTATCTGGTTTGCATCACTGTATGCACTGATGAAACATCCTTTTCAAAAGGCCTGTGTAGAAACCAATACTACTGTAGTAGTATTAGTACTACTATACCACTGTATAAGTAACCATTAATGTGTTGATTGTGTATAAAGTTATTAAACACTAGCTTCCATACTAGAAAATACTGTTTAAGTCATGGTAAGGCTGTGCTGAAACAAAATTGACAAGTTGATTATATAACTCTAGTGAAGTTTTAGACTAACTAATTCTGCTTGCTTGAACAATAAGGTCACTGTCATTCTGCTTGCTTTGTTATGAGAAGAAGTTTTAATAGTGTTTTTAAAAGGAAAACAGTTTTTAAAAAATAACCTGACAGTTACAGCTTCTTTACTAATAGTGAATCTCATCCAGGCTTATACTGACTTTGCTATAAAAGCAGCTGGAAGAGCTTTGTGCTTTAGAGTGGAAGATTGAGGAGATATAAATCAATCTATTTCAGCATACTTTTTACTTAGGGAAAGCAAAAGCTTCTATCTCTTCTTGTCTTTACATGGGATAGTATTTATTCCATGGAGATTGCTGGGTAGTAATAACACAAGCTGCAATTAATAAGATACTTTAAACCATTTCTTAACTATTTATGGAAAGGGTGTATGTACTCCAGCTGTTGTGCATGCTGTATGCTGGTTACAATTCTTTTTGTATGGGAATATGAAATCCCTAATATGTTCATTAAAGTGACAGTTGACAGTTTGTTCATTAAAATGACAGTTTTCTAGGGAAGTGGTGATGTAGTAGGCAGACAGTGGAGATGAGAGATGGTGCCTGAGCAGTTGCATTTATGGGGCTTTTACTCTGAGATTGAAAACTGCAGAGTTATTGATCCTCTAACAGAGGCCAGAGCTTCAAGACAAGCTTGGTTTAAATTGCTTTGTTAAATCTGGAGCCGAAAAGCAAGTTTCTTTCACTGGGTATCCCACTTCTTTATAGTTTATTTGTAAATATGCTTCAGACTTATTAATTGACTTACCTAGGATGAGTTGACATTGATCAGTATAGGTTATCTGGATGACTTTACCTTTGTGTGCTGTGTAGGAAAAAAACTGTCCAACTTAGAAGGTGCTCTCTAGCTGTTGTGTGTTAACCTCAGCTGGCAACTAAGCACCACGCAGCTGTTTGCTTACTCCCCCCCATGGGCCACTCTGCTGGGATGGGAAGGACAATCAGGAAAAAACCCTCATGGGTTGAGAGGAAAACAACTTTAATAATTGAAATAAAGTAAAATATTTTGATTAGTACTAATGATAATAACATAATAATAATGAAAAGGAGAGAGTAAATTAAAACCCAAGAAAAACAAGTTCTGCACAATACAAGTGCTCATCACCTGCTGATTGATGCCCAGCCTGGCCCACAGCTCTGATGAGCGCCTTCTGGGTAACTCCCCCAGTTTATATTCTGGCCATGACGTTCTGTGATGTGGAATATTGCTGTTCAGATCACCTGTCCTGGCTGTGCTTGCTCCCTGCTTTTTGTAGATCTCCTCACTGGCAGAGCATGACACTCTGAGAAATCCTTGACTTAGTGTGAGCATGACTTAACAGCAACCAAAACATCAGTGTGTTATCAGCGTTATTCTGGTATTTAATCCAAAGCATAGCACTACCAGCTACTGAGAAAAAACCTAACTCTGTCCCAGTTCAAACCAGGACACCAGCCTTTTGGTAAAGGTACTATGTTTTTTTCAAGAAAAATAACCAAAACCAACCAGGTTATGATGTTTGCAGTAACCCAGGTGAGCTGAATTAGTGCTGAGTACTTTGCCTTGCCTGTCTGTGCAAGGTAACCATGTTGAGTCATTTTGAACGTTTGTTGTATCTCTTACAAATTTTAGCTAAAGCAAGCATATCAGAAATGCTGTATGAGTATAGTCAAGGTGTTCAATCTTTTCTCTTTTTACAGATGATTCAGCAGCATCAAGAGTGGCTAGAAGACTTGGTTATTAGACTGCTATGTGTGTTTGCGTTAGACAGATTTGGAGACTTTGTTTCAGATGAAGTAAGTTGAGTGGTGGATCAGCAGGCTTCTGCAGGAGACAGCACTGCAGCAGTAGAACACTGATAGTACACAGTTAACATTGCCTTGTTACAGTGCTACTCTATGTGCCTGTTGTAACTGCTCACAGATGCTCATTAAAAAGTAGCTGATATATAAATTTTACCTTGTTTGTATAGCAGTTTGGTCATCTGACTCTACTCAGATTGTCTTCTTTCTAAGACAAATTTCAAACAGAAGTATCTGTTTTATCATTTACTTTTTCCTAGGTGGTAGCACCAGTACGTGAGACTTGTGCTCAGACTTTGGGAGTAGTATTGAAACACATGAATGAGACTGGAGTTCATAAAACTGTGGATGTTCTCCTGAAGCTGCTTACACAGGAACAGTGGGAAGTGAGACATGGTGGTCTCCTAGGAATAAAGTACGCTTTGGCAGTACGTCAGGTAATAACCCTCATGACAAATTGTAGAGACCTTTGGATCAAAAAACTCTGCTCCAGGTAGAGGATGTGGCTGAACAGCAGATAGATATGATGAAACAAGTTTGCTTGCATTGCAGTCTCGTGGGTTATGAGATGTGTGACGGCACTTTTATATCCAGGCTGCAATTATATAGTAAAGCTGTATTGTTGTAACTTGATAAGTGACTTGCACAAAACATTATAAATAGAGGCTGTGCTTGCCTAATTTTGATGATACTTTCCTGTGTGAAGTAGCAGAGCTGAGTGCTACAAGAAGTTTAGTCTATTTGTGGTGGTATTTTGCAAACACTGAGCTTTGAGCTGATGTTTGAATTCATTCAAATTTATAACCTAGGTTTAACTTCATGAATGATAACTTACAATACTTACAGTCTTGGATGAGTAGCTTGTCTTTAAAACAAACAGGTGTATTAACACATTTAGAGCACATTTCAATTTTTTGGATCATTACATGCTTTTTGCGTTTAAAAATGCTTTTGATTTTTTTTTTTTTTTTTGCCAGGACATGATCAACACTTTGTTGCCTAAAGTATTGCCTGCAATAATTGAAGGTCTGCAAGATCTGGATGATGATGTCCGAGCTGTTGCTGCAGCATCTTTAGTACCAGTAGTGGAAAGCCTGGTCCAGCTTCAATCTCAGAGGGTGATTGAACTGTTTTCCATAAATTATGATTGAAAAGTCATTTTTGGTCAAAATGAAGAAAATAATGCTTAGAAGCACCACTGGTTTTTTTCTCTTCTTTTATATATAGTAACCTCTTGTTCTTATTTGTGTAGGTGCCTTTTATTCTTAATACTTTGTGGGATGCACTTCTGGAGTTGGATGACTTGACAGCTTCCACAAACAGTATCATGATCCTTCTTTCATCCCTGCTGACTTACCCTCAGGTCCGCAAATGCAGGTAACTTTTTAATTAGTATTGCTTCAGTATTACATGTTTGAGTGTCCACTTATTTGCAAATTGGAATAATCGGTGTCTTTCAAATCATGTGCCAAGGAGATGCTTAATTTAAATCAATATTTTAATTTTACTCTTGTTTTTACTTAAAGTGAAGGTCAGGACAGCCCTTCTATTTTCATTACATTTGTGAAACGCAACAGAAGAATTAAACAATTAGACATTGTTTATATCTGACTTCTTTACCTTCTCTCTCCATTCATCTTGGGTAATCATTTTAGTAAAGGATATTGGCTCCTCTCATATGGTGGTCTTGCCCCCAAGGAGCAGACAAACTCCAAACAAGAGACCAGATTGTGTACATTAAAACACATGCATGTACCTGTAGAACTTTGCTCTTGGAACAGTTCTGTCAGTTCTGTGACTGGTTGAAGACAATGCCTGGTTCCTCTCTGTTTGGGACTCTAGCAAATTAAAGGAATTGCATCTTAGTATGCTAAATTTTTCATAATAAACATGGTAAGCTCACAGCATCTGCACTTAAGGTAGATGCTTTATGTGTTTTCTTTCTCATCCTGTATGAGTGGCCTTGCTGAAGCTGGTTTATTTGTAAAGTCCTAACTTCAGGCCTAATAATAAGTTCAAAATAGAAACAGCCCCTCCTTTTTTTTCTCAACAGTTGAACAAAGGCCAAAGTATAATGGGTAGTGGGAAAAATATGGTAAAAATACATGCTTGAATTGACTAGTTTTCTATACCAGTAAAAAAAGTCCCAGTATTTTCTTGTAGAAAGATACCAACTCAAACTATTTTAAATGCAGCAACTTGAGCCTTCTCTTAAAATCACCAAGTATATGCAATTATACTTTCCTTTCTTAAAAAGCATTTTTGGATAAAACTTTTTAACTTGAGATAAAGAAAATTAACTTGGTTCTCTGGTTGTCTTTTTTTTCTCCTGCAACTGTCTCTCCATCTCCCCTTCCTGTAGTATTCAGCAGTCACTGACAGTTTTGGTCCCACGTGTGTGGCCGTTCTTGCACCACACTATATCTTCTGTGAGAAAAGCAGCTCTGGAAACGTTATTCACGCTCTTGTCTACCCAAGACCAGGTAAGAATTAGTTATTAGTGTTTTACTGTGATATCTGTTGGAATATGCTTAGTCATATGATATCCTTGTTTCAGAGTTCTTCAACATGGTTGACTCCAATTCTGCAAGACATGTTGAGGCACATATTTCAATTTTGTATCTTGGAAAGCAACCAAGAAATTCTGGATCTTATTCACAAGGTATTTGCATGACTTACCACATAGATATATAGTGTTTGTGTATCCTGTTCTTTCATATCCTCTGTGCAGATAAAGAATAGTGTGTTCACAGTAATTATTTTGTAATTGGCCTATGTGATGCTTTACTAGAGAGTGAATGAGATGGTTCCTACAGTTCATCTGTATATGTATGACTTTACGTAGACCCTGTAGAAATTTGTTGTGATTTCCACTATGGTTCTTTCTTTCCCAAGGTATGGCTGGAACTGTTAAACAAGGCGTCTGTACAGTATGTGGTTGCAGCTGCTTGTCCATGGATGGGAGCCTGGCTCTGCTTAATGATGCAGCCATCTCATTTGCCTATTGATTTAAACATGTTGCTAGAAGTAAAAACTAGATCAAAAGTAAGTGAAATGTGAGCTCACTAACTGTTTTGAGGACAGTAGGAAATTGCTTAGCTGTATATGAAAACACATTCTAAGGGTGTTAGAGGGGAGTGGTGATACCTTTCTAGAACTCTAAAATGTCAACTGTCTTACAGACCTCAATTGTGTAGAGCAAAAGAGTTCTTGTCAGGTTATCCATGAGAATAAAGTTCTGCCATGCAGTATATGCTCTATGTGAATACTTCATAAAGTCTTTATTTACGTGGTTCCAAAGCCATCTGTTTGCAGGACTGAGCTAAATCTAAAAGCATTGTGTTATTTCTGAAAACACGCTGAAAGACGTTTCCTTTTTCCTCCGTGTATTTACCAGCTGTATGTTGAGTATTAGTCTTAATGTTTTAGTCAAGGAATACAGCATGCATTTAACAGAGCCATACAATGCTAGTAGTGGAGAGGTGATTACAAGTATTAACTATTTTAACGAGTTTCTTACCAAAGAAGTGGTCTTAGTCCACCTTTTGCATGATACTGGGGTTATTGGGAGTGTTATGTTTTTATTACAAACATACTTACTTGCAACCTATCCTTTTTTCCACAGGAAAAGGCAGGTGCTAAACTGCGTCAAGGTCAAACTCAGAATAAGGAAGTGATTCAGGAATATATTGCTGGGGCAGACAGCATTGCAGAAGATCCAGCCACAAGGGATTATGTTGTCATGCGTGCTCGGATGATGGCAGCAAAGTCAGTTTACTGGAAATATGAAAAAGATACTTAAAAGCAATGTATTTTTTCATGATGTATAGCGGCTTTGCCAAAATCTAACTATGTAGACTATTTTGGCAACTTAATTTTTAATCGTTAATTGCAGAGTAATTGTAACACTGAAATGACTGTTCTTTTCCCTCTTGGTCAGGTTGCTGGGAGCACTTTGTTGCTGCATTTGTGACCCAGGTGTAAATACTGTTACTCAAGAAATAAAGCCAGCTGAATCATTAGCCCAGCTCCTGCTCTTCCATTTGAATTCTAAATCTGCCTTGCAGAGGATTAGTGTTGCGTTGGTAATCTGTGAGTGGGCAGCCTTGCAAAAGGTAGGATGTTTCTGCAGCAAAAATAAATTTTACTTACTATCTTGATCCACTGCTTGTCATGTGGTACTTAGCTTGAAATAAGATTTTGGTTGATAAGCTAAAATGGTATTTATACATCTAAATACTAAAATCTTGATTCTTAGACAATGGTAGAATACAGTACTCAGCTAAATGCCAACTGTCAGAATTATGAATCAGTAAATACGTTCACATTTTTTCTACAAATAAGTCTGTTCTCAAGATGTGTGTTATCCAAGGTCATTATTTTAAGGTGACTGTCCCCTATTCAGTATCATTTTTAGTGGGAGACTGAAGGTTTTGTTCCTAATCTTTAATATTCTGGGTTATGAATGTTAATAGTCCCTCTGGAAGCTGCATTTTTGTACCTAGACTGAGATGTTTAGCACCCAAAACTGAGTGAAAGAAGTTGTGATTACTCAGAAGTGCAAACTGTGTCTTTTCCTGTTACAGGAGTGTACTACTGTGGCTATTTGTGTGCAGCCTCGTTTACTTGGGGTTCTTTCTGAACATCTCTATTATGATGAAATTGCTGTTCCTTTTACCAGAATGCAAAATGAATGTAAACAACTCATCTCATTGTTAGCTGATGCACACATTGACATTGGAAACAGAGTAAACTGCAGTGTGTTTACAATAGATCAAGCTAATGAGCTGGTAAGTAGAGGCATGCCTGCCCTTCCTTCAAACCTATTCTTGTCTTGAAATACATCTTCAGCACAATTATTACATAGACAATAACTTTTTCAGAAATAGTGTGGTGACTTTACATATCTCATGTCAAAGGACGTGTATAGAAACTCACTGTTTCCCCTGCGGTGGTTACAGTCTGACAAAAATCAAGTGCAGTGCAAGGTACATACTTAACAGGACAAAAAGGTGAGAGTTGTGATTCAGCTGTGGATTCACTATTGAAATCCACACAGAAGAAACCAAAGCAGGCTGGAACCCCTTCAAAACCACTGTCAAAAGACTAGTAAAAAACCTCTAAATTCTAGACGACCTAGGCCCCTGCCTCTGACCTCTTAATCTCCTTTTAATCTCAGATCTTTATCAGGAAACAGTAGACAACTGAGTGGGGAAAGAGATGGAAAGTCCTGCAAGTACTTTGTTGTGCTGATTTTCGCCCCCACCTCAGATTTCTATCGCAGTCTCTTTCCTCAAAAGAGAATCAGCTTAGAAACAACTTGGTCATGCGTGAGGCCTTGCACATCCCTTTTAGATTCTTGTATTCACATTGTCCTTTGCTTACCTGTTACCTGCTTATGTATTTTCAGAATATCTGGATAGAACCAACCGGTAGATGTGGGACAATCTAAACTTAGAGTACATTAACTGCTCTTTGGGAATCTAGACTTGAAATTCTGATAAGATGCCTGACTTTTCCCTTTGAACTGCAGTTCAGGATTCCAGAAACGACATCTTGAAGCGTTTCCTGTTATTTGCTGAAAAAAATGGAGATATTTGTTCAAGTGACTTATTCTGCTGTGAGATGATATCCTGTACAGTAAATGAAACAGTTTTGGTTTTTTTTCCCCTTTTCTTAGGTTACTTCTGTTTTCAATGAGGTGACATCATCCTTTACTTTGAATCCTAAAGTTCTACAGCAGTTGGACAGTAAGCGACAGCAGGTCCAAATGACTGTTACAGAAACAAATCAGGAATGGCAAGTGCTGCATTTGCGAGTGCACACATTTGCTGCGTGTGCAGTTGTGAACTTGCAGCAACTTCCAGAAAAACTAAACCCTGTTATAAAACCCTTAATGGAAGCTATCAAAAAAGAAGAGAATACACTCGTACAAAACTATGTGGCTTCATGTATAGCCAAGTTGCTTCAGCAATGTACGGCAAGATCTCCCTGTCCCAACTCAAAGATTATAAAAAATCTCTGCAACTCCCTCTGTGTGGATCCACATCTTACCCCACTAGCAGCATGTCCTGCACAGCCTCAAAGTAGCCATGAAAACTCAAAAGGTACGACATCTAAGAGTGCCAACATTCTTAAAATGTCTGTGCTTATTTCTGAACTGTTAAAATGAGTATTGGAGTGAGTCTTGTTTTCAGTGATTTTAAGATGCCAGCAACTGAGTTTTCATTAGTAATGGTTTTATTTAGGTGTTTTAAACTAAACTTGTGTGCAATTAATGTGTATTGTTTTCAGAACATATATGTGTAAAAGACTTCAGTCCCAATTTTCAGTTACTGACATTGTCTACTTATGATCATATTTCTCTTATATGTGTTATGAAGCTTTTCTTTGGAAGTGAGTAAGTATGGGAATTAGAGTAGCCTGTTAATAAGTGATTTGTGTTATATTCCATAGGCTAATAGTAAGATAAAAATGAGGACAGTGGTCGAAATGAACAAACAGTCCTGTACATGCAATGGTCATGGATTCATTAAATGGCTGTCCTGCACTGCAAATGTGTACATTGAATGAACAACATGCAAATTAAGATCTTAATACTCAGAGATTCTCACCTGCTTTAAGGCCTGACTATTCTACATTTTACTTTATGAATATCCTCCATCTCAGAGTAGAATAACATTATATGATTAAAAAAGAAGCTCTTTAGTATAAATAGAAACATCAACAAATCCAAAGATACTGATGACATCTGTTACTGTATCATGATAGAAGTATTGAACTGTTTGTAAAGGACATAGAATGTTTGTTTAAACTTTAGAACATAATGCATTTGTATATGAAATAAAATTGTGCACATTTCTTTTATTGAAGTTTGTTACCCGTGCTTCTCACAGAATAAGAACTTGTGCGGTGTTTTGCACACTTTGATTTTTCATTCCAAGTCTCTAATGTGCTCTTAACAGAGCAACTGTGTTCTGTACTGAAGTGCCATTGTCCTCAAGGATGGAAAAAGTTGGGCTTTGTTTAAAACACAGTCAGCAGGTGACTTAGAGGTAGCTGTCGCTTCTGCCGATGGGTTAAACTGCAGCTTAAATTGTTGACAGCTGTTCTCTCCTCCTCTAGGGCCCAACTCTGATAAAGATGGGATGCAGCACACAGTTACTAAGCACAGGGGAATAATTACACTCTACAGACATCAGAAAGCTGCTTTTGCCATCACAAGTCGACGAGGTCCTACTCCAAAAGCTCCAAAAGCCCCTATTGCAGATCTCCCCACGGGCAGCAGTGGAAGCATTCCTACAGAGCTCGATGAGGTACACTTCAGAAGTTTGCATATGCAACTTCACAGCCACCCTTCCCTTCTGTTACTTTGAATTCACTGGAATTGATATCGCTATAATAAGGATGTCCAGGATCTCTTCATGAGAGAACTGAGCTGACAGGGAGTTTTGTGATATAAGCAGCATGTTTAATGTTTTAAATCTTCAGTGTGTCATTAACAAAACTAATAACCCCTGAAACTTCACATTTACTACAGAATACAAATATCAATATAAATTCATGCAAATGGATTTCCACAAACTGCTGTGATTGTGTACTGTTACCCATGCCAGTCATCTTGATGCATACTGGATGCCGCTGAAGAATTTAAACCAGTAACTGAAATGTGATTGGCTTTAGAATGCTACTTCCACACTTAATATTCAAAACTTTTCTGCTACTGTTTTAATAATTTAATTCAGTGTGTTTTAATAAGATCCTAGTCAAGACTGTGATTCCTAAACAGTGTTGTGAATTTTGTTCTTGATTTGTTACTGGTTTTTATGAATTTTGCTTTCCAAAGAGAGTGGGAGAAAGAAGAGGGGCTTAATAACAAAGCAAGTGTTGTTTTTCATAAGTTTTGCTACTGTTCTTGGTGTCACTATATTGGCAATATCTGAGGTTCTGGAACTGGAACCAGTTGGAAAATATCTTGCAGAAATGGACCTGTGTCAGCAAAAGCCAAATCTCAAATTCATAGACTTTAAATAATCTGCTATAAAAGACTTTTTTTTACCTGTCTAAAGAATAAAGTAACTAACTTGGGGAATAAAACAATCAGCAAATGTAGTGTCAGGTATAAATTGAATTGAATGCCTATATAAGGGGAGCTTCCTTGAAAATAATTATTTTTAAATGTGTCTTCCTCACTGCTTCAATAAATTGCTTAATTCTAGGCTCAGAAACCTTACGTTGTACAGAGAAGAGGAGCTGAATTTGCCTTATCTACTATAGCTAAACACTTTGGTGCTGAAATGGCAACGGGATTGCCACATCTCTGGGATGCAATGGTCGGTTCGTTACGGAACAACATTCACATAAATAATTTTGGTAACTACACTTATGATTTAAGCTGGGAGGGCAGGTAGGCTGGGGGCAGTATGTCAGACTTAAACTGAACACCTTTTCTGTTTTTACCAGATCGAAAGTCATTACTGGAAAAAGGAGATGCTCCTGCCCAGGAGCTGGTAAATTCCTTGCAGGTTTTTGAAACAACAGCAGCTTCAATGGATACTCAGCTACATCCTCTGGTAATCAGCTTTTGTATGAAACACTTCAGTCTGTCCATTGCCACTGTTTTAAATTTTTGTAAGGCTTCTTTTTAGATGTTGGTCTGATTTTGCTCAAATAGTGCTTTTAGTCCCTCATTAGCCTGCCTGTTCTCAGAGTCCTGTATCCTACTCTTGATAAACTAAAGACATAGCCTTCAATAGTTAAACTGTGCAGTTGTAAAGCTGTTTATGTAGAGTATTAAATTCTGTATTTGTTCATGCAGGTTGTAGAATAAACCACAAAAGCAAACAGCTACCTACAATTTAGCCTTGGCATGTTCTTTTTTGGATGAGATGTCCGAACAAAATTGTGTCCGAAGTTTGAGTTATGATCATATTTATGCTATTCTGTTGCATTGTCATCAGCATCTTCGCTCTGCTTTATTTTAGTTCTGTATTTCCTAAAACTGGAGAACAGTCTGATAATAGAATGCCTTCTGTTTGTAATGAAAGTATAGATAAAAATGTGGTTATGCTGCACTGTGTGGTTGACTGAAATGATTTGACTTATAATAATGTCTGACATGTAGTTTCTGTGGCTGGAGCGAGAACAAAATGTAGTGATAAAGAGGGTTTACTGCCTCACTACTGTGTAACAGCTGAAGGTTGTCAGAAAGGCTGCCTGTGCAGGGAATGCAAAAATTATTGGAAACTTCAGTTTACCCCCAATTAGACCGGATTTGATTATTTAAAAAATTATATCTTTCTTTGAACTGACTGTTGCTACTCAGGAGAGAGATCCTGGAGTTAGGATGCTTCTGTGAAAGCATTAGCTGAATGTAAAGTACTGGTAAAAAAAAAAAAAGAAATGGAGCAGTAAAGTCATCCTTATGCCTGCATCTGAACAGTTTTCAGTACTAGCCTATCTGTAATACTGTATTTCAGAATAAGTATAGTAGCTCTGCAAGAGTCATAGAGAAGGGCAGGTTGATAAAAATAAATGACAAGGCTCCCATGCAAGGAATAAGTAGGCCAGAAATCTGGAAAGGATGAGTAAAATGAATGGCTGTAGAATTCTGAGCAGATGGAGAAGATTCATGTGGAATTTTCTTACCTAGTTTATTAAACTGCTAAAATGGTTTTGAGTGCATTTAGCATATGACATGGAAAGACTTTCTTTAATATCTATGTGTTTTATATGTATGCATATGTGTGGTGTGTAGCTGTGTAATTAGTTTTGGGAGTGTTAATACTGTATGCAGGTTTAAAAAAATCCTAGAAAGTCAAGGAGGGTAGAATTGGTTCGTCAAAGCTCATATTAGGGACTTTCACACTAGGGAAAACCTGAGCATCTGTTTAAGATACCCGATATAAAAGTGTTTATACTGATGGGGAAAAAAAGACATACAGGTACACACGTACTCCACTGGGAAGATGCAGATTTCCTTCTGACTGTCTTCCTTGTCACACAGTATTAATGAGACTCCTAACATGAATAATTCATCAGCCTAAGCACAAATGGGATGAGTCTAGGACAAATCTGCTAGCTGGAATGAATTCTTAAATCTGTGTCTGTATTTAAGTGATAAATCTTTTTTTTTTTTTTTTGAAATAAAAAGTACTGAGTACTTAGTACTATATTGTCAGTGTGAAACATGTCCTTGCCAACTAAGGGCTTCTTTAATTTTCATTTAGACTAAACTGCTAGCTCTTTTTTTACTCTGCATTTTAGCTGCATTGGGGAGTAATACTTGTTCAAAGTTCAATTACCTGTTCCTTCTGAAACTATTTTTTAGTTTTAAGCAATTAGATCTTGTAAAGGAGTCACTTCAAGCATTCTTAAATGACTTAAAAAGATTGTTTAGTTCAAAAAAATTCACTCATTTGTTTATAATTCATATTAACGTTTTCTCCCCCACTCTTTTCTCTATTCAGTTAATACAGCACTTGCCTCATCTTTACATGTGCCTTCAACATCCCAGCACTGCCGTGAGACACATGGCTTCCCGTTGTGTGGGCGTTATGAGCAAAATAGCTACCATGGAAACAATGAATATCTTTCTAGAGAAAGTTCTACCATGGCTGGGAGCAATAGATGACAACACCAAACAAGAAGGTGCAATTGAAGCACTGGCATGTATCCTTGCTTGAGGATTCAGAAATACAGAAGCTTCTTTGCTATTGCTTAATTTGGGTGAACAAAAACTGTTGTCAGGGAAGAAAAAAGGGAGGAGGAATGAAATAAATTAAGCTGTTTTCCTGCTGTGGAATGAAACAGAATAAAGTTTCATTTCCATTGCCCTTATTTTATCCATCAGATAAAGGTTTGGTGGAGGTGGTTCAGTTTCTCAAACCAACACTAGGTTAAATGTAATTGGGTAGATCAGATTTCCCTGCTTCTGCATTGCTTTGTTGCTAGAAACCTTATTCATCTGAATGTAAGGTATTAATGACTCTTCCCTATTGAGTGTGAAATCTGCTGGGTATATATTTGTCAGACAGTCCTGAGCCGTTAAAAACTATTTCCTTAATAACCGATCCAGGTGTAATGGAGCAGCTGGATGTTGGTATTGTTCCATACATTGTTCTTCTAGTGGTTCCAGTTCTGGGTAGAATGAGTGATCAGACAAACAGCGTACGTTTTATGGCTACTCAGTGCTTTGCAACATTAATTAGACTGATGCCTCTTGAGGTAAGCTCAAACTCCAAGTATACTGAGTGTATGAACTATTCTGTATCCACTTTTTCACCAGCTGCGAAGTCCAGGCTTCTGGCTTATTAAATGCTGAATGAGTAAATGGTATTATACATGTTGAGTCCATATCAGATAATAGAAGTGTTCTTTATCAGTAAAATGAGCAAAACTGGACCCTGTGTTAGCAATTGTCTAAATGTTAAAATAAAATACCTTTTTATAAGAAGCTTATTTTAACTGTGTACACAAAGTTTAAGGGTCTATTTATTAATTTTGTGTGCAGTGCTTGTTCTGCTAGTTTGGGCTCAAAAGTTTTAGGAGTTATATGTGCGCTCTCCCTAGGTATGTGTGTTGCTGTGTGTGCGTGGTCAAGAGAAATGCATAAAAGCAGTACTTCTTTTAAAGGAAAAAACAAAATAACAATAGAAATAATGTAGATATAAGTAGAGTCTCTTATTTCTAGGTATTAAAATCAAAATGCACTGCCCTACATATCTGGGCCAAATATTGTGTATTATAGAGTTTAATCAGTACAAACTTGCTTCAGTTTTTCACTTCTACTACCATGTTCACACCTCAGACACTTTCTAATGTGTTGTGTCAAGGACTACAATGGTTCTAAGTAACTTGACCACCAGATGGTAATAGAAGACAGTTTAGAGTACATTTCCATAGTAATAATGAGAACCAATTGTCAGTTTAATGGATTTATTATATTTTTAACATAATAGAACCTTAGCATCTGATAACTAGCAGTCTGCCTTAACAGGAGGAGAAAATTGGGGTGACAGATATGATGATGGTAAAACAGTGTTGCCTATTTTGCTAGTGTATATTACAAGCAAACAAGAATATCTGAGCATGTTTGGCCCCTAGATGGATTCCTTGGGCTTCTGGCCTGACACGGGGAGTACCTGCTGCTACAAACCTTGAAGGGGGTTTAGGTTTTTCTTTCTCCCAACAGTTTCCAACTGCTTGAATTCATCCTATGGATTTTGGTATCACTTTAGATATAATTCCACTAAATAGGAGAAAAATCCATCAAACTTTGGATGGTAGCTTGTTGTTCAACAGAAAAGTGTCAAAGGCTTCTATAGCTAGCCAGATAAACTCTGTGATTAGAGCTAAACTAGCTCAGTCTTTGTAGAGTCTTAAAAGCTTGACCAGAATTTTCCTTTTTGTATCAAGTTCTTCAGTGTATCCTTTTCAGGCAGAATTTGTCACACCCCAGATGTGTTGACCCACAATCAATCATAAACAAATATAGCACAAACAGAGTATATGTATCCTGAGTTTGGATTCGTACAGTTGAGAAGATTTCAGATCTTTACTGTCTGTTTGTTTAAAATGTGTAAGCTAGTATGAGATTTTACTTTTTCTTCTCTGTGTGACAACTATAGTCCTGTAGGCCTTACATTGCTGCTTTAAACACGTTATCTTAGGCTGGTATACCAGATCCACCAAACATGTCCGAAGAATTAATCAGAATGAAAGCTAAAGAACGCCACTTTCTGGAACAATTACTGGATGGAAAAAAACTGGAAAACTATGAAATTCCAGTACCAATCAAAGCAGAGCTCAGAAAATATCAGCAGGTAACAGCTTATACTTCTGTTTTAAGAGAGCAGTAAGTTGCAGTCTGATACAATTTCATGGAGTGGTAGGAGTTGTTCAGTATTGGCTTTCTGCATGTGGGTTTTTTGAGGGTGTTTTGATTGTTTGTTTTTTTAATTGTTCAGTGTGTATCTTGGACTCGTGAATAAGGAAGAAAGAATGAAGTAATGCATGCTTCTTATACTGTCATAATGATATTTATCCCATCTCTGGATTCTGCTGTCTTTCTCAGGGAATGGCCAATGGGCTTGTTTAGGCTGACTATGGCAGCTCACCATGCCAGGCCTTGCTGGACTGTTTGGGCATTTACATTTTTCCCTTTATCCCCTCTATTTTGAGTGAATGGGCTGTAGTGGATGCATTTATGGTGGGGAAATCAGCTCATAGTTTGGCACTGACGGATGATAGAACATATGGATGTTTGAACTGAAGCATAACTAGCTAAAGCTAGCTCTTAATTCTGAATCACTCTTCTTTTTTCTGATTTCAGGATGGAGTGAACTGGCTGGCATTTCTCAATAAATACAAACTTCATGGAATCCTTTGTGATGACATGGGCTTAGGAAAAACTTTACAATCCATTTGCATTCTTGCAGGTGATCATTGCCTCAGGTAAGCTTAAAAAACATTCTTAGAATTTAATGATAGGTTTTATCTGTGTTAATGACTCTGGACATAATCCTGGGCAACTGGCTTTAGGTGGCTGTGCTTGAACAGGGGGGTTGGACAGGTGGCCTCCAGAGGTCCCTTCCAACCCTACCTCTTCTGCAAAAACCAGGTTTTTTCCCCAACTCCTTTTTTGTATTGTTAAAGGGCTCAGGAATATGCAAGAACAAAACTGGTGGACAGTGTTCCTCTTCCCTCCCTGGTGGTGTGCCCTCCTACACTCACAGGACACTGGGTGGATGAAGTAGGCAAATTTTGCTCGAAAGAATATCTTAATCCATTGCACTACACAGGACCTCCTACTGAGAGAGCAAGGTAATCTCTCTTGCATTTATGACTGGGATAGAGTAAAATATCACACGTGGGATTTTGCAATTGACTTTACTACTGAAGCATAGTGCATGGGAAAGCTTGTGATGGTACTTTTAAAGGCTGAAATAATAACATATGAAAGGAACACTTTTAACTCCTCTTTTTTTTTTCCTTAAGATTGCAACACCAGGTGAAAAGACACAATCTCATAGTGGCTTCATATGATGTTGTAAGAAATGACATCGACTTCTTCAGGTAAGAATTGGCTTGTTTTTGGAGGTTTTTAGTGGCTTAGACTTTCAAATAGTACTTTAGTCTGTGTTCTTCTTTTCTAGAAATATTAAGTTTAATTACTGCATTCTTGATGAAGGCCATGTAATAAAAAATGGAAAAACAAAGCTGTCAAAAGCAGTAAAACAGCTGACTGCTAATTACAGGATAATTCTTTCTGGGACACCAATCCAGGTAAGTGCTTTTTTTTTTTTTTTTGGATGAAGAGTAGAAAACAAGCAAGAAAGATCTGTCTTGCAGTCCATTTTGTTGTACCTTTTATCAGTCACCTTGTTCAAAGTACACATTGTAAAACAGCCTTTTGCTGCTAAATGCTTGAAATGACGTATTTCTTCCTTCCTGGTTTACCTGTGTGTAGGGGAATGGGTGCAGATTTCATGGTACTAGTAGTGTTCAAAAGCTGGCAGCTAGACTTTCTCTACCATTTGCTCTTTAAGTATCAGGCAGGGATAGTGAAATTTCAGGAAACACAAATCTGAGAACTCCAGATCTGGGCTTTGTCCTGATGGCTTCTGTGCAGTGTGTGTCTCATCCAGTACGAAGGTAACTGGTGTCTCCTGGCTTTTGTTGTCCAGAAGAACTCAGGGTGTGGCTTAAGACATCCAACACAGTAGAAAGTCCACTGATATGTTAAAGTCTATGATATGTTAAAGTCTATGTAGATGTGTTTCTGTCACTCAGTTGGATGAAAGAGCTGCCAAGCTCCTGCAGCTTGGAAGTGTGTGCAAGTGTTAGATTTGTAGGGTTTTATAGGCAGCCTTAAATGTATGGAAGTTTTTCTGATAAGTTGTATTGATTTATTTATTTCTTTTGAAAATAATTTATCAACTCTTTCATTTTATGTCCAGAACAATGTCTTAGAGTTGTGGTCGTTGTTTGACTTCCTTATGCCAGGATTTTTGGGCACTGAACGCCAGTTTGCAGCTCGTTATGGCAAACCAATACTGGCAAGTAGGGATGCCCGAAGCTCCAGTCGAGAACAAGAGGCTGGTAAGGATCAAATGGTCAATATTTGGTATTTTGTTCCAGCCTCTTAAATGACACCTGCTAGTGAAAATAAAGTGTGGTCGATTCCAACATCAGAGGCTGGGGGGGGAGCTGAATGTTTTGAAAAATCTTTTTTCTTCTAAAATACAGCTTCTGTTGTCCTCACTAGGGGTTCTTGCAATGGAAGCACTGCACCGCCAAGTCCTGCCATTCCTGCTAAGGAGAATGAAAGAGGATGTGCTGCAGGACCTACCACCCAAAATTATTCAAGATTATTACTGTATTCTCAGTCCTCTACAGGTATGCTTAAATAGTGGCTGACAGTTTAGCTTTTTCAGCACAGTTAAGACAACAAAGGAACCAATTCTGTATTCCTGGGTCAATTTGATGTCAGCTCTGACCTTCTCTAGGACCACAGGACTTAAAAGGGTTTTCTGGTATGCGCTTACACTAATTCTAGCCTAGTTGTAATAGAGTATTTTTCACTTTAATTTCTGGCATTTCTGTTGTTCAGGAACAACATCTAGGCATCTCCAGGCTGTTTTTAAATAATACTTTCCAAGCTGAAAGAAAACAAATGACAGATTCCATTATTAATGTTTGTTGCATATGAAATAGCTTTCTTGATGTATGATGACTCTGAATAGGATGGTTTGTTTTCTGTTGGGGGAAAACACATTCATTGTCTTGTCTGTGGCCTCATCTACAGGTTCAGCTTTATGAAGATTTTGCCAAGTCTCGTGCCAAATGTGATATTGATGAAACAGTTTCTTCACTGAATGAAGAAACTGAAAAACCAAAGCTTAAAGCTACAGGTCATGTATTTCAGGTACAGATTGCTTCAGTAATTTTTATCTCCTAGCACATACACATCTGGTAACTGTATTTATGGGTTGAACAAATTAAAATGAAAATACTGAACTTAAACATTTGTGGCTATATGATCTAAATAGAATATTTATGCCTGGAATGTGATGTATAGCTGTTACGTTTAAACTATTGGTTTGTGTCTTAAGAAGCATAACACTGTTCTTGTATTTTTAATGTGATCTGCTCAACTGGTGTTCACCTGTTTTGTGCATCTTGTAAAAACTGATTATTGAAAGAGCAAAACAATGGAGAAGTAATTTGGACTTCATCAGCTGTTATACTACAATATTAAGATTCTAAAACACAGACAGAACATTTTCTTAAGGTTAGATCTGAATTTATGAAGGTTTATGATCTTACAGAATTGCAGATTAAGTCTTGTCTAATTGGAAACAACAATTCTCAAAAGCTCTGCCCCGCTTCCAAACCCATCTCCTCTATTGCACACTCAGGTAAAAGTGTGGGAGATGTTAGTCCTTGCACTTCTCCTGCAACAGGGGCCAAGATCACTATGCATGTAACAGTTATTGGATACAGTTTGAAATACAGGTTTTCTTAATATAAATGTTCAACTTTATTTTCATGTAAATACACCATAAGATCTAGATCATGAAATGTGGCCGAGTGGCCACTGTACTTGTAGTCAATTTTGTTCATCCTTTTTCTGGAGCTACATTCTTGCTAATCATTTCTTTGACCTTCACTTCCTAAATAATTAAAGGCATTACAATACTTACGGAAGCTGTGCAACCATCCAGCCTTAGTGCTAACAACCCAACATCCGGAATATAAAAGAATTACAGAGCAACTTGCAGCTCAGAATTCATCCCTTCGAGATATCCAACATGCACCTAAGCTGTCTGCTTTAAAACAAGTAAGTAGACGTGGTTGTGCCTTTAAATTTTCTAAATTTGTCTCTACTGGTGTTATAACTTAAAAGGTTTTAGCAATATGAAAACTCTTCTTAATAAAATTAAGTAGCAAATGTAAAAGAGTACAAGAGTGTTCTCAGTATATTTTTCCTGATAATTCAAGGGGGAAAGGGGAGCACAATTTTATTTCGAGGTGATGATGTTTACATAATTTTTGCTGCCACATTGAGAACATGACTTTTATTTTGTTTTATTTCTGTCTTTCTGGTTGCAGAAAAATTTTTCTCATGTGTATTATACAGGACACTATTACCTTGATAAAGTTAAATTGTATTACTTAAATTCTACTGTAAGTAAAGCTAAATAAAGAAAATTACTTTTCTGGCAGTGCTTAATTTTTTCATTGTTTGACAGTGAAGCCAAACTTTGCCTTAAGTCATTTAAGTGAGTGTCACAGGCTTCCTTCTGTAGTTTGTTTCTCTCATTTTTACTTTTGATAGTCTGTGAATGTCAATACTTACATGAGATCTCCTGCCATTCTGATGATACACTTTAATGCTCTGTTACTTTAAGCTGCTGCTGGACTGTGGTTTGGGGAATGGTGGATCTTCGGAAAGCGGTACAGAAGCTGTCGTGGCCCAGCACAGAGTACTTATCTTCTGTCAGCTTAAAAGTATGCTGGATATAGTGGAGCATGACCTTCTCAGACCTCAGTTACCTTCAGTCACTTACTTACGACTGGATGGCAGCATACCTGCTGGTCAGAGGCATTCCATTGTTTCCCGGTACGTCTTATCCCCTCATAACCATGTGGGGCCAATGGTAATGAACTGTATTATTTATATGGTGCATAATTGTTCGTCTGCCTCAAAGCAATTGAGACTCATACGTTCTTTATTTAAATGAAACTTAACCATATTTAACTTTTTCTTGTGTGCAGGTTTAATAATGACCCATCTATAGATGTTCTTTTGCTCACCACTCATGTTGGTGGATTGGGACTTAACTTAACAGGGGCTGATACAGTAGTATTTGTGGAACATGACTGGAACCCAATGAGAGACCTGCAAGCCATGGATCGGGCACATCGCATTGGGCAGGTGAAAACCTCTTCATTTCCCATAAGTGTGGTTTGTTTCTTTTTCTTGCTAAACTCAAATTTGGGTGAGAGATTGTAGCTTGTAAAAAGTGACATCTGTGGGTTTCTGCCAAGCTTCCGTTCATGCTGGTTTCTTTCAAATATGCCAGATGATGAAGTGTGTACTTTCTTATTCTTTCTCCAAGTGGTTATGCCTTCTTCTCTATACTTCCTGAGCTGCTGAGAGGCCAGGAAAGAATCACCCTTCAGCGGAGGAAGAGATGTGACTGGGGCAAGGAACTGAAGGGAAGCTCCACAGGATTGTCTTTCTCTGATGCTTGGACAGGGGAAGAATGACTGTTAGTCTTCCTTACAGCTGTAAAAAGCAGTGAAATCTTCCAAAGTACAGATGGCAGTTGAAGATGCCTCTACTATACACTGGCATATTCTTCTCATGTAACTCCAGGCCAAACTGCTTCTAGACTGTCTGTGATGGACACTGAATGCTTATGCTGTCCCAAATACCTAAGATGATACTTGATAGCTAAGTGTGCTTTTTCTCTTTCAGAAACGTGTTGTTAATGTGTATCGCCTGATAACCAGGGGAACTTTGGAGGAGAAGATCATGGGTCTTCAGAAGTTCAAAATGAATATTGCAAATACAGTGATCAGCCAAGAAAACGCAAGCTTACAGAGCATGGGAACAGAGCAGCTTCTTGATCTGTTCACTCTTGACAAGGTAAAGAAACATTTTTACAAATACCTACCAAAAATAGAGTAAGCTTAGGGAAAACCTTTGCTTTTAAATGTAAAATTTAATCACATGAATGCTTTAAGGACTGATGAATAGTAGACAGCTCTCTGAAAATCGGGAGGAAGTGATATTTCCCCAAAAGAACCATCAGACTTGAAGAATTTGTTAGATTCCTGAAAACATTATGCTGTATATTAACTGGTGTTTTTTATTTGGTTTTTTTTTTTTCTTTTGCAAAGGACGGGAAAACTGAAAAAGCAGATACCTCTACCTCTTCTGGGAAAGCATCAATGAAATCAGTACTCGAAAACCTTGGAGAACTATGGGATCAAGAGCAGTATGACACTGAATACAGTCTTGAAAACTTTATGCATTCGTTAAAGTAACCATCACATATTTGTAATACAACTGCTGCTAGTTCACATTTTTCTGCTGATATTCAGCAAACTTCAAAGCATATAGAGTGAACCTTTAGCTTAATGTGTAAATAGACTTATTGAAAGAAGAATCTTTAGAAGAGTGGCACCAAGTAGTGTCACCTGTTTCACTGGGAAGTTATTCTGTCTTAAACGTTTGCACTGTATAAAAACTTTAAATGTAAGCATTGTGAGGTGGTTTGAATTTTACTCGTTCTGAACAGCTGCAAATTCTTACTTGGTAGAAGAATTAAAACAAAGCAGGTTTTTACATTTGTTAACAAGTGTTACTTGTGTTTTGAAGTTAAGTCCACCATTATTTCTTTCTGTATCTATAATAGTTTTGTACAGTTGTTTCAGTGAGTACTTCAGGTTCTTCAGTGTACATTTTTTCTTTTAAACACAACTTGCTTTTACGGTGTATTAAAAAACAATTTTCAACTTTAACTTTCATTTGGATCATTTCAGGACTTGTATCACCAGAGGCAAAGCCTAGAAGCCTTGGAAGTATTGAATAATTAAATGGCACTAGGCCTGTGCACTCACCTTTTGTACATTGAATATAAATATATCATGCTATTCAGTCTTTTGACACCATCTTGAGAGAACAGCTCACTTGAACTTTTTAATGTAATGAGCTCTATTAAATACAGGTAGTGGCCTATTTGAGGCCATGTTTGCATCCTGTTAGCAAGGGTGTACTTTTTTAATTTATCTATAAGGCTAGAGTATAGCCACTTTGAGAGATGCATGTATTCAGTATGTTTCAATCCTATATATTTTTTGTAACTAAAAGAAGAAATTAAATATACAGACAGACGTTTTCCAGAAGTAGATTTTACACTGTCTAGGATTCTAAAATCCATGCTAAAGTGACTGTTTACTAAACATGCATGATTTAAAGCTTCTTAAAGGAATAGGGAGGACTTTTTTCGTTAGGAGAAAATATACGTAGAAATACCTACATTCAGTTTGAGGTAATGGATAGTTGAAATTGTGTAACAAAAGACAGTAAAGGATTTTAATAGCAGTAAGTGAGATTAATATGGCTGTATGTTGTGCAGCTTTTTATAAAAGGGAGGCAGTAGTAAAAGTGTGTTTCTAGATGTGCATATGTACCAGTATATGCACTTTTTATAAATATTAAATTATAGATAACTTACAGCAGTTGTCTGAATACATAGAATATATGTATAAATATAAAACCTAAGGTTTGTAGCTTGCTGTGTGCTTAAGCATCAGAGCTTAAAAACCACCAGAGACCTCAACTATTGTAAAGTAAGATTGTTTTAAAACTATATAAATCAAGACAGTTCTGCAGCATTGGAGATGAATTAATGTCACATTTCAGTAGTTATGAACTGCCAGATTGTAACTAAATTAGCATTCCACGAAAATAAAATAAACTGGGAATATATAACTTGTTTTTGTCCATGTTTAGTTTTGTTTCTGTAGAGAAGACTTAGCTGACTATATTAAAAAAATCAATGCTTTTGGAAATTACAGCTGGATTACTAGTGTTAGTTCATTCCTACCTTCATACTTAGAATATTTCTGTTGTGCTTTTTAGCTGATGATCCAAGCAGGGGAGACAAGATAGGGCTTGGTATTCTGTTTGCAGAGAAGTTACAATGCTGGAATACTGCATACTTGAAGATAACTTGGTGCAGTAATTTGGTGACAGTGCCTAGAAATAACAGGGTATTTGAATAAAGAAACCTCTTTAGTCATAAAACACTGCATATGTTTTTCTTCAAGAGTTTTATTTATAAGAGTTCAGTGGTAGGAAACTGTTTGGCTCCTGTTGGAAAAGAAATACACAGCTAAGGACTGTCTTAAACCAGTTATTTATCACATTGAGGTTGCTATGCAACCATAATAATTTTAGTGATGGCTCTCTTGGATATGACATCAAAAAGACTTGTGCACCTGGAGAAGGGGGGGAGCAGAGCCTAGAATAACTGTTTCAAGATGATTATATGTACTAACTGACCTTAAGGGTTCAAAAGATTTCAAAATGGAAACCGGCAGGAACACTGCACCAAGGATATAAAAAATTGTTTTTAGTTACTTTAATATTTAATAAAGAGCTCTTCTATGCCTTCTGAGCCAGCAGACCATTTGCCATGATTGGCTTGTTTGTGCAGTGTTCTTAGTGCATAAAACTGGATTCATTTACAGCAAAACTCAAGCAAGAAATAGCTCTTGGAATGCCTCTAGCTGAACTAGACCAGACTGGGGTCTGGGCTGAAACAGAAAGGGGTTTTCTTTATTTCTAGGCTGAAATAAACACTTCAAAGATGTCAAGGCCTCAGCACCAACCATAGTGCTCTCCAGCTCTGCCCCTGCTGCGGACATAGAATGCAGGCATAATGAAGACATAGCCTAAATCTTGACTGGCTGGAGGCCCAAAAAAGCCCCTGACTGTGAGTAGAACTGTGCGTAGAGTCATAGAATGCTTTGGGTTGGAAGGGATCTTAAAAGACATTTTGTTCCAACCCCCCTGCCATGGGCAGGGACACTTGTCAGACCAGGTTGCTCAGAGCCCCATCCAACCTGGCCTTGAACACTTCAGGGATGGGGCATCCACATCATCTCTGGGCAACCTTTTCCAGTGCCTGAAACCCAAGGCTTGGTGCAGTGTGTGTAATTTGTACCGAATTAAACTGGTCTATCTCATAATTTAGCATCACACAAACACCAATAGTTGCCAAAGCCAGACCTTCATGTTAATGTAGTTCCCAATTCAAAGCTTGCTAACCTGAGAAAACCAAGCACCTCTTACTGGTGACCACATTCTGGGCTGGAAGAACTACTTTGAAACAAGTGTATGCATAATGGTGCTTTCCAACCAGGTTTTAGGACTGCTTGAAATTCTACTTAAAGCTAAAGGAAGAGCTGCCTTCTGCAAACATGCACCAAGCCTGCATAAACACAACTTCTGCAATGCCCATTGTACTTAGCTTAACTAAGAATTCAATCTAGCAAGTCTGTCTCCATGTATGTTATCTTTGGAATCCATTTAAGCAGGAAGCTGCCTTGCTTTCTGCAAGTGTAGTTATGGCTATTGCAGGTTTCTAGGTTGGTGTGTTGTGTTTTGTTTTTTTTTTTAATCCTGCTTCCTAATGCTTTTGGAGGTTTTTTCCAAGCTTGCAGAAATCGAAATTACACTGAATATCCAAGGTATACATAGACAGTGATTTAGTAACTCTAATTAGTTCGAGTTTAATATTTTGCTTTAGTCCGTTGTAGTATCTTACAAAGCTTAAATTTTACCTTAAAATTACCAGATTTAAAGACAAATGCTTATTTTTACCATCAATGCTGTCCCCAACTTTACCACCTCTCGTGGTAGGGCAGAGTAAGGTTGTAAGGCAAAGAGAACAACTTTCTAATTGAGCCTTAATTCAGGGGAAAATAGGGCAGCTTAAGCCATGGTAGGAACTGTGGAAAACTTCTCAGATGAAAACATATTCACATAGCAAAGATTTTATTAACTCGCCTAGAAATGATGAATAATACAGTGTTAACTCTAGCTAGGTGTGCAGTGTTAAATAGAGCTCTGGCACAGGGCAAGCTTTAAAGCTTTTAAGGACCACAGCAGTAACTGACTTGTGCTAAGTTGCTTTGTAATCAAAAGCTTGGAAGCTGCAGTTTTTTATTTAATCCAGGCAGAGAGGTGCTGCAGTAGATATACAAGAAGACAAGAGAAGAGCTATTTTTTTATAGCTGTCCTTTACTAAGGTTAAGATATTTTTATGAACTTCTTGTAGACACTGGGATCTAAACTTGCAACTTTACATCTCAAGTTATACCCAGCTGGCATTGCATTTGCACAGACCAGCACACATGAATTTAGGAAATTTCTTAGGTTATCTATCCCTCCCCCAAACCTTGAAGTCACACATTCAACATTTATTTTCTTAGCTCAGTCATGTGGGTAGGCTAACTTGGAGTTTCGTGTCTGTCATTAATTTACCAAGTAATCAAGAAACACAAAGTTACAGATGATGTATTTTCCTTTCATGTAAAATTCAGACCAGGATTTGCTAGGTCGTAAGAGGAAAATTACACAAACCAAAGGAAAACATTTACTGCTCAATTTCCCTTTTCAGATGAGGGAAAGGAGTCGATCCAGAGAGCAGAAACTTCAAACCCATAAATTCTGACTCAGGTGCAAGAACTGCAGGAATGGGGAGAAAGAAAGGATACACTGCATCCTGCCAAAAGGCTGTTCCAGGGAGACAGCAAATTGAACTACTCTGCTGTTCAGTCAGAGGCTCAGAAATAGCTGAGCTTTTGGAACATGCTGGCCATGTCTCCAATACGCTCCAGTTCCAGGGGCCTTTGCGAGGTGATGCTGTGCTGTCCATGCCAAGTCTGTGCCTGCCAGAGATTTCCCATATGTCAGGGTAATTACGTTTCACAGTTTATGCAGGCTGGATGCTTAGGTACTCCATTGAGAAACCAGGAATACTTACCAGTGTACTGGGAGCAAGTGAATTGTGTGGTTAACTGCAGTGGGCTTTTTGCTGCTGTTTCTGTGTTAGTTCTCTTTGAGTAAATGTTGTGCTCTCCAGATACACGTTTATGTATTCTGACCCTGTTTCACATGACTCATGCT
The DNA here is from genome assembly GCA_035584735.1 of Pseudotriccus pelzelni. Taxonomy (NCBI): domain Eukaryota; kingdom Metazoa; phylum Chordata; class Aves; order Passeriformes; family Tyrannidae; genus Pseudotriccus; species Pseudotriccus pelzelni. Next base: position 20,579,991 of record JAWMRA010000162.1, on the reverse strand, counting down.
GCACTTGCAGCGATTTAATTATCAATCATAGCCTAGTATCCGAGAAATAAAGACTTCAAGTAGAAATCTAGAATGGTAAGCCAAGGGAAGAGCTAATGCAGATGTTAAAATCTAATTGCTTTGCAAGAACAGGACTTGAAAAAGTCAATTCAATTTGTCACGATCTCTGCTGTAGCCAGAGAAGGACGACATTAAAAACACATCTACTCCCAGAAGATGGCATGCTCTGATTCCTGCCTTTCTTCCGAATCAGAGCCGCCTCACTTAGGAGCAAAATTGACTCTTGACTCTGCACTACTAAAACAAGTGTGGCTTTAGGAAAATACTGCACTGTATGCTGATCTATTTCTCCACGCTGCCCACATCTCCACACAGTCCCAATTATAAAACACTTCTGGGACACTTGCAACTGTTCAATCTTGACACTTCTGTTTTGCAAGTATCATCACTCACAAACCACAACACTATCATCAACTAAACTAAAAGTACTGAGGTGCTATTTCCTATTCATTTTGACACTTTGGATACCTATATAAACATGGACAAAGTTCATTTCTGGGCATAAACTCAAAATATAGCCCATACTCATTTTCAAGAGGTGGCAGAGGAAGGAATCATGTACACTAACAAAACCAACAGTCAGTGCTGCCCCATCAGAGTTTCTTTGTTTACAACTAATTTAATGCTCACCCATTTAGGCATCATGTCAGTTAAATTATCAGTTCATTTGCAAGCTGGAAAGGACAATGTGGCAGAATTCAAATTTGATACTTCTGCTTTCTTTGCTGCCCTGGTGAGAGCTGCAAGATGTGATCAGCATTTCAGGCTTCTCATGGTCAGCACTGTCAGCAGTAGTTAATTATTGTTTATAAAATGCAGAACTGTGTGTTCTTGCAGTTACAAGTTGCATCACTCGTTGGCTGTGCCAGTTATTTATCAGCTGAAGAGCAAGGCAGCAAACAAAGCAAGAAGAGTGAAAACCACAAAAACCCATGACAGTTTACATGGGCTCTGTAGGGTCAGGGAAAATGCAGGATGATGAAGGGACATGGGATGCACTTGCCATCAGCCCATTTTCCCTGGCTCGGTTTGGTTTATTTCTCCCAATTTTCCCCTGTGCAGTATTTTTGCCTCCAGTATAGATGTGGTCACATCTGAAGTCACCACAGTACTGCTGTGGAAGAGATTAGAAAGCCTAACCCCTGGGAGCCTCTTGTGTGCTGCTCCTCTTCCCACTTGAGCACGAAAAGTAGCTCCAGCCACTAACACAGGAGCCTGCTGGGCCACCCCAAAGGAGAAAACAAGCCAGGCAGTCTCGAAGTCCAAATAAGCTCAAGTGGCAGATGGCTACGAACACCCTTCTGCACAGAGAAGAGGAACTACAACCCTTGCACAAGAGCTCCAAGGCCCAGTGCGGGCTGTGAGGATGCAGCAGCCAGTGCTGCCTTCATAGAATCATAAAACAACGGAATTGGAAGCGACTCATATGGATCACTGAAGTCCAGCTCCTGGCCCTGCACAGGACAGGCCAAGAAGCCCAACATGTGCCTGAGAGCATTATCCAAACACTTCTTGAACTCTGACAGGTTTGGTGCTGTGACCGCTTCCCTGGGGAGCCTGTTCCAGTGCCCAACCACCCTCTGGGTAAAGAACCTCTTCCAAATATCCAGCCTAACCCTCCCCTGCCCTCATGCCCTCGCCATCCCTCACACTCTAAATAAAACAAACATTAAAATAATAGAAGAAAAGGCCTCAGAGCCACGAGTCCCTCCCTGCTCCTCAGGACTGGGGGTTCACGTCCCCTCCGCCCCCACCTCAGTCATGAGGGGGACATGGCTGGGCAGACGGGCCCTCAGTGCCCGTGAGGCCGCGCCATCAACCGCGCCGGCTGCCAGGGGAGGGCACGGTGTGGGATCCACCACGGGCCGCGCCGCCCTCTGAGGTCCCACCGATGGTCACCACCACCCTGTGTGACCCAGCCTCGGAAACCTCTCTCCCTGTTTCACCCCCACCCGTGTTTTGCAGCCCCAAATCTGACCCACCCCTCAGACCCCAGCGCAAGGTGGGCAAGGCCGCGGGGCTGTGAGGCCAAGACGGGGATGCCGGGCCCGGGGAGGAGCTCTGTGCTGCTGGAGTGTTTGCAGAGAAGCAAAATCACCAGGTTCATCTGCATCTTGTCGGATTCCTGCCAGGTGAGGATCAGCCTGGATTTGGGGATGAGTTGCACACTTTGCAGATTTATCTGTTTACCCATTCAGGGTCTCCGGAGGCAAAGGAGGTTCCTCTGCGTTTCGTTTTCTGCTGCTGATCTGTCACAGAGTAAGGCTTGCATCCGTGGCAGAGATGTGCTCAAAGCACTAAATGACTTTTGCAATTATTAGATGCCTTTATCAGCTTTGCTTTGGCATTTAATCAGCCGCAAAAGCTATTTATTGCCTCATAAACTCCTCTGTAGCAAACATTATCCTTTAATTAATCCCTGAAAATTACAAAGGCTGATGAGGTAACCCGTTTTTCACACCACCCAAATAAGCTTAGGAGAATTTGTTGCTGGTTTCCCCTTTCATTTTGTTTTTAGACGTTTTGTCAGCTGGCCCAGTCAGAGGGCTTGTTAGGACAGGTAGTAGCAATTTAGCAGCATGTCCCAGGTAACAAATACCAGGCAAATCACTGAGTTGTGAGGATTATTCACAGCTGAGAAAGTTGGGGGATGAGTAAAAGTTAAACCCTAATTTAACTCACATTAGAATAGGAAAGGCAATCTGAACAGGATGTGGCTTCAGAGTTAAATGATGTTACAGACTCATTAAAAGATTGGACCAGCTGCTAATTAGGAGTTTTTGAAGCTGAGGACAGAATGGCAGATCTCCCGCATACTGAAAGACTTCAGATACCTACTTGATTTGTATTTCATTAACTTTTGTATATCGCCACTCATAGAAATTCAAAGCATCTGAATCATCAAGATCTGTGTCTAGAACAACTCAATACCTTAGGATTTCCCCTAGAATAATGTTTTGTAGTCTGTATTTTACAGCACAGACAAAACATTTTGCTATTTCCAGGTACCCCTAACCATACTTCCACCAGAATCAGACATTAGTTTTAAACTAAAGCAGTTCACAAAATAACAGAAATGTTAGGCATCATGATTTCCAGCTTTTATGTGGCCATATAAGGACTAGAATTATAGCTGGAAATTCAGTGATCTCATATGAACTTATTGATTCTACTGGGGACAGAAGGAGAGGAGCAAGAAACACTTCCCTAAATATTTGGGAGCTGGTAATGCTGAGTCCTACCTCCTTGCTTCCCATGTACGACTGATAAAAACTGTTGTGGAATTGCCATTGCCTGCTTGGAAATATAATGTCAAGAAAGAAGGCATTTTCATATTTTTATCCAGGTTAATTACTGAGTTGCAAAAAGGTGTCGGGATCACATAATCAGCCATGCCTGCAGCTAATGTTTCATGAATTGTAAACTGTATTTTAGGAATTACCTAGTGATGCAGGTAGTTAAGGAAGTATAAATTTGGCAGAGCCCATGAAGTACGGGAAGGGAGATTTCTCCAAAAATTGTTGCAACAAATTTCCCCATCAGCATTTAAAATCTCCAAAGCAAATTCTGAAAGGAAAAAAAAATCCTTTGTGTTTGAGAAATGGGAAGAGAGAAAGAGAAAACAGGAAAAAAATAAAACCTCCCATGTTTTTTACGGCTTTTTGTTTTTCCTCATCACTGGAAATAAAAATCCAGCTCAAACCCACAAAAACATCAACCTTGTTCTAATCCTAGCTCACAGCTGCTAGGAAATTTACATCTCTTGTGTCAGGTGTTAATCACAGTGAGACTAAAGAGCAGTTCCACTACAGCGAGTCTTTCTATGTGTTAGTAGGTGGTAGCATAGTCAGGACTCAAATTATAAGAGATTATGTTTTCAGAAATGTATTGAAAACTCCAACCCAGCAATTATGTTTTCCAAAGTAGTCCATTTGTGCTGTGTTACTGCTGGAGACATTCTACATTTCGTAAATGGTGTGTTCTTGCCGCCTGAGTTTCTGAAATGTAAGTAGGGGGGAAAAAGATGAAGTGGGTGGATACTGTTAAAGTAAAACTTTAGAAACTACCAAGTCTAATGCTTTATGTCCCAGGAGGAGCTGTGGTGAGGTGATGTAGCTTTATGCAGTGATAGACGGTATAATAGTCAGCTTCCTGTATTGCAGGGCAATGGAGGGCAGGTCTCTCCAGTGGTGAGAACAGCAACAGTTCAGTTCAGTTGCCACAAAGCAAGACGAATTGAAGTATCATAGGGAGCAAAGAAGGGGAGAGTGAGTGTGTAAGGATATCAGGCTGCTCACTGTAGTCTGGCATTTTATGTGCTTCTCAATGGAAGGGACTACAATTGTGTCACTGCATCGTTCATTTTATGCATGTTAAAGCAAAAGTTCCTTTGGCCAAAGTGCATAAAAAGTCATGGTAATGTAATTGCTACTTATCTACAATTACTTGAGAAATGTTCTCTTGACTCTGCAGTGGATACAGAAACAAAACACAGAGAAGGGAGTTTGTTTCCCCCAAATTACATCACATCACACAAATTTCTATTAAGCTTCTTTTCACTGTAAGGGATATTAAGAATATCCCTGTTGTTTCAAAAAGATGACAGCATCCTGCCCAGTGGGCCAAAGGAATGATAATGCATTCTTACAGCGTGAGGAAATCAGCCTTGTTAGTTCTTCTTCCAAGAATAAAGCAAAATAAAAAGGTTAATGCAAGGGTCAGAGTTGCCCCCTTTATAATGTGATTCATCGAATGCATTAATGAGAACACCACTTTGTTATTTCTAGAGAAGAGTGGTTGGATCAGAACAACTTGAAGAATAGAAACTATCTCACCATGCTGACTTCAAGGACTTGGCAAGCTGGGAGCTCCCTGAAGAGTCTTCTGCATCGCTGAGCCCAGCCTTGCCCCTCCAGAAAATCTCTGAGCAGCAAGCTGAAGGTGAAGTCTCTGTGAGTGTCGGGGGCGGGGGGGGGATTGTCTCCTACAGCTTCAGCAGCAGTGGGGTGCAAGAGGCAGACAAAGGCAATACTATTATTAATGCTTTATTTGGTCCAAACAATGCATTTTAATCTGCCAGAAATCGAGCCAGATTGAGTCATAACTCTTGTGAGCTTGGATGCCTGAATTGTTCCTAATGTCTGAGCAAACCTTTTCTTCCTTCTGCCAATCTGATTTGCAATCCAAAGGGGTTTGTAGTGTTAATGTAAGTACATTCAATAGGTTTTGAGTAATTCAGTCTCAGTTGAAAATGAGTGCATGTAATGGGATATTTCTGAGAAGAAGCCTCTTGTACTGTGCTTTTCTGAGTACAAGGTTTGTTTGAATGCTGCCATAGTCCTTATTGGACATCATAGCCATGCCTTTGAAACACTGATCTAATAAAATCCAGTGCTGGGGGTAGGGAGCCAGTTAAATGTGAAATGATCATAACCTCTCTACCCATCACAGTTCCTCTGAACAGGGATCAGACTTCTATCTTCAGTTTTTACACAAAGGGAAAGAACCAGCAATTAAAGCTCCTTAAATCCTCGTAGTTGCCAAGGGCGAAATTATATGACAGCAATACATGTTTTCTACAGGGGAGATGGAGACGGAAACAGGTTATCACATTAATTATATTTGTCTTTTGAAACAAGGACTGACTTTATTGAGTATTACAAGCAAGACCACTGCATTCCTGACTGGCTGTATGATCTCAGACAAGTCATTTCTTTCTGTTCCTTTTACACGCTCTTTTTGTTTTTCCTACTTAGACTGAAAGCACTTCAGGACAAAAAAAAACTCTCTCTCCCTCTGCCTTATGCAATGCCAGGCCTAACAAATGCTTTGCTTTGAGGCTTTAGAGAGTGATGAAATATAAATACTTCCAAAGACCATAAGTGATGCTGGCTTTGAATGGGAAGTCATAGCCTGGCCTGAGAAGGGGCAATTTTTACTGCTCTTTCCTATCTGCTGATCAATATTCTCTTGGAAAAGAGAAGACTTGAAATTTTTACTAACATTATGGATGCTTGCACTGTTGTGGCAGACTGTGAAGGAACTGGATTATGAGTGGTTAAATTGCATTTGGCTGAAAATCAAATTAGCTTTATTGATACCTGTGTGCCTCAATAGCACCTAAAACCCGGGAGAAGTTTAGTAAAAATTCAAGAACTCCTTTTTCTAAGCAGACACTCATGATTAGTTGCAAAATTTAACCATCAGATGTCTTGAGGGAGACGAGCTTGACAGTGTGGTAATAATCAGGCTGTAAAACAAACAAATGAAAATAGGCTTTACTTTGAAGAGTTATATAGATTTTGCATACCTTATTTTGTTTTTTATTATCTTTATCACAACAGCATCTGAGGCTCTGGTCAGCATAAAGGGCCAGGCAACACATAAACCCTGCCACAAAAAGGCTGTTGTTCCTCCAAAGAGCAGTTGGTCTTAGGGCCCAGTGAGAGGGGCCAAATTAAGTTACTTAAGAGATGCTTGGTCTGACTACATTTGATAACCTTTTTTTTCTCCAGAAGTTCTTGTCATGTCAGTTCCACCAGTTGATGCGCTTTATTAAATTTTTTTCCAGCTTGGCTTTTTTACACAGTCAGACTGCATAATTAGATAGACATAATTAGATAGATGAAGAGATGAGATAGGTTGAACTCTGACAGAGACATAGGATTAAGTGTCCAGGGAGTAAAAACCTCTTAACCATGATCAGCAGCAGAAGACACAGCAAGTGAACATGCACTGATTAGATTAAGTCAACCCTGATGGCACTGGCATGGAAAATAAGTGCAGTAAGAAACTCCTTCTCCCTGATTTGGTGCCAGGCTGTGATGAGGAGCACCTGCAAAGATAGTCACTGTTGCAATTCTAATTCACCTTCTAGTTCACTGAAATGCATTCCCAGTAGTGGCAATTTTTTGAGAAAAAGCATGAGGTCACCGGACTTCCTCATCCTCCAGGCTGGCCCTTCATTCACTTGCCTGCAGTGCACATAAGTGCAGGTAATATCTCATAAATCCAGTAACCAGGTGCATCGTTATAGGCTCCTGGATACCTGTCAGGTGGTTGGGGAGTTCTGAACCTGCCCAGTGTCAAGGGCAGTTAATGCTTTCATACTTGGCAAGGCAACTTCATCAGGAGTAGCTCAGAGGAAGTGGTGTGGACAGCAGCACTCCTGAGATCTTGTCCTTCTTTAGCACGTGGGAATGTCACTTGGAATTCACACCTGTGTGTCCTTGCAGTCATCTACCTATTTTTTCTTTCTTCCTTAATGTGTCCGTGTAACTGAAGTTCTTACGAACCATGAGAAAAGGTGGAGGCTTGGTGGTGTGCAATGAAAGTGTGCAACTCAGACCTACAAGAGCACTTGCTCTTTGGCTTTTGGTACTGTTCAGGCAGACACTGTTTCAGTGACCTGCTCTGCTTTGCCAGACACTTTGTGTGTCTGTGCAAAGGCAGCTTTAGGCAACTTAGTCAGCCAGATAGTTCAGGCAGCTTCAAGGTTATGCTGCAGCTGAGTAGGAGTTTTCAGTAACAGTTCTGGACTTTAATTTTTAATTGCATTCTTTTTTATTTTTTTAGTTTGGCCCTACAGTGAAATTTGATTAAGGCAGTAGTAAAGGTTTTCCACACCAACAATTTCACGTTCAAAGGCATTTGCACCTGTGACCTCAGACATTGTCCCTGTTTCATGTATTTCTCCTCTACTGACAGAAGGAGAAGTTCATGTTTGCTGTTCATAAATAGGATCATGCCAGAGAACATCCTGACTCCGTGTGCAATCTCTCTGCCTGCAGTCTGTCTGCTTGATTTACCAGCCCTGAATTTTCAGCTACCCACTGGATTTGAAAAGGGGCAGATATTAGACTTTATTCTGAAATGAACTCTTTCTTCTAAGGGCCACGAATGGAAACGAAGGGCTAATTCCGTTGCTGTGGTGCGTAGCCCTGAATTATGTGGCAGGCACTCTGAGCAGTGCTATGATATTCTTAGAAACCATTTTGATGAGGTGTCGTTACATCAGCTGGGAGCAAATGCAGATGAAAAGCTCAACAGATACCCAACCAGAGGAATTCCCTTCAGTCTGAGGTTCATGTCCTCATTCAGGAGTTGAATTTGGAATCTGCTTGTCCTGAGTGTCATCAGAGTATGCTCTGAAGGCACGCACACAGCTGTCCAGAAAATGTGAAAGTATTGCCAGCCAGCTCATTTGTCTTTACAGGTTACTTCAGGCTTTGATGTGCTGCACATGCACCCATGTGATCTTTGTCCAGGTGGACAAATGTCTAGTTTAATGGCCTTTCAGTCAAGGGCTTCAGTTACACATTAATGGCGCAGGTTTTTGTGCAGGTTCATCAGCAGGAACATTGGTACATGCTGGGGTAGGGAATGTTTTGGCTCACCATGTCAGATATCGCCGCTGGCCCCGGTTTGGCAATTACTTCAGTGCATGTAATTTTAAGCACATAAGTAATTCCAGTCAGTCAGGCTTGTGTTTAGAAGTGCATTGCTGACTGAGGAATTTCTGGCTCTTATAGCTGTTGGGATGTTGGCTCCCAGGAGTCTTCCTCCAAATTTAACAATGTTTGTGCTTTACTCTCTCGTGGTAGAAAAGTGGTAGCCTGCTTTGCTCTGTCAGCACCAACAGCAAATCTGCTTTCACTACCATCCTGAGAAGATCTATCATTTATGCCTTGGAGAGATAACTTGATGGAATAAACATGCAATGGTTCACTTGGAGAGGCCAAGCACTATGCACTCCTACAGCTGAGACTTGTTAGCTTGGTTGCACGAAAGCTCAACCTACCCACCTGGCAAAAATTTTACACAAGCTTTTATGAAGTTGGGTACTTGTTCCACAAAGTTTAGCAGTTTTGCAGAGCCTAAATAGGGCGGTGGAGAGTAAGAACCAAAAGACATATTAGAAATGGAACTGCTTTTGCAGCAGGTTTGGGAAAGAAATGTGTAAGCTACATGAAGATGAAGCTACATCTACTCCATATATGAGATAAATATTGTTCGGGGCTGTGTGGAGAAGGTATAGCAGATTAATCTTGAGGGAGAGGAAGGACTGTTTGGGACATTTGCAGGTAAGGGAAATATATTTAAAACTGCTATTCTTTATCCTGATTTTTTTTTTTAAAAATGGTTCCTTCACTTTACTGCACCGTAGCCTATATGAGTGAGGGAGTTTCTCCTTTTCTCTGGGCAGTGATGTGCTGTATCTTTTTTTCCTCTATTCACTTGTACTAGGAAATATCTGCAGACCATCTGCCACTTCCACCTTGGCTGTGGAAGAATAAGCCTATAATAGGGAGACAGTACTGCCTTACAGTGCAAGCCTTTCTCTTCCTTTTTAACCATATCCTTCCCTTGAAGCGCAGACTGTCCAACCTGGCCCAGGTCAATATGGGAGAATGGCAAAAGCAGCTTTTCCTGTGAATCTGTGCCTTTTACAGCCAACTGCATCATGTAAACTTACTTATTATATCATTAAATATATCTTTAACTCCTTCCTGTTTTCAAAACTGTCATTGCCTGTTCCATTGAGGTTTTGGGACACAGGCCCTTTTTACAAGAAGAATCTTGTTCAGTGCTAGGTTTTCCAAATCATGGACCGCTGCTGTACACACACTTCAAACCATTTTTCATCTCCTGGAACTTCAGGTATATTCCAGCACCATTCTCCTATGGGGAAAGTTGTTCCACAGTTACCAAAATAAGATTTCCTGTGCCTACTGCCTACGCATTTGGGACTGGCAACAATCTGAAATGGGACATGGAATTACACGGATCATTGGCTGTACAGGAAACTCCTAAGCTCCTGCAGTATTGCCTGGGCCTTTCAGTTGTCTGTAACTACAGAAGGCAACTTCACATCAGAGGTGGCCTGGATAAACGAGCACCTTGGACACCACCCTCCCACTGTACCTTCAGCTGTTCCTCCAAGCACCTGGAAAAGCTACAAGCAGCTGGGGAGCTCTGTCAGCTGTAGCTAATGTCTTCTCTGTCAGAAAATCCACAGCTGTTCCCAGGTGCAGCCCAAGTATCTCCAAGCATAACAGCAAGAAGTGGGGTTCAATTTATGACAGGTTTTCCCAGCTTCTATAGAATAAATGTGAGTGTACAGCTCTGTGGGCTGCATGAGACAGCACAGTGTGGTATTGCTCTCTCCTTTCCTCAGCTGTGCACTTCAGGCTTCTGCTCATAATTTAGAGCGAGGATGATCTAAGGAGAGGTATGTATAAGGGTCTACAGCATGTCTGGGGCTGTGCTTGTGGGGAGAGGTGGAACGGACAGAGAGGTGGTATCAGCACCTTCTAAAGCCTCAGAAGGGGTATCATGTTCTTCAGATCCAGAGAGAAGCAGCATCTTTGCTGATTGCCTTTCCCACTGCCAAGATGAGGCTATTACAAGTAAATGGCTTGGTAATAGGAGTTGCAGAAGGGCCCCAGGAGTCCAAGCAGGTGGTACAGCTGGTGATGACAGGCTCAGTCTGTAGGAACAGTATGTGTGCCGGAGATAGCCAGGGAGAACTCATTTTAGCAGGAGCTGGGCAGACTCACAGTCACATGGGTTCTGGCTCAGCTGTACAGCCTGAGCTTTAGGAAGATGAAAAAATCAAGTTTTCAGAACTTGCATATTGCAGCTGAGTGACTCCACAGCACACTGACTTCATTTCCTGGGGCCAATGAGTTGTTCTCACAGTCCTATTTCTGCAAAAAGAATCACAAAACAGATGACAAAACCCCCCAGAATTTCTAATCTGATAGTGTATTTGGATATGGCTTGGGAATTGGGCAAAGATTCAGTTTGAGTATTTGATATGAAGTGTTCACTTCAGGCTGATGCTATTTCTGTTACATCCCTCCTTCAGAGCATGATTTAAGAGGACCGTCTGATAGAAGGGCACTGCTACTTGCTGACTCCACGTTACCTCCTGCAGCATTTTGAATGCAGCTTAATTCCTCTGTGAAAAGAACTGATACAACCAATCCCCATGAACTCTTCACACTTGACAGAAACACAAGTGAAGAGGTTGATCCATAATAATTAGAAAATTGGGATCAAAAGCAGGCAGGCTTAACCCAAACTGTTTTGCTCAGAGGCAATACTGCAGCTTATAATACACAACTCAATTACCAGAGAACATCCTTTCTACAAGTGAAGGCAGTTTCCAGAGTGGAAAAGCTGCTATAAATATAATTCTAAATTCTACTCAAAGTAGGTTAGGAGAGTGTGAGTTTGAATAGTACTTGAAAGACCAAAAGGAGAATGTCACTTAGTGTTGTCCTATTTTGGCATCACTCCTCAGTGTCACCTATCTGGCCTCTTACGTCATTCAGACATAAGAAATCAGACACAAGACAGAAATCATGTTCCTTAACATCCTTTCCCAAACAGATGTTGTCCTACTTCAGAGCAGTGGCAGGCATCTTCAGTACGGGGCTGCAGTTGCTCTGTGAAAGACATACTGAACCACGTTTTGTGTGAACAGTCCTTTTGTACGTCTGAGATACTGTGCTAATACAAAGCTAAACCGCAGAAGAGATTCACCCTCCCCCACAGTTTGCTGCTTTTCCTCTTACGTTATACACTTATTCTACACTCTATAAGCTCTGTTGAGTGGAGCCCAGACTCATAGGATAGATGTAAATTTAAGATTAAGGAGTTTTTTTAAGCATGTTGTGTGTGTAGTCTGACAAATGAGGAGGATATCAGATATTTTAGCATTTGTTTTCCTTTGTCTCATACAACCCCTGGCTTCACTGAGGATTAGCTGTCAGCAGCCATTACACAGCAGTGAGTTAACTACAGGAGTTACTGGGTTATATAATAGTGCAGAAATTTCCAGACCCAGTAAGTCATATCTCCTCATGACCAGGTTTTTTTCTGGCCTTCTGGCTATATAATCTATACTAAACTTTTTTCAGGGCAATGATTGAAGCAGTATTACTGAAGGAATTCTAGCACTAAAGTTTCCTGGTATCTCATGGATTTTTCCAGAACAAAACATTAGCAAGAGACCATGACAGTTCCTCATGTTTATATTCTATGTGCTCTAAGGGCAGTCCTTTCATTACATGGCCTTCATTACATGGTACTTCTCTGCCTCTAAACTCTCTTGACAGAAAAGTGCTAAAACATTCTATCATCTCTGGATTTGCTTTTTTTCCCTTTTTAGGACTGGGGTAGGGTGGTTGCACTATTGCTTGGTTTATATTTTGCCTCATAGAATTCAGGCTCTTCGGCACTTCAAGACTTTAATGTCCTTTTCCTCTGTGTGGCAGGTCTGTTTTTTCAGTGCTTGCTGGAGTGTATGTTTTCAGCTACGCTCTAGTGTCAATACGTGGAATCTTTGAATAGAACAGCCTAAGCACCTAATGTAAACATTTCAGCATATAAAAAAGCTCAACTGAGAAAAGGAAAAACAAAGCTATGTCGCTGTTGTTGAATTTGAGCATCACTGTGTTTTGTTTATAGTGGCCAGAGCATAATCCATGTCCTTGAGTTAGGCACTTGTAAGGAAATAATGTGATGCAGAAATACTGCAGGTGCTTTAGCACTGGCAAATTTAGTTGCTTTTCAGGGTGTGTTATCACAGAGAGCATTTCATGCTCATGACAGTAGTGATCCCTTGGGTTATGCTGCCTGTGACTGGAGGAGGGCTTTTGCTTTCTGTTATTTCACTTCTATATAAAATGAATTCTCTGGACTAGCACGGTGGGAGCATAGGAATGATTTACAAATTAAAGGGCTTGATCAGCCCCTTGGGAGGGAGGAGCCCTTGGTTCTGGTTTCTGCCCTGTTTCTGAGCTCGTGATATAATGAGTATCAAATACTCCGGTCATTTCTGTCAGAGTGACTGAAATTTTTCTAGATAAAGCATTAATTAAAATGGAGATAAAATGACATACTTAACCTTTCCCCATTCCTTCTCACCTGACTCTCCTAGCTCGCATTTGCAGGTCATTAGGTTCAATTAAGTAAGTTGAAAAGCAGTGATCAGGCATTTCCTAGGCTAGAACCTGTGAAGTTAGATAGCTGTAAAGCAACAGAGTAACATTAGTGTTTGTCTAAAGCTGGAGGGGGTGAGAATGACACGAAAGTTGACATATTTTCTGATGAACTGGGGTCCCACTGACATCGGTAAGGTAGAATTCTTTCTGCAAATTAGAACACTATTCTATTCCCTTATATTTTATGCATTCTTTTGGGCTTTGATATTGCATTCCAGTTTTGTTAGAAAGTGATTCCACCTTAATGTGTTCAGCTGGTTATACAGAGATAATATGTTGGTTGGTGTTGTCAAAATGTATTTACATTTTTTAATATTTGTAGCAAATCTTAAGGGGGGAAATGCATTTGGTTTTGTTTGTTCATGGTTGCAGATAAAGGGATGTGACTATAACTGTTCAGAAGTAAAACTGTCCAGCTCTGAGCTGTGACAAATTCTACAACGGGTAGTGATAATGGGGAAAAGAAACCAACAGCCAGTCACTCACAAGCTAGAATATGTGTCATGTCTTTTCAGTGGGAATCTAATTGCCTTCTAGAGTAAGTTGTGACTACACTGAGCTTTACTCCCTACAGATAATCACTTTAGGCAGAATCCTCCCCATTGTGCAACATCATCTTACCAACATCCCAGTATCATTTTGGTGCTCTTTGGGAGGAGCAAAGAAATATTACCATTGCTCATCACTCATTCGTAAACTGGTGACAATTTACAAGTGACAGCATGCAGGTCTGGTCCAAAGTAAGAAAGGCAGAGGCAGAATGCTCAGCAGGACATTTCTGGCACATGTGTATATGCTGTGAATCTGTGATGTGGGCTCTGACTACAACAAGGCGCACCAGGCACAGCTGGAGGAATTAGGTACAAGATTTTGTCCTTCTCCTAGAATTTCATGTTTGTTATTTGACACCGACCATGCTCTGCAGTCTGACAATGAGATTAGAGGCCTTTTTGTAACTTTGAAAGGCAAAGATCTTGGAGACCAGATGAGATGAGATCATGAGTTGTATCTTTGCCATGGTTTTTGGCAGTATTTTGTGGAATTATTTTGCATATGAATTGTATCAACTCTTTCTCTCTTTCAGACTTTTATTTCAATGGGTACATGTGGAAGCTAGCAAGGAAGTCAAGAAGTTGTATCAGAGGGCATGATCTAGTTACATGTAACTTCATTAACAACCATTTTGATTATTAACCTTAGTGGTGATGCTTAATGCTGTTCCAGAGACCATTTTTCTTCACTCGGTAGTGATCAAAGTATGTGTCATCAAATAATTAAGAGTAGTTGCCACAATCATGAGCAAAAAGGTTTACTTCTTGCTCCAGACTGCAGGAAATTGTGAAAAAGAAAACAGTAAAAAATATGTCCAAGTGTTTTGACCGCTCAGGCTATTGGATAGAGGAGGAGCAATGCGCTGTTCTCCTGTATGTGAAACATGGGCTGATAAATATGTTTGCAAGTGTTTTATGTGTTTAGGCCTGCAGGTGAAAAAAACTTCAGGGGAATACCCTGAGAATGGGTTATTGAACAATTGAGAAGTATTAGGACAAAAGCACAGGCCGAAGCAATGCCAGGCAGCAGCTCGAAGGGGATTTTAGGAAGCTGGTAGCAAATAAATATCACTCAAGCTCCTAAAAGTAGCAAACGGATACCTGATCTTCCTGATTTAGCCCCAAGGACCTAGCATGGCACTGAGCAAATGGTAGGCACAGACACATTGAGAAGTTCCTGTGCTCCGGGGAAAACAGCAGGAATTCTGTCCTAACGACTGCCAAGGGCCTGCCATATGACTTCATATTTGCTTATGGCTTATTTCTCCTTCACAAACAGGAAAAGGGGGATATTTCTGGACCTTTATCATGATTTTCTCTCCCCAGGGGCAAGCAAGTTTTTGCAGTTTGTCTTGGGGTAACAAACTGTACCTACAACAGTTAGAGAAGGAGAGAATTCATTTGAACAGGGATCATCTGTGTGTGCAGCTGGTGCTTTCAACTTTGTCATGTGTTCATAATAGAACTTTGTGGCATAAGGGTTTTGCAAATAGCTCTTAACATTTTTATGAAAACAGGTTGCATGTTTTAAAACCATTCCTTGGTTCATCCCTAGGAGAGAATGTAGCAATTCTCCCCATGTACTCCTGCTGCTTATCTTTTGCTAAACAGAGGAAAGCAGATTATGCTTTTAAGAGCTAAGCTCTGGCTTTTCTGCAGGTCTGTGTGAGGAGGGACATGTTGCTTTGGTGCCTTGAATGCAAAAATGCTTAGCTTAGAAGCATGTCTAAACAGGCTTAATATAAAGCTTCAAGAGTCATGCTATTTTAGTTCAGTTTAAGTTTGCCAAAATAACACATATAAACCAGAAGCAAAAAAAAAAGGCCATGTAGCCTTTTTTACTTAAGTGCATTGGTTTAAATTAAGTTACCTTCTTTTAATGCAAGCAAAGTCTGAGTTAAATGCTTTTATCAGCTGGAGAAGGGAGATTGTCATTATCAGTGTGCCTTGCAAGAGGTATGGCTTACTTTATCAATAGGGGAAGGTGGGGATTAGAAAGTCCAGAGGGGCTGTGCTGAACAGTTGTTCTCTGTAACTGAGGTAAACCCAGACTGATTTTTGTCTGGATGGACTTGGAACATTGTACAGCGAAAAAGCATTTCTCCTGCAAGAGGAGTCAGTAGACCATTCTCCTGAAATAGTTATTCACTACCAGTTCGAAAACAAGTTCGTGTATGAGATATTGCACCAGGTAATATTAGGATAAATTGGAGTAACAAAAGCCACAGGGCTCTGCACACTAAGGAGCTTTCACAATACTTAGCACAGGTAACCCCATCAGCTTTTCGTGGTTTCCAAAGGGCATTTAATTTCTGGTGTAATCCTACTCAGGTTCTGTTTAAGTGGAACACATACATGAAGTCAGCCTGTAATTTCTAGTATTGATGGTTCCAGCAGGGTTCTTGAGCTGCATTTATGCAGACATTGAAAGAAAGCAGTGACACAGACCATGCACCATTCTTGTGGTCTTCACCTGCCCTGTCATAGCAGAATTTGTATTTTTTCAAGGAAGTATTCTGTGCGGTTCCACACAGCTGTATCACTGAACTTTGTCTCCTATTCTTAAAAAATAAGTCACTATAAACTACTGCTGCAGTGCTTTTTTTTTCTTTTTTTTTTACTGATCATTCTAATCCCTAGCCTGCAGACATTGTTAAACTTCTAATAAAGGAGTGCAGTATCTTTGCCAGCAATTTTTCTTAAGCTCAGAGAAAATAATTCAACACTTCCTATTCTCATGGCACTGGATACTGCATTTGGTGAGGAAAACCAAACTCTCAGAAATATTTCCATTGTATGTATTCTTGTATTTACCTTCAGCTTAGCATAATAAATACCTCAGCAGGGGTGGCTTTTCCATTTTAGAGAGAAAACGTAAGTGGACCAGATACTGCATTACAAAATAACTAGAAAAGACAGTTTGTGTGCATGTAAGTTGTTTCTCAGCTTAACCTGATCTAGTGTAAACAGCTTTCCCGTACAAGAATTTGGGGGTTTGTACCTAGTTTACATTCCCATAATGCATATCCCAAGATGTCCTTAGCATGTGCAAAGGATGACAAATATCAGTACTTCATACAACTATATTTAATAAGTTATTACAGAAAAAAATAAAGTCCAAACTACAAAGTTTAAGCAGTTGTAAGCAATAGCAGCATTGAGCTCCATGTTTAGTCACAGTACTGCAGTTCCATACAAGCATTAGTCCAAGCCAAAAAGGAAGAAGCCTTGTTAGAATTACTAGCAAAAACAATCTAGGAGAACATGTAATAAAAGATACAGTACATTTAAAATTAGTTGAAAAACAAGTACAGAGATCTTAGCTGTGAATGTTCTAAAAGTTATGTCCATTAGTTTGACAGTAAAATTACAAATATCTAATACTTTATACCCCAACAGAACTATATCCAGGAAAGAAAAAAGAGCAAAAATTATCTCTTATTAGCACCCTGGTTTTCCACTTACTGATGAACTTTTTCTCATGTAAATTTGAGTGTGTCAGAATTACGTGACCAATGTGATTTCTGACCAGCTACCCATTTGGGGTATAGAGTAGTCACTAACATGAATATAAAATACTCTGTGGTATGATAGAACACTATAGCAGCAGAGATTAAGAAGTTTGTCTGTT
Organism: Pseudotriccus pelzelni; assembly: GCA_035584735.1. Lineage (NCBI taxonomy): Eukaryota > Metazoa > Chordata > Aves > Passeriformes > Tyrannidae > Pseudotriccus > Pseudotriccus pelzelni. The sequence goes on along the minus strand of JAWMRA010000162.1, from coordinate 20,562,736 downwards.
TAAAAAAAAAAAAAAAAGGAAGGAAGGAAGGAAAAGAAAAAGGGTTTAGCTGACATCATACAAACTAGCATAAAAGCAACTACATACAAGCCAGATTAAACAAAAGAGACATTTCTACAAATCTGTGACTAATCTTTCACTCATACCTTGCAAGTAGAGATGTCACAATACTGAAATATTAACATGGGAGCTTTTCCCAGTTAAGCGCCTTTTTTTTTCTTTTTTTTTTCTTTTTTTTTTTTTACTACTCTAACAGATAAGTGAAATCAGCAAAGTTATTTGCTAACTGCATATTTGCAATACAATTTGTTTTAGCCCATGCCTTGCTAGCAGGCTATAAAATACAAGCATGTCGGCAGAAATATAAGCATAAACTTTGTACCACTTAGCAGGAATTTTTTTATTCCCTCTTCATTCCTTAATCTCCTTTTTTTGCAATTTGCGTACATTCCAACCAGTAGTACCTAATTTGAGTCTAAATTTTACTTCACTATTTGATCTAGTCTATACATTACTTACAGAACTGAACACACAGAGGATACACAATAGACCAACTCTGGGCACGTTTCTTCCCACAAGCTACAGACGAGCCACTCTAACGCTCTAGATTAAGTTAGTCTAAAAGGTCATCAGCAGCTTGTGGAAGCAATAGTTTTGTCTAGAGAAAGCCATTGTATGCCCTGTTTACGCAACACCAGTTTTAGTCTGGATTGTTTCAGGTGCCAGAACAGAGAGTCACTGGCTTCAGGAAGGGGTTTCTTCTGGCTGCATGGGGAAACAAAGGTGACGTGAATGGAGGTGGAAAGTGATCTGATACTGGCCCTTGGTATTGCCAATACGAAAGAAAAAGGGACAAAGACACAAGAGAGGCAGAGAAGAACGGAGAAAGATAAAGAAGCTGAACGGATGTTCAGAGGTGGTGGCAATACGGGGTTACTGCATTGCTACCAGGAAATGTGGACAGAGAGTATTTTGCATCGAGTGGGCAGCCACCGATGCCGCGTGGTAACTGGGTTAGGAAATGGTGTGGGCACCGACAGTCTGCTCCACGCTGCCACTGAGAAACGCATGCAGAAAGGAAGGTGTGCAGGAAAGGGTCAATTTCATTAAATAAATAACATGGTGGCAAAATACAATGAAGAATAGATATTTTAGGAGGTTCAATCTAAGGCTACCGAAAAGAGAGTTTATTGAATTCATGACAAGAAAAGTAATGAAGAATTATGCTGAATGGGCAGGGTCAAAAACCCATTGGTTCAATAGATTTAGTTCCTTATAACGGCAATAGTTTCATCAACACTGGTGGTGTATAAATCTAGACAGCGAACTGGTACTGTGACATCCCTATTATCTCCCTAAATCATTTTGATAAAGGAAAAGGCTTTTCAAAATATCACGTTTTTTCTGCTTCATTCTGTCATTTTATTGCCCAATTCTTTGTTACAATTTTCCAATCACTTTACATAACCAACCATTTTCATCATTGCCACACTATTGTAAACCACATCAGCAAGTTAATACATAAAGCTTTGCATTTCAAAAAACTAGACACTTTAGTAACAATATTACAAAGATTTTAGCTTCAAAAATAACTGAAAATGAAAAAAATAAACTTTTAAAGAATCAGCATCATAAAATTAATTTATTCCAAGTAAAAATACAAAATAATATTAATGACATTGACCAGATATGAAAGTCTCTCCCAGAAACAACTATATTAATGGTTGAGAAAGCACTCCTTAAAGAAAATACGAAATAAAAATGAAAAATATGTAAATATGTTTAATTTTTTTCTTAGCAAAAAATCTTTCTAAAAATAACAATGAAAATTTGTCTCAGTACAAAGGCTACATTACTATTGAAAAAATACCAGCATGAAGAAAAGGTACATATTTGACAGTAGAAAAATGATTTTAGTGAATCACAATGTCTAAAGTCTGCAATGAAAATAAATCTGCAATAAAGATTTATGCCTTTTTTCTTTTCATTTTTCTTTTTTTTATACAAACAGTACAAACAGTATTGCACATAACAACAAATAGTCGAGGTTAGGTTAGCCTTCAAAAAAATCGACTAGTTCAAGTCTCACATCAGAAAAGGCCACAATAGGACCTGTTGTACCCAGGGGCTTCTTAGTCAAGTTGCAGTTCAGAACTCCATATTTTAAAAAATAATTTTTTTTTGAAGGACCCTCTTTTAATATAACATATTAACAACTCAGGGGCACATTCATTTACAAAACAAAAGGGAGCATGTCATAATTTAATAAACTAAAAAAAGTTCTCTTTAAAAAAATACAAACAGAAGAACTCTCACAATTCTGGTCAGTCGTGCATAATCACACTTGATTATAAATATACAAATTAAGGGAAAATATTTTTCACCTTCTATTCACAACTTTCAGCACCAAATGGAGTTTGTGTTTACACCTGTTCTTTATGATGATTTTGTTTCAGATTTAATCCAACATTATGCTATATTGTACATTTTCCAGCTTCTCTCTCTCTCTCTCTCGCTCTCTTTCTCTCTGGGGGTATTTTTCTACATGAAAGAGGGGTATTTCTTCAAAAAGGTTTACTTCTTTCACATAATTAGGTAGATTTCTGTAGGTTAGCTATGATCTTTAATATTACAGTTATAAAGCTCTAACTTCTTCATTTTCAAAAAAACTCAAATAAGCATGAAAAAAATAAAGTTACCCATCTGTTAAATCATTTTTCTTGCAGAATTAAATTAATATATATTTTTCTGAATAAACTTACTTAGAAAATATCATTTTCTTTCCTATATTTCAAAATTGAGGTATTGCAAAAGATCATGTCAGTCAGAAAGCATGCCTTTTTCTTTAAAAAAAATCATCAGCCGACTGTTGAAAACTGTCTAGATACAAAAAGTAGTGCATAACAAAATGTCTTGTACAGATGAAAAAAAACAGAAAAGACACCTGGGCTGGGAAAAGCAATATCACAAAACCGCCCAGAAGTAACTTCAAAAGGGATAATTATAATAAGCATTTTAAACCAGTAAAAAACTATTTTTTCTTTTTTTTTCTCCAAAAACAGAAAAAATCCTTTCAAAGCCAATACTCGCAACTAAACACTGGGAAAACCAACTCACTAAATTAGACACAAAGAAGGACATCACAACAAACAAAACCCAGAACATTTAAATCTACTATGCGGTGTCATATCCAGTCAGATTGTCCCCAGAACTGCAAAAACAAAGGAGGAAAAAGAAAAAAAAAATAGTGTACACATTCTCACAATCATTAGTATACCAAGTGTGTTTATATTTATATGCTATCTGCAGCCCCATAGTTCATGCTAAAAAAATGTCCACTGTATTAGCAGGTCTTAATTGTATTCAAGCTTCACAGGATACATCCAGGGATTAGAGAGATAACGCCACATCCACAGAGCAGACATCTCATGTTACTTTTATATGCAGACATTTCTTTAGCACCACTTTTTTTCCTAACTTCCTTAAATGTGCCTAGTTTATTAGTTTGACAGACTATCTAATCGGTAGTGTATGTACGCTAACATGAGCTCTTTGGTTTTCTGGACAAGGTCTGCAGCTACGGAAATGATGCAAGCATTAGGAGAGAGATTGTATCTAAGAGCTCATTTCTGTTTATGTACCTGTTATGAACTGTCAAAAATGTGTTAATGTCGGATACGGAAGCTTTAACAGTTAAGTTTGATCACAGTACTAGACATAATCACTTTACTATATAAAATAAATTGCACGATATATAACAGAGCACCGCAAAGTACTTCATCTACCATCCACAAATTTGTTTTAAGAATATCCTACAGCTAGTTTTTATATTTGTTGTAATATAGGTCATTCTGTAATGGGCTGATCCTAATTTCAGAAGCATTACATTTACTGAGGCATGCCTTCCTCCAGTCAGTAATCAATTTCTTTTTTCTTACTGAGCATTTTGTAGCCTACGAAGATTCATAATTTGTGCATTGTGGGCAGGTTTTATATTAGACATATATAAAATTTATTGCATGCAGCAACCTGATTAAGTAAACATGCAGTCAAAAAATATTGACCTTCCTTGGAAGCTTTTCTGTATGCTATACTGATCTCCTTTCAGCAGCCATCACTATTTTAATCACATATTCATTTTTAATTGATACCCTAGCCTGAATAGAGTATTATGGTATTAGTAATACCATTTTAATAGCAGCAAAAGCTATTGCAGCATACATTTACATAACACTAAAAGACCTAACAAAACCAAACAAAAAAAACCCAACAAAACAAACAAAAAAAAACTCTCAGCAAAACAAAAGAAAAAAGTCTGATCCAGCTTATGAGGTATCATCCTTACAAGTCAAAATGGAGAGCAACTAAAGGCTTATTTTCTTTAAGGGTTATTACTACTCTAAATGACCCAAAATAATGATTGCTGAATATCTGTTTAAGTTTTTGCTACATCTGCCACCTACTTGTGAATATTACCTTTGGTAAAGTCATCTGCTAGGGGCAAGTCTAAATTTCTGAAAATAAGTGCATGCTCCAGTTTAAAAATAAAAATAATTATAATTATATTAAAAAAATCTTCATCACATACACATCAGCCCGGTGAAGGCTGATGAGAATGGCAGTCTACATAATGTCACTAGTGACAAGTCTTGTGTAGGAAATTAAGGTACCAAGCAGATGTTTGTGTGAATCAAAGTGCAAAATCAGTACAGTTACACTCTGCCGGTTTGTATTATACTGGACACTGAGTTCAGTAATGTGACTGTAAATAATAATAATATAGTAATAAAAAGACCCATATCTTCATTAAAGTCGAGGACGAATGCACAGATTTCCAGAACACTAAGCCCTGAGGCAGCGCTCTCTTTTCACTCAATTTTATTTACTCCAGTACTTGTTGCTGGGCGAGGCCTGGGGTTCAGCTCCAGCGGAACGGGACGTGGCGGGGCCGGTCGCCTCCCTCCTTTACCAGTGGTTTGTGGAACTCCCGCCCAGCACGAGAGTGTATGCTTGCCCAGCAGTATTCACAGTAATACTGCAAACAGGTAACGTTGGCACAAAAGAACGGAGCAAATTTTCCACCACAGCGAGTGCCCTGGCATTCATCACACATCTGATCATCCAGCACATATGGCTTCACTTCCACCTGCACCAGGAAGAAAAACAGCTGTAAGGAGATTTCATAGTTTTGCTGAGTGTGAACAGAAAAAAAAAAGGTAGTATTTTAATTCTTTTTGACACTATCGAAGGTTTTCAACTGATGCAGGACTAACCCAAGAGGTTGGTATTTGAATTTTCATGCCAACCACTTCACCTGTCAGAAAAATCTCAAGAAAAAAGGGTGTGCTTTTGTAACGCTTTCTTGGAAAAGTGAGGTGTGGGAAAGTACTGAGATGGCATTACAGTAAAAATAGCATCTGTGAAGATTTTCCCACCATCTAAGAAAACTCCAGGAATGTGAATACAGTTGTTATGGGGACAGGCCACAAGAGCACCATTTGGGAAGAAAAATTATAAAGAACAAAATTATATTTCTAAACTTCAGAGGTCCAGTGAGTTTCTCAGAGGTTTTTTTTTTTCCAGAAAAGATTTCTTTTCCTTTTTTTTTTTTTTGTGAATTGCAAGACCTGGGACCAGACTAATAAGAGATTCAAATTAAACAAAATTAAATGTACTTGTATTAAATACTCAGAATTCTGTAGGCAAAAATCACTATCTAAAGATTTTTAGCTCTTGAAGTGCAACAACATTTCACAGTAATTCCAACTAGGGCCTTGCCATCAATTACAAACAGGCTGGAGAGCTGATGACTTTTGTCCTACACTCAGTTGTAAACATCTTGGGGCTGGAATGCTTTTTGTTTTTAAAGCACTTATGCCAAACACAGCAGGGTTGACGGATGACTAGACACTTGCAATAATGCTATTACAGGACTTGACAACATGTAAGTTCTTTCCTGTGTGTCTGTTCCTATGAATCAAGTCATGCCTACACATTTAAATTGAGTGCTCATTCATTCCGGGAAAATCATTAGTTCATGCATGTATGATTCTTACAGCTCTATGATGCTATTTATAAAGTAGTTGAAGTACAGTCAAGTGCATTAGAAGACACATAAAAACTGAAATACACATTTATTATAAATAATTATCCTGTAACTGCACAAGTGCTAGTCTGGCACAACTTGTATACTGCAAGGAAAACCTGACTCCAGTAACTACACTTAAATACACACAAAGTTAAAGAAAACACAGAATGAGATATTAAGCTGAAAGACAAGAAACGTTCCATGAAAAAGTTTTATGCTGTATTTTACTTCAGCTTATCCTGATCACACTTCAACAAATGTTACTCATGTGAAATAAAGCTCATATAGTAAATGGTATTTCTTGCCTATTTAACAGCTAGGGCTGCCAATCTATTTTTTTTAATTACACCGTGCTACTAGTATTGCATGGAACAAGTCTGACTAACTGCCATTTTGCATATCAGATGCCATATCACTAAAATTAGAAGCATCATGTAAAATAAAACAGCACTGTCTCAAATTCAATTGGAAGAAAGCAGGTCCAATGTCCAACACAGCTCTAGATCCCCACCTACTCACATTTCCCAAGCATGAATTGGGAAGGTCTGAAATAGAGTCTCTCGCTCTCCCATGTCTTTTCTTACTTTGGTTACTATTGAAATAATTTTAAGAATGTATGCTGTACAGTTCAGGGATTTCAATCTATTAGATTTAAAAACTAAGATTTAAGGACTTATTAAGAGACTTCATACTTCTTCAAACTCACAGATAAACCTGTTCAAAACAGGTAAAAGATAATTAAATAAACCTAAATTATCAATCAATCAGGTTAAAAAAAAAATTGATAAAAAAAATTACGAGCTAGCATCTTTTGTGGCTCTACCCTAAAGCTTAGAAAGAAACCCGTTGTAAGCACGGCTGGTACATAAATCTCAAAGTGTTCAACATGTGATTGAGACTCTTCTCAATCTAAGATTTTTCACAATTCAATGGACAAGAAATCTCTAGGAATAGCCTTGTCTCAGTTAATGGATATGGTGTACAGCACGACAGAAAAACTGTTTGAGGACTTATAACTCCATGATCTCCTTGAATCTGACAAACAGTTCAATTCAGATTTTTAAAGAGATATATTTTAAACTTTGCAGCTGTGTGGATTTATATGCATAGTGCATATAAGACACAGCCAATACCTGTTAAAGTGAATTCTGAAGAAACAATTTATATCAGATTAAGGACAAAACAAGCCACCCCTACTGGAAAAATACTTAGCAGCAGTGCATGCTGTATGTTCTTTTGAATAATTCTAAATTGCTGGGCCCTCAAAAAATGGGTGTTGTTTCTGTGTGTAATCAAGAGGTGAAGACAGAAGGTCTACAGGAAAAAAAATCTCGGAAATTAAGAAACGTTTTCTTTTAATGTATTCAACTCAGATTTAAGTGAGCTTCTCTCTATACTTGAAAAACCCTTTAGAAACTAGGACTTCATATGGACTAAACAAAACGAAGCTATTTTCCCCCCTTCTGCCTATCAGGCATCTATTGGCATATGGTTTTACTTAACTAATGTTCAAGACTTTTGAGGTCAGCATCACCTATTTTACTTGAAATAAACCTCTGCTTTAGGGACATCAAGTCTAGACACACAACTGACAGAAAATGGTGTCTTGTAACAGCAAAAGTGTCAGAAGCGATACAAGTAACCACCAAAATAAAAGCCATTGATGCAGAATGAGCAAACATCTAAGGGAAGAGAAAGAAGCTGGGAAATGCTGTGGAATTTGACCTACAGAATCCAAAACAAAAGCAAGAGCAAATGTACTTACAAGCAACTATTTTCAAGTTTTAGTGCTAAACCGTTATTTAAGATGTTTGAAATATTTTTTCGACTCTGCTTTAGGTGCTTAAGTAAGCTTTCAAAATATCGACATACGTCACTTGAAGAACAGAACCTACAGTGTTCTCCCCCACAATGTTAGTAATACCGATTTTAATTTCTGTACAGTTTTGTCACAACCATTCTGTTCCACGCTACTTTACTCACCCGTTTATCAATGTCATTATGTTGGAGCTGGACAAAGCGAGCACTGATAGCAGCAATGTAGCTCTGCTGGTTGGAGAAAGCCACTCTGCCAGCACCTTTTGGATACTTCAACTCTGGGTCTGTATCAATGCCAGCATAGCAGACACCTCCATATAAACGGTCCATAATCATTGCCAATTCAACTGCAAGAAGTCAATTGTTACATATAATAGATTTAACATAGATAATAGTGTTGCATTTGGACTGTTGCATTTATAAAAGTGCTATCTGCCTTAGCATACTTGTCTTCCAAAGTCTAAAACCACAAACAGAAATGCTGGTTTTAACAGACTGAATCAACTCTACATGAATTATAGTAAAATATATGGCAAAAACCAGAATCTGTAAAAAGAAACTTGGTGTGACTGAAGTGTGAAAAAAATGCAGAGTTACACTGTTAAAGCAGGTCTCAGATCCACTAGAATTTACAATATTGTAAATTAAAACTCTGGTATTTGGCATTAGGCAGCTCCAGCCAGGCTTCTTAACGCTAGTTTGCAAGTAAGATCCCTTAGAGATATTTCTATGTTTAGAATCTGATATTTTGCCCTAAGTACTAAGGTTCAAAAGACATTAAAGGGGTGTTTAACATTTGAAACAAAAATCTGTGAAACATCAGAAGTTACTACAGGTAAAGCAAGCCTACATTTTCAGTGCAACTTAAATTAGTATTTCGGTGGAACATTATCGTGCTCGTGGATCTTTTAAAATGGGTTGTTGCTTTTTCTGATACTAAGAGTAACTGCAAAGAAGTCAGAAATACCATTCATAAAAATAAGACAGGTTGAGTGCACGGCTGCACTCAACTTCCCACAGAAGGAAAGTTAAGGAAAAGAACTGAAGGAAGTAGAAAAGAGGCTGCAGAAAGCAGAGAAAAAGCCATGTGACCTGTGCAAGGATGTGTGGTCGCTGAGCCCAAGTTCTCTGTAAAAGCTCACAGGCAAACAAATTTGTCAGATGGACAGCACAAGACACTGGGACCTGCACAGGCCCTGCCAAGTCAGCCATTTTCTACTGCTAATGTATGAAAATCACTTTCTGTAGCAAGTTACAAGTTAGCTACGCAAAACAAAATGAAAAAACCACAAAACCCTATTTAAATCCTTGTAGTTCTCACAAAATTCCGATTAGTAAATTATACATAGAATAGAGACAACTTTAAATTGAGTAGGTATCTGTGTTTGTATAAATCTGTGTGTGATTCATTCTACCAAACCAGGTAATACTCTTGCTCCAAACAGTAAGGAAAAACTATCAGCATAATGTAGTCCCTAGTAGAATCTTCTGCTTTCCAGTGATTTGGAATCATCACGTGGGCAGTGATCTCAGAAAATGACAGTACAGAATAAACATCAGCAATACTTAAAGACATTTACAACAGTAGTTCCACTAAGCTACTCTTGCCAATGGACAAAGAATACATAGGATTCCAGGGCAAGCAGACCATGCAGTGCTCAGATATCTTAGGAAAAACTTCTGTACCAGATCTTTAAAGCTGCAAACAAGAAAAACTGGAAACTGTTTGGTTGCTTTGGAGAAGTTAACTATTTAAAGGCATTAGTTTTCAAATGTAATGCATTTCAAATGTGACCTATGACAGGCCAAATGCCATACAGTTTTATAAGGGCTATCATTAGAAATGAAGTAATGCTTAATTGTCACTATTTACATAATTACCATCTTACAACTGTGCCTTATTTTAAGAGGCAGAAGGAAGTAAAAGCTGCCAAGAAACCTTAACTAGGAGAAATCTTCCTGTCTGCAGCGGCTGGGGGACCTTGTGTACAGCTTTCCTAAAGGCTCAGGATTAGACAAAAGATAAGGTGAGGAGCTTAAGTTCTAGTGGGCTGCAAAGGGGCTGCCAAAGGAAAGTGAGAGCAAAAAGGAAACCTGATTCAGAAGTCTTTCTTCCAGACAGTGACTAAGAGGTCTTGTCTACTACAGTCCTGGAAAATGAGGATTAGGGTTGAGCAGGTGAAAAAGAGAAACCATGCAGCTGCCTTGGAGTGAGCATGGAGAGGGACTACTGAACAGAAGTGAGGGCTGCCAAAAGATCTAGCTGGGAGAAATGTCTTGACTTGCTTCACGACTTTGTCATTGGCTCACCAGAAATGTAAGGGTTAGGAAGAAAGAAACGAGTGTCGAGCTACAGTTGGGAGTGGTGCTGAAAGGGGGCCTTCAAAACAAATGGGGGCTGCCAGGAGATCTGGGCTGGGATAAGTCTCTCCTCTGGCCAAAGGCTAAGGAGTCTTGTCTGTGGCTCTGCAAGCAAAAGTGAAGAGAAAGAGTTAAGGGTGAAGAAAAAGAAATGGATGGAAAAAAGCTACATTAGGAAAGAGTCTGGAATATGGTCTTCAGGGTGGGGCCATGAAGAGACATGGTTGGGAGAAATTTTTTTCAGGACAACACCTGAGAGGCCTTGTCCATAGCTCCACAAAAAAATTAGGGTAAGGGTTGAATAAAAGGGAAAGAGAAATCATAGAGCTAACCTTGGAACTGGTTTAGAAAGAGTCTGGGAGAAGTTTGTCTTCTGGTCAAAGGAAAGGGGAAATTGTCTGCATCTCAGCAAACAAAATGCAGGGTTAGGATTAAGATGGTCTACATTACAAAAACATCAGACAAGTTCTAGGATATTATGCAAAGTTGGGGAAAACTGTTTCTACTGGCAATCCTCATTAGTAACCTATTTAAAAGAAAAAAAGTGTTCATGGTTTGTATTCTGCAGACAGGAAGAGACCCCTTGACTTACAAACCAAGCTGTGATCTGTGGAAAAGACATGGTATATTTTCTGTTCTTTTACACATACCTTTTCTACTTAATCTGGAGGCCCCTACTACATGCCCTACATTTTCCTTCTACTCACCAGCTCGGAGGGGCCGTGGAACTCCTCCAACGAAGATTGTTTTTCTTGGATCCAAAGGCTGAGACCCATCCATCACAAAGTCACTGTCACTTAGGTTCCAAGGTCGAATTTGCACCTGCATTAAGGACTCTTTTTAGTCGAGGAACTTGGCCACTTAATTAAAATTAAGAAATGTCCAAATCTTTCCATAATTAAAACCAAAATTTTATCTTTGTGAAAACAGTAAATTGGTGGCATGAGCACCAAAACAGTGTGACAGCACTGCTTATATAAGTGTCCGAAGAAGGTGGACAATTCATATACCACCTCTAGAGGCCAGGCTTGAGTTAAATTTCATCATTGCAAACTCCTACCCTCATTAATTCCCTGCCCCTAATCGCCATTATAGTAAGAAATCTGTGAAAGGTCTTTCAGAACATTTTACCGTCTATCTGCAATTACCGTTGCAGTTTGGGCTTCTGGCTTTCCTGAAATCACATCCAGTGATCCACAGATTTTAAAGCACTGATAGGAGTAGAGATAAAATTAATTTCAGTGCTTGGATACAAAAGGAGTTTGTATGGTGTGTGAATGCCAGTTGATAAGAAATAGTCAGATTGTACAGAAAAAAACCGTTCAGAAGTTATTTAGATAGAGCTGTTCATCAATCCATTTTTTTTTTGATTCTAGAAATCACACAAGCCCACTCCCTGTGCTGTAATCTTGGGTTGTTCATTCCTCTGTGCATGATTTTCAGTAACGGTTTTAAAAGGCAGCACGTTTTTTCATGTAATTTTCATCTAATCTGTATATATCCACAGGCAAAAAAAAAGACTAACATTAAAGAATGTTGGAGATGTGAACAATAAAAACAGGTTACTGTATGTCTTCTATTCTGCTATAGCTGTCTGCAGTACTTGATTTTACCTTGCAGTTTCTATAAGGTAAATGAGGCCTAAATTAGAAATTAATTAGCTATTGCATGCATAAAAAATAATAATTAAGAAACCCAATGAAGTACAGAGGATATTTGATGCTTTTCTGGATTTTAATTTGGCAGGATTAAGTTTCTTCCCTTCATCGCAAAAAGTTTTTCTCTCAAATAATATAGACAGAAAATTACAATTCCATTGTTTTACAGCTAACGTTCTAAGAGGATGCATCCTCCTTCTAGATGCCAGAAGTACCAAATACAGAAATGAATTGAACGTGGTATTTATCAGAAAAAAGCCATGTTATGCTGATACAGAAAGTCAAGTCAACATAAGAGAGAGGGCAGAAACAGGAAGTGACAAGTAATTAACTGTAAGTGTTTTTAAAATTATTTATTAACTGAAAAGAGTAACAGCAAACGTGCTAGCAACCAGCATAAGTGTCATGGCATAAGCTACTTACTGGTTTATCCTTGATTGTGGGACTTGACACACATAGGTAAAGTTTCCCATCTTCTTCCAGACAGGCATCTATCAGAGCTTGTACAGAGCTTTCTTCCTGGAACAGCAGAAAGGCATAACCTTGGAAAGGGTAAGGGCACAAGAAAGAAAAATAACAGATTAATTTCTAAAGCATTTTTCTTAATAAACAAACCCAAGAAGTGGGTAAGATCTACAATTACAAATAACTTGTTAAGGCTGTTACTTTGTTTTCATAAATTAAATTCACCGAATATATCATACCCTCATACAGTACTGATTTCAGAATGGAGACAAGTGTTGGCTGCATCTGAGGATGTTTATTTAATTAATTAATGATTTTGAGCAGGGAGAATATAGGCTGGTGAATAAGGGTTTCTTACTATCCAACAGTTGTACTGGAGCTATTTCTCAGTGGTATTTGCTGGTATCAGTGATTATCACATTACAATGGAGGCACCAAATTTCTACTTATTATATACAATTAATAAGTTCTAGAATAAAGGGCTAATTTTAGAAGAAAGTGGTCAGGTAAACAGAAAAATGGACTTTTATGCTTACATACTTAACTATGAAAAAAATGCTCCCCTAAAAACAATAAACTCGGGAGAAAAAGAACAACATGTGCTGTGTTTCATTGTGAGTCAAAGACCTGCTGTTGTTGTTTATATTTATATAAGGCAGTTCAAAAGAAAGAAGAAAGTCCACTAAAATTGTTCATGTGATTCAGAACATTAAGACTTTAACTGAGCCAGTAAAATTAAGTGTGTGTAGCACTCTGCTCTTCTGAATGCATCTGCCAAGATAACTTCCTTGAGTCTTACTTCATGTTGTTAAATGTGAATGAAGATTTGACCCAAGCAGCCTGTGCTTCTGATAGTGAAAACTAACACAGCCCCCTCGGCCCTGAGCAAGGCAGGTAAGGCCTGGCTGCTGACTGGAATAGAGCTGCCTGGCTGAGAGGATTTCCGATGGAGCGTGCACTGCTCCTTTGCTCCACCACCAGTACAACGCATCTTTCTCACTCAGTGTGAACATGTTGGCTGTGATTGTTATAATCTGGCACTTGTGTGTCTTACAGAACACCTCTTTCACAAATTCCTCAGCAACTGCAGGCAGCTGGGGTTTAAGCAGGGACTGCTAGATTTCCTCTGCCTCAGATTCTTGACACAAACTGAGCACATACATGATCATATTTACATATCAAATAAAGCCATACAGAGTCTATTTGCTATTAATATAGTACTGACCCTAATTTTTTACTGAGTATTGAGTGAAAACTGTTTGACATGTCCTTTTGAAATACTACACAACTCTGATTTATTAAAAAAAATCAATATAGACACTGAAAAAGCGTTTTCTTCTGTCTAGTCATCTACCAAACTATCTCTCACCCTACTGTCCCTACTCCTGTGTGACTTCTCAAGGAATATTAAATTCTATGCAGCTGTTTGCTTTTAGAGGCGAAAAAAGTTTGCATTAACATCATCATAGCCCAGAACACATCTAGAAACACTGACTTGCTGAAGAAAACAAGTTTGATCATCACTCTTGCTAGCAAACAAGGAGCTTGCATAGCTAGAGCTGGAGTAAATTAAAGATACCAGTTCCAACAAAAAGTGAAATACTTCTTGAGTAAAAACATCTGTTTCCTTTGCAGCAGAAGTATTTCTCTTAAAACAGTCCCTTAAAGATATAAACACGCTTCAGTATTCCAGTTTTAGATTTTACAAAACTAATTAGAGTATGAAAATAATTCCCTTGCAATCATAAACACTTTTAGCTTCATTTTATTTTCCATCCATGCACTCGTTATATCTTCCTCACTCCATACCATCCCTTCTGATTATATGTAATAATTACAGCTTCATACAAAATTAACTTCATACAAATTAAAGTATCTTTAATTTAGCAGTTCTTTCAGCCTCATAAAATGTCCCAGTCAAAAACAGAGATACTTGGAAAAGGCTATCACGGCAACAACGACTCCAAAGCCAAATGATCTCAATTTAAGCCTCAGCCCAATCCTCGCTTTCTATTTTAGATAAATGCCTCATGAGACAAATCCACAGAACATGCAGAGTAGATCATTCCAGTACTACGAAAAAACTAAGTAAGAATACATGTACATTTATGCCTACTTTAAAAGAATGGTTTATAATACATTTAAATAGATGCAAACATTTAAGATTTATCTTCTGGCCACACCATAAGTTTTGAACTCTAAAAGAGAGAATTTTGTCCATTTTTGACTCTTATAATCTTGAGCCAGCAAAATGTTGGAGATTTTTCTAGCATAAAGTCTAAATTTGGAAAGCGTTTCTTATGACTTAATTATTTAGCAAAAATCTGGGCAACAGATTGGAGTGTAATCTTTACAACCTTAGGAAGCTTGTTCAGGGTTTTCTGGGTCATAGCAAGAGGTTACATCTGTGGTAGCTGGAGTTGACTGCCACTTGGGGGTACAGTAAATGGTATGATCATAATTTCCCAAAAGAGTTAAAATTAACCAAATTAACCAAACACATCCTCCTAATTTCTCTAGACCTCTGTGATCAAAACGTTCCCCTGCATGCTATGCCATCCGTGTGGGTCCACTTAAGACCCAGGTAAGCAGTTCATTCTCTTAATCTAGAAAAGCAAGCAGGCTGGACAAGCATGACATGATGTCCAGCGTTACTTCAAAACCTGGTGACACCACATCTATTCCAATTATTCAAGGACTTCTGGTACTGCAGATTAACAAAGATTACACCGAAATGAAAAACAAATAAAGAACAGAACTTCTGATAGTATTAGAATCACGCAGAGGTTGATATGGTCAAGAGAGATACCTGCCAAAGTTAAAAGTATTTTTACTCATTTTCTAGAAGCACACAGGGATGCAAAAACCTTACATTCAGAAAGGTACAGGTCCTTCTCATGAGCAGTTCTAGGCGTTGCTGTTACTGAAGAGTTACCCTCTTCCTCATAATATCACTGTTTAGAGCTGCACTCTAAAGGAGGAGATGCACTTCGAACTCAGATTCCAGTATAAAAAAATTAAATTGGTAAATACCCATGCCAAAACTGACACTGCACAAAGAATTCTCTCACACCATGTGCAGTTTAATGATTAAATAACTTTTTTTGTACAGGAGCAAAGCACCATTGTTAATAACTTTAGCCAAAATTCAAACTAAAACCAGCATGCCAATCTGTAAATTAACAGGAAATAATTTTCTTTTTTTCTGTATTTAAATCTTGGCTATAAATTTATAAGACTCTCATAAGAGTATTTCTTCCTGAAGAGATTCTCAAAACTGTCTACTTCAGGCATTATATTGTATCCTACAGTTTCTACTTCTATTCCTATTTCTGCTACACTCAGTGAGACCTTAGCCTAATCCCCTCAAAGCTGTACTGCATGGCCAGCTCACTTCTAAAATTCAGAATGGTGTGTTATTAGGGCATCAAGATATATAAAAAAAAATTATGTTTAAAGACAGTAGGTGAGGTAGAATTAATAAGATGATCAACTTACAAACCAAAAATGTATTAATCCAAATAATTATTTAGCAGATGCTGAAAGTTGCTTCAGGTTCCCCAGCCTTGTGTGCTTCAGCACATTCTCCTATCTGTACTTCACATATAATATCATATCACTTAATGCACACATTTTTTCCCAAGAAGTAAGAGATCTGCTGAATCTCCAAATGTTAATGCTCTACAGCAGAATTTTGGCAGCACACTGTGGTGTGCAGAATTCAGCAGTGCTCCCTTCTTACCTTACCAGACATTCTAAACGCTTGAGGGCTCAAGGGACTTCTCCTGACTCAGATTCCACGAAGAAAAACAGGTAAGATATTTGAGGCCTCAGAAAATCGCGAGCTACCTGACAACATCTGAATATTCTATACACACACAGAAGTAGCTGCTTGGAAGAGCAGAAACAATCCAGCTCCTCCTCTGCTGCTGGTACAACACATCACTGTAGCGCTGACAATAAACACTGCACCTTGCAATTCTCTGGGAAAAGGCAACAATGTATTTTGAAGTTAGAAAAGTCACTATAACTTTTCAAAGGGTACAGCAGAGGAAGGATGAGGAGAAAATTAATTTCCCTCTGTTCTGAAG
The DNA here is from genome assembly GCA_035584735.1 of Pseudotriccus pelzelni. Lineage (NCBI taxonomy): Eukaryota > Metazoa > Chordata > Aves > Passeriformes > Tyrannidae > Pseudotriccus > Pseudotriccus pelzelni. The sequence goes on along the minus strand of JAWMRA010000162.1, from coordinate 20,546,255 downwards.
CACAACCTGGGAGCTTCTCAACCTTGAGCTCCTGGATTATTTTATGGAAAGAAGCACAAGAACTAAGCTCCTCTGTACACGTCCCATTCTGACATCTAAACAGTGACACAATTTTCATATGAAAGGATAATTTAGTCCAGTTGGTCTAATTTCACTTAACCTTGCTGAGGACAAACTGGAAAATCTGGCATACGCACTGTGTCCCACAAGCCTGAAACCAGGTTGTCACTTGAAATGCAAGATACACTTGGAAAAAACTCCACCTGTTATAGTTTCGCAAATGTGTTTTTGCCAGCTTAGTTAACCTGGAAAAAAATCTCTATTTCAGTTAATATCAACACAGGCATATCTTCTCTAATGATGGGAAACTTTCTGTACTACTGAAAGTACAATTTGTAATAAGGTCTCAGGGACCTTTTCAAAAGAACTAGTTGGAAAGCTTATTAAGATGCTTTTTCTGCCTTTCTTATAATAACAGATCTTGATATTCATACTTTTATGTTAAAAACTGGCATGTTGGTACAAATTACAGGCAGCTAGCAGTGCATCATGCACATGTTCTGCCCATTCCTCCTCAACACAATTAATTGAAAAGAACTACTTTATTAGGGCAGAATGTGCATTATGTGGATTAGGCATATCGGAGAAAATAAACTTACGGGCCTTGTAGACACCATTCAATTTAGCAAAGCCACAGCTGGTAGAGTTTATCAGAAAAGACTATTCTCTTGTCTAAAGCAAAGTATTGCTCAGATTATCCAACTTCATGCCTGTCATGGCTCATCAAGAAAAGACTGACTGCATTTCAGAGCATTCATGAAAAAAACATGTTAAAATAATAAAAAAAGAGGCTTTTGTTTATGTTCTTCTAAACCTGGTAACACCTTCTTTGTACAACTCCATTGGTTAGGCAGAGTTTGGTGGAGTAAAAGGAAATCACTGATTGTGTTTTGTAACCCATGGGAAAAGGCAGGAAAGACGTCTGGCATACCAGAATTTTTACACTCCTTTCAGTTTAAGTGATTAATTATTAATGTCATGAGAGCGAAGGTTGTCTGAACAGTGTCTACCTATTTAGTAACAAAGGACTATTTCAGAAAGGTACTAATGGAGTAACTGCACAGATCTCTCACTTAATGAAGTCCAAAGTTGATTCTTCAATCAAGAGTTTTTCTTAGAAATTTCAGTTAACTGTGAATTAGTTCAATTTCATTATAATAACTGACGGGTACCACTTTATGCTCAACTTGTGAATTGTAAAAGTTCTTTAAGTTCTTGGATCGTACATCATACATCAACCATGAGCTGCATCTTCCAGGACAAAGACAGTATTTTGCCAGACAAATGTTAAATAGCCAACAGGGAAGGATTAACCTATTTCTGGCTCTAAGATTTTGAGTTCTTTTCAAATAAAGTAAAAAACTGAAATGAAGAATTATATATAGGGTCAAAGAGCATTTGAATATCCATGTCAGATGTGTGCATCATCTACTGATTTTATCTGTAACTGAGCTCAAATCCGTAATTCCCAAAGCTCAGCCCACTTACAAAATCAGATATAGAAATCATACTCTAAGGGTCATGTGTTTTCAGCTTTCTAACTCTGAAGTTGGGTGTTCTTAGTTCTCAGAATGAAGAGAACCTTCTCTTTTCTTTACATGCTGTGCAGCACGTCGGAACAGTCTCTGGGTAGTCACATGTATTGATTTCATGTGCAAAAGGGAAGGACCAGTTATGCTTGAAAAAAATTAAACTACCTTTGAAGCACATTTGCTTTCATTCATGTAGACAGTGTCTTTTCTGATGGTTTTATAAGCTTCAAGATTACAACAGAATCTACCATGAACCTAAGATTTCTTAGGAAAGTATTCCAATATATATATATCTACCTCATAACGCTATAAATAAGATGGAGTTAAAATGGCAAAGAAAATTAATGTTCTAGTCTCGTGTCTTTGAGTTTATTTTTAGCTGGTTGAGACGGATGCCTCAAGAAAGTAGATTTAAATAGACCTAATTTTTTATGAAATATGGATTTTACTTTCTTATTTTTTTTTAGTAGAGCTTTTAAAACAGTTTGGAATTGAATTATGGTTGTATTTACTAGAACTTGTAGAATAAAGTTGTTTTAAAAGCCTGCAGCAAAGGAACATTTAGAAACAGTGTGAACCAAATTTCTAAATCAGTTAATGTGATGAGAAGGGTCATTGCTCAAAGTCACTTTAGTAATCTTATTAGAAGATGCTTTGAACATGAATAAAACACATTTCTAAATCCAAAGATGAAACGACTATTAAAAATGAAACTCATTTTTGAAAAATAAAAATCCGAGGTGCTGAAAAAACTGCAGACTTTCCTTTAAACATTGCAGTGACATGACTGCATTTTCAAAAAACTTCAAAGGCTTTGAATACTTAAGAAACCTCAAAATAGAAAGGGCTGTAATCTCACTTAGCTACTGCAGAAGAGTGAAATTATGTATTAGTCAGGGCTGCAAAGATTAATTTCTTTTAGTCAGTCTAATTTTAAATGGCAGTGTCTGACCCTGTCAGCTGATTCCTTTCTCTAAAAAGCAAAAGGTGTATGAGAATCATGAACAATTTAGCATCCTACAGTGAGTCTCCTGTGTCTACATGTTTACATTTTTATGTGTTTTTCTTGAGTAGCAGACTAAGTCTCAGTGGTCTCATATGTAAGAAATTCCCCACATGCCACATTAAAGACAGGTATTGGGGTAGGGTTTGTTTGTTTTTAATTAAAGGTATGTATTCCATACCCTCAGTTACACTGAAAAATAATTGGATCCTGAACCTAAATAGCAAAGAAGCATGCATGTCAAATGGAAGACAGGATACACAATAAGAAAAGTCAGCAAGCAAGAAGATCAGATGGCAGAGTTGAATGAAAGCTGTAAGTTGCTTCTGCAAAATAAACTGCATGTCTTCATAATTCCAGTTTTACCATTAAATAGCCCAAATCATGAGATCACCGAAAGAACTGAAACTAACGTTTAACCCTTACTACTGATGATCTTACCATAACACAAATAACAGAGAAAACAGAAACCTTCCATTTTGTCTGAAATGTAACATAGAGTTTTTCCCCACACCATCAATTTAAGAGGAAGAAAAAACCCAATCCACCCACAGAACCTCTGTTTGCTGGACATGAATTATTTCTGGAAAGTGGGAGAGATGCCCCAATGTTTCCTCTGCACTTCAGTGCTCAACAGAAAGGACATTTCAATAGTGCTGTAGTAAATACATACAGCTAAAGATTTATAAAGCCCTTTCAGTTCCAAAACACATCAAGAAACAAAAAGGATTTTCCAGCCATCATTACTTCACTTTCACCACTTATGGGTAAAAAAAGCACCCCAAAACAGCACTATACACACACACCATCCCAGTTTGTAGTAAAAATACTACCATCCACCTGTAGTGAAAAAGAAAAGACTGAATAAATTACTTGGTTGGGGTTTTTTAACTAAAAGAGTATTCTACAGGCATACATAAGCCTCTCTTTATCTGGCATTTTACTTCTAAATGAGTGTAAAACATTGCAACAGCAAATTTATAGGGTTGTCTCCTCTTTCAAAGGTCACAGCCATTTTCAAACATCAGACTTCAGACTGCAACATGATCTACAGCAGCTATAAATCAGAATTAAAGGGTATAAAAACATAAAAGAAAGGCTATAATACACAATTTGGTTACTGTAGTTGTAAGAGTAGTCACATGAATTAATCATATGGCAAAGATTAAATTTTTGGTCAGGCAAAATCTATCTTTGTGAAGTTTACTGAGTCAGCAGAGTGAAAAAAACAAGCATTTGCATTTGTAAATATAAAAACCCCAACTAAATTCAGAATTGAGGTTTTTAAATTTTGATTTTCAAAGGTAATATGTGATGGTGACTGGTCTGGGCAGAGCAGCTCATGGTCATCATCTGGAGGGGGTCAGTTCTGCTGCTGCTACTTTTACTCTGAACAGATGGCTGAAGAGAGATCAGTTTCCAAGTCTGAACAAAACCTGTTACTCCTCCTTGTAAATAAACCAATTTTCAATTCTACTCAAAGCAGCACTAACATCTAAAACTTCTAGAGAAATATAAACAGTCTGCTTGATTTCAGCTTCTATTCCAAGCACAGCCATTAGCATGAAGTAAAATAAATTTTCAAAGGAAGAAAGCTCAGGTCCAAAAATCCAGGCTGCATTTTGCTGAACTCAAGTTATTTTAAATTAAATTTCATATTGGGTTTTATAATAAAAATGGTTTTCACTTCAAATTATATGTTTCTCTTAAAATTTACTTTTAAAGAAGAGAGAAAGCAGCACTTAGTAGAACTGTGATACACAAAATACTTGGCACTGTTGTCAAGAGCTCCACTCAAAGTACTTCAGTCAAAAAGACACCCCACATCATTTACACAGAACAAGCCAGTAACATATTTTCTGATTTTATTTGTATTATTCTAACTCCCCTGTGACCTGTAAGACATTTCTCAGGGCAGAATGCAGAACTTCAGTACTAGGCTTTGGCTTTCCTTCTTTTAATCAAGTAATCAGCTGTGGTGCTGTTAATAACTGGTCTGAATGTTCACTCACATGTGGATTGTTTTCAGGTTCTGGTTTGTTCAAGTTTCTTGTCTTTGTCAACTATATGGAAAAGACAGAGCTTGAATAACCTTAACAACACAAGGATTTTTCCAAAACTGGATTACTTATAATAGAACAACGAATTCCTCTCAAAACAAAACGATCAAACCCATTTCTCGTAAGAGTATAAAAAAGGTACACCTAAAAAAAAATAAATTACTGGACTTACCAAATCCTCTAAAACGTGATGTCTTTCACTGTACTACATGACACTGCACAGACTCCACTGGTATACAACAGACTACTGGGAGTATCTCAGGATAATCAGTGTCAGGTACGTCACAGGTCCCCAAACCAGGTAGAATTTGCATGGAATCAGGTAGACAGAATGTGCCCACCACAGCACTGAGACAGCTGAGCAAGACACCAGTTCTGAGCTGCTCCAAGCTTCTGAGATCAAAGAGAGGCAGGTACACACACTGCCTTGGGCAGAGGCACCCACGGCATATCCAGCACCTGATATGTTCCCATTGCCAGTCCTAACCTCTGATGTGAGAGAACACAAGTATAATTTGGGATTATTATCTTTGATAAATGTATGATATATATTCTGATGATCTTGCACTTATTTTAGATTACTGGGTCATTATTTTAGGGGTAGAATTGTGTGCATCACTGGAAGGATCCTAGGAAGTGAATACATAATATCATAAATATAATGCCTGCAGGAATTTACAAAGAGAGCACAAGTTTCCAATGCATTAAATTATTACAACTGATCGGGCAGGCTGGAGTAGCTTACTTTTTGGGTGACCGTCAGACACAGTGAATACGCTGCAGTGCTAGTACAGAATCTGTCTCTTCCCCATCACCCCCAACAGCCTCTTGAACATATTTCAGTGATTTGAAAGAATAATTTGTCATAAATTATTAGCAAAACAAGACATATCACAAGCAAAGCACAAGATCTTAAGTAGTCAATACCACTAAAGGACTGCTTTTCTCCTGGAGCCCGTAATATTTACAGATCAGTTCACGTATTTCCATTTACAAAACAAAAGGTGACATTTAGTAAAAATATTATTGGGGTGGAGGTGGGTGTGCGACCCACAGTAAAACCTACTTAGCTTTAGAAGTGGTTAATGAGAATAAGACAAATATTTAACTAGTTCCATTTGACAAAAGTGGTCTGGTTACTTCTAAAGGTAAGCAATGGAAAGCTTTTTCCGTACTTAGATATGTTCACATTGTTGAAAAAGGGTCAATAAATGCTTGCTAAAAATTGTGGTTTCTTCAGGGATAAAAAAATAAATTTCTATAGCAACCTAGCAATTCTGAAAGTAAACAGCATTTGTTGAAAGCAACATAAAAGCTGGAAGACAATCCTGTAACGCTACTTTAGAATCGGGTTTTTTCTGCCTAGGCCTGGATGGCTCAAAAATAGTTTTGTATTTTACCTCACCTGATTCTTCCTTACCCCTAGAAAAAGAAATTGCAAATGGCATCATTTTAGAGACAAAAATTCTCTTATATGAAGGAAGCTCCTTGCATACTCCAGTAACTGGAACAGCAGTTTCCAAGACAGACATTTAACTATCATCACTATTGTAGTACACCACCGAGAATCCTGACATTTAGGACAAGACAGGAAACAAAGTGAAGAGCTTTACAAAGGGAGGCTTAAACAAAAGTCATCAAAAACCTCAAAGAAAATTCTCTGCAATACCAACCTTAAGTCACACAGCTACGAAAGAGCAGGTTAGTAGGTACCACATTTTGTTACCACACGTTTGTGAACTTGCACTGATTTGGGATTATGCTGCCCTGCTGTGGGAAGACACAGGGTTACATACTACACAAATTCCATACATGGCCACAGATGTCAATGGGTAAACAACTGACACTGCACACGTGTGTGTTGGAACATATGCAAACAACATCTAAAAAACATCACAGAATCCCAATTTACTATATAAGACTAGTGGGTAAGGACAAGGAATGTCAGTTTCCATTCTAACAAATACTATGATCTCAGACTTCAGTTTTTAAACTACAGAAATTGTCAGGCATTTCACTCTGGATTGTGGTGGTATGGAATTTGATCAGTTAAGCCAAAGCACTTAGCTTCAGCAGAATAGATGGCTTTATTCGGACAAACCAGAAACCTTCTTGTAAATATGACTGATGAAATTAGAAATACGACTCCATACTTTCTCCTTGTAACCCTTCATTCTTGTGCCCCTGGCAAAAACTACCATTGCCACTGCAGTGGCAAATGGAATTAACCATGAAAATGGTCCACATCCATGAAATCAAGATCAAAAGACAAAAGACTACAACAACAGTGTTCCCATCTAAACAGTACCTTAGAGATAATCAGACAGATTCACACTGTCTGTCCCCCACAGTAAATTAAAGCACGAGAATCACTTCATGTTACTTTTTGCTACTTGGCTTACACTATTTTCTTTTTCATGACATCCTGCTCACCCTTCGTGTCCCATATGGAGCAATAGGGACAAATGTGCTTAGTTTTATCAAACAACAGAATAACGAACTGAAGAACAGGGAAAACATAAGAGGATCAGACTACTGCATCACACATCTAAATCAACTGTAAAGTCAAAGCATTCCAACCATTCCAAACCCATCCTATCTCAAAGCTCTGCCATGCTTCATTTTCTCACTCTAATTCTCATCTTTATCCAAACATTAGTCTTTCTAAATGGAAAAATACCAGAGGAAAACTTTTGCAGTAATGAGTTTTTAAAAAGTTGTTCTAAAGCTAGCAATCTGTTAGAAAAAAAACGTAAAAGAGTGTTTTTGAAACAGTTGGCACCATCTGTTTAATAAAAAAAAAGGAAAAAAATTACTGTAGTTAGCATAAGTGTTGCTTAACTCAGCAGACCAGCAAGTAAGTGAAAACCCCATCAATTTCTATCTAAATAAAACATGAATTATCTGGATATTGCCAGGGATAAATAGACTGTGACACTGTAATGTGCAACTACTTCTGATAGTATTCTTTAATGCATATTTCCTTATTTCTCAGCGTCTCACAGGTACTCAAAAAATACTTAGCCACAAACCACATTTAATTCCCAAGCTCTGTGGTGAGAGCCAAGTAAACACATTACGAACTGGGCATCTGCTTACCCAAGACCAACACATGGCATTTATAATTTTGCCAGTTCCGTTACTAACATACCCAAACAGATGCCAAAGGAAGTAATCCAAAGACTTCTCAGGCAACGGGAATGAATTGGCCTTATTCAGAGGCAAAGCATTAAAAATCACCTCATGCATGACACAAACATAAAAACACAGTGCTAAGCTTTGCAATGCATAGAGGGGGTAAAAAGAAATGTTAAGGCAACAATATAGATGCTCAGAATTAGAAACAGGAACCTGTCACACACATTGTCAGCTGTTACCAGCTTCTCTGGTCCAAGAGCACAAGTGGACCCTTCTGTCTCCCAGTGACAGAAGAGCTGGGTGCCACCAGTCCCTCTTCTCTCAGCAACTTAAATACTGAACTCACTGGCAATCAACGCATCCTGTAAGGTGTGCTTGATCCACCAAATTGTTTTGGCTTTGCTACTAAAATGACCAAAACTCAAACGTTGACAAAGCCAGACTGCTCTCCCAAACACATGCTCACAGTGTATTCCGTGATGCCAGGCAAGATTCTGTAAGCGTAACAAACACGCAGAATATCTGAGAAAACAGGAAAATCTGGATGATACAGACAGCACCACTGTGCTTGAGAAACATGTTGCAGACTCATCCGTGTTGATCTGCCATCCCCCAAGGTCCAAAATGCCGCTGTTGACACTGCACTGAAATAAGCCTTGTGAAACTCACCATGCTGGAGATCCAGGTCAGCACATTTCACACACAGACATTTATGTCCATCAGGTCCAGCACTAAATCTGAGGTACTCTGCCTAAGCAAACCTGTGGTGACACCACCCTGCCCAGCATGCCAAATCTAGGCAAACCTTCTTTGTTCAAGCTCAGTGCCGCAGGAATGTTTCTGGACTCCAGCTAGTCCTGATGATAGCCACTGCACCTAAACTAATCAACCATACCAACTAATAAATTAGCTAATAAGGCTTGCTGGAACTGACTACACATCCATGGCCTGACTTGCTCACTAAACTAACCAGATAAAGCCCTCGAGGGAGCTGGTGGGTGGTGGTGGAGGTCACTAGACTGTAAGCAACATTTTAATCTTTTAAATTTCATGCTTGATCAGATTAGCCATGGCTAATGGTCCCTGCAGCCTTTTCTTCCTAGCCCTAAGAATATCAGGGTGCTCCTAACACAGGGTGACTACTGGGAATTCATATGTTGCATCAACACAGTAAACATTCCAAAATTCAATAAATTAAATCAATAAGCAGATACTGGAAGTTCGTACTGTTTCACTCAGGACTGCAGAGGATGTTACATCACCTGGATGTAACTATGAAGACAGAAAACCATGATGTGAAACAGCTCCAGCATAAAACTTCACTGACTATGCTGACCCGTGGCATCAACTTCTGATGTTGTCTGCTCCAAACCTCTACTCAGTGAACGCTCACCAAAGCAAACAGACAAAAAAAATTGAACGTTGGTGTAAGTCCAGACACTGCCCAACGCTCTGACCCTGCACACACAGAGGAGTAATGGAAAAGGCTATCCATCAAAAGGAAACTGAAGTCTGTCTGGAGGTGATGGCGTATGTTCAGAAAGACCAGGGCTCAATTTTACTGCCACTGGTGCACATTCAAGTAGGTGGGAGAAGACTTGAAGGTCAGGCTTTATTAATGGGCGAACAGAGATTAGCCTCTGCATCATCCCAGCTGCATTCCGACAATCCATTTCTCCTGTTTTCTTTTGAGATTTCTAGCACACAAAACCCAATTCATTTTCTCCTCTATAATTTCATTTATCCTTTTTTTTTCAGACATATTTTCCATTTGAAAGACTCATATTGAAAATGTCAGAGAATTTACAGATTAGCAATACAACGCGGAAGAGAAGACATCTAGAAAAATGAAGGGAGAAAACATTTGAATTCATGAGTACCTGACAGCTGAATAAGACATGTCACTGAATCTTGCACTAAGTATAATTTCAAATATCTCTTTTCATTTCACTGTATTTTTAAAGAAATATTTGATAATGCATCAAAACAGCTTAAAATAAATGAATAATAAAGATACTTAAATTTTAGGTCTAAAGGAACTTCTAATTAAAAACAGCAGTGGAGACATTTTATTGTGGAACTTCCGTCAATGATTCCATTATAACTTTGAAAAATAAGTACTCTTTATTAAACAAAAAATTAGACCAAAAAGCTGTGAAAAAATTATAATACACATTCAGACTTTACCTTTTGACTCCTGGTAATAATATTCTGTCTTCTGTGCAGATGCTGCCTATATGGGATCACAGTAAATCAAGCACATTTGACCTACCGAGCTTAACATGACTGTAAGTGAATCTCACAGCCAGGAATGCAGGACTTCTGATGCTGCAGCCCTGATTGATAACTAAGAAGTCAGTTATAAATAAATCTGGAACAGTTGGGATTGACTGTTGTTTAGCACTTTCAGGCAGACGTTCAGGGCAACTGGCAGGAGCTTTGAAAGCTGTTTCCTATATTAGAATCATGACAAAAATAGAAGTGAGGCTGCATTCCCTTGTCTTCTGCTAAAATAGATCTTACTCAAATACATTTTTACAAGTTTGATGGGGCATAACTAGCCCACAGTCAGATACAGGAAAAAATCAAAACTGGAAGTCCCATGTTGATCTACCATGAGTAGTTGCTTATTGAACTATTAAAAGCAAAAAAAGAAAAAAAGGGGGGAAAAAAGTGCAGCATGCTAAGAGACATTAAGGACAAGGAGAAGCTGGCCTTGCTACTTTTTTTTTTTTAAACTTACAAGTGAAGGTACAATCAGAATTCACCAGCCAAAAAGACCCTAAAGACCTTTAAAAATAACAGGAGAGGGGAAAATCATACATTTTACCAACTGTCCTTAGGAATACATGGCGGGGAGATTGAGGTTTGGGATGTTTTGTTGCTGGTTTTTGGGTTATTTGGTTTGCTTTTAAATTCAAGAACAGATGTTGCATAATAACTACTGACAGCAAGGCTGAGTGGTGAGAATGGAACAGGAAAGAGGAAGCATGTATTGGTTTCTGTTCTGTTTTTAAGTGTCCCAAATACTGTTTACAGGGCAAGCATTTGTCACAGAGTTATCTCGCCTCCAGCAATTAAGCTTCCAAATAAATTAAGTTGGCTTTTATTTGTGTGTTTTTACAGTCAAAATGTATATATCAAAATCTTGTAGGATTAGCTGGTTCACTGACTAAACAGCCTATTGTTCTGCCAAAATAATCAGTGGCCTTAATGAGCAATTAACAGCTTTCAGGGTCAGTGAGAACAGAAAATCTTAACATGTACATAAGAAATTCTGCGTATAACTTCCTGCTACTGCTTCAGATCACGAGTGAACTCGCAAACTATATGCAAGAAGCATGTGTGACTGAGAGGAGAACGTATATAGTATAATACAAAACCAGAGGAGAGAGTAGGGTACAATAAGAGCAGTCTGATTTAGCCAAGTAACTCTTCCAAACAAGTTTCCCATAAACTGTTGTTTCTCAACCAAAACAGGTCTGCATTATGTTTTGCTGACAGATATGAAATTGCCCCCCCCCGCACACACTCTAAACCACCCTGAACCAAACCAGCTCCACCCTCGAATCCCTGTGTCCGTGGTGCCTGATCCCAGCCTGCTCCCTCTCAGCAGAGCTCGTGGTTCAGTGCCCAGTGAGCCCTGACACAGCGCTGGTGGTTCCGAGCAGGATCACAGCTCCTTGGGTTGGAACACACACAGTGACTTCCAGCTTTTACTCCTGTGAGTTCTGCAATGTGCAAACTGCAACAGAATCAGCACTAGGAAATTTCTGCAACTCGCCTTCTACCTAGTATAAATTGAGGTATAACTCAAGGACTCGAGGCGTGCTGAAGAAGTTCACACAGAGGAGCACATTTCAGTAACCAAATTGTGATTTTTTTCCATCATGACAATGGCTGAAAATATGCTTGTTGAAAGACAGCAAATTCATCATAAAGAGTCAAATCTTTGCTTTGTAATGGATTGCTACAATGGAGACATAATTTCCTTTTAGCAAAGAGCCTACATAAATGTATTTTAAACTAATTACCTTTAGGTGGAAAATATGACTTGCTTTCAGCTTTGTGAGGCCAGTCCACCACAAGCGGTCCAAACCTACGAAAGCTGGCAGTGATCTCATCTACAAAAAACAAGTGAGGCACCTTAGAGAGAATGTGAAGACTGACGCGGCAAGGTAAAAAGTCTCACTTAAAACAAAACAAAACTTCCTGTTTTCTACCCTCATTAAGAAGTGAAAACTGCAATAATGTCCATAGAGGATGCTTAAATATTCTTTTGTCTCTATGCTATACACGGCTGCTTAAAAAAGTAATTTTACATTCTACTACTGGAAGTTTGCAGCAAGATTAAATGCAAACATGATCTATCAGAAGTGAATATGCTTCAGCTGCGGTCCACTTCTAATTATAGCCACAAAGCAGGGTCAGATGCAGCCACACGGGACTGGCGGAGGAGCTCCGTGTCAGCGCAGCCGCTCCTCTGGCGTGCCCTAGAAAGAGGCTGCAGCAGGTCATGCGGCTGTGGGGATTTCACCTGCCTCAGTCCCCTCAGGAAATCTGCCTTGAATTGCCAAGGTATTTCTTTGCTTTGTAGAGTTTAGAAACATCATGGAACACACATCACAAACGCACCCTAAACGACAATTTTGTTTTACGTGTAAATGCTCCAGAAAGAACTATTTAAAGTAATTTTTTAAAAAAATATATTTTTTCTCCATGCCTTTAAAAATTTACTTTAATGAAAGAATTAGTTAAAAATTATGTCTAATGTGATGCTAGATAGATCAGAGCAACAAGCCACCTGGAGAAAACGGGTTTTCCAATTTTGGGATTGCTGTTTGAGATGTATCCAGTTTCTCTGACTTCATGAATTGCACGCTGGATTTTTCAAGCAACTAGAGACACAGAACACATATTGTATACCTGAGGGGCTGAAGAAAAAAGGGTTACTGAAGGAGACCTCTCATGAAAGAGGGTGACAGCTCCCAGGTGGCCATGTTACTTCCTCACAAGGCTGGCAGGGCATATATTTTGACTGAGTGACCCAGCAATGTTCACATCAGTTGTACCTGCTGGCCTGCTTCTTCTTATAGCTGGAGATTCAGAGTACTCAGCAGACCCTGTATCAACGGCCCTGAAACTCATGATGTGACATAGGAACCTCATCTGAGTTGTTTGCAAACCATAGATAGACAACTCATAGTATTTCTTTTTAAAACTGTACATGGTTTGGACTTCAGTGCAGTAGATCAGATTCAGATATCCCTCTTTTCATTATAAGGCATCCTCAAATATGCCCATTAAAGCTGGACAGTGGTGGACTCCAGATACAATATGAAAAATGCACCAAAAACTGCCATGATTTTGGTTTGGGAGTAAAGGTTTGTGGGGGCACACACAAGTAGAGCAGATACTGAGAGAAACCCTAACCACCTCTACTAAGCTGGTTACTATTTTGTAACCATATTATTGCCCTACATTTGTCATCTGAGCCCTACATATATGCTGGGTATAAGAGCTGATTAATTAAAGCCCAATGTATTTTGGAAAGAACAGTATTAACAACGTCCTTAAAGTCAACCACATCCAAGAACAGGAAAAGACTATGGAGGAGAGACAGTAACCACTGAGTTCCCTTTTTTAGCTTTCCCACTTTAGAGCTGTGGGAAGACATGCAGATCAGAAGACCTGCTATGCAGCCATTTCTCTCTCCATCTCTTCTGATCTACAGCGCAAAAGAATGTCGAGTAAATTCGCAGGAGTTGCAGTTCATGGTAGTGTGTGTGTTTGTTGTAAATAATGTCACAAGCACTGAAAGCAAAACACCAGGGAAAATACAGTTGTTTTCATTAAAATCCGACCTTTGTTACAGTAATTATATGAAAGCCAATTCCTGCATCTCACCAATGTAACTTATTCACAGTACCTTCATCAATGTCAGGAGGAAGACCTCCAACAAACACCTTTCTGGAATAGCGTTCCACTCTTTCACCATTTTGACAGCGCGTTGGAGAGCTGAGACCCGACGATAAAGACTGATCACCATGACTGTCGTCTAGGAAGCCATCTTCAAAAGGAAAGAGTGAAGACCGACCTGTAACAGATTTTGTAGCATCTATAGTTAACACTGTTTCCTGCAGAACCGAGTATTTTAGAAAAAAAAAGGTTAGCTCTTCCTTTTTTACTGTAACAGAATTTGCATTAAAGGGCCCAACTAAGTGGTCAGGTGTCCAAATGCTTCTATTTTTTGAAGCGTGTATTACTCTCACAAAACAATACACCAATTTAGCTTTAAACCGAACCCTTGCAAATGGCTCGCAACAAAACCAACAAGCTATCTGATGAAATTGTGTGTCATCATTATAGAAAGAACCTTTGCAACATTTACATTTCGAACCAATTCTTAAGAGATTTAAACCTCCCATAACGGATCTCGCAGGAATGATCTCAAGAGCAGATCCCTCAAGTCACTGCACACTTTAGAGAGCTTTACAGGGTCCTAACAGCAAGGGCTGGAGCACACCCACCTCAAAGGAACAGAGGCCCACAGTGAGTAGGGGCACAAACAACAAAATGAACGTGGATTGTGGATATTAAACACACAGAAGAAACTTGGTTAACAAGGCAAAAATCCCGTTAAATCAACCACAAAGAACTTGCACTTGAAGAAAAAAGTTGTCAGCTGGAACAGCCTGTCAGACTGTTTGTTACTCAGCGCTAAAACATCCTCTCAGTGATGAATGAGCAAAATCAACATAAATGGCTGCTGCTCGGCTTGTTAACGAAAAGTAAAGAATTTTTCTGTGATTATCAGATGTATTTAATTTGTTGCTTCTACTACAAAGGCATATACATGTTATTTTAACAGATTTATTAACAGAGAAGATAAAAAAAGTTCCCTCTGCATACAAGCAACACTGTAGAACATGCCAACTTTAGATTTTAATAATTCCCTATACCTGAGCTGAAAATTAAATCCTGCAATATAGAGAGATGGGAACCCCACCTTAACTCTGAAAAGGCTAATTGTCCACTCATTTCAGGGAGGATTGTTCCTGGGGATGGAATCATAATTAATGGATACAAAAAGTTTATTAGGGGGTTGATTACAAATATAAATAACAGGGCATGTAATTAAATTCAGAGGTAATGGATCACATGAAACTGACTTCCAGCAAGACCTAAGTATTAATATCCCACACTGGTAGTAACAGCATAGAGAAGTACAGGAAATAAAAACAGGGGTAAGGAGGAAAGTCAAGACAGTGGGACTCTAGTCAGAAAAATGTATACACTGAAAATACCAGTAA
Organism: Pseudotriccus pelzelni; assembly: GCA_035584735.1. Taxonomy (NCBI): domain Eukaryota; kingdom Metazoa; phylum Chordata; class Aves; order Passeriformes; family Tyrannidae; genus Pseudotriccus; species Pseudotriccus pelzelni. The sequence goes on along the minus strand of JAWMRA010000162.1, from coordinate 20,531,149 downwards.
TAGTCTCCAGTACTAAAGGACAGATTACAAAAAAAAAACAGTAATCCTACATATGGAAAACAACCTAAAAAAAAAACGAGGAAAGATGTTCTGACTGACACAGAACACCAGCCTGAATTTTTTATGAACACCAGAAACAAAGAAAAGTCTTGATTAGAAAAAAATATATTGAATATTAAACACAGATAGAGATCACAGACACAAAAATCCACTGAACCAAAATTCCTACTGTACTTTTACACACCAACATAAAAACCAGGGTAAATGCCACAATCAGAGAAGGATTTAGAGATACTTCTCTTCAAAGTCCTGTCAGAAATGGTGGGTTTAGAGCATAAAACAAGAAAGACTATTGATAAGTATTTCATTAATGGACAAACAGGTCATGCACATGTATAAACATATGCATTTCAACATAAAAGAGAACACACGCATGAGAGGAAAAAAGTAGGAATATTATAATTGTGTAAAAATATCAAATCAGAAAACCCACTGAAAAGCAGGAAATTTGAAAATATCTGTGAGAGACTGACATTATTAAGGAGCTAAATAATCTCTTAATTCCTGTCTACCAACCTACCTTCTTGTAAAAAAAAGAAACAAACATGACCCATTAGTGGAAGGTGACATATCAAATTAATAAATACTAGAAGAAGGTGTTCAACTAAAATACAGGTTTGCAGAGGTCACGCAGTGCTGAGTTCTAAAGGGAATAATAAAAATTCACAGCAGCTTAGAAATCAAGGTATCACCTCTTATGCTGGATGCTTGACAGTCTACAAGCACTGTACTCACCTTATAAAAATGCAAACGATGTTCTAAAATTTTATATTTAGGTCAAGGATAGAGTTAAATTTATGGAAAACATACAGACAAGGGAATAGTAATGACTGTTCACTGTCTCATCCAGTAAGGGAAAAAGTAATGTGCATTGAACACAGTCAGTACATGGCAAGGCTGAAAGCAAGGCAAACTCTGGAACCCCCTTGCCAGAGGCTTTTTGGGATCTTGAAAAGTTTATGTAGGCTTAGAAAAGGGAACGAGTAAGAACAGGGGAAAAACACATTCTAAAGCAATAAATATTGAGACATCACCTGGGGTAAAATTCTGTGAGAACATTACAGGAAAGCATACTAACTGCACTATTTTTTAAATACACTCCTGTACCCCTCCCCAGGCATCTCTGAGTTGTCAGTGTAGCAAAAGAGTTTGGGCTAATTTCTCATAGCTATCCTTACATCTGTACCTGAAAAACTGGTTGTAAAAGTTAAAAACAAGGTTCCATGAACATGACTCAACAGCCCTAACATAATACCTACAAAGAAATGCTCTCCTCTTTACTCAAAGAAAACAGGGTCACGTATAGAACTGGTATTTTATGGCAAGCCCCCAGAAATGTCTGACAAAACTTCTTCTCACTAAAGATGCTTAGTCATAGTAACAGAATCAAATACTAATTAAAATATCCAGGTATAACAAACATGAAATGAGTCCCTGCACAGACTCGTCTCTGGTTACTCTGCATATTATCACAATACAAATGGTGAAAACAATAATAGAGAGGGATATATGGGAATATTTGATAACCAATACATCATTTTTTAACAGATTACTGTTTAATTTTACGCTTCTTAAGGTTAAGAAAGCTCAGTAACAACATTATAAAAGTCAAGGTAATGATAAAGCATGGACATCACAGACTTTAATACTGCATGAATGACTGTTAATGACAAGACACACATACACAAACCTACTTGTTAGTATAGAAAAGCCTGCATTTCACCCAGGAAACAAGTTTATAGAGCAAAACATGCTTTCCGCTAGAGGGGAAAAAAATTTCTGAAAGTCCAGCACATTCAGAACTTGTTTGCCCTGTTTTGTCATCACTACCATTTTTATAGAACAGCCTACACTGTATTCATCATAATTACTGCCACATTATTATATTTGGCTCCTACAAGTAAATGTGAGTTGCAAGTATTTTATCCTACTGATTCCTACCTCCTTTCCTACTTTGGTGCCATTTGATCAATCTGGAAACATTTGCCACAATCTTAAAATGAAATTAAACAGTGTTCTCATGCACAGAGAGTTTATACAATATTATATACTCCACATACTTCCCAATTTTCTTTCAGTACCATGAGAGCCCTGAAAAAGTATCAGGATGCCTTCAATGTCTGTTAACAGACATTAAGTAGCCTGATCTCTGGAAGTGGGGAAGTATAAGAAGGTAAGTTTGTGAGGAGAACTGGAATCTTTTGGTGTTGTTTTAGCCATCAAAAAATCAAGAAAGCCAGTCAGCTTTGAACAAAATCAGCTGAAGACTTTATTACAAACTGTCTACTGCCTGAATCTTCAGCGCAAATGATAAGTTCCTTTGGACACTGTTGGCCTGTGTGAGGGCTGTGTCTGTCTCCAGCTTCTCACAAACGTGATGCAAATTCTACATTTTGAAAAGGAAGCAATGTCTCCTGCATAGTTGTCAGAGAACATTACAGAAAAGAAGATAAAATTAAGTTTAATGCTAAAGTACCCCAAGCAGATGGCACTGCCTAACCCTAACTGTTAAAAGCTGCAATTTTCACTGTTATTTCTCAATAAAACCAGCCTGTATAAGCTACAGCACAGTACAGGAATGTAAACTGCATTAGAGCTTTCTTGGTAGTCAGCAAACTTGCTATTGTCCTTGTTCATTAATCTCTCAGAATAAACTGATATGCAGCACTGTACATTTGTAAAACGCTTTCAGTTTGCTTTAATTTTGTAACGACGAAATACAGTTAAAATGTGCTCAAATACTCTCACTATTATCAACATTCACAACATTGAGCAAAGTTATTAGTATTGATATTCACACATGTTCTACCTGAGGCCATTCAATGTAATAATCAAGTGTCATATTCAGTGAAAGCTGTTTCATAAAACAAAAGGTAATTTTGAAATGTTCAATGCAGTGGTTAAACATGGCACTTCTACAAAAAAAAGCCAAACAAACAAACACCAAACATAATTTTTTTTTTTTTTTTTTAATGCTACACATTTCAAATCACAAATACAGATCATGAAAGACTCTTTACATCCAGTCATCCTCCAGTTCACTAGTAACAGCAACACACTGGAAGTTACCAGCTCAAGATCATCATTGCTTTAAGATGCTATTAAAAGGGATTGTTTTGCAAATGAAGAATATGAGATTGATTTATATGAAGCAACTGATCAACAAAAGGTTAAAATCGGTAACATCTTATAGCAAGAAAAATAAATATTTAATTCTCTCACTATTCAGCAAACAAAACATTTAGTAAATACTTTTACCTCTTCTCCGCCCATAGCTCCTGGCTGCATGTAAACACAGAAGAAAATTGTCGGTACAACTGTAATTAGATTTAGCTCCAAAAGCAATGAAAATGTAGCTTCTACCTCTTCTATTTTTCCCCTCCCACCATAAAGAAGGAAAAAAAACATTCAAAAAGTGCAAGATGAAATTCAAACAACCCAAAACAAGAGAAAAAAGTTGAAAGACAATACAGCCAGGGTTAAAAAAAAAAAAAAAGAAAAAGGAACATACCTGCTAGAGCAAGTTTTCTACATAGCAAAGGTACTAAAAAAATTAGGCACAGTACTATAAAATAATAATTTAGGATTATGGTTTTAAGTGGCAATAAACATCATCAACAGTAATCGTAATTAAAAGAATTAATTTTGCATTTTATTAATCAGTTGTGGAGAACATATTTTCCAATTATGTTTCAATTTATACAATTAATCATCTGTAGATACCAAAATTCTACCAAAACAATAAGAACTCAAGAGCCAGTACGTTTAGAGGAACAAAACCAGACTGACAAAATGCCTTTATAGCTACCAGAATTAACACAGCCTTTCAATGAGACATGCATCAATGGCATAACCCACTATGCTGGACAAGTGCAGGAGCACATTTCTTGCTATAATGGGAAATGCAAAAATCAGCATTTTCTTTATCTGAAATTTTAGAAAGCCAGAAAATAAGCCAGAAAACATGTTTCTTCTACACAGTCAACTTATCACAAAAGGTATCTGTCCTTTCAAAGTCATCAAAAGTGGAAGGCTAGAAATTAGGTAGGGTTTTTCAACACAAGTGAGGTAATAGGTAACAGAGCCTTGTTTTGTTTCTTTCTCTTTTCACTGTAATACTTCCACTGTTCCTCCCAACCCCATCTCTTACTTCCAAAACCAACACCACGCCTTCCAGTCCTGCCCCAGACCCTCAGTGTTCCCTGGCTACTTTTCTTGGGCCAGCAGTTACGTGACGGATTGGTTGGGGCTATTTGAGTACTATTCACCTGCTGACTGGTCCCCTGGCCGTCACCTCTGAGGAGCCCTGGGGATACCCAGAGCGAGGCTCACGCTCCCCCAGCACAGGCACCGGCAGTAACATCTCTTCTACCCAAGCAGCTTCTTCCTCGAGCCCTGAAGAAACACAGTCCCAGGCACCATACACCTACACCTGCATCTTTTTCTTCCACTGTCCACGAGGCCACAAACAAGCAAATATATGACTACCTCATTAGGGGGATTAAAACATTTCAGGGGACATGAAGACAGTCAGAGCTGCCTGTGCGAACAGTTATTCAGTCACGATGAGGTGGTTGGTAAGCCCTGATAGAGACTCTGCTTCTTGCACAGCAGGCAATAGTTGGGAATTAATACTAGAGCTGGCTTTGCAGCAAGAATAAAATTAGTTCTTCTGCTTTCTAGCTACTGCTAAAGCCATATTACTTATTATGATGGCAAAGAAACATTGTCAGACCCTTTGTAGCAAGTCCTTGTCTTGATGAATGCCCACACACCCAAAAAGAGTAATCAAGAGTATCAAGAGTAATTTATCTGAAAGGGGTTTCTCAAACAGAACGCTACCAATCTAAAAATTAAATAAAGAAGTACTATTTCAGTATGAGATGAAAAAGACTCCTGTGCTTCTTTTGACGAAAACAAAGGTTTATATGCTTAATTTAAACTTTTAGGCCCTGAGCAAGATCAGTACATGATGGCAGAAATCTACCACAGACTTCTGCAAAGTTAGAACACCCTACTGCTATTCATGTATTATAAAACTTCTATGTTATGCTGCACTGCAGAATAATGCTTTTATCCTTTATTTGCACTCACACACATAATCTTTATTGTCATAAAAAACTTTCACTGAAAGTATATTTACAATTGCCTGTAACTTCCAGGAAGAAAGTACTGCAATCCACTTAAATAGGAAGACAGGCAATTCAGCTTTTCCTGATTTAAAAACATAGCATCACGTATAAACACTCAAAGAAGGTGTTTTAACCATTGTTGTTTATATTTTGTATATATCTACACATATAACTTGAAAATTATCTCACTTCTATCAAGTATTTATATTAAAATGTTACTTCTTTTCCAGCAAGCTGACAGTTACTCAGCATGGCAACTTCAGAATGGCAATGCACACTTTATTATGTTATTTACACAGGATGTGAAATAAGAATGTGTCATTTGAAACAAGTTAATAAAAAATACTCATCTTGTTCCCAACTCTAAGTTCAGAGAACAACAGATTTAATGGCAGGAATGGTTCATCAGGTACATTTCATAATGCCTCCAGTATGAGTAAATATTTTTTAAAATAAACAACTTAGAAAGAATTCTTGAATGAAGACATTTGGGAGCCAATAAGAAAATCATTGCACTATTACAAACAATGAAATTACCAGAGTTATGTATCTGAAGTTACTTTCTCTCTTGGGCAATTCCAACAGAAGACAAAAGAAAAGAGACTGGGAGCTCCCAAAATCAGGCTCCCCACCAATGCAGCTGCTCCCCATACACTGGTTTTGATGCTAAATACAAACATGATTTTGCAGAAAACCACCTCCATAAATGTTTCTGAATCCAACACAAGTGATCCTTTCCTAGGTACCTCCTAGAATACGCCAGTATTAAGGAAAACACAGCTGCTTTAAGAAGGGATGAGTACATTTTCCCAGTAAAAAGTGAAATTGTTGCAGGCACTGATCATTTGAGCAGCTCCCAGAAGGCTCAGCACTGCATGACTGTTGGTCCATCCTTAGCAATTTCCTTCAAATGACAAGTAGGAAGTCACGGAACCACCATGTCCCTGGTTCACGCTCTCAAATACAAAGGAACAACAGATTCTTTTCTACCCCGATACCTCTCCTGAAACTATTAACTCACCTCATCCCAGAAGATGAGTGTATTTTTACAAACATGAAACTGCATGATGAAGAACAGAACTCTAAGCTTTCAACAAACAGGCAAAACAAACTCCCCAAAGCTTGTAATGCAATCAAGTAAACTTAGTACTAATGCAATTGGAACTCCCCAGAGCCTGCAGCTAAGATTACCCATTGCCGCAATAAATCAAAACTCACTCAAATTAAATGCTCAGATCTTAACTGCATCTCAAAGAAAGCTACATGAAAATTATGAAAAAGAACTTTTCTGGGGTTCATTTCATTGTTTTATTGTAAGATGGGATTGGAACTGCACCTTGTATAGGTATCAAATAGTTAGTAGTCCCAGGAAATAATAAATTTGTGAATTCATAAAACATTAACTCAGAAGGACTAGAGCGACACTTTTTACATATCATAACTAAAAGTGGATCTGACCAGGTGATTTCAAATTCATAAATAAGCGACACCATTTATTTGTATTATCACATTTTATGAAAGACAACAGAAAGTATTTTGAGATTTTTAAAACCATTCTTTCTTCACTGTTGGTATGTATCTTGTTCGTGCAGTAATGTGTCTACAATATCAGAGATGCACACTTCAAAAAAATCTTAAAGACATATCTTAAATTAACTTAAAGTAGCATTAATGCTATGAAAAAAAAAAGTTGACATTTCCAGATCAGAAATTTTGGAGGTAGACTGGCTAAAAGGAAAGTTTACTTGACAAGACTGGGAACCTCCTTGATTTATAAGGTACCAGAATCTCATTTCTAGCCTGGAACACTCATTTGTATTCTTGAAACAGTCAGCAGTTCCGAACAATACTTGCTTTAGGACATTACGAGTTATGCAATAATTTTCTAAGATCAGAAAGGAAAATATGTCAGGCTTTTTCTTTTGAACAGTGGGTCTCAAGTTCTTAGAGATCTGGAAGTTTACAAGTGAATTAAAATACCAGTGAAAATGAACTGAGGGAAGGGGATAGAATCAAGTATAATTATGCAACGTGTCCCTGCCCAACAGAGAGGATCATATAAATTAATTGTAAAGATGATTGACACTCATATATGAGAGGTTCAAAAGGGGATTCTCAATTTTCACTGATAGATGGGCTGGATGTGCAGATGTGTGCTACAATAATCTGGTGGTCTCAGCCTCAACAGTCCCTTCTGGTTGATTGTTTTCCCAGTGCAAGCGTTACCACAATCTCCCTGGTCACAGATGCTCACATACATATACAGCTGAATCCCAGCATGGGAAAAACACCCTCTCCACACAAGCTGTGTGCAGTTAAGCGCCACACACTGGACCTCAAACACTTGATCAAACAGGTGAACTGCATTCGACACTCAAAACCAGCTTTGGTGTTCCTTTCTTAGGCATATGAGCAGCCAAGCAACTGTGCAGGAGGGAAGACTTATCTATTTTCATCTCTTTGTTTTAGTTAAAAAATCTGTTAACAATAAACCTCACATTTTTAACAGCCAGGCCGTTTCATCTCTTCTAGCATCATATATAATGCTTGTGGAATAGCCTGGAAAATCTTAAATTCTGAGGAAACAGATGGCACTAACCACAATAGAGAAGATCACAAAGATGAAAAGAAAGCACATCGGTGAGGTTGTGAGGCAGGAAAAGTGGTGGGGAAAACAAACAAACAAGAAGGTACTGAAGAGCTATAAAGTTGGACTAAAAAGATGATTTAAGAAATCTTCCTCTGCTAGAAAAAGCCTTTAGCAGTCACTGATAAGAGACACTGCCTTCAGTAACAGTCAGATTAGATCTCTGGAAGTGCAGATGCTAATATAAAAAACCGAAGGGTAGCATGAAGAAAAAGCATGTTGTACTGCTCCTTGGCTTCCTTCCTCACCTTTTTCTTAAAATTAAATAGGTGTAGAAGAGACTTGGAGATACCAGCGAGTCCAACTCACAGCCTCCAAGGCAGCATCAATTCTCTTTATACAGCTGATTCTGAAAAACTTAACAAGGTTATGTGTAAAGTGACAGTTCACACACTCTGGGACTCCTATGAACCCTCCTGCCTTTGCTATGTCACACGTTATATCATTCATTTTTTTCCTTCCAGTTATATGAAACTCTTCATGACTAAATTAGGTTTAGCTTTGCAAACTTTGTAAGATCTCTCAGTGTTTTTTACTCCTTTCCATTATTCCATATATGCCAATGTATGGTATTGGTAACACATTAGTAACCCCACCTGGCAATTGGGCTAAAGAGTTCAGCATATTCCTCTATCATATTCCTCTAGGCAAGTACCAAACTATTAGAAGAGATTGATGCCTCTTGAAATTTAGTCACATATTTTCCCAGAACACTATGACTACAAAAACCCCATGCTTTTATTAGCTGTTAAACTGCCAACCCAAGATCTTGCAGGACAAAAATAATTCAACAAACCTTCTATTCGGAGCAGTTAATTTCAAGCTCTAAGAGTAGCACTGGCAAGAAGCTCAAATATAAAATGCTACTTCAGCAACTTTTTTTATATCGAAACACTTTACATGTTTGAAAGCAACACATCTGAATACAAGAAGAGCCAAGTACAACAGCTCTTAGGGAGACAAGGCAATTTTACAACCAACTGAAACAGGAAAATAAAAACTGAAATCAATTTGTTGTCGTTACATTTCCTGTCATGGCGTGACAGCTTCCTCACATAATTATTATCTGTATTAATAAAACAAAACCAAAATCTCAACACAGACATCTAACAAGATGCCCCAAATCCTTAACTTAATGTATTTTTCAAATTGTTTTACTCTGAATAGACAGAACTAATTACACTAATGAAAAGAAGAAATGACAATCGGATGGAGAGCAAATAGTACCAGACCCCACAGATGACACAGTTGCATTTGAGACACGAATGAACAGCGGAAGCAACACAGAACATTTGAAGCCCAACACCACTGAAAAGTCACTGCACAGATGAGCTTTAGGAAAAACAAAAGTCCAGCGTTTCACAAAGGGGTTTCTCATTTGCTCATTTAACTACCTTTAAACTTATTTTATGGAATATAATTTGGGATTCCACCAAAACAATTCAGTTCTTCCTTAGAAAGCTCTCACACCATATTTTTTTTCATATCTCCCTTTTTCACCTGCCATACTTCTCTCTCCTTAAAGTTTATTGTTGGCTTTCTGAAGTTCACAAGAAGCATTAAAGATTTAAAAAAATTAAAAATTTCTTTTCAGGTTTTGCCTTGTGTTTTAAGCATAGCTTTTAAATGGTACTTCAAACATCTACTAAAATTATCAGTAATAGATGCTGTAGATGGAAGTTTTTAAAAATTCTGCTACTGTTTAGCTCAGTATGAATGATACCATTAAAAAGTTAAATAACTGATGTCACTAATTGATTAAAAACATTATTTCAATCAGATCTGGTACAGATAGAATCTATACCTTTTTCCCTCTGAACAATGCTTCAAATAGAAACATTTGCATCTTCTTTTTGTTTAAATGCTCTTTAGGATTATGCACAGACCTCTCTGCATATTTGAACACTGCATTCCTCAACAGAAATCTAATTCTGAACTTCAAGAGCATTTATAATATAAACATGCTTATACATATGTGCAACTGTGTATGTACACAAGCATAATGCCATTAATGGAGGAGATTCATAATAACTGTGCATTTAAAAGCAATCTCTTCTATCCCACTAATTTCATTATTTCAGAACTTACTGCTTTGAGATGATGACGATTTATAGCTTTGCACAATGATGAACAAAATGGTGGCAAGTATGCTCCACACTGTGCTGCCAACTAAGCAAGTCACACCTTCCCTCAAACCAATCCCCTTCAACATTTACAGACAGCAGCCCAAGACAGTCAGAAAAATCCCAAGTTTCTAAAGGCTGTAATCAGTAAGAGTAACAGCTGAAGTACAGCTGAAAGTGCTGCCACAGAGGATGAGAAGGAGCTAGAGATGAACACCCCTCAGAGCTCCCCCTCTCCCTGCAGCATGTGAAATTTTGCATTGCTGTTGGCATGGACATATGTTGTCTTCCAACTTCAAAAGCTTGTGTACACTGTCAGTGTGAAATTGAGCTTTGAGTAATAAATCTTAAAGATTATTACTGTGTCTTCACAGGAAAAGAGAAAAATGCTTATACAGCAATGATATAAATAGAATGTGAAGGTTGGATTTGCAGTTTCAGCAGACAGTGTTTGGTTTCACAGAAATTATACACAGATTGGACAAGCATTATGATTTAAAGATCTTACATAAGTTCTCAAAATTGTTCCAAAAATTACTATTACGAAATATCTTTGGGGAATTCTTATTTTACTTATTTTTTTTAACCCAAATCACAACCATTCCAGCTCAGAAAAGAGTATTTCTTCTTGAACTAACTTTCCTTAGTATATTTTCCCCATGACAAAGGTAATGGATGACATGGGAATTACATAGCAATAAATTTCTCAGTCTTAGCTGCATACAAAAGAGGATTTCAATCACAGAAAGAAATTTTTAAGCTTATGTACTTAAATATTTGCTTTTATTCTCAGCTCTTCAAAGATTTAAGAGCAAAACCCAACAGGTTTCATAGTACAATAATTCTAGTTTCTGGGTTCTCAGTAATGACCAAAAATGATGTGGCCTCACCTAGTAAAGAAAGGGAAGATAAATACATGGAAACTTATTCAGACTTTTGATCTGTGCTGAATTTAATTTTGCATAGATTATATATTTATAATTCCAGGCTTATGCAAGTCTGTACACAGTTAATATTTCAATATCTTAAACAGTGGAAATGCACAAATATATTTAGTTTAGGTCCCTCAGTTAGCTCTACTGCTATTTTATAGTAGTCCATACACCAGGACTACTACAAAGATCATTGTTTTTCACAAACTATTAGATTTTATAGATGCTGTAAAAATTTCAAAGAAATTAGACAGGAAGAAATATTTCTTAAATATTATTTCCATTAAAAAGAAATCAGAATAGAATACATCATTCATTTAGGATAAAAAGTGAGTTGTCCCAAAACAGGGTAGCATTTTGTACCAGTTTTTCATTCTTGTCTTTCAAAAATCTCTGTAAGACTTTTTAAGAAATACTACTATATATTTCATAGTAACTGTTGATTTTTAAAAGTAACTCAAAATTCAGTAATATCCCATCTTCACAAGCATATTACTATTGCAATCAGCTTAATGAAATGCCCACGTTAGAACAACAAATACATTCTGAGACCAGAATTCATCAAACAGCCAACAACTGTACTGTGTAGAACCTATTTACACACACGCACACCCACATGAACAGCTGCCTCTTTTAATAAAGTCTTTAATTAAACAGTGTTTCTTCTAGTCAATTACTTGATTTCCCATAATTTCATGTGCCTGTAAGAAAATGGGGCATACACACTAACTGAAACTCTTCAAATATCACCTCATCATTAACAGTGTAAAACTACGAACACAGGCGAAGTCTTATGGGTTCCAAATGCCGGCCCTTACAGCCAGATGTTAAACACCTTGCATCTTGTCTATTAAAAATTTTCAGATCTTCACATTTATAAATTATTCTTTGGTTGGTACTACAAAAAAAAAAAAAAAAGGCACGTCTCAACTATACACAGTCTAACTTAAATTGACAGTGCGAAGGCAAAAAATTTTAAGAGAAGTTCGTATGTTAATCCTAACATGTCTAATACAACATTGTAAGCAAAAATGGACTTCTCAAAATTGCATTTCATAGGATTAGACAGACAAATACTATGCTTAGATTCGCATAGTTCAGTTCTACGTTATGCTGGTGGTGCTTAACACCCCACCCCCCAAAATCCCCACACGTGAGCTGTCTTCCAGATCTATGCTGACAGGTTTTTTGAATGCATATGTTCATGACTGGACTTTTAATTTTCCTTTTATTTCCTGACACAAACAAAAGCAATAATCTCTCAGTGAAGTGTAGTTTTTCCTCATTATTTAGATGTGTAAACATTCTCTCCATTCCTGTCTACATAATGGAAACCAACTGAGCAAACCCCATCAGTCAATGTAATTGTACGCAAAACTTGTAACAGCTCATCCCAACAGGAAGAAATATGTCTGGAGAGATATCAGAAAATAAAGTTACAGATTTAACACACACACCCACAAAAGAGGAAACAAGAGGGACTGTTTTGTAATATTATTTATAGCAGGCATTATGAAGCTTCCAGTGAAACACAAAGTCATTACAAAGCTAACATAAAGAACCCCCAACTGCACTAATAAAATCAGAGGTGACTGATTTTCAGGACATTTTCAGAATGTGCACAAACTTCTATGCAAATATTACTACGTATATGGGTCTGGCTGTGCAGCTACATACACAATAAATGTAAGAAATAATATTCAACATGACAATATAAATCACTAGACATTTACTACTTACTATTAAGAGCCATAATATTGTCTGTTCCTGGATGATGGAAATTTATTCCCATACGCCCTGCAATGTAAGCAAAAGCTATTTTCAATGTTTTTATTTGAAAACTGAACTAAGTTAATTAACATGAAAAATTTCTAAAGGTTGGGGTAGGTGAATCTTCCATCTATTGAAGACAACTTCCCAAGAATACACATTTACAATATTTAACACCACAGTACCTTTAGTGTTACGCACTTAAAATACTGAAAATCACAAAATAAACAGTGAAATAATTCTTCTTAATACAATCCTTTGCTTTGTACTAAGAAAGTATTATGCTTGCCCTTTCAAAATAAGGCCTCAAGGTCAAGTTTGCTGCAGTTATGACATTTACAGTTGGCTTCCAATAACAAGTACAGCATTACAATACTCCACTTAATTGGTAAAAATAAATCACTATTTTTCATACTACCTGTAGCACCAGAAGCTTTCAAGTTAACAGACAGCTGGAGGGAAAGTTCTTACCCTAGTTTTGTATTCTTCCCTAAGAATCTTCTGTCTACTGTTTGAGATAAGACACTGGGTTGGAGGGAATGTTGTTCTCACGCAGTACATTAATATGTACTTTGAAGAATATGTATCTTGACCCAAAGGAGACTTAGCCCAGAGAAATATACTTTTACTGTCAAAGCAAGAAATGACCCAACAGAAGCAATGCTCTTCAGATTAGTTTTAGATACTATTTAACTGAGCCAAAGTATTAAAAACCTATCCTGAAGAAAATTTGTAATGGGACTTTCTTAATTAAATAAGCAAAACAATCTGTAACTGGTATTAGCTGTCACTTGGAAAAAGATACAAAAGGATAATTATAGCCATAAAAAAAGTTATTTCAACTGAGTAAGGTAAATAACTTCATGTATATTATGTCAATCCATTTCATATGCTTTTCATATCTCTCTGTCTGTGGTTAAGTTTGGGAGCTGAAGAAGGAGGCACTTCACATTTCTTCATCACGTGGGCACTCAAATCTGGGAGCTGAGGACCCACTCACTATACTGAAGAACTGATATACTGGTTATGTTTCTCTGCTTCTGCAAACCCAAGTTTTAACACATAAACTCTGGCAAAGCAGAACTAAAGCCAATCCCCTCCAATATTTTTAGTTCCTATTGATAGTTAAAGCCTCCTTATTTGCAGGCACAGACTGCTGTGCTGTAATGAATATTCGTGCTGAACAGATGTGGCATGAAGTTTCAGTACATTTCTGAAACTAAATCATAAGCAGTTTAAGAAAAGCAAATAAATCTTTTCTTCACATTATAGTTTTTCCTTCTTTTAGAAAGAAGTGTTGCCACAATAAGGCTGTGAAGCCAACAGCACCTCCAGAAAGAAGTGGGGGCAGAAGGTAAATAGAATTTCCATTTTTACTTTCCAACTCCTTGAGCAAAGCTTCTTAAAGAGATGATCTTCATTAACTACTTCACATTTCCTAATTACAGACATAATTCTCCTATACATATTTTCACATTAATCTGGCACTGCAGAAATACTAAAGCTGCTACTATTTCAGTTAGTGTAACCTTTGCTAAAATATTTCAGAAATCTTGCCAGATGGACGTTAATTCCCTTTTCCTCAATAGAGTATTAATGAGTGTGAGGTTACAGGTATTACTTGCTAAGAGAAAAGGTGCATATACTAATCTGTACTTTCAAACTAATACTTGGAATAGAAAAAAAAAAAGAAACTGTTATGAAAAAACATAGAGTCAAATTTGAATGCATGATACTTGGATGGGCCCTTCTATCTTCCTTTGCTGGGGCTGAAATTCTGCTGTTTGACCAGCTTCAGAAATAGAATCCTATCTGTGACATCTGGGTTTGTTTTTTTCCTCCCTCCAGGCTGTCACTGGACCAGGTGCTGCTTGTGTGACATTTTGTCACCTGCCCTTGGCCTGCTATTTTTAAACAGTTCTTGTCAGCTATCTTTTAAGAGGAGCAGAAAATACAGAGCAGCACAAGCAGAAGGACATGTTCTCACACCGAGCTAAGCCACTGTGCGGGATAATTCTGTGCATCTTCACAGCTCGCTAGTACTGCTCTACAGAAACAGATTAATGGAATCCTTTCCAAACACACCTCTATTAAAAGCATTCCAAAGAGACTAATAACGCACTAATCATAAGACCATTCATTATCAATAACTACACAACCTTTCATATTAGCTATAACATTTGAAAATCTCGTTGCTTGAAGCAAATTATTCAATTGATAAAAGAGGCCATATGTAGATTACAAAACTGCATCATTATCTCAGGAAACTGTTGGCTTTTTTTTAATTTAAAGGTGCAATGTATAACCGTGAAACATAATTAAGAATATGTACTTTCAAAGACATATTTAGGTTAAACATGTAAATGGAAAACAACCAATTTTAAGAAAAACACACGTATGTTACCTGGACCTTTATGAAGACTATAGAAGCATATATTTTTAATTATAGGTTTAAAACAAAATCTCTAGATAATAAAGCTTTACTTTTCAAGGTTATTAAGCATATTAAGCAGAAATGCAGAGAAGACAGAGCACAGAAGTTATGGATTCCAGCAGTTCACTGAAATCATAAATAGAAACCCTTCCAGTAACAACATCCCCGGTACTTGTATTCAGTGTCCATCTGCCATTTTCAGTTTGCCTATCTTGGTTTCGTAACTATTTACTATTTTCAATTATGTGCTTTTATAACATACACTTATAGTGCTGCAGTTAAGGTGCAAAATTAACCACTCTTTTACATCTTTTCAATTCCTACTTTAAAAAGAAAAAAAACACCAGTCGTATACTGCTCGCTCTTTAAACATTTCCGAGAAAAAAAAGAAGGTTTAATGACACTAGTACAGCCCAGGCTGCACTTTTGCTTATTTTATGTCATTAAATTTCTTAAATTATCTCTCCTAACAAATTTTGGAGAGACTTTTCTGGCTGGACTGCCTGAGTGCTGTGCTGCATGTGCCATATCATGCCTGTCATGGCAGACAGCCCAATTCCTTTTTAGAGCACATCAAATCTGTGCATCTTCTCTTCGGTATTTTATTAGAAATGAGATGTTAAGTGGAATTTACTCTGTTCTTCGTAGAAGAGTATAATGATTTTGGATCAATTCTGACATCCTTCCAACAACTAAAGGAAGTATACCCTTTCCACATATGAATCTCTTTATTAAATCTTTCACAAACGAAGTATGTTTTTAATTGTCTAGATAATTTCAAGTTACGTGATCAGTTTTGAGACATAATGTTGTTCCAGAAATAACAAACCTAAGTAGCAGACACAGTTTTACCACTATTTAATTTTCTTTTCTATTCATTCTCTCTAAGTCCTTTATGTCTTTTTGAACTTGTGAAACCCTAATCAGCTCCTGGACATGAACACTTACTCAGTGAGGGATTTTTAAGATTACAGTTACTTTTCTCATAATTTTCATATTACAATCAACCTTCCAAGAAACAATGTACATTGGTTACATACTGAGTAAAACTTCTTGCACTATTATACCTCATGACTTTCACCAAGACTGATCACTCCTGCCAATTCAGCAATTGGTATTTGGCATGAGATTTGCTAAAAAATAGCAAAACTGGCCTGCTTTTGACCTGCCCTGAACTTTCTGCGAATGAGAACTTCCTCAGAATGAGAATTTCCTCTCACGCAGTTCTTAAAACCACTGTTGATATCAATTACAAGTTAGGATTACATTATTCAGTGGCAAGGTCAAATGACATTGGCAACAGGACTAGTTCTGCCGTATTTCCTTAGTAATAATCCCTCCCTTATCTTATATTCTCTAAATTATTTCCAAGAAAAGGCACTGAAAATGAGCTGCAGTTACTTGGATGGGTAGGTAGCAGGTGGGTAAAGCAAACTTTAGACACAGAAGAGTGGAAAAATCAAAGCAAGATCAGAGCATTACCTCAAACAGGATTATCCTTCAGACTCACATGTACTCAGGAGTTCAGTTTATGGCACAACCTACGGCTCCACGCACACTCCCACACAGCCCCACCAGCTCAGCCGTGAGTCTCTACTCTATGACTCCCAAATGGCCACAAAGCAAGAGGCATGTGTGTGAATAGGTAAGAATTGTAATCATCTCTACCTGAGCAGACCTCGGAACATCCTCTCTCCTTTTCCCCCAAAATTACAGACACCTGAAACTGATGCCAGACTAACTCAACATACACGTCCAAGACAATCTCAAAACCAAGAACTTTGTGAGCAAGGGTCTGTGTAAAGAATTATAAAAAATAAAGGAAGTTTGTTGGGTTTATTTCTCTCACCTGTTTTTACGTCTATCTGCCATTTGTTCACACCCATAATTTAAACACCTACACTTAAAGATCTTTAAAAAAATTTAAATACTGAGCAGAACAAAAGAACTGCTGTTTGCCAGAAGGGGAATATGAAGAACTATTACTGTGTTCACATGTGTGTATTTTTACTGTGCAAAAACATACTGTGGCAATGTGAAGAGAGGTGTATAATTATCAGCTATGAATACCAGTAATAAAGCTTGCTGATCCTAACTTCTTCCTATCACTGACTAAGCATATAAATGCCATCAGTAGGGAAAGCAACCTATAAAATAAAACAATATATACATTACAACGAAACGCAGTCCTCAAAAGTTTAATTGCTCCAATTAAACACAAGGGGGTCTTGCATATATTTAAGTAGTATAAACATTTTCAGCTTGAAAACAGCTATATTTTGAAAATATTATGACTTTTACTTTAAAAGCAAGACTACATGAACATAAAGATAGATTTGGCTTTACTTGTAAGCAGCAGACAAATATATGTACACATATACCCATTCTACATGAAGTTCTAGAACTGTATTCCAAAGAGCAATACTGGTATTTTTATTGGCGAGTTTGGGGGGAATAAAATAAAACAATATGAAAGCAGACTTTTCCATTAGCAACCTGTGCTAAAATACACAAAGCCCTCAGAACAGTAGAGAAGTGAGAAATTAAAAAAGAAGAAGTTGTTTTAGGTCTTTGTGAGGCCAGTCTTCAACAGCACAAGGAAAAAACAGAAATAAAGAGAAGGAAAATTTGATACTCATATCATCACTTCTTAAACTAAACAAAAGTAAACAAAACCCCCACCACTCCTGCCCAAAACAGATTCAGCAAGTTAAAGACAAGGAAATGCTGGATGTCAGCAGCAAATGAAGAAGTATAATCATACTACAGAATCATTGGACAAAGCACTTATTTAAGGAATATGAACCACTTAATGATCATATTCTGTACTGAAAAAATATTAAAGAGGATTTTCTTAAATAAGTAGAGTTTTAAATGGCAACAGGGGCCGTGTCCTTTAAAAGGATTAGCTTGAGTGGCCTAAATTTAAATACAAATAGATGTGCAAACACATCTGCTCACTCTGTTTTTCATGAATGTTTACAGAAAGGGGTCTGATGAGCACTGAGATTTTGGGAAATGCAGGTACACTGCACTTTTTTCTAACGAAAGCGTTGCAAAGAAGCTCTAGCAGGGTAGCACTATTTCTAGGACTGAGATGACAACATCTGTTCTATTTGCATGACCTTTGTGTTCAGCTGCTGACTGCAAACACAAATATGATCCATTCACCTTCACTTTCCTCAGGTCATGTGGCAAACTTACTGCTTTGCTTACAAAAAGCTTAGGAACACTTAGAGCTGAACAAAACCAGGTGGTACGTACTGAAGTTAATGAAAATCAAAGTGGAAATGTAAAGGTCCATTCTATATTTATTACAACACTGTCTAAGTTGCATATGATCTTCAAACACTTGGCTGTCAAAAACTATAAACAACATAGTTAATTCAAATGTAAACAGAAAATCTGAAATTTTGCTTA
Organism: Pseudotriccus pelzelni; assembly: GCA_035584735.1. Taxonomy (NCBI): domain Eukaryota; kingdom Metazoa; phylum Chordata; class Aves; order Passeriformes; family Tyrannidae; genus Pseudotriccus; species Pseudotriccus pelzelni. The sequence goes on along the minus strand of JAWMRA010000162.1, from coordinate 20,512,631 downwards.
GTTTTCATGTGACCTGATACAGCCTTTACAATAGTTAAAAAGCAGTAACCCAGTAACTTCAGTTTTCTATTACGCAAATATATGGGTGTCATCAAGCCCTGAAAATCAAGATAAAAAAAGTTTCCCCACAGATGCTATTTCTGCCTCTGAACTGTTGCACATTTGTATTCATCTTAAGCTCTACTGAAATATTATGACATAATCAGTGCATACTTTATATATCTTTCTACAGTATGGTATTGATTAAAATTAGTTTTAATAAAGCCTTCTCTTGAAGTTTTCCTGGTCCATATGTTGTCTCCAAATACTCATACTTGAAGATGTACCACACTGATACTTGAAAAAAACCCAGAATTTTTGTTAGCTGGGGATTTACAAATTACAAAGTTTGTTTCCACTCTGAGTTAGAATAAAACCCAACTATTACTGTTATCTAGTGTAACAATAAATTTGAAGTAAATATTTTGAAGTGATGTGATTTCTCTCCTCAATGTTATACTCTGATTCGGTTTCATGACCTGTCAGTAGCACATGTGCACAGCGTATGATCTAACACAGCTGAAATATTTTATTTAATTATTTAAAAATAGAACAAAGGCAGCTGCTACTTACTACTGATCAAAATATTTTTTTAGATCAGAATGCTTCTGTTTGTGTTGTAATGCAATAGTTTGACACGGATAAACATATTGCAACAGTGACATATTACACCATAGACAGAAAACACTTTGATGTAGGAAAGAAATGTTCTAGTCAGTAATAAGTAGCATCTACTTAGCTATTCTGATAATTCAGTTTTGCCCTACAGTCTCATGTCGAAGCAGTATGTAAATAAAAAAGTATTTATGAGTAATGACTGAAAGAGAAGAAATACGTTGAAGCTGGTGTTGATGGTACAGAAAACAGGTAGGGAAGTCTGACTAACTGTTTTGGGACAAAAGAAAATGAGACTCCCTTTTCAATTCATTTACATTCCTTAAATCTGCAAGCATGAAAATGACAAATTATTTGTAAAGTTACACGGTTCCCAGACTATGAGGACAGAAAGACAGGAACCTACAGCAGGGTTCCCCTCTCTGGCAGGAAAAGCTGAGAAAAAGAAATCAGTTTTAGACAGGAATAAAACAAGAGCTGACACTGAGCACCTTCTCCCAAGACCGGGCTCAAGACAAAATGCAACATTGATGGATATGCTGGTAATTTATTAAAGTCCTGAAACCTCAGAGCCAGATATCAAATCTGGCAAGAAACACAAAAAAAAGAACCAGGTGACCCTGGCTCTCCAGGCTGGAGAGCACCAAGCCAGCCTGCCCATCAGACTGGGTTAGCACTTGCTCAATGTAAGTAACTCAATATTGCAAGAGTGAAGATCAGTTAGTTTGTGCTGCACTAACAATCTGTCAGACTTTCTCTGTCCCACACTTGAAAGCAACACCCTCCCAAAAAAGTCACTTAATCACATGCCCTCTCAAGGCCAAGTGGATCATGTTTTAAAAAAAGTGACCAGCCTTGGTGATCCTGAAATAAACTCTATTTCCATGGCCTGCAGGACAATGTCTGTCCATACCTCAGATTCAGAGAATGATATGAAACTTCAACTACTATAAACAAGAGCACAGACTCTTCCTTTCTCACCCCAAGCTTCCCCTGTACTCCTCTGAACAATGCGGAGCATGAGGAACACGGACCCCAAAATGAGGAGGAAAATATCCCAGAACCATTTCAATTTGGTCTTTGCATCAGAATCTTTTATGGCTAATCCTCCCATTCACATTCTAATCTGGAACTCTGGTTCTATATCCAAGAGAATTATCTGCTGGGATGTGAGGGGGCACACAGGCCAAGATGGGTTATGTTCCAAGCAAAGTTTCAAACTTCAGAAAAACTACATGAACTATTTTACTAATGAATCCATATACAGACAGTACTTCTAAAAATAAGTATTTGATGAAGACTCTTGGCAGCAGCAGGTTGAAATGATCCTGAAATAGCTCCACTGGCTTTGTAACATGCACTGGAGGCCCTGAGACATGTACAGTTTTTCTAGAATCAAATCGTTCTGTAGTTTCAAAATCAGAGGTTTGGTACTCAGTTTTTCACCCCTTCCATTAAAAAATTTGGACAGTAAATGTATGGCAACTTGTGCTGCTAGCTACAATTGTTGGAAAAAATAAGGTTTATTTACCAAAAGCGGAACAACTAAAAAAAGTAATTTGAAAGCCACCTCATTATTTTTGTTTATTTTAAATCAGGATTTTTGTGGCTCTTTTATTTTCTACCTAGAGAAGAGATACTTGCACAAGTCTAAGAGAAGAAAGTCACAGATGCAAAAGGAAGGAAAAATTTAAAGGGAGAAAACACCCTGTTTACTATGAAAGACAGAGGTGGTAAAATGAAGAGGAACTAGCTCTGACACTCGGTTAAGTAAATAATATTCCAGAAAGAGCAGCTGAAATTTTGCACAAGAGGCATTCACACAGGAATGTCTACGAGGAACTGAAAAAATCAAGCTGAAGCACATAACCAATATATTCAAAAAGCTCCAAGATGAAAATAAATGAAAATGTGAGAATGACTTGGGAAACAAGCAAAAGCAAGCATAACTGATCACTTTCTCAAGGTCATAACAGACTACAATGTCCTGCTACGTTAAGGGGGAGAGCCAGAGAAGAGTGGGATAAATAAGAAAAAAAATTAAGTGAGTTTAGGAGACAACATTAGGTGAAATGCAAGGAAGGTACAGAGAAGGACTGCAGCTCAAAACCTTCTGCATCTTTGGTAGAGAAAAAGCAAGAAGTTGGATGTACAGGAGAAGAGTCAAGACAGATTTTCATAGAAAAAGCAACAGCAAAAATGCAACAAGAATGTGACTTATGGAATGCATCAATGCGGAAAAATGGTTTTTATGAAGAGGATTCAGCTAAAATAGTAACATATATTTGTTTAACACAGAGGAAGGAAACACTTCTTGCAAGGGAGAATGAAACAGACACTCCTATGAATATTGCCAGTCACGCTACACAGTGTGAAAACAGGAGTAGAGAGGAAAGTGCACACTAGGGCAGGCCAACGCTGGAGACTACCAAAGTAAGCCCTTCCTGGAGGAGGAAAACAAAGCAAGACAGGGAATTAACTATATCACTGGGAAACAAAGAAACAAACAAAAAAGCAGCTGTGCAGAGACACCGAGAAATAACTAACATCTCCAACAGCTACTGGACTGGAAGAGAGCTAATTAACATGGCAGGAAGGCCAAAGCAGGTGAGCAGCAGTGAATGAGAAAATTAAATAGTTAGAAAGAGCACATCCAGTATGTGACAAAAGCATTTGTTAAGCGAAAAGGTAAAGCTACTGGTCCCGCTGGCAAATGGAAAAGTTCAACTATAACTTTACAATTAACATACAACTTCAACAATTAATATCCAATCCAATAAAACTTTTAATACCATCTTCCTCATTTTTTCCACACAGATTCACACGGAAATTCAGTCTTTAAAAAATAAGTCTCTATTTGTATATTTATATAAATACTGACTAAAAAAAAATAAATCGGAGTTCTTAGCTGGATTATAATATTTCTTGTAATAAGATACAATAAATATTTAACTCTGCTTACTAGCAATTTGGATTTTATTTTATATTTTAATGCCAACTATATAAAATGTATATCCAGCAAAAATCTTAATTTTGTTGAGCTTGTTTTTTTATGTTCCAGTTTAACCTTTATTTTGGAGGTCTGTGATCAGAATAGACATGAGAAAAGTACTTTTGTCATTTTAGACAGATGAATAATGATTAAAGACACTTGAAGGCTATAGCACAGCAAATTTCAAGATAACAATGGGAAGCACAGAAAAGAGTACAGAAGCCAGTTACAAAAACTCTGTACCCAGAAAGACGTCAAAAGAGGCACATGACCGTAGACCTAGAAAAAGTATTTTCCACGTGTGATATATATATATATGGGAGGGGAGCAAATGAGGCAATTGTGACATCAAAAAGCATGTCTATAAGCATTAGCATAGGAAGTGCTGCACACAACTGAATTTCTTCTGTGTCCTGATTTCTTAGTGTTTGGGAACCACTCCTTGTTCAATACTTCCCTGGTATATGGCTTACTGCTGCCTTCAGTCTTAAAAGTCACCAAGAATGCATGTCAGCAAGAACACGTACCTATTTTTAAACATAGGTAATGAAAGATTAAGACAGAGGAACCTGCAAGCTGATCAGGAGTATTTATTCAATGAATGCTGCCACACCTTTCACTATTCATTACCAGCTAAGTATTAGAAACTGTTTCATCTCCAGTGCTACACCTGGTATAACAAAGACATTTTAACAGCATAAACAGTCAAAACTTTCCAGTACTTAATAACATCTAGTATCTTTTGCCTCCCCCTAACAATTTGAAATCTAAATTAAGATAATTTGTTTAAAAGAAACCTGAACAACCGTAGAGAATAACCCTGATACAGCGGCTGTTTTAGAACCCTATATAATAGCTGATAATCCATACAAGTGTAGTTTAAACTTTGAACAAGATGCTGAACATAAGAATTGGACTCCAGTTGCACTACACATCTTTTGAAGTGACTGCAGCAAGAGACCCAGCTGTGCAATGTGCTGATACACAAACCCATGTTTCAGATATGCCAGTTAGATATTAGGATTGTACACTAATAATAAATGTATACACATTTCACCTTATCTTCCTAAAGTAGAGAAGATTATCTTAAGATGGGAAAATAGAAGTTTTACATAACTGAAAACTCATTCATTAGCAAAAAGTTTAGAGCAATACTGAAAAGCTGATTTTTGTTTAAACACCAAGCAAGCATGGACATATGAATATTCCTAACCTGTAAAATGATTCCTCCACATTATATCAGCGAAACTCATTGGTGGGCCACTGGGAGGGTAGTGTTTACCTTTCAGAGGCTCATGATCAGTCCTTATCATATCCATTAAGGAATTTTCCAAAGAGTGCAAGTTAAAAGTGTCATAGGGCCTATTCCGGTCCTAGAAAGGAAAAAAAAAAAAAAGGAAAGAACAAGTGTTATTGAAAAAATAATTTCTTAACACAGGCTCATTTCTTGTTATATAAACTCCAGCAACCACTTCAAAATCACATCTTTTATTTTGCAACTGCTGCTTTCCCCAGTATTTCCCTCAGCTATGCAGAGAGGCTTTTAATATTTCTCAAAGTATGCATACAAACAATAGCTAAAACTAAATATTATCATTTAAACAAGGACTTCGAAATAAAGCACTATCAATGTTTACACTAGACAAGTGAAATTGTTTCAGAGATTTTTGGTTTATAGCTTCATCATCTGTCACTGTGCTACCTTAATACCAGAGCAGAAGCAACGCTCAAGATGCCAGCAGGCATATTTGTTCCAGAAAGTACCAAGCAATTCTTTAAATGTCTAACATTCATCTCATGGGTTTAAAGAAAATACACCGGATGCAAGAAAAAAAAAAAACAAAACACCACAACAGGCAAGTTGGAATATGCAACACTTCCACAGTAGGGCACTCAAAAACCAGGCAAGGGTTGTATTGTTTGAATATCCCATTTTAGTTTGCTGTAGTTCTGCTACTTTTTTATAAGCAAACAAATTAAAACAAAACAGACTCAATCTTTCACAGGTCTACCAGAACAACCAGTTTCAAAGTTCAGGAACAATCCAATGGAGGAAACAATCTACCAATGTCCACGTATCAAGCGTACTGTACACAACACAACAGAACAGAATGGCCATTGTAGGCAGCTTCTTCCTAAAAAAAACACATTATTTTTCTTATTCCCATCACTACCATTTTTTAAGAAAAAAAAAAAAAGTGTGTTTCTTTATTACATTGTGCTACCATTAATAAGGAGTGGTATAACATACCACTGTGCCTCCATAATTCCTGGAACAATGTTTTTCACATGCTGGTTACTAGAAGATATTCTTGCTTGAAAGAATAAAAATTAAAATCCTCAGAGAAGAAGCAGAAATATGCATAGAAAAGGTAGTAAAAGCTTTGTCTTCAGTATCATTTCTCTTGAATCCTCTTGTTCTTAGGTTGTCTTGAAATAAAACAAAGGGAGCGAATGAGTTCACTGGTATAAATTAAGCTTGCTTATCATCAAAAATCTCATGTTCCCACAGTGCCTACTCTAAACTGAAGATCCAACTTCCTTTCTCCAACATGCTGATGTTGTATTTTCTGTAAGTGGAAGAGCATTGCTTTGCTCACACATTTATTTCATCTATTGAGAATTTCTGGCAGTCAAACATAATAATACTTGATTTCTGTTAGAAGCTATACTAAGCTCTAAAGTTCAAATGAGCTCACTGATTTCAAGTTTCATTGTTGGCGATTTTCAGGTCTTCTACAGCTGCTCAAAATGTCAACATCTGTATACTGTATTTAAAAGAATACTTGTTCACCTATCCAAGTAGATAAATACACTGGAATATAAAATAAAATGTATGCCTAGGAAATCTGAAATAGATTCTGGGGGGAAAATAACCACAAACCACACAAAAACCCCAAAACAGATTTTTTTTGAGACTTTTTTTTTCCTAAAACAAAACTTTATTTTTGTTAAAACAACCCAATTCTTAGTAATATATAGTAGGAGAGAAGAGTTTGTTTTATTTCATATTCACTTCCTTAAAATAAATGCAAGGTTATATTAAAAAGTGTAACTTGGATGTAAAAAAATTCCACTCTTCTGATTAATAAATTTATTAAATAGAATCTATATCATTCTCTCAAAGCAAGAATTTTCGTGCCTTTTTCTGTTTGCTTTTTTAAACACATGTACTGTGTATACACATAAGGAGGTCAGATGTTTCAACACCCAACTATGACATCTTTTTCAAGAGAAAATATCAAAGCAAACAATACATCTTATATCCTAAGTAGGGATGGGGAAGTATTTTTCAGTCAGATCAGTCCCCTGACCAGGATTACTACACAGCTGTAGGAGAGCTGAGCTGGCAGAACCAACACTGGAGAGCAAAAGGGCAGGACTCCTGCTTTTGCCACAGTAATAACTTATTCCAGCTTTAAACATTCCTGAGATTACAGTCTTAGAGGACGGAAGGTGTGAGTTCAGAAAAGGACAGAACCTACACATTGAATTTATAGGAATTTTATATTTTAACTAAGGAAGATCACTTTAATTAAAACCCTTTACCTAGGCCATTATAAGACTTCCCATTATAGTACTTGAGGAAGATAAATCTAGTAAAGGATATTTTAGACACAACAGATTTTATGAGTATGTTGTGGCATGTGCATAAGTATAAAGCATGCTGAATACAGATTTTGTCGTGTGGGTGATAAAACAAACAAGTCAGGGCTAACGTTCTGGCTCCTAAATAAAAGGGCTACTACCGTTTTTCTTAGGAGCCTTCATTTCAGTACTAACTCATTTCTACTCAGCGGATTTGAAGATTGTTTCCTAAATTCAGCAATTTCTCACAAGAAAATTGATGCTTCTGTACACACACACACGATTATGTTTCCTCATTTCTCAGCATGAACAGGTTCTCCTGGTTTTGTGAACTGATACTGTTCCATCTCCCGGATTTGCCTTCTGCATTGTTTCCACAGGCCACAAACTTGCTGCCAAACAATCTGAACAACAAAAACAACTCATAAAGGCCCTTAGCAGCGCATGAGAAGTTCTCAAGGAAGTTCTGGGAATAGGACTGTGAATGAAAATCAAAATATATATAAAATACACAATGACAAAGCATAATAAATAACTTGAAAAGAGGTTCGAAAAATCAGCCAGTCTGAAAAATCTGCTGGGATATCTTTCTAGAGAATACAAAGTTCCTAAGGCCTACTTAGATAAACTAAGTTATGGATAAAAGAGAAATCTCCAGCTACAAGGCACTGCCTTTGGGTACACAGTAATCATTAAGTCAGAGAAAGATTAATTCCAGCCCGCCCGTGTTGGATTGTACTTTTGCTGTGTACAGACTGCTACTTGTTAGCTACTAGTGGATACAGCAGCATATTTTGGTTCTTACAATACTCCAGTCTTGACAGAAAGAAAAAGTTCAGTAACACCAGCTCTTAAAGAAGAAATGGGTCCCAAAACTTTAAATTCCAGCCCTTGGCTGTTATCTATACATTCATCCATGACAAAGACTTCCTCAAAGTGCACACGTTAAGCATATGCAGGATCAGATTTTTGAAGGATCACAAAGTGAAATGGATCTTCAGCTGGAGTTGGGTCTCAGCCTTCTACCTCTAAATATCTTATTTGTAAGTCTGATTAAAAATGTCACAAAATACAGTGTCTATAATGTGTGAATTGAAAAAACTAAACCCAGAGATTAACTGCCAAAAATAACTGCAGAGTCAAGACCCTAAAATAAAACGAGAAAATACAACAGTATGCATTTTACCTGAACTTTACACTTTTGTGCATATGTATTATGCTAGCCTTTAATTACTCAGGCATAACAATTATTCAGAGGTCTCCAGTCTCCATCCAATACACATAATGAACCAACTCCAGGAAAGAATCAAACATTGCTTTGAAGAGGTCTGTTTATCTCCAGGACAGATACCTGTGTTGCTTATTCCAGGAGGTGGCTGAGTTTTAATCAGTGCATAAGCAAATTCCAGGAGGGGAAAAGACATTCTGAAAGTTACCTTAACTATGAAACAAAGATTACTTAGTAGTACCTGAAGTATGTAATTGACCAGCATGTGTAACATCTGAAATAAAAAGAACTTTTTCCCATTTGTTGTACCCTGTAATGCAGTAGGCTTTGTTCTGCCCACTGCAGACTCACAGCACGGGCATGTAAGGGCAGGGCATACCCAGCACTACTGCAGTTCCCTCCCAATAGATACACAAACCATGTCTTTACTGGTGAGAGAGAAAGATAAAGAATGAGGAAAAAAATATTATGGATGACAATGCCAAGACCAGGTCTACAGCTACAGCCATTACAGGTGGATCTTAGTACAGCCTGATTTCCTCACTAAGTCGTTCAGCCTGAACAGGTAGGCCAAAGTAATCAGAACTCGTGAACTGAAAAAGTAAATTACTGACATATCCCATGGCAGACGGATGGAGAACTTGCATCTTATTCCAGAAACTGAAGCTGCACCATTTTCTTCTGTCTCTGCAGAGGATTATGGCAGCAGAGACACTTGACCATTAATTACTGAAGTACAGTTAAAAGGCGAGAAGTGTTACCCTGAGAACATGTCGCCTGAGCCTGGCTATCATCCACACTCAAAATGCTTAACTATGCTCCACACCTCAGGTACCTGGACCCTTCCAAAGAGACATTTCCCTGTGTCTACATATTTCAGTTCATCTGTTAACTGACTTCCTATTAAGCTTCCAATCTTCCTATATTCTGGACAGTATTTCAGCTTCAGTAATTCATTTCAGTGTTCTACATTTTCACGCTGCCCTAGATTTTTAAGCTTTCTGCACCAGTATGAGACACAATGCAACCCAACTCTGCTGAGCAGTAACATGGTTTGCACTTGCTGAAATAGCAAGTGTTCCCAGAACACCAAAACTCCAGTTACGGTCACAGAAGTCTCAGCACTTGTGCTTACCAGATTCTTACCAGACATTACACATGCTATTTTGATCAGAAGAACGAGATGAGATCCTAGGGAACAGCTACAACAACTTTGCAATCAATGCAAACTTCTTCACTGTGGTCACTGCCGTGTTTCGTTCTGTGCCCAACATAAACCTGGATTTGGTTGCACAGGATTGCTAAGCATTGCCAACTAAAGCTGAAGTCAATGGAAACACAGCTTTGAATAAATATAGGGTAAAATGCCAGCACTGTTTTAAACTGGGCTCACTCACTCTGTTCTAGCACTTGCAGCAGGGGTTATTACTAAGAACACGGGGAAAACAAGTTTGTCTCGCTCCAGTATCCCAACCCAACGCTGCAAAAACAACTGCAAAAAAAGTATCACGGAAGTCTGGCTTGGGACATGCTCAATATGCCATGATGGTGCACATGAATGATCACATACAGCACGCTCTAAATGCTTGCCGAGCACTCTTTAGCTCCTTCTGCTGTGATGCAATCCCACTTGCATTCTCAATAAAGTCTAAAAAAAAAATAAATTTCAAAATATAGGAAATCTGAAGAATACAGTCATGTGGTAAAGTAAAATGATCACTTTGCAGAAGAATCAAAAAACTGTAAATAGCAAGTGTTACTTCCTTTGCAGCTTGGTGCTGGAATGCTGCCAAGAACAACATGACTGACAACACAGATGCACAGAGAACTAGAAAAAAACAGAAATTTCAGTAATTTTTTCCATATATTGGATTTAATAAAAATATGAAATAAACCAAAACAAGTAAGACAACATAAACTGTAGGTAGGGTGGAAGAATAGGGTGAATTTGTCTATGCCCATAACGGAGAACTGCACAGCACAGCTACTAGTACTAATTCTTAATGGTATTTTATTTTAATTTCGCTCTCTTTTTTGATCTTTCCAGTGAATTTTGGATAGCATTAAACTAAGCTGGATTTATTGTGTTCCCTTACTGGAGCAAAAAGGGGAATGTCTTCTTTTGTTATTGTTGCTGTTGGAATGTTCACAGAAGACACACATCAACTTCTCATACATTTGACTTCTCATTACCAACTGTGTAGCACATTTTATTTTCATAGGTGTTCGGAAGTTCACTGGGCAAAAGGTGAATTTTTTTAGGCTTGTTTAAAAAGCTTCTAAGAAAAATAAGGACGTTTAATACAAACATAAAACAATATCTAACTGTATATAGATTATGAAAACATTTCCACCTAATTTGAAGAATAACATTTCAAAACTCTAGTTAACAATATTTAGTCAACTTGTCTGCGTTATATAAACATTTACAGTTAACATGCAAGAACTCGAATTCAATCCAAAAGCCTTGAAAACTTGACCTACTCAAGCAATTTTTCCACAAAGAAAGGTACAGTTTTATTACCCCCTTAAAATTCTGAGTTCTAAATGTCACAAGGAAACTAAAATCTTTCAGTTAAATGTTTGCAATTTTTATTTTCCGATTAACTAGAAAGCAGAAATAGAGATTCAACCAACATACAGAATTACAAAACCCAATATAAATGATATTATTCACTTTAAATGTTCTTTTCCTTTGCAGTTGAGATCCCCTTTTCGTACACACTTAAAACCTGCTTAAAAAATATATATAAAAAAATTCAGTCTTTATAACCATAAAAGACTTGGCATCATAATCACTTAAACAATATATCCTGCCAAGTTACTGAATATTCAATATTTGCTTGTCAAGTGTGAGGAAGAAAGTAATTGAAATTACCCTGCATTTTCCTAAAAAAAGGTGGTAACTACAGAACAGACTGAGAGGAATACACTAACTGGTTTAGGCAATTTGTGTTTTGAAGTTGCAAGGAACAAACCATAATATGGTCCTACTGGATACAAACTAAACATGCATATATATCAATATATATTCTATATTAATTTCTTTCATTAGAGCCTTACTAAGCAATAGCCCACCTACTGTGTTCTTTGAAGCACTCATTTATTCTTCCAATACAGACCTTTATAATATGCCAAGCATACTACTTATATGATTACTAATGTTATTTCTCATCCTCAGATTCAACAACAGTAAAGCACCTACTCCAGTGCTTACATCACCTAACATAATGCTCCAATGGGGAACACCATTTTTTACCAAGACACAGAAATATAATAACTTTGCCATGAAAACAATTAAACAATGTGCTTTAAAAACCCAAACAAAGAAAAACCCCCACAACAACAAAAAAAAAAATCAGGAGAATCTACAAAACATCTATTATTCTCACACTCATTATACTACTGCAGAGAATGATCTGCAGACAGTACAACTGACTGAGCACTCACTGACAGGATTTATGTTTAGTCATATTTTAGTCAATGTGATGCTTTAGATAAAAATCTGCTCATCAGTCCTGCTGCTGAATGCATCTCAAAAAGCTGAAGTATCCACTTTCTATTATACTTACTAATTCCAGTAACAAATGGTTCTAACACTTGTAAAATATAGGATTAGAGTAGTTACACCCAAGATGACCATCAATTCACAAAAACAAGCAAGTGGAAAAAGAAGTTGTCAGCAGTAGAATTTACAAGGCCATTCATTATACCCTTGAGCTATTAAAATGACATAATTTAACTGGTTCATTGGCCTCCTGTGCAGGAGTGCAGCACTGATAAGTCACCTTTGGGCTTCTACCACTCTGCTCAGTAGAATGTGTTCCATAGCCTGTGCCCCATAGCAAGGAAAAAGTAACACTGACCTAAGAACTCCTCGCCAGATAAATCAGCACACGTTAAGTCCAAATCTCAAATCACGATATGAAAGCAAAGGTGCAAAGGAGAAGGAAGTACTGGAAGTGTTACAGTGTGAAAGGATCGGAAGGACCACACTTGGCAGTCTGGGCCACGTAATGTAAAGACAGCAGAGGCATCGTATAGGGAAGCTATTGTCTCAAAGATTTGCAGTCTGTCTCATGGCATGAGAGCATAATCAGACAAAATGGGAGACAGAAAAAAATACAAGTAATCACTGTCAAAAAGATGCCTGAGCACCACTGCCCAGCAGTTTCACTGACTACGGCCATCACAGCAAAGGAGACTCAAGGATTTCTCTGAAACAGAAACAGTGGCTTTATCTACAGTTACCGATCATCAGTTACACAGGATATATTGGTAAGGTAAAAAAAAAAAAAAGTGTCACTGAAATGTTTAAGCCTGATGACAAATAAAATATTGTCTCTCATCCAAACTCATTATGCTTCTAAGAAAAATGTGACTAAAATAATATCTAACTGGCACATTTCAAGTCAGGCTCCTGTTCCATTTCTGTTGTGCTCAGAAAATCGTGCCTCTTGAACAAAAATCTTGTAGGTGTCATAACTCCAGACAGCAATTTCAACAAAAGAGAGGTAACACATTTCATCTTTTCACACAGGACAAGATCTTCCTACAAGTTTGGAGAACCATCCTTAGAGAAGACAGTCATTTTCCATTTCAATGCAAATACAAGCTTTCACTTCTAAAAGAAAACCAATAAAATGTTAAAAATAGTGGGGATAGTTGTTCAGTAAGTGCTGAGGGGAACCACAGTCATCTACCAATATTTATGCACAGGCTTAAACCAGGCCAGAAACCCTCACAATGTTCCAGTTCCCAGAAAAGACAAGAAGGTGACCTTTCCAGCATGATGCCACTTTGCATTCAGCAGGACTTAAAGAAAATGTTTAATTTATGAATTGCAATATACTTTTAATTACTAAAATTACTCATGTGAGTTTATCCAAGTCCTAACGTTACATTATTACAGCATGATTAATACGCATGACAAATTGTGGCACACAGAAATCCATTCAGTCACTTTCTTCCTAACGGAGATTGAGAAGAATCAGGCAGCAAATGCTCTTCATCCTGGGACTTTATCAAGGGCATAATCTATCACAGAATCCCAAACTGTCTCAGCCACCTTCTTGTAAGAGAAAGAGAACTACAAGCTCTTTCAAGCTGTACACCTATTTCTAAATATGAGTTGAGAACTCCTGTGTAGCTACTCAGATACAAGGCAAACCTTTTCCTAAAGTGTCATTATGTTCGAAATTTTAATTTAAGAACATTTGCTACTAAGTACTTGATCATCTGCAAAATCACCAAAGGTTGCATATATACAACTGAACAGGTAGGAAACAGCAGACAGTAGCAATCCAAAGACCACAAAAAACCCAGTCCAAAATAATGTTTTCATTAGAAGCAACTCTTCAAATAAATTATACACAAGCAATTCCATGGCAGAATTAATTTTGTAAACAAAGGAATTTTTCCAGTTGCAAGTACTGAATAATCACACATACAAAAAAAATCTGTTTAATAACAAATTCAAAATTAATGTATTAAATATATTACTTCATTTGATAAATAAATTAAAATAGTAACTGAATCACACTATGTATACTTGTATCTTTGATTGCCTAAGGAGCATAAAGGCATACAGGACATGAGGAAAAGAATAACTGTATCATGTACAAGGGACCTGAACACTTATGTCACAATTCTTTGAAATAACAAGAATTTATACTTCTTCCTCTTAGATGAGAAGAAACCACGAGCAGTTCTGTGTTGTCAGGTGTTACACATTCGAATCACTGCTGCTGCACATTTAGATTTAATTAAAATAATTCAGAAATCACTTACAAGATATATAAGTATGAACAGGCAATTAACCAAAAGGAAACCTTCTTTATGCAGAAATTGAAAAGGATATTCATAGGAGCAAGAAAAACGCTTTCCTTTTGCACTGTAATGGCTAAACTGATTAGCACATGGCAAATTTAGTAAAGACTGCTCCAGACAGGAAAAATGTCTTGAGATAAAAGCCTGCCTGATTTGCAACCGAATTGTCCTTTTTCGTACAAGGTAATAAAGACTGACAGGTGTCTTAAGAAATGTTGCTAGAAGGCAAGAACCAGGATGTTCAGCCACTTACACACACTCAGGGAAACTGCAAGAAGGTCAGCATGAACACCTTGGACAACAAATTTCTAGAAAAAAGTCAAGCAAGACTGATAAAAAAATTAAACACAACAGGAGAAAATAATGAAGGCTCCCTCGCAGTCACAGGGGAAAATTGGGTAAACAAGCGGAAACAGAAGATACAGGTAAATAGTAAGAGACAAGGCAATATCATCTATCCAATTCAATAATAGATGAGGTGCATGGGAACATCCTAAACAAAAGGAGCTGGAGTCAGTAAGGCACAGTTATTGGAACCACTAAAGCTAGTCCAGGTAAGGATGTCAGTACTGTATATATCCGACCAGCAGAAGAAAAGTGAAAGAACTGCAATAACTGAAGCAGAAAATGAAACTTAGATGACAAACACTGTTTCTAGTTTTTATGATTGAAATTCATGGATTTAAGAAAATACAATGCAGAAATAATATAACATTTATACGTTACTGAAGCAGTACCCTGGATATACAATCTCTGGTTCTTGAAAGATATGGCTGACCTAACAAGGATTTCAGCAGAGCGTTTCATACGGTGCTACAGGCAAAGTAACCATGTAAACAGGAAAAAAAAATAATTAGTGCAACTGAGGTAAGGAAAAAAATGGCAAAATGGGAAAGAACTGCTAGTGCTAAACAGAATCTGCTAAAGAAAAGTAAATAATAGAGTTTCTTAAGGGCAAATCATGAGAGCAGTTTTATCACTAACGTTAATAAAGTAGAAACACAATAATCATATTTACAAGATATCATCAACACAGAGGAGATCAGATCATCATGCAGAAAGAAGTGAAGAACTGCAGCAAAGCAGGCTG